>OW679195.1:152318697-152408775 GCA_940337035.1 Agriotes lineatus
AAACCACCTTATATTTAAATAATGTAGCAAAGGAATTCAGGTTTATCACATAAAGCGCCTCCCGTTAGAGATAAGACACCTGCAAGGCTATTCTTGTCGAAGCAAGCTTGCTTGGGTTTATCTAAGTAGGCTCGCTAGCAAACAGTCGAGTTCTCGATTATTTTTTTTAAGAAGCGCCTTCTCGGATCTGAAATTCTCAGCTTTGGCCGGTCCCTATGCGGCTTCCTTAAAGTTATTCTACAGATGCTCAAAGAATAACAGGGCCTCCCATTTTTCGCTTTTACGTGCAAGCTGGCTAGAAATTCCAGAATGCTTAGGCCGCTTTTTTGCCGCAGTTAACTGCTGTTTTGATGGTGATGTTCTTGGATTCTATGAAGTAAGCAGCCAACTTCTACTTAGAAGTCCTATTTGTCAAGATGCAACATACCAGAATCTTCCCCCTCGCGATCGCTGGACATAACATCGAATTATAAATGTAAGTGCATGCATTTCTCAGCGTTTTATCGACAAAGGCAGTTGCCGCAAATATAATCAGTTCGTGCTAAGGCCGTATAAAATCAAACTGAAGCGTGTTTAATTTCACATTTTATTCAATCAATTAATAGCGCTAAAAAGCGAGTGATTAATCGTTTCCAAATTGCTAAAATAAGTGTGTACCCAAATCGCACTTCCGCAGCGTCCCTTGGACATTGTGCCCACATGTCAAATGCGACATCACAGGTGGCGCTCCTGAGTAAACCGAGCTATTAATTGGCATATTTTGTGACTAAAATACTTGGAAGTTGATTCCTGTTTATGGTTGATTTATTTGTTAGGCAATTGTCCTACAAGTTGCTGTCATTTTAGCCTTCATGGCTTATGTATATAATTCATGTGTTACTGCGATTATTTGGGTTTGATTAAATGCTCCTGTTGCTGATAATATGTGTGTGTTCTTTTCGCAACCCCTATAAAATTTATATAGGTAAGCAGTGAAGCACTAAATGTAGGCGGTGTGTTATTAGATATATTTGTTTTTTATGTTGTGAGTAACGACAAGGAGCCCAAATTTTCATAATTCTACTGTTCAATTTAAAGCCTGAAGCATTTTTTGCCTAGTCCTTACACCACGTCATATTCTGCCAAAATTTAATAAGCTAGCCCAGACCATGTCCACCCTTCATCTAAAGGAGCGGCACAGTGGTCATAGAATGGACCCTTGCTGAATACCTAGTATCCAGTTACTGGTCAGGCGGTAAAAGTCTTATATATGTATACATTTTGCTGAAGATCTTACATAAAACCCACTATTTTACATCTCTTTTAAAGCACAATATACTAGAGGGGTTTTATTTGCACATAATTTATTATTAAAAAAATATAGGGGTATACCCTTGGTTGGGCAATCAGCATATGTAACTGAACTACTCAGACCAGATATCGCAGGTTTTATAATCATATGCTTGAAGCATAGTATGAGAAACAACAGCTCAAGAGAAACTTCATCTAAGAAACGTAAAGGTAAAGATGGTGCGGTAGTGCTAAAATATGATATTAGAAAAACTGAAAATAATCAAGCTGGAAGTACGAAATAAAATGAAAGTAAAGTAATTTAGCCAAATATAATCGAAGCAACAAAGTTTCACAAGCTTCTCTAAACAAAATAAGAATCAAAGGGATCAAGAGATTAATTGAATGCAACAAATGATACTTTATTATTCTATATTTCTATTTGGGAATTACACATTAAGCATTTTGACACCTAAATGTAAGGTAAATCATCATCATCAAGTAATGATACAGGAAAACGTAATAATGAAATACAGGTAAAATATGGACATCACGCCAGTGGAAAAAGTCAACAACTCTGCATATCTGAAACATATTATGAAAATGGAGGAAGAAACATCAGGAATAGATAGAAGGATCTGGGTTTTGAGTAGCCTTTGATAGATGAACTATATAGCATACATATAACATTTAAGGACAGAATAATCCTCGAAGAAATACGAGAAATAATTAAACTCCGCAGAAAAAATAATAACACTTAAATGGAAATGGGCAGGTCACGCAGCTAGACGAGAAAATAACTGATTGGAACAGAAATTAAGAAAATACGAGAAAGAAACGGTGGACGATCCCAGATGAGGTGACAGGACGGCGTTGTTATGATGGCGGGACGTGATGGACTGATGTTCTTGTCCTTAATAGTAATTCTCTTAACGGCACCAAAATTCTATGAAAACGTGGCTATATTAATAAATTTTATATTTATTATATAAAAGTTACCCTTATAAATATCAATCGCTACAAAAAATAGAAGCAGGAATTAAATAAAATGGTAATTTTATCCAACAAGTGTTAGCTAATTGGTCTGTAAATATTTAAATAAATTGGTTTAAATCCAGTATTTATTTAAAATAGGTAGCAAATACCCAATAATTACACGCTTGGTTAGTTGTAGGTATAAAATTAATTCATACGCGCCACTAATGGCTATCCGTGTAATGCTCCCATAATTAATAGGAATGCATAATTATCTGTACCTAGTCACTATAAAGTAATAAAATCTAAATTGGCTTTAATAATTTCAGATTAATATAACATAGAAGAAGCATTCCTTACTTTATGCAATGCTATACTGTATCAGATACAACAGAATTTAAAATTTTGCATTGGATAAGCTATCTTGAAAAAGCAAGAGAAATATGCAAAGTAAGGTTTTACTATTTAGCAATTGATTACACTCCCAATATAAATTTTAAGAATTTCGTTATTACAAAGTATGTTATCATAGGAAAAAGGAATATTAAGAAACTAAATACATACATGAAGGCCGTCGTTAGAAATGCTAAGCCGTCCTCATAAAAGCTTTTGACAGGGGTGATTTATAAATACAATTAATTACTGTCAGATATAGTAAAGTCGGAACTTTGTGAGTTTGTTTTTTATCTCATTATGTATTTTTTATTCAAATTGCACACTTTTCTTTTACTAGACGGTACCGATGGCTTTTATCTCAGAAAGAGCTTTTGATTATCGCTGCAGCGTATATTACAAATATAAAAAATTGAGAATATACAAAAATCGGCAAATTAATCAACCAAAATCAGAATAGCAACAGCCAGTTTGTTAAATTAGAATATTAATCTTATGCACTCCTAAACGTGCTTGTTAAATATCTTCCGCTAACTGCAAACATGAGAAAAATTTCACTGCAAACATTTTGATTTTGATAAGTTGGAAAGGTTTACGACTTCGTTCTATTATGTTATAGATTAGGTTTTATTTTTTTAATAAGATATGTATGAAATGTTTTTAGAAAATCCGTTTTTAATATTAATTTACTTTTTTAAACTAGCTTTTCATATTTATATTATTCATTATTAACACTTATGATTTGTTCAGGCGTTATCCTTAACGACTTTTTCTTATATTTTTGAATAAAATTTGTTTGAATACGAGCCAACTATTTTTTATTTATTCTATGTGTAAGAATAATAACACTTTTCATTACTACAGTACAATATCGTGTATTTCTTTTCAGTTTGTATATATTGTACTGATTTAGTAATTTAGTAAAACGAATAAGAAAATAGTCAAGGGTAATACCACAAGCAGTGGATATATTTTTGACAAATATTTTGTCTTTTCCATGTAAATTATTACGTTTAAATTTCACGATACAAAATCACATCAAAAATGTCACGAGCCGAAGGCGAGTGACATTTAAATGTGATTTTGTTGAGTGAAATTTGCAATAATTTCTATGGAAATGGCCAAATATTTTTAAAAAATATATCCACTTCGAGTGGTATTTGGGACGACTATTTAAAAATATTAATACATAACGATTAACTTTATTGAAAAATAATCCAACAATTAATATAATTATTCATTCTCAATTAAATTCAGCGGAATACTTCCAAAACACAGCATTTTGAAATTTTTAAAACAAACCACTCTGTTTGTTGGGGTTTAGTGTTACGTAACTTAGCGATATCACTAAGGACAGAACATCGTTGCTAAGCGATACTTCGCAACAAGGCTATTTATTTTTTGAGTACGTACATTGTTTTGTGAATATTTTGCATGGCGCCCAATATTCAGTGATATACTGCTGTTATTGGTTGAAAAAAGCAAATGTCTGCAATATGATTGGCTTTTATGTTATAGTGTTGAATAGTCATTAATATTGTGTTCAAACTGTAAGAAAATAGATATTTATGCATTAAGGGAGATATGAATATGTTTTTTCCCTGAGGTTGACATAGTTAAAGCCCGAGGTACTCTGGCCTAAGGTGTGTATATAACCGAAGCTAAAAACATAAATATCTCCTGTGGTGCATACAATATTTTATTTACTAGCATATTACTACAAATGGTATGAAATTTCAAAATGTGATAAGTGTCATATGTCATATTTAAAATAAGAATCTATAAGTAACATCAAGGATTGCCTGAATGTATGGTTGCTAAAACGTTATTTGTAGTTGCATGGTTACCATGAAGTTGAGGGGAGAAATAATTCGAAAAATCCTTGGGAATTATGAGTAGTTTTCCATATTTTGTATCTATGACGAAAATGAACAATATCATGTTGTTAGTAAATAAACAATATTATTATTACAGACAAATGATTAAAATGGCACACTATTTATATTTAATTCATTTAGAAAGTAGTAAGTATTTCATGTTCAATATTATTACTGATGGTATGAATTTAGATATAGTACATATGTCCTATAAATTTAAATTGTATATTGTTTAAATGTATATAATGTAACGTGTGAGCAAATGAAAACAAAATAAAGCTTGGCTTTGAAATATTTGTTATATGAATAATATGTTGGTGGCACTATGCAAAATTCGAGGTTAGCAGGTTAGATTTTCCGTCAATTTTGACACAGATTGACGCAAAACCTAACCTGCTAACCTCGAATTTAACGTAGACTTACAGTGCCACCAACGTATTATTCATACTATAAATATTTCAAAGCCAAGCTTCATTTTGTTTTCATTTGTTCACATGTGATTATGGCAATGAAGTAACCATGTAAATTACAACAATAAGAGATAATGCTAGGAAATGAAGAAAAAATAACAACTAATTTTGAAAATTTTATATGGAAAACGTGTAATAATGTAATTTAGAAAGATAAGTGTCCAATAAGCGTTTTATTGGATAATTTACAATTAAGGCACAGTTTAAAACCCGAAGAGAAAATGAGTAATTAAAAATGTAAATGTTAAACAGAGGGAGGTAGTATTGAAGACCAAAATCAACAACTAATAAAGAAGATAAGTTGGGATTGCAGCATACAAGTGTGAAGTACGTACATTACAAAGGAATAGAATGAACTTTTTGGTGTAACATTAGTGGAGATGCAGATAATTAACATATTGGAATAGAACTAAGAGAACAACTGGTGAGAAAGAGAGTGAGCTGTATGGTAGTACTTGTGTAAAGATGCAGAAGATGAACAAGTATACATCTTGCAGTAATAAAAATTGTAGGTGTTGAAGTATATGGCAGAATGATATCTAATAAAATTCAACAAATATTTACTGATCAAGACTATTTATTATCATAAGGAATTCTTGAAAGTAAACCCTATAGAAATTGACATAGTTAATGAAATAAATAAATAAGAGTTATTGATTTTGTATTTGTAGTGATTTTGTCGTGAACGGTCATAATATATTTTAGATAAACGAAGGATACCAACTAGATTTTGCATTTCAACATAAGATGGTATTGAAGTGAATTAAACTAAGCACATGTTCTAACCTGAGGGAGATATTTATGTTTTAATTATCAACGACTGAGCTAGATATTTTATAGAAAATCATTTATAAATAAATAATGATAGTGGGAATAAAAGTAATTTTTAATGATCCATATGAACCAGATGTTTTGATATTTAATTTAAGAAACAAAAAAAAAGAGATGTTAGGCAGCAGTATTGACACAGATTTTAATAACACATAACTATGTAGTGTATTATATTCATTTTGCATTTATGCATAGAATTTCTACGATTAATAATGGATGAATGTGATGCTGTGGATGAGCTTTCTACTTCCTTAATGTTTTTACTGTTTCATAGTTTGTTGTTCTTTTTTTTATATATCAACAGAGGTAACGAAGACTAGTAAGTATTTATTCAAATCCTTCGGAACTATTAAAAGATGTTTTTTAAAAAAGACATAGATTCCTATACTCTTGCTTGCTTCATGCTCAGTTGTTACGAGTATAACTATTATTTGTATCATGTTTACGGCTTTCGCGTCTTTGCTTTTGTCACTTTTGGGACTTGCTGGAAATATTAATGGACCAATTACCGTCAGCGCTCTGCTCTCTAAAACTAAAAACGGCATACAAGAGGAAGGTGAAGAGCGACACGTCTGCATATGCAGAAAAAAACGTACAAGTACTGTGTGCAAATTTGGCAATAGTTAAGTAACGTAAATTGAACTTTCTATAAATGTTACCTAGCAACATTGAACTCAAAAAAGTAACATTTTTTATGTAACTTTATTGGAATTGATAATAAAATATTCATACAAATAATGTCTACATGATCCCATTTACAATGTGAAATAGGAGGCGTACGCTTTTTTTTTAATACGAGTGTACATTAAAGCCACAATATTCGTAATAGCTTATCTGAACCTATAGAGCTATAGCGGAATCTTCTTCATAGAAAAGAAACTTATTTTTATTCTCAGTGTTTACAACAGAAAAATAATCAAATAAAACACTTAGTAATGTGAATTACATTAATTTATAAGGAGAAGAAATATTATAGTCGTTAAGATTTGGATCTATACTCCCAGAGAAAATCTGATTTTTAATCGGACGTCTTAACCGCTCGGCGTGGAAGGCTACATAATACGCATGCTTACCTTTATACTATAAACGGGTTAGCGACATCGTAAAGAAGCAAGCCAGATCATGGACGAAGCAAATCCGATCGGTGACGATGCAGCGTAACACACCCACGCTGTTGCATTGGTGTTTATACAGGTTGCCCATTTTATCGTACACAACACATTTAACATGCTCATGATTTTCACTGATAACTCGCAATTTTGCTTGTTTGGGTGTTAAAGTTCTAGACATGATGAGTAAAATCACCCATTCTTCCAAATTTAGAAAGTTCTTCTTAAAATTAAGAGTTATATGTCCAAATAATAAATTTGTGAAATGTGTTGCTTACCTAGTTGTTACACGATAAAATGGATAACGTATACCTATACATCATTCTCCAAAACTCTTAAATAGCTCAAGGCTTTCTTTAGACATATCACAGGGTAATAACCAATCGCATTTATTCCTAATTTATTCTTAGGTTTCTACGAAGTAGAATTTTTTACCTCTCCAACAGATGCAGTGTGTTATTGTGTATTTTCTGAATGAAACTTCTCTTTAATTTAGTACTTATACATACATACGTATATACCCATAATGCACCATTCTTTCTGTATATGCGTCTTCTGAAGATTGGTGTCACATGTACAAGTAGCCAGCCAGTATTCTATTTATTATTGGAAACCGTATAATAGTAATCAGAGATAGTACTTATAGAGAGGTATACAGGAGCTAAAGATATATAATAGTATTGCAACATATGTGTAAGGAAAGCAGTAATGTCAGAGGCAGATGTAGTTTTGTGCTGTATTTTATTCGAAAATTAGGTAGTACCAAAGAGGCAAACATTTATTATTCAAAAATTATGCTAATAGTGTTGTATAGCAAGAAAGTGTGGAGTGGACAGTAGCAAAAAATAGCTTTAAGAGTATTTTAGAAGTAATAAATTAATTACAAATAAGAAAGTAAATAAAAATACTCTACAGTGAACCGGATAAAGGAACAAAACTTAATATGAAGGATATTTTTAGATCATAAACGTTCATTGATTTGATTCTAATATTTATTTGCCTGTGCTTTATGTTAGTAACTTAGTTACAAAATCAGTTTACTATATTTTCTACTACTGACACTTATCTGTTTAATATTCTTTAATATTATTACGTGGCTTTTTCACAATCCATTACAAGTTAATAAAATTATTTTTTAATATTTACACATTAGACTTCAAGTATTCTTCATTATTATTCCTATTGACCAAGAATAAAGCTTCAATTACTGGTCTTCATAATTGAGAAACACGATTGATAAAACATTCTCTATCTCTAAAATGAAGAACCTTACATGATATTCAGATGAACACTTGAGAAATCGTCGATCCTTAAGTTATGGTCGTTACGAGTCAACAAAATAAAAGTGGCAGTCAAAGTGGCCTGAGAATGGCGCCTTTGTTATGTTTATTTTTGAACTATTGGCAGACACTAAGGTTTTTTACTTGAATTAAAAGTTATGTATCACTTTCAAAATAGGGCGAACAAAGCTTTTTTGCCTTAAATTCTACTTTAAATTTGAAGAATATCCCCTTGCCCACTCATAATGTAGACGTAATTCTACAATTCGCAAACATTTCTAAGCAGGTTCTTTTCAAATGTCTGTTTGACATATCCGAATATAGCTAGCAATATTTAAAAATTAATGTACTCTTGCTTTTAAAACTTTCGCGTACACATTCAAAATCAAGTAACAACGATTTTGCAAAATTTTAGCTGTGTGAACGGGTAATTTTGAGATTAGGTTAAAAATGCCATTGACAGCATGTGCTCTGTCAGTCGAGGCATTTTGACTTTTCAAAAATTTAAATGTCAGAGTTGATTAATTACAACCCTGATTTAATACAGCGAAAAATAGGTGTACTCGAAAGTTTTGAAAGCAAGTGTAAATACAGTATAGTTGACCTTTCTGCCAGCTGCCACTTTTGATTTGTTGATTTGTGCTAAAATAAACACTCATTGGTTTTTGATTTCATATAACCGTAAGACTATTGGATCAAAATTCCAAACGCAAAAAAATTCTCTTTTCGCATCGGCCCATGACAAGTGCTCTTACACTACGATAATAGGGGAAAAGAACTTAGACTTCAAATAACGATGGGATCAAATATATATTTTGCCAGTTTTTTAACTCTAGGATCAGTAGTTTAACAATTTGGAAAAAATATGCAACCAATATGTGTTCTTTTATTGCCAATCAAGTAGCAATACCATGGTCTAAATATAATTTGCAGTATTTCCTCAATTCCTACATCATCATAAAACGTGATAGATGCCAATCGGAACAAAGAATAAAACTGTTTAAAATACATTGTTACAATTACAGAAAAGAAAACTAGACGGTACGGTCTCCAGACAGCCGCAGGACCCATATATGGGCCTACTTGCAATGTAAATCAATCATTTAAGTATATGACGAGGAAATAAAAACGATCAGATAGCGCTTGATTTATGGTTAGATGACACAAAGCCATCGGTGCCAATCTCGGTATAAAAATGCAGTAAAGAGCTAAATCTATTACAAGCAGACGCACGAGTTGCGTTGCTTACAAGACCTAGAACTCGAAGGGAATTGTTTTTATTGCTCTTAAAATTTTACGCTACAAATCTCCACGGACATTTGCATTTCTATCTGCAATTTCGCGTGTCGTCACTTGGCACAATGAAGCTACTAAATGCGATCATAAAAGTAAGTGTAATTGCGGTAGCTTTGTTTAAGCGCGGGTTAATTAATTTATAGGTATCGCAATTTAAGTAACCTCGTCGTTGCGTGGGCGGCAAGGGCAAAAGCCACCTTAAAACATCGGCGGGTTCTATTAGGCTTTATGTTCTGTGAGGGAATAAGGACCTTTTCATCTCCGGTTTCTAATTATTATTACACTTGACTGCCGGTTAATATGGAGATTATAATAGGTGTTAATTGTTACTACATACGCCGATATAACGTCCGCAACACTGAGCTCACGTAAGCACCGCATTATGGAATTAACGGTTTGAGACGATGTTTACACTCTAGTTTCTGTGCGCTTTGGAATGAAGCGATGTAATTGGGGGATAAGCAAAGGTGATAGCCGAGAATAGAATGCAATCAATTATGATGGTATTTTTGGTGGTACTTAATTATTAAATACAATTTTCATTTCAAATGTCAACATTTACTCACTTAATGCAGTAGCTTTGGCCTTATGCCTTAAGCATTATGGTGTCGAGCTATTTCCCCTGCTACGCCAGGTTGCATTTCAACCGCTTTAATCAGCTGCTAACTTCACTTCTTCCTGGCAATTATTTCTAGGGATGTCCCTTTTTGTCTTTTTGTGTTTCTTGGTATATATACTCTTTTTGTATTTCTTCTATAAACATAAGCACGCTATAAACAATAGAAACATGTCCCAACCATTTTAATTGAATTTGTTCATCATGATCATCTTCACGGTTGAAACCTTATATGTTTGTTCCGTTCCCATGCAAACTGGTCTTTCCGCCGTTTCCTTGGCCGTCTGTTATTTATTCTTCCTGAAGTCCGATAGTGTAATAACTATTTAGGTATACGGCAATCGTCCATTATTTCTAAATATTCCTTCCAGTTTATTCGGTATTCGTCTAATTATTCTGAGAAGCTGAATATTTGTAGTTATTATAGTATATCTTCATTTCTTTTGTAATCTAGCAATGTGTGGCCTGCCACGTGCCTACCATATCCTAAAGTGGCTACCCGCGGACACGAGGCGAGCAATTGTCATTAACAGAACTGGCCGGGAAGTCCGCAATAAACACCGAAGTCCGAGATCTTCGCTTTCTAGACGCAGAAAAATGTTGCATTGTACCTCAAGGCTGCTTTAGGTTCGTTCAGGCAGCTGTTAAACCATAAATCCCTTTTAATTGCGTAAACGGGGGCTATATAACAAGGAGGCGACCTGGCGCCTCGATTATTGTGTATTCAGACTTTAAATATTTATTGAAGAACTTGGTGAGATTCCAGTTTATTGACTCGCTTAAGCTATGCGATTATTTTTGGTACCCTTCTTGGTGTATAATAATTTATTCTTGCCTTCAAATAAAAATAGGTGTTATTGTTGTTCATACTTTATCATTTGATATTACCCAGATAAAACCTCCAAATTGGCAACGTAATCCCTTCAACAGCATAAGGGCATAAGGCAAGAATTCAAAAAAAAATAGGAAAAATTCAAAATCGAAAACTTCAAATTATCTACAATCCTGGGGATATGAAATTGGTAAAGTGAAAACGTCAAAAACCTTAATAGTAAAAAACTTAAGAGCAATAGAAAAAAAATCGAATTTAAACAATAATGAACTTCTCATGAATCACATCAATCAAGCTATTTATTTCACTATATTATGAATATTATGATTACTCACAACTACAACGGACGATAAGTCTCGAAATGAGATGCATTGGTCGACATATTCAGTAAAACTTATTTCGAAATACAATCTATAAAGGGCTTTACATGGAACTCCTCTTGCAAGTCGGGCGTGCATCGATTGCTGTACATTGCTTTCTGCGATACTGTGGTAGGTGTCGATCGCTACACGATTATATCCGTGCTGGTTGCGCTAGCGGTCCGCAGTGGTGTTTTTTTTTCTAATGTATATAATGTTTAGCCTACATATGCTGTGTTCCTTCTTTATCAAGGGTAAAAGCCCCTTCTTATAAAGAAATTTCAGGATTACTTGATCTATGATTCATACGACTATAATAACACGAAAAAATCATAATACGTAATTTCATGATTAAAAATAAGTATTTTGAAAACTATGGTTGTCTTTCTGATCTGAGTTCCCAAATTAGGCCTCAGTAACATTTGATGTTAACATTGGCGTTTGTTTGAGTTTCGAAGTGTGAAACGCATCAAGTAAAGCTGCTCAACCTTTGAATTCTCGACTAGAAAAGCGACCACATTCTAAAGCTATTATTGATACTTTTGACAAAGTTGCTATTCGCAATGTAATATGCCGACTGCATGAAAAGCGTTAGTTACAAATTTCTCATTTTTCAAATGTATGTTATTTAGTTTTTGACAACACATAACTTTTAAAACTTTGCGAAAAGAGAACATTTATAAATGTTTCCAAAAGTCTTTGCATACCGCACTATAAAATTTAGGGTTGAAGTGGAGAAAATCCTCAAATAGATCTAATGGAGTTAAAACAATTTATTTTCTAGAATCCTATCTGCCGGGCTCGGTACCTCAGTGAATAAATAGTTTAGCCACTGATCAATTAAAGGTCGATAGTTCAATTCCCGGTTCCGGTGAGGTTTTTAAAAATAAAGTGTATGAATGAAAACCTCTACAAAATGCCATCATTCGAAAGTGATGTAAAACCTTGGGCCCCACATTAGTACGATGTGTAACATGTAAAAGATCCCTTGCAAGGGTTGGAACTCCTTAGTCTCGGCTAAATTCTAGGTAGGGCGTTGACCATATGACCACAGCTGTCGGTGTCTAAGGTACCTGGTACTTCCCATAAGCTGACTGTGCAACATAGGAAATGCAATTTTAAAATTGCAATGCTCCCCTATTAATCTTAGAGCCAAACTGTACATACTAAAAGTTTTAGGGGCCGCTTTAGTCTTTCCAATTCAATTATTATCTTGTCTTCAAAGTTTTCCTATAAGGCAGAAAAGTGGAAAAAATAGGAGCTGCCATGAAAATTGAACTTTATCGATGTGTTGGTTTAGGCAATAACGTCACTTAAAATAGTATATTATGTTATTAGGAGTAAAAGTGATACTTTGTGTAGCGCAACTCGACGCGTTTTACTGACGAGCGTAAGCGAGTCAGACAAGTCCGGGCGAGACACGCAATGTCACTTTTACTCCGAATAGCATATGCTATTTTATTTTCAAACGCCCAAACTAATATAAATAAATATATATTTAAAAAACTCTGATTATCGAGAATTGACGTTTACGTTAGTTCCCGACAATCAAGAAGGCCAATGTCAAAAATATTCGAAATCTAATCAAGTTTTGATTTACTTTTGCTCCACCACCGGCGTAAAAGAAATCACTTTTATGCCTAGGCATAAAAGTAACGTATTTTCCTTGTCTGGCAAGTCACATAAGTAGTCACTTTGGTGACGTTTGAAAATAAATAAAATTATTATAGGAAACAAGAATTATTGTAATAGTGGTACACTTGTGCTCATAAAAATGGAATACACTTAGTGTTGGACTGACAAAAGTCGTATTATTCGCATTATTAAATAAAATTTTTATACGATATTTTTATTTAACTATTTTCTTGTAATTTAATACAACAAACAATTTCACTTTATCGATGTTTCAAACCAACCGGTATTACAAAACTAAAATATTACAAAAATCGGTTGCACAGGTGTACAATATATTATTATGTAATGACTATATAAGCTACACGTTGGACTATCCATATATTTTATGAAATGTAAGGCACCACTTTAAACTAGCCCTTTATTAATGCAATGTCCTTTCTAATTAAATAATCATTCCTTTTTAAAATCAAGTTCTCTTATCTCAGGTGGTTCGCCAAATCAAGATCCCTATTAATTGAATTTTAATATTACAGTTAATGACATTTGCTGTCAAACAGATTTTCAAAACTCATCAAGCCAGGTATTGACAATTGTATATTATCTTAACACACATATTAATCAATTCTCCTAAGTAAGTAATAAATCAAGTCTATTTGAACACCTTCTTGTACTAATTGTTATTTAAAAAACTTTCATTAACTCTTTACACAAACCTTAATACTTTCTCTTGATTTTTCTGCCAAACTCCAACCAACAACGAATCCCAATATCGTCAGACTGCAAAACTTACTGCTCACTCCTCAAACAGTGACACCCAGGATGGCACGTGAACTCCTTTGACTGCATCCATCCAGAATATTACCCGCACTGCTTACAGAATCCAATTCTCCCTCCTTGCAAACGTTACCATCGAAGCATTCAACCTTGGGTAAGTTCCAATCTTATGAAGTTCCAAATCTAACCTTGCTCCTTTTTATAGCTATTCCGATGTCTACAGCAACACTTACAACTTATCCAAATCAATTAGTTACTTGTAAGTATCTCCAATAATATCTTGTATACTCTCCAATCCAAATGTATTCAATTAATATAACCTTCTGTGTGTTTATTTCCAATTGACTGTACTTGTATAATCTCTTGACCGATTATGTACCTCCATAAGTTCCAATTAACATTTTCATTTTATCTCACCACGCAGATTTGTTTAAGACCCTTTTTAAATTTGTATTTACCAAAATAATACAAATTTAGGCATAACTTTCTAGTTTTATTTACAAAATGCTTTAATTCAGAAAATACATGTCTGTTTTTTATGAGTTGTTTATATAACTAACTTAAACACAATTTTCATTTATGTTAGATACAATTCTTATTGCACACTTATTTATTTTAAAAATCCTGTTATTACATGCTATTATAATTATTATCATTCTAACAAATACATTTGTCAATTGTAACCTTGGCTTGAACTTTATTCAAATTTTCTGTAACCATTAAATTAGTATTCAATTAATATCAAAATCTCCTCTCTCATTGTCTCAATTAAGTTTATTAATAATGTTTAAAATTTAACACCCATCAAGATTTAATTATAGCAATCTTCCAAATGTATTCGTTTTAAATATTTCTTTATTGTATTTGATTACACTGCCTCATGTATCATAACAATATGTATGTTCTATAAAATCCTTCTGAAGAAATATGATGAAAATACGATCACTCTTTTAGGAATTAGCAATTAACACAATACTGCAACA
This sequence comes from Agriotes lineatus, assembly GCA_940337035.1. Classification (NCBI taxonomy): domain Eukaryota; kingdom Metazoa; phylum Arthropoda; class Insecta; order Coleoptera; family Elateridae; genus Agriotes; species Agriotes lineatus. Next base: position 152,333,397 of record OW679195.1, read on the forward strand.
ACCTCTAAAGTTTAACTGACGACGACGCTCAATTTCTATGGAAACTCCTATTTTTTTAATTAAGATTTGATTCTATATTTTTCACCTTTTTGCTTTGTATTAAAAGTTTGGAAGTAAGATAATAATTGAATTGGACAGTGGGTCTACAACTTTTGTATTTACACTTTGGCTCTAGAAATAATAGGGGACCCAAAAATTCAACGCCGTTTTCTATATTGCGCAGTCAGGGTATATACATAATATAGTGTATATAAGGGACTTGTACCCTCTCATCTTATTTCTGTGTAAATTGTCATTTTTACCTAAATAATATTAGTGTGACAGTAAAATGCATATGATAGATCTTTCTCTTACAAATTTTCTAAAAAGCGATCGAATCCTTTTCCTATATCAACAGTTATGGCGTTTGGTGATTGAAATTCTGTTTTAAAACAGACCTCGTCCAAAATTATAGATGCCAGATATCTCCCCCTCCAATGCAAACTTGCACACTTGCTACAAGGGTTTTACATTTAGCTTTGATTTATTTAAAAAACTTACTTGGTAATACCAAATACAAAAACTTCATTTTATAGAATTAGAGAAAACAGTCGACCAGAATAACTAAAAAAGACATAGAAAAAGTATTGAAAGGTATGCAACACAACATATAGAAAATATACAAAACCTATACCAAAATACAAAAACCAGATACGAAGAAAACTCAAAAATGTTTGAAACCACCAAAAAGGTTAAACAAGGGTTTATAATAAGTTTATTGATATTCTGAGTAATTTATGTAAAGTTATAAAAAGAATAATAAAAAGTATACTAATCATTATCAAATCGGACAGTCTAAAATGTAAAACAATATCAGAAGTATGTCACGCTTATGACACTCCATAATACAATATGGAAGAATCAACGAACAAATAACAGAAAGAAGAAGAGCAACAGAAAACTATTTAATAGTGTGAAAAACACAATCTTGTCAAAAACAGAAAATCTACAAAAAGCTGCTTCTTTCCAGAACCGGTACATAACTACCGAAAACCAACAAAAAAAAAAAATTAAAACAAGTGAGATGGTTCGGCCTTGCAATGCAGATCAGTAAGAAAAGTAGAACTATGCAAGAAGTAAGACAAGCCAAGAAAATAAGAAAATACAGAACCAATTACACAAATAGGTATTTTTAGTGAAGCAGCCGCATGCGTTACTTACCCCTCCTTTTCTTATTCTTTTCCAAAAGGGTAGCAAGGCATTAGAATAATAAAATTAAACGAAGTTTTGTTGATTTCTACATTTCTAATATATTTACTGGTTGAAGCTTCAATCTAACCGACGTCTCAATATATCCCGCAGCTACCGTATTGTTCTTCCAACCCCGTTGACCTTTAACTGTTAAAAGGTCCGCCCCTGAGTTTCCAAGCAGTGACGTTAATGGCTTGAAGCTGTGCCCGGTGTTTTCTTGTACATTTGATAATTTTAAAAAAGAAGCTTCTTCTTTAGCTTTCTGTAGAAACTTTCCGTTAGAATGTTTGATTTCTTAGGATTATAGCCTTCAGATTTTCTCTTTAGAACTGCCACGAGTTGAATATATTTACTGATATCTTCATTTTTCTTTATAGATATCATCGTTTCATTGAGTCTAACGACCAACGACTTGAAGATGTACAACGTTTCGACAAATTCTCGAAATAGACTAACAGCACCTTCTCATTCGCTTTATTTTTAATTTTCTTCTCATTGCACCATTTGCATAAACGTCCATAAGCTTGTTCATAGTTAATTCTTGATTTTTCGAGTAAAAGTAACGAAACTACATTCATTGCAGCTTCTTCTACGGCCGATGACTATGTGAGACTCATGACTATATTTACTATTTTAGGACAATTGTCACCACAAAACAAAGGGTAATTATAAAACTACAAAATTCTTGACGTACAAATGTTCTGAATACCACGGAATACCATGCTCCTCCGATTTTAAATAAAAAAGTTTCACATCTTATCAAATATTGTTTTCAGTTTTGGGCCGTTGCAAATAAAAAGATGTATTTAATACGTGTGATAAAGGCGTTATTAACATACTCTACCATAACTCGGGCTAATGTTCTCGTATGGCAACTCAATGCATTCGTATTTTAATAATGCCTGTATCCCACTCATTTCACTCATATCTTTATTTCTTGCACATTATAGTGCTCATCTTAGGTGACACTAAAAGAAATCGTGAAAACACTGAACCTCTGCAAAGGTTATAATTCCAATGGTGAGCTTCGAAATTAAATAACCCGGATACATATTGATAGTTGCGCATTCTACAAGTATAATATATTTTCCTTTTTAATAAGATGCTGTGGTTTCTTTGAGAAAATGAAGGTTGCCACTTCAATTTCAAATACGAGGTCGTCAATCTTCCAAACGTTGTTATATTTTCATAGAAAAACCTATTATTTTAACCTATTAAAAACGTACCAGTATAAATCAAATTCTCAATTTCCCATTATATAAAGAAATATACAGAAATATTTTAAACTGAAATGACTTTCTGAAAAACCTTACTGTATTTTAGGTTTACAACTGTTATCTAGCAATTCTTACTATGCATTATGTTGTTCTCCTACATTAAATTTGAAACTTGAAAGAAATACTGAATGAATTTATTGCGAAAAATTTATAATATCGCTGCATCCTTTGTGACGTCAACATTATACAGGATGTTTCAAGATGTTCTGAATTCATCTGGTGGGATGAGATGTTACCCCAAGTTGAACAAATTTTCTTAAATAACCAATTGCCTATCTTGTCTAATAGCTGAGTTATTAAAACGCATTATTTCCAAGAAAAATGGTAAAACAAATGCCCTTTGTGGCTGTGTCATTCGAGAGTTGTCGATTGTGCTTTAAATTGTTATCACTTTTCGGAAAGTTTAATTCGTAAGTTTTGTGTTTTTAATAAGTTGCAAGGTGGAAATGCCAACCATCAGCCAAGAAAGCATTCAGACAGGAACAGGACATTTTGAGCATCTGCTTTAACAAGAAATTTAACAGTGGAACTTTTTAGGGCCACCAATGACTTAATTGAAAATATGGTAGGAGAACAATTCTTTTTTAATAAAAGTAAATTTGTTTAATAACTTAATTATTGGACAAGATAGGCAACCGGTTAATAAAGACAAAATGTTTAATTTGGGGTAACGTATCACCCCACCAGAGGAATTAAAAACATCTTGGAGCATCTCGTATATGTATTATGTAAGTATTCCCAGTGTATAATTGATTTGGTCGCTAAAAAATTTTAGACAAAGAAGGTGTTAACATAGAAGAATGATTTGTATAGCAAAGAAAAATTTTGAATAGTTCCCTCTTGGAGAACAAAGATTTTTTTCGACGCAGAAGAGCATATAAAAACCAACGCCAATTTCTGGGTACATAACATACTTTTCAATAAATTGCCAGAATCTCACTTATCACACCCCTACGGTAGTGGACTTGAGGGCCCGCCAGCTAAGCTCAGTGAAGACGACTTGCGGTTCCTTAAGACGTTATCAACAAATATTATGAGCTCCAACAAGTCTCTACTTACAACAAATATACTCAGATAGGTTTAAGGCTTATAAACCCAAATAAATCGCAGCAGGTAATCGTGCAATATCTGAAATATAAAAGGTGGCAGCAGCGAAATCAGACAATTAATATCATAAGCAGTGCATTAACTTTATTTATAAAACGTTGCATAGAACAACAAGTACAACAGATTCTAAGGGCATTGCTTAAGCGACATGTGCATTCCCAAATAGCATTGTATACTTGTAATTAATCACACAACAATGATTAATTGAAGACTAAACACATTGGTATAAACTACAAGCAGTATTACTCTAATTCACTGTATGCCATCCCTACACCTTGAGTTACCGTGCTCTTCTATCCCTTCCCTTGCAATAGTGTTTCGCATCTGGCGTGGTTTACACGTTTAGATATCGTGCTCTTTTGCTTTTTCACCTGATAAAGCCGTTTTACAAAAGTGGGCGAAACGTTGAGTTCTTCCACCTCAATAATGACACGGTGCAATATAATTCCTCTGATCGGGCTGCAGCGACGCAGTTTACTAGGTCGTAAGTACTTCTCTAACAGGCCAAACTTCTGCAGCGGATGGCTAAATAGCCTCCAAATAGGCTCTCACAGCTATGTTGGCAACAAGTTAAGGGTGCTTGCAGAAATCACCAGGTCGCAAGCGAAATACGGCTGTAAATCGGATCGCGCAGGCGATGTGAATCAAGGTCAAATAAGGCTCTCAGGACGGAGAGAAGGCACGCCTCCTAGGAGAGGCTGTATCGACAAATTTTAAAATCTCCCGTAAAAGCTAAAAACGCGGCTAAACACAAAACTCGAACAAAACCAAAATAAACTAAACAGAAACACTCACTCTGCAATGCAGACTTTTATGGCGAGGTCAGCTAACGACTTGTAATAAATGATCCATCTAATCGACGTGGCACACACAAAAACATCCGAAATACGTGCTCCAGGCCCAGAATCCGCAGCAAAGGTAAGCCTCCACAGAGAATTTCTCCAAATACAAGAAACTAACGGACTCAATTCTGGGCAAGAATATTACATACAAATTTCCAAGCTGAAGCCACTCACTGAAAGGACGCTGTTCACGTTGCGACAAGTCGCTTGGTATCTCGAAAAACGAAGCAAAAGACGCGTGTACTACAAGATACACTTTTTTTATACAATACTCAACAGTAATATGGTGTTTTACAAGTTCGTTTTAAACCAGTAAACTAAACTATTACTAGCCTGTTTACGTCATAACCCACGTTACCCATAACGCCGTCGGTTATAATAAATAACCCACACGTGACTTATAAGTTCTCAACTCACCCCGGGGACTTGAAATACTTTAGCTCACTCTCAATTTTAACTCGCAGATAAAATGCACGAGCGACGTCAGAAAGCCCAACGAAAGATTGACGGTATGGCAGATAGCTATTGTCTGTGCATATTGGGGGCGGCGACTAAAGAACTGTTCACACGATTAACGAGCACAATTAAAAATACTTTCACGCGACTAAATTTATGCATAGTTTGTAAAGCTGCGATTCGAACACCCTGTATATCTGTATATCTAGCAAACATGTATACGTGTGACAAATGTATAATCAGAGAGATTATTATGTTTATTACATAATTTGAACAAATACATTTAAAACAGGCAAACAAGCAGTCTTCGAACTACACTAAAATCTGTAATTTTTGGAAACATTCTAGAAATTGCCATAGGTATCCTTGAAGTGAAATATCTAATTAAAAATTCTTTAGTAATGATAACGAGAAAAGGTGACCCTCAATAAGCAGAAGTAGTAAAGTTTTATAGATTTATTATGGAAGTTAACGTAACACACATTTAAACATCCAGCCGTATCCTCGTATAACAGCTTTTATTTCCACCCCAACGTTAGCTTATCGCCTTCGTTATAAAGGAACTGTGTGTTACTAATTTTTATGACTCCTTATCGAAGATCTGGAACCGTTGGACACCAACAAACTTACATCAGCTTTTAATGTTTCGTCACCTGCTACGCATACCTGCCTCCTCTCAAATAAAACTTTCACAGTAAAAAATAACAGAGGGCGATATTTCCACGTCAATATCATTCCATATTGTCCCAGTAGAATTCAATACAAATACTGCCCGATTTCGTCAAACATCTTGAAATGTCTTTAAAAATTCACGGAGATAAAGAAAATTAATTATGGTAGTTGGAAGCTGATTAATTATAAAATTATAATACCAGCGAGGCGGTAATGATGTATCCTCGATATTCAGCTTGTTTCAGCTTCTGTTACGAGAAGATAAGTTATGTAAATCTCGAATAGTGTGATGAATACATATAAATATTAATGCAAATGGAGCTGTTAATGGACGGCGGTAATATTGATGTTGAACGGATATGCTTTAAATTACTGAACCGATTACTCATTTTTAAATATACATATTTTAATGCGATTCGTTGCAGATTATAATTGACTATTTGCACGTTATCGTGGTTTCGCTTAAAATATGTGCCATTAGCACGTAAGCCATAAATTTGGGTTAACATACGCATATTGCCAAAAATCTTTAGCAATTTTCATGTAAAATCTTGAAAGGCGTTACGTAAATTATCTCTGAATTTATAATGACTTTGATGAAATTGAGACAAATCACTAACTGTTCTAGCTATAATTATTTTGAGTATTATGTTTACTATGGCGCATATATTGTATAATAAAACAAATGTTATCTTTCTTGCAAATTTATGTAACTATGTAATATTACTGTAACAAATATTGATGCATTAGAGATGCACCAAAGCAATCCAAATTATTTCGCCTACTAGATTTTGCTAACATGTATTTGTGGTAAATCCTAACCATAATTAATATCTCACTACAATACAATTTTCTATAAAATATTTTCAAACAAATGTGTAAAAGAAGAAACCCAAATATAGAAAAATAATATATGTCGTGAAAGTAGTTAAAAGGGAAAGAAGCCGTATAAAATGTAATGCGATATTCGCATAAAAAATAACCACATCACTATTACCATTAAAAGCAGTTCGTAGAATTATCATAAGAATTTAAGCTCAAGGTGACATGACACCTCTCAAGGTTTCGAATTACTGCCTCACCGTCATTTTTATATAGAAATGTTTGGATACATTCTTCATGCAAAACTCAAAATTGCTGCTATAAAATTGTGACATATTTATACCAGTAAAAAGTATTAAAAATTCTAAAAGGGCTTGTGGTAATTAGACAAAACATTTTATCGGTAAAAAGTCCAAATTTACTTCTCTAACATACAAGATTTTATATATAAATATGGCAATGCACATACCGCGCTCAGAAAAACTAGATAACCACGTGACTCTAAAAATGTTATCTTTATGAAGTTACCTACTGAATTTTATAATAACCAATTAAATTTTTTTCTTTAATAATATTTTTTGAAAATTATGCTTTACTTCTTTGAAGCATAGAATAGAAAAAAACGGCCATATTCACCGGATTTGGCACTATGTGAATTCTAATTGTCTTCAGGCAATGCAAGGAATTGAAAATGTCTACAACAGCTTTTATGATTGACGCCAATTCTTCAATTCACAATAAAAGACGAAATTAATTCTCACCGTACTTTTAAATCAAATCTTGCATTTTAGGAACGAGATTTTTCTTTATTTGAATGGAGATAACTTTAGAACAACAGTGGAAATTATAGATATATTTGCACATTTAATGTATTCTAAACGTATAAACTACAATTGCTACACTTTTTACAATTCGTATTCTTTCTAAAATCAGCCTTATTTTGTCAACCTTTGAACATATTCTGCCTCCAATGTCTTTCGGCTTGCCCGGTTTTGTGCTATTTGAAGCCAGCTGAAATATAAAAATAAACACATGAATAAAATAACAAGTATATTAGACATATGATATAAGATAGCACAATGAGGATGGTTTTCAGCAGGACATGAAACCAAATTCATGAAGAAAGTGGACAGAAGATTTGACATTTTTTCACAATAAAAAGTAAAGATTAGCTTACTATTGTCACAATTTTAACATTTTAGTCCAAGCTCATCTAGAGTCTTCTTTCTTCACGTTTTATTTGCCATTATTAGAATATTTTCATGACCATAATAGATTGAATGTTTAAGATAATTTAATTTGTATTGTATTCAGTTTTTACTTTATAAGAATATTTAGGCCACCATGTTAGAAGCTTTGGCAAAGAATTGTATGTATCACTAAAAACAACTATACATTTTTTTTAAATTTGTGAAGTCATCACTCGAGCGCCATGCGAAAAGTACTCTGTTTATGGGAGACTGTAATACCAAAGTACCTGGAAAACGCTATCCATCAGAAACAGCAGTAAGCTTCTTCAGAGTGGAAGAAAGAAACGAAAAGGAAAGTATGTTAAAAAACTTCCTGTTGGAACATAATATGTAGTTGATGAACAGCTTCTTCTAAAAGAGACACCGTACAAGTTGGACTTGGATTAGAAAAAACAAACAATAATGTAGTGAAGGTAATTTCGGGCCCTCGAAAATAACAATAATGCAATAAGATAACCAATGAATATGATGAAATTATCAGAAGCACAAAAGATGTAATGACCCTAAGAAGAGAAAAAAGAAGAAAAGACTCTGGTATCTCAAAAGAATTACGATAATTAAACAAGACCATATTCCAAGAAATTATAGAATATATAAAAACATACAACACCGTGAAAGTAAAACAAACAATGTAAGAGCATAAAAGTGTGAGAATGCTACGGAAAAATATATCAATTGGAAAACGCGAAATATTTAAATTTAAAGATAAAAAAGAGTTGACAACCACGAATAGTGAAGACAAAAATGGCAGAAAATTCTGTAAGGAATTATACAGTAGTAGAACATCACATAGAATACCTGACCACAGGGACTGGATGAATGTAAAAAATCTAGGTTCACATGGTGTACCAGACAGTACCCTCGAAGGGTTATAAAACCTCTCAAGGAAATGTAAAGCTATATAGTAATAGAAGCTGTTAAAGCCGGCGGACAGAAATTATTAAGAACTATTACATCTGTGTCTTCAAAATTGCATTGTACCAAATGGAATGATGCCATCAAATTTTTTTACATAAGTGCAACAAATTAAGTATTAATATGTTTATCACTTTGTCTCGCATTTGTCTCTTAACTTTGGTCTTGAATCAACTCCATAAGAGTTCAATATGATTTAGTAAATATGACTAAGGTGCTGCAAGACGTATTATTTTGATATCCTTTTTCGAGATCAATAATAGTTTTAAGATTTGCATGTGTGGGTGCATTGTAAATAATAATTGTTGAAAGCAAAAAACCATTATAGTCCGATATAATTTGCGTTGCACTTATTGCTCCAATACAGTGCAAATTGCAACCGTTACTCTTCTTCTTCTTCTTCCTCCTTTATTCGGGCAAGCGCCTGTTTTTCGTTAACGTTATCCTTGTTCATGTTTGGTCAGGGTGTTTCCACCGATGTTGAGATCCAGCTCTGTTTTCATCGTTTAGGTGGTAGTCCTACACTTGTTTTGCCATGTGGGGTGTTGTTTCTAGCTATTTTTAGTAATCGATCTCGGTCCATTCTGTCCACATGAGCGTTCCATTCCTTCCTTCTACTTTTTATAAATTTCCGGATGTTCTGTATGTTGCATCGTTGGCGTATTTCACGACTTGGAACTCTATCTCTTAATGTTATCATTTATGTTGTTTGTAGTTATTGTCTTGTTGTAGTGGTGTCGGCTCGAGTTTCCGCTGCATAAATGTGAGTATCAGCCTCACGGCACCCTTATATATTGTTGCTTTATTTTCAATGGAAATGTACTTATTTCTCCATATGACATCCCTTAAACACACTGATATTACAGCTCCTTTATTTGTTTGGTGTTTTAGTTCTCTATATATGTCTCGTGTGCTTGATATGTTTATGCCTAGATATTTGAATTCCATGACTTGCTGTGTGATGGTTCCTTCTAGCTCTAATTTACATCGTAAGGGTTCTCGAGAGATTGTCAGACATTTTGTTTTAGCAGTTAAAATGAATAGCTATTTAAGTATCAAGGAATCTAAAGACCTATTAAAGTTTGAGGTAGGCAAGTACAAGCCAAGGCGAAGCCGCGGCTTGTTGCCTGCATAGCGTTTAAACAGGGAAATCTGACTATTGTAAACTAAGTCTGTTCCTGCGTGAATAGAACAACTGTTTAATAAGAGGTTGGCTAATATCTTGCTCATGTTAAAACGCATAACATTGGGAGTACTATAAATCACAATGAAGCAGCCCTCGCGTAATTGATGTGACATTGGGTAACATTTAGTTTGGCAAAACTGAAACAGTTGCGTGAATGGCTTCTAACAATTTTTTTGTAAAGTTTTCACAATCCTTATTACACCTTCTAAGCCGCCACTGAAAAAATAACCCCCTGAAATTACTCTCGAATAATTAAACATTAACCCAAATAATGGAGCTTCATAGTGGTGTAGTAGTTAAAGGAAACAGACAGTTTAACAACCATGCGGTGGCCGCGAGACGCGCAGGTAGAGAAACGGGGCAGGAGACCGAAGAGATCCGCCAGAAGCACACAACCTGCCGTTATTTGTCAGGATAATGGTCAGGTCCTACGTATATAAGTGCAATATCATTGCCCTTAATTGCAGGGGCGCGCATTCGTCAGCCCTCTGAGCTGGTGAAATATTACATTAGTTAGAGTAGCACTGATTGTGTGATAACATCGCCATTTTTATGGTCGCGCGCTGCCAAGGTAGGGGAGGATAAAAATGTTAATAACTGAATTTCGCAGCTGACATGTCCCGAATTAATTGGTTCTGTCCAAAACCATGTTTTAATGTAAATTTGGTTGGCTAAATTAGGTATTATGGCCAAAACTTACGGAAATGGCCATGGCGTTGTGTTACAGGTTGCCACCTAGAAATGCTAATGATATGAGGAAAATGTATTCACATCAACCCTGCACATATCACTGCCGGTCATCCATTACTTTTTAGTGCGACACTCACAACACGTTAGAACAGTATATTTCAACTAATTTAATTTAACCTTATTTCTGTGAAAAGGTTCATTTGACACTAACGTTTGTATATTTTAGTTGTTTATTAATTTTCAACATAATTATTCAATTGCATATTGTTTTTTGTAGCTCTACAAATGCTTAGTTTGTATAATCATCCTTGGATTTTCTCATTCTGTACGTCTACTGTATGCACAGTCACAGCGTGATATCTACCTGTTCTTTGTGTCTTCTTCAAGGTTCCTTTCAACCGTATCATTTTGTATAGGCTAGTTTGCAATATTTTTGAGAAAATAGACAACTAATAGCCATATGTTATCATTCACCTTCAGTTATCTTCAAAACTTTTAAAGCAAACGAGAATAACTAGAGCATGAATAATATTTATGTATTTAAAATATTCGCCTCAATTTGTAAATGCATAATAATTCAATAAGGAACGATTTCAATAAATTACTTTCAGTTAGGACCAAGTGTACCCCTCATCCTTACTTACCTTTGAAGGCTTACACTTCACCGACTAGCTCAAGATACGGTTTCTTATCAGGGTTTAACAATTGTGGATTTTTAGTTCGTTTCACTTTCATGTAAAGGTAAAAGTTCATTAATCAGAAGAAATGGACGCCATAACTTTATTTAAAAAGTTTTAAATTCAATAAGTTTACAAAGGTTACGTATTCTTTCTAACAGTCCACAAATCAATTGTTATGCATTAGAGGCTTATACCTTTCTAATTTTAATACACATTATGTAATTATTTAGCAAGTTTTATTCTTCTCTGACAAGTTAGAATTTGTTCTAATAAAACGTTAGGATTAATGAATCTTTCAGTATCTAGGAGATTTCTTATACCTATTTAATTAATAACCTCCAGTTCGTAAGATGAAAATATAAAGAGCTCTCTATACCCTCGTATTTCTCTTTCCTAGGTCTTAATTACGATTAATGATCGGTATTTAGTTTAATTGGTATCATTCCATGTAGTATAAGAAAGGTCCTTTATGAAAAAAAAACTTATTATTTGACAAGTGACCCAAAAACCAACTTGACAGTCACAGAACGATTTAATCTCACTTCAGGCCACATCACCTGGTAAGTAACTATTGTTTTTACTTGAAACTAATCTGTTATTGAATATTCTTAAGGCTTACGCCCTAATTTAATTATATTTAAGCTATGACGCGGGTTTAAGTCTAACTAACGATATTAAACCCTTTCAGGACTAACATACGGTTAATGCAGAGAACCCTTGAACCTGGACCTCTCCATCTGCCAACATTAACTATGAAGAACTCCTCATCAAACCAAAGAAGTTGCCCTTGACTGGTGAGTGATCTCCTAACTGGTTATAGATTTCTAATTGCGTCCTCTCTTTCCCTTATCGCTCGTAACTTATCGACACACTTCTCCATGGCGAATATACAACTGACCAGAACTGGCGTCAAATGAAAAAGACCGACGAGCTGGTAGTCAAAGAGGAAACCCTAAGAGCTGGTGGTCAAAGAGGTGACACTAAGAGCTGAATCAAGGAAAACCCTCTATTACGATTTGTATGTATTAGTTTGCCGTCTACCTACCAGTTATATAATAACTGCCCTTTTCAGAAAGAAAATGTTTGTGGAATTTATCCTATCTGCCTGAAAAATTATTATGTTTTAATACTATGCTGTATGAGTTAAATAAAGGCTTACTATTGTCTGCTTGTATCCTTTCTAAGCTAGGATTTTCAATTTGCTTCGCTTCTGCATAGAGAAGCGCCCTTTTGCTTTCTCAATTAAACAGGAAGTAATAATTTTTGTTATTTATTGTTCTTTTATTAACGTAACCATGGGCCTTCTAAATTAAATTTCAAAAAGGGTAGGCAACCCCTCCTACTGGTCTTGCGCTTAAAGTTGCCTATCTATTAGGATTAATTAATATTGAACGATATTCCTGTAGAAGCTACGATATGTACTGCTACACAAGCTTGTGATAAATATAGTGGTATAGATTTGAATTGTATAAATTGTATTTATTATTATAAATATATAAAAATTACAATTTAAATATTTATAATTATGTGAACAAATAAAATGTCTCAACTTTGTTTACCTGGTCATTACGTATTCCTTAAATTTATTTACTGTAAGTTTTTGGGACATCTTATATAGCAATATCTCTCCGTTTCCAACATTTACAGTTGCTGTAATGTATTAAAAAAATGTATTAAAAACCATTGGTTATACGTATATAAAAATGTAATATCTTAATTCACCTTTTATTTATGTTTTTTTAAATAAAATATATTTAATACCGTTCTCCAGTTAGATCTTGGAATGGCTAAATGATTCATATAGTAGGTATAGCATTTTTTCAATGGTGTTTACTGGTAATTGGTAAATCTATCATTGAAAGAAGTTAATTATTATTTAGCTAACTGGTCATTATTAATTATATTTACGTGAATTTGTTGGAGATTTTAGCCTAGAAAATGGAACCACAGATTTTAGTAAGTAGTCAAGCAATTGAACTTGTTTATAATATATAAGTTTAAATTATTATTATTCTGAGCAAAGGTTTTTATGTTTAATATGTAATAAAAAAATAATAATAAATATAAGGTGCATTAAGATATTACATTTTTACACAGTGACCGCCAAAAAGTCGACATAATATGGGAAACATCTTATTTTTGATTTTTCAAAAAAGCTTTTTAAATCAATAATTTGTGATTGTCTAAAAACCTATTTAGTCCCTATCATATATACCGAGTGATTTTTACTTATTCAGAAAATAGCGTTTTTCGAAATTGTCAAAATCCAAAAAGCGCTATTTTTCGGAAAAGTGTGTTATTTTTATCTAACTGAACAATCTCAAAGCCAGAACACACCTAATTTTTTAACTTTAGATAAAAATAATTTTTTTTATTTTTTTTAATATTTTTAAAAATGTCACATACCAAGACTTAATATCAAAATTCAAATTTTTTGTGTGAAGACTTTAAAGATGTATAATTGGAAAAAATAATATAAAATGTGAATTACTTGTTTAGATTTTTTATTATTTACCGAAAAGTGGTATGTTTGCATAAGTTTTACGGTTCAAAGAACTCTAATCAAGCCCTATTAATGAATTACTGTTACAAAAATCCTGTAAATATTCTTTTACAGTTGTCTAAATAAGGAGATTTTTCTTTATCCAATTTACATGTTCTAAAAAATCTCCTCATTTAGACAACTGTAAAAGAACATTTACAGAATTACAGGATTTTTGTAACAATAATTCATTAACAGGGCTATATTAGAGTTTCTACAAGCCATTTAAATAGATATTAATTAGAATTGATAAATATTTCTCCCAAAAGGCGCCTTGCATGAAAAACGTAAAAATTATGCAAACATACTACTTTTTCGGTAGATAATAAAAAAAGTATTTTATATTATTTTTCCAATTATAAATCTTTAGTCTTCACATAAAAAAAATTTTAATTTTAATATTGTCTTGGTATGTAAATTTTAAAAATGAAAAATTTATTTTTATCTAAACTTAAAGAAAGGTGTTTTCTGACCTTGAGATTGTTCACTTAGCTAAAAATAACACACTCTAAAAAATCTCATTGAACTTTTGGATTTTGACAATTTTGAAAAACTCTATTTTCTGAATAAGTCAAAATCACTCGGTATATATGATAGGGACTAAATAGGTTTTTAGACAAGTACAAATTATTAACGTAAAAAGTTTTTTTGAAAAATAAAAAATCTAAAATTTTCTCATTTGCCGATTTTTGGCGGTCACTGTATATAAACAATGGTTTTTAATACAAGTTATATTACAGAAACCGTAAATGTCGCACACCGAGAGATATTACTATATCAGATGTTCTAAAAACCTACAGTAAATAAATTTAAGGAATACTTAATGACCAGGTAAACAAAGCTGAGAAATTTTTTTTGTTCACATACTTACATATTTTTGAAATGTAATTTTTTTCTATTATCTTGCAGATTTTAAAGCGTAAAAGATTTTTTATAAACTGAAGAAGACACTAGATTGTCGAAATATATTTTTAAAATAACTATTTAAGCAAGTCTTGTTTTAAAATTCAAGATGGAATAAGTTTAGCTACTTACAGCTTTTAAAATTTGAATTTATGATTATTGTTATTAAAGTTACTCATACCAAAACCTGAATTCTTTTTATTAAACGTCAAATTGACTCAATCTTTCATTTGCAAATAACAATAGTTTTGTACTATTTAAATATTTTTTTATTACCAGCTCACTGATGACATCAGAGACAGTATTATGCTTACCCATGTGTGATCAAGCATTTAATGCTTAATAAATTAATTTTGTAAAATTTTAACAATTCCTAGGTATATTTTATTATATGCCACCAAGACATCAAATATGTTTTATAATTAAAATTCATTTCGTCATAATAAGTGTTGCTGTTAATGGAAATTTTCTTGAATATGGCAATAGAAAAATGTATACCGGTAAAAGCCATGTCGAAAAGATTTGTAGTGATTTTTAAATAAATGAAGTTATCGCTTCTTTACTTTCTATGTAATTTATTACAACATTTATGAGAACGGCATACAGAAAAACTTGCAATTTCATGTTCTTACATGCGCAGCCGTAATACTTTATAGCCATTTCTAACTCATATATTGAGCGTCCTATCTACCAGTCATTACATTTCTTTGCCATATAAAGATTAGGCAGAGAGGTGCATGAAAAAACGGCGAGAGCATGCTGTAGAGCCATTATTTGTCATCCGACTTTCAAAATTCAATCACTAAATTAAATGGTTCAAAGCCCGCTATGATCTGAAAGTATATATTTTTCAATTCGAAATGCCTTTGAGCATAGATAGTCAACTTTTTGTATAAATGGCAACTATTATTTTTTTCGAACTCCACGGATTTTTCTGAATATATAAGGTTTTAAATTATATATTTCCCTTAATTCATATAGAAGAACAACAAAAATTTCGAAATTTTTACATATCGCAGTGGCATCAAGTCACCCGTGAGCTGTAATCAAGTAGTCTGGGTATAGTAGATGTTCCGCAGTTGAAGTCATCCTATGTCATTGCATCTTATGGGTAATTTAATGCCACCGCGATGTGTAACAATTTTGTAACTTTTTTCGGTATGAATGAATAAACATGATATTTCTATCTCATTGTCCAGACATTTTCATTTCCTACAATGTATTTTTTTAGACTTAACAATAAGTTTTTATAAGTAAAATTTAGTCCTCAGCCAGATATTTATAAAATTTTAGTATGTATCTGAAATATTCCAATTATTGCACGTTAAGCAGTGGTTCAGAGAACGTGTAGTTTTTTGATTGAGAAGATCAGGGTACTATATTTGGTAGTTACCAAAGGGTTGGAGTCTTGTTGAGGGAATATTTAAGGTGATTAGGATTGAAGTAAATTGTGTGAACAAGAAGGGGAGAGAAAATCTACTATTGATCAGTTGTAGACTAAGTCAGCTCACATCATTGAAAACGAACACAATGTAAAACTGTATTAAAATTAAAATTAAAATTTTGCTGTTTTTTGCTAATTCAGCGTGACGTACTGGACGCTTACACATAAAACTAGATTGACAATTAATTACAAATAAAGCCAGGATATTGCAGCTCAACCTAAAAACATGTATTAAAAAATGCAACGTTTACATTAAAGTAGGGCACAATATTTACAAATTATAAACTAAATGTTACATATATTTCCTGAAATTAATCCAAATTATGTACGTTTAAACGTAGTAATGTCATACTATGTTGTAATTCAAAAATAGCAAGCTAACTATAAAATTTAACAAAACAATTTCTTTTAACTTAAATGTATCCAGCAATCTGTGCTGCATTTCTATTTTTGTTTATTTCTTGAGTTTTTAAAAAGAATCAAGCGAATTTTGAATTCTGTTAAATGCAAATACACCAAAATGATTAAGATTTATTATGAGTTTCAGTTTACAATTTTCAGCACAATACCAATTACATTACAAGCAAATATAATTAATTTCGTGAGGGAAAAAAGAAATTTTTTGTTAATCTAAAAAGTAATTTTTGCACTCATTTTGTATCCACCACATAACTATCGCTCACTACAATACAATAATACAAGATAGATGGAAGTGGGCGAACAGTTGAGTTCTTCAATAATGACACTGTCCAATCCCGGAAATCGGCCGTTACAAAATTTAAACCACCCGAACTCAGGGATATTTCAGTGGGTAACAAGAATATAACGTTGTGTTTCTGATGTCAAATTTCTTTCCCTTTGTATAAATAATACCTTTGACTGGCGTAGTCATATAAATGATATGTGCCTAAGACTTAATCGTATTTTTTTGCTATTTTAAACTTAATGATTTTGCAATTACTGCTCTTATGTCTACTTACTACGGACTTGTATATCCTATTTTGTCATTCCGTATTTTGTCATGAGGGCAGGTTCAACATTTTAATACCGTATTTGTTTGTCAAAAAAGAATAATTAAGTTGATTTTTGGCATACAACCTAAAGATTCATGCAAAATACTATTTAGTGAAAAAAAAATTTAACTGTCGCTAGTATATATTTATATAAGTTATTATGCTATGTACCTATATGTAAATAAAGATACCTATGCCTTAAATGGTGACAACCACCAATATAACACACGTAACAAAGATGATATTAGAGCCCCTGATTTCAATCATTTTTATTACAAAAAATCTATGTATCCAATATGCTTTAATCTTCTGTCGGCTGAATTACGACAAACAAAAACTCTAACTATATTTAAGAGAAAACTAAGAGACTTCTTACTTCAAATTGCTTGTTATTCCATTAATGAGTTAATTGACAACTGTGTTAAACTTGAACTAACCTGACCCTTTACTGCGTTTAAAACTTACTGAATTGGGAAAAGGGTATTTATTCACAACTTAACAATTATTTGTTGGGGAAGCCAAAGTAACAACACCTTTCAGCTTGGCTTTCCTTCTCCAATTGTTTGTCTTCGATCTTACATTGTTTTATATTGTTCCCAAGCGTACTCTGATTACATTTTGTTCAAATCAAGGCTACCACTATTTTTAATACAGTTTTACAAATTTTTATCAAAACCAATGCTATTTTATACTATTTATAAAAATTAATCTACCACATTTCTGGAATATTTTATAAAATAATATTTGATATGCTTGAAATATTATTAATTGCTATTATAATCATAACGGTTTAAAATTTGTTCATAGAAATATACTATAACACTATCCAGCTTCACTTTTTTCATACGCCAACTCAAAATGTTACTTCAGAAATTCTAAACTACCGTATTTTGCGTACATATATCAAGAATTTTTAAGCATAAGATGGTTTTAACTGTTACTGACAAGTCTTCTAATAAATTGTTTTGTATAATTATCACCTTAGTCAAGTTCCTTGTAAAATAAGATACTGCATTCAATTTTCTAAATCCTGTTGCCTATTATGGCTTCAGTATTTAATTTTTTTTTATTTCTGTGCACTGACTTGCTGAAGTTGTTATGGAACTTAAATCCATTTTACAGCACTTGTTCCACCAACTTCTAGGTTTTCAATATCTGTCATTTGTTAAACGATCCCAACGTATAACCTATTAATTTATTAACTCTGCCTAACGTCCTTAATTTAGTTTCGAGTCAAAGTCGTATTCACGGGCACTTAACTGAATAGAGAAACAATCTAAGGCAAGAAATTGAGTGCATTCTGCACTGAGGTAATATTTTCAGTTACTTAGTCGCCGCCTCTAATGCTCTAATTGATAGAACCTTTTTTCTAAAATCCAACTGAAAGTGGACTGAGGTTGTTTCTTAAACAGTTGTTATTTGCTACACGGGAAATTTATTTGTACACAAAAGAAAAAGAGAATAATATATACTTCACAACACGGCGGTTCAGAAATTCTCTAGTAGTGTAGCAAATTTTCGCCAGCTAGTTCCTTAGCAGGAATGGGGGGCTTGTCCGGAAGCGAAACTGGTTCGAGACGGTCCAAACCAGAAAACCTACAGGTATTCGTGTAAGTTCCTAAACCACAGCTGTTTCATAAAAATAATAAAAGACAGAAAACACCATAGATTGAAATAACCTAATTATTTATTTACAGTATGTACACATACAAACTCTGCACCATATTCGAAATAGGCAACACAAATCTGTGCCAGAATAATATGTTTGTAAATGGAATAGTAGATGTAATTTTAGTTGTACAATGATTTTCTGTTAATAAATTTGAAGTCAAAAACAGAACTCTATGATCTTAGCTCGCAATTCGCTCGAGTACACGTATCTCAACTGTACGGTAGTGATTTAAACATTAGAACTGCGATAACGGAATACGGGAGATCTCAAGTTCTCATTAAATCGCTTCAAAGATCAATTGGTTTACCTAATCGCGATCTATCCGAATTGGTACCATTTCGTCTAGGTGTTTTTACACTTAAAATTGTGTATATGCAACGCTCACAAGGTGTTAATTGCAATAATCAAGCTCCCGAAAACCCTTGCAAAAGGTTTTGTTAAATTTCATAATGTTGAGTTACTGAACGCGACAAAAACGGCTAACAAAGGCAGTATTGCCAATCGAAGAAGATATTAAATACACAAAATGAAAATAACCTATTCCGCATACATGTTAGCGTCCAGACGAATTCCAGCCTCCAGGCGGATTCTCAGCCCCTTGGTCGGTGTGGATTTCATCACCCATGGGTCACCGATGACATTAATTAGTCATAAACTGTCTGCAGCCGACTGCCCTTATGAAAGCAATATTGTATTAGAAATTTGAATGCGTTGTGTGAGAGGGCAGATTCGACTCAGAGGCCGGCCCAAGTGCCGGTGCAGAGAGCATTGTATGACTTAAATACAGTGTAATTCACTTATTAATAAAGCTGGTGCAATACTTTGTTTTAATTGACCCTTTAATTAATTGTTTTCGCTAATATCAGAAGTGGGATTGGCTTGCGTTCCGCATGAAAGTGAATTGCAATCGTGATGGAATCAAGGGATGCTTTAACCGCTGGTTTTCGTTGTCTGCGCGAAGTGCCGGGCTCGGGCTGAATTTCGACCCGAAGATGCGGACGCTAGTTGGTGCTGTGTTAAATTTCAACAGCTGGCCGAGAAATTTCGCTGGTCCTCTCGCGAACAGGTGGTTGTCGCCGGGAAAAGTTTGAAAGGCGACGCTCAAGGGTGATTTGATGGCTGGAGCCTAGAAGGAAGCGATTGGAATGCGTTTAAGCTAAGTACTTAACTTAAGAAATACTCGGATTGCTAATATTGCGAGGTAAAAAGGGGAATTTGGTTAATCGGATCGGGATGCTCTGGTTAGAGTGGCATGTTTTATAAGTTCTGTTAAATGTTGGTATGAGGAACGGAATCCTTCTGATCGTAACTGGGAAAATTTAAAAATTGATCTACAAATTGCGTTTCCTCGAAAACGTAATGCTGGTTATCTGAGTTTAGTAATTTTAACAGTGATTCGTGTCCTTATATGAGGACTATATTACGGACGAACATGAAGGATCGTGTTGAAAAGTATTTAAATAAACTTAATTGTTAAGAATTGCCCCATAACCGATGCTGCTAGCATATCTGTATACAATTCGGTTTTTGATTAGGATCAAAATCCGAAGAAGAGGTCGGGTCGTTAATATATTTGTTAAGATTTTAATTCTGGCCGTTCTGCCGTGTGGTTTTTTTTTTGTTAAAGCTGTTGAGGAGGCGGGGCTGTTAATGTAGCAATTCTTTAAAATAATGGCGAAAATAGCTAACCAAGCCGATTAATTGCCGAACTTGTTTTACATTTTTCGGAACTGGATAATTAAGTAAAGCTTTGTTTTTTTATCAAATTTAACGAAAGTAGAGCAGAACAAAAATGATAGAACCCGTCACCTTAGTAATGCGCTAAAAGTTGGAACCTTAGCTTCAAGCAGTAGCTATTAAAGAACAAGTTGTTATATTCTATAGAAAAAGGTGCTTTTTGCGTTAAATACGGACACGGCGTTATGTGCTGTTGGGCCAAAGAAAAGGTTACAAAGGGTACTAGGCCCGATGTAAATGTGTGTTCAAGGAATTTTACAACTCCTTTTACGCTTGCGTTAATTAAGAACATACTTGTGTATTGCTTAGTAGATTCCGGCGCGGATTGTTCCCTGATAACCGAAAAAATAGCTAAACAGGTTGGATGGAGCTCATGGGACTCCATGTTTTGTCGCATTGCAGGAATTAGGGTCGAGTAGTACTTTTACCTTGACGCGCACAATTTTGATTGTTTCTTGTGAGGGTGTCACGCTGGAGCTCGATTTTCATATCGTACCGAATGACGCTATATCTCGAGATTGTGTGGCTCCTAATTCACCTGAGTTTGACTTAGGATGTACTCTTCAGGCTGGCGAGCGTCAGTGCCTAATAGATCTACTTGACACACATTTGGAAATGTTCACAAATAGCAATAAAGTTCATAGTGTAACCTGCGGCGAAATGGCTATAAAGTTAACTTTTGACCGATTTGTTTCTTACCACCCATATCGCCCGTAGTAGAACGACAGCAAGTACGAGAAATTATCAGTGAGCTACTCCAAAATAACATTATTCAAAAAAGCTCCTCTCCGTTCGCTAGCCCCGTGCTACTTGTTAAGAAAAAAAAATGGTACAAATCTCCTATGTGTTGATTTTTGTGCTCTGAATAAAATAACTGTATCAAAAGATAGGTATCCTTTACCTTTGATCGACGATCAGTTAGACCGTTTGGGCAAGGGACGATATTTTATCACTCTTGATATGGCCTCTGGGTTTTACCAGATACCCATTTCTCCTGAATCAGTTCATAAAACGGGATTTGAATGCCATTAAGCTTTCCGAACTTATTTGTTAGGCATTCACTTTACTGTCATTACTGACTGCAATTCCATCAAAGCCACCGCGAATAAAAGACATATTTGCCTCGTATTGCCGCTGGTGGGCTTACTTTCAAGATTTTTCTTTTACCTTGGAATATCTAACAGACAAAAGGTTGCCACATGTTGATGATAGCTGCCGCGTCGGCTATGACAAAACCTTTGCTGCCGTCGCAGCTTAATTTTGGTTTTCACGGCTAGCTGCTTTTGTACGAAAATATTTTAAACATTGTCTTGTTTGTCTAAGTAGCAAGCCCTTATCCGGGAAAAATGGATGGTTACCTCCACCCAATTGATAAAACCCCAGTGCCCTTTCATACCATACATTGCGAAATTGCCGGACCATTTCCCCCTGGTTCAGATGCTTTCCGCTACGTGTTTCTATTTATTGATGCGTTTACAAAATTCTTACAACTAATTCCGATTAAAATGTTGACGGCCAATGAAACGCTTCGAGTTTATCGTACACATCTGTGCACTTTTGAAACACAGTTTGGTAATCACAGACCGAGCCTCCAATTTTCATAGTGCGTCTTTATCGAACCTATTTAAGGAATTGCATATTGAACACCACATGGTCGCTACTGGTGCGCCGCGCGCGAATGGTCAAATTGATCGGTACGTGAGTACGATGGTAGACTTGCTAGCTATAGAAAGTAAGAAGTCAGAATGGACGAGCGCATTGCAAAAGGTGCAATTAACATTAAACACTACTGTCCAGAAAACCACTGGATTTTCCCCTCTTTATACCTGCTCCCCCCACCCCCTCTTCTGAAACGGAGTACTACCTAGTCACGAGTGGTCCGTGTTAGGAAGTTACTTAGTTGTTTGAAAGTTTGATTGATAGTATTTTTGCTCGATAAGTACTGCAAAAAAAAATGTTGCGACATTGCATGTGTTTGGTAGTAGGGTAACAAGCTATAGTACCCTCTGAGCATTGCGAAATGACAAGTCGAGTGAGACCGCTGAGCATTTCGGAGTGACAAGGTTCATGGCCTCTGAGTACCAAGTAGCAGGGTAACAAGCCTAGAGGACCCTCTGAGTACTGCCGAATGACAAGTCTAGTTAGAGACCTCTGAGCATTGCGGAGTGACAAGGTTGATGGCCTCTGAGTACCAAGTAGCAGGGTAACAAGCCTAGAGGACCCTCTGAGTACTGCCGAATGACAAGTCTAGTTAGAGACCTCTGAGTATTGCGGAGTGACAAGGTTGATGGCCTCTGAGTACCAAGTGGTAGGGTAACAAGCCTAGAGAACCCTCTGAGTACTGCCGAATGACAAGTCTAGTTAGAGACCTCTGAGCATTGCGGAGTGACAAGGTTGATGGCCTCTGAGTACCAAGTAGCAGGGTAACAAGCCTAGAGGACCCTCTGAGTACTGCCGAATGACAAGTCTAGTTAGAGACCTCTGAGCATTGCGGAGTGACAAGGTTGATGGCCTCTGAGTACCAAGTAGCAGGGTAACAAGCCTAGAGGACCCTCTGAGTACTTCCGAATGACAAGTCTAGTTAGAGACCTCTGAGCATTGCGGAGTGACAAGGTTGATGGCCTCTGAGTACCAAGTGTAGGGTAACAAGCCTAGAGAACCCTCTGAGTACTGCCGAATGACAAGTCTAGTTAGAGACCTCTGAGCATTGCGGAGTGACAAGGTTGATGGCCTCGGAGTACCAAGTAGCAGGGTAACAAGCCTAGAGAACCCTATGGGTACTGCCGAATGACAAGTCTAGTTAGAGACCTCTGAGCGTTGCGGAGTGACAAGGTTGATGGCCTCTGAGTACCAAGTAGCAGGGTAACAAGCCTAGAGGACCCTCTGAGTACTTCCGAATGACAAGTCTAGTTAGAGACCTCTGAGCATTGCGGAGTGACAAGGTTGATGGCCTCTGAGTACCAAGTAGCAGGGTAACAAGCCTAGAGGACCCTCTGAGTACTGCCGAATGACAAGTCTAGTTAGAGACCTCTGAGCATTGCGGAGTGACAAGGTTGATGGCCTCTGAGTACCAAGTAGCAGGGTAACAAGCCTAGAGGACCCTCTGAGTACTTCCGAATGACAAGTCTAGTTAGAGACCTCTGAGCATTGCGGAGTGACAAGGTTGATGGCCTCTGAGTACCAAGTAGCAGGGAAACAAGCCTAGAGGACCCTCTGAGTACTTCCAAATGACAAGTCTAGTTAGAGACCTCTGAGCATTGCGGAGTGACAAGGTTGATGGCCTCTGAGTACCAAGTGGTAGGGTAACAAGCCTAGAGAACCCTCTGAGTACTGCCGAATGACAAGTCTAGTTAGAGACCTCTGAGCATTGCGGAGTGACAAGGTTGATGGCCTCGGAGTACCAAGTAGCAGGGTAACAAGCCTAGAGAACCCTATGAGTACTGCCGAATGACAAGTCTAGTTAGAGACCTCTGAGCGTTGCGGAGTGACAAGGTTGATGGCCTCTGAGTACCAAGTAGCAGAGTAACACGCTCTAGAGTACCCTCTGAGCACTGCCGAATGACAAGCCTAGGTAGAGACCTCTGAACATTGCGGAATGACAAGGTTGATGGCCTCTGAGTACCAAGTATAATGTTGGAGACGTGTATGTTTTGGGCATATGTTGACAGGGTAAATGTTTGAGAGTTGAATAACTGGTGATTGTGATAACTGTGTCCTCTGAAGACTATGGTGACAAGACGAGTCAGTTCGACACGTGTGAATGATAAGTCCTTTAAGTACCTGACATGAGTTAGTAAGGTGTGTGTACGGCGAAGCACGAGCCGTACTATGTTCTTTGTTTAGCAGATCTGGGTTTTTCGAGACCGAAAAACAGTTCAGGATTGGCCGTGTTAGCGTCCAGACGAATTCCAGCCTCCAGGCGGATTCTCAGCCCCTTGGTCGGTGTGGATTTCATCACCCATGGGTCACCGATGACATTAATTAGTCATAAACTGTCTGCAGCCGACTGCCCTTATGAAAGCAATATTGTATTAGAAATTTGAATGCGTTGTGTGAGAGGGCAGATTCGACTCGGAGGCCGGCCCAAGTGCCGGTGCAGAGAGCATTGTATGACTTAAATACAGTGTAATTCACTTATTAATAAAGCTGGTGCGATACTTTGTTTTAATTGACCCTTAATTAATTGTTTTCGCTAATATACATATTGCACGAAGTGAACGTCGCAGATAGCTACACAGAACTTCTTAATTTCTCGGTAACATCGGTTATGAAGATTACTTTTATTCAAGGTAGGTACATTGCATAATCTTTCACAAAACTAGCTCGAACGATATTTCTAGTTTAAACGATGAGATGACTAACGCTAGCAGATACCTTGGGATGCACAGTAGCGCAGCTTCGTCAGAGCAGCCATGCAGAGTAGTTACACGGAGGCGCTGGCCACCAGGTGAAATAACCTCCAAAGTGACGGGCTTTTCTCTAACTTTCATACGGGTGAAAAACTTTGTGGTTGTCGCAGTGGGCAGAAGTCGTGCGTGCGAAGACTACCACATGGGTTGAGGGTTGCTCAGAACGGCGTGAGGGTTGGTTCTCCAGGTGTTTTGGCAAGCAACATCAATGCCACAGGCATAATTGAACCCTAAAAGTCGGAAAATTAAACAACAGTGGTAATCGGAGACTAAGAGGCCTGAAATTTACACGATATGGGATTCGATATTCAAACGAACCACAAATAACATACCAGAGCTGTTGGATGGTCTCGAGTGAGTGAATTTCAGAAATATATAATTATTCCAGTATAACTGGCTTCATTCCAGCAATTTCACACAGCATTTACTAAGGCTGATCACAGAATACACCAATAATTTTGGAATTACTTGATCCATACGAAGTGAAAATTCCAAATCACCTACAGCCTCAGGAGGAAATCATCTCACAAAATCAGTCTCTTAAATTCCCTGCCGGAAATCGTCCTAACAATATATTTTGAAAACTATTATAATTCCTTAAATATCAAGGTTTTTCAAAATCATCCAAAAATGCAAAAATAAGTATGTAACCAAATACACACCTAGGAACTGCATGTCAATCTAAAGCTCTAAACTGCATCTGAATGTATTTAAGCGAAAAAAAAATTATGGGTAACAATTCTTGACTGCATCTAAATGTAAAATTACACGTAACACCACAGTAATTCAATAACAATACTCCAGTCAACGAGTCAACATGTAGCCGTGTGAGAACAGGTAAAAAGTTTAATTATTATAATCTGTATTATAGAAATTACATAAAAACATTGAGCTTTCTTAATATTTATATAATTTTGCCTTTTTTGAAAAGAAGGGAACCATTTTATACTGCATACAATATAGAACGCATTTAAAATTAATATAAGCAATAGAAAACAGTAGCGTATCAGATGTTCTCCATATCAACGACCGTACTAACGCTTCGAGAATTTCACAACAATAGAAGAAACACTATTCCTACGTTTCAAAAACTGACACGGAGTAATTATGAAAACGTTTCCTTCTTTTTCTTATCTCCAACAGGTCATCAGAATAACTGCTAATATTGGATTACTGACATATAGGCATCAAGTCGCACCAGCAATTGTGTTCCTCAGATACAGCGGTCCGTGTCAGATATATTCGGATATTCCGTGAATTCTCGAGAGCTGGTCCTTATCAAATCGTACAAGGACCATGGCGTAGCCGGATTGTGGTTCGATTTTTCATTCCCAGCAGCGGCTGTCACCGGTGACGGCTCCGTAGATCAGATCTCACCTCGTCAAGCACCGTCCTCGTAACTCTTGTCCCATGTCTCTCCCATCAGATAGCCATACTTTATGAATAGCGCAGCTTCGAATACAAAAAAAAAACCATAAAATAGACATAAAATCCATGGAAGTGTGGTTTGTAACTCGTAATTGTACAATCATTAAGATTACTGGAATTATGTGGAACAATTATTTAAAAATTCTGATATCGATGTTATCTGCGGGTTCTCTATCAGCGCGACGGGAATTTCTATAAACTTGTTATTTTTACGACTCCTTTTTATACGCTGATGCTACATCCTGTCCGCGTACCACAAAAGTTCCATCAATATTAAGCTTGGTAGGAACGTTAAAAAATCGACCGTAAAAGTTTCTAGTAACAGGAAACGCTGTTAAAATAAAGTCGCATATAATTAAACCATTATTCGCCTAATTTACGATCTCGGTTGCAATGGATAAGTTGCCGATCTATTTTTTGGCACATCAGTGAATCTTCCAATTTTAGCCATTAAAATTCTAAAAAAGTAAACCGAAATAACCCCAGGTAATAAATTTCCGACTCCTCCACATGGTAGTAGCCTTGTTTAGATTTAATCGATGACGTTCAAGGCAGTGCATTCTAAACAAGAGAACATATCTCTTGATCATTTAACTATCTTTCCGGCAAACGAGTAACTTTTAATAGTTTTTTAAGCTAATCGCTTTTTGTGTTTTTAACCCCCGTGTGCGCCTAGAAAATTAGTTTGGAAATAAGTTTAAGGTAATTTACAAACAATTTAGCATTAGAATACGTTTAGCTGTTTGGAAACTAGAATTGTTTCTAGCTCACTTAGAAAACCAACAGAACACGGCGCAAAAGTTGTACAGGACTGTCCTGGTTCTTTCCTGCAATTTTTTTCTATAGATAGTTATTCTGATCAAAAAATTGTATTTAAAGTTATACTTTTTTTTTCGACTCATCAACAAGTTACAGTATGTTTTGAAAAGAAATACGAGCATATAATTGAAACAAAAAACACAAAATTAACAAAAAAAAGGGAGTAATAGTTGTAATGGGCATCTAAAATTTAAAAAAAAACTTATTTACGAGTATACTAAATGTTCAAATTGACCTTCACCAACTCCTATTCATTTCTGGCAGCGCGTCTCAATTGTTTCTTGTACCCGATTAGCATTTCGTCGTTATTCTTTAACATATTAAAATCATTTTCAATGCTTTCTACTAATTTGTGTCGGGTGCCCACCGGTGTTCTGTACAATTCCGATTTCAGATATGAAAATCCAAAAGTGTAATATCTGGCGAGCGAGCTTCCCATCGAACAGATCCACCACTGCCTATCCAATGCTGTTGTAATGTATGTTTAACCAGTCTCTTACCAATTTGCCATAATGAGCTTGAGCACCATTTAACTGACACCATACATGTTAACGATATAAATAGGCACATTATTGATTCATTTAGATATTATTTCCATATTTTATTGCCGTAACTTGTTAAGGCGTCGAAAAACAGTATAAGTATAAGATTTTTGATCAGAATAATATTTGTTATCTACAAAACAATTTGGCGATAAAAAACCAGGACGGACACTCGTATAGTTCCAGACAGTTTCACAAAATAAACTGTAAAACGGGGAATATTCCAAAGTTGGTCCAGATAGTTATTTAGTTTGTATAGAATTACCATTTTTTAAAAGCTTGAAAACAAAATATATTTCTAATATTATTAAATTTTTAGAAATCAGCCAATAAATTAGAAAAAATAATAGCACCAGGATTTTAAAATAACATGTTAAATAAATCTAAAGGAAATCCCTTTGCTCGTTTATTACATCATTTTCAGGAAGCCTCATAAATTGAGGTATAGTTCGTGTGTGAACAAATAGTTTTTCTATGTTATGATATAACAAAAATATATTTTACAAATAAAAACACATTATAGGATATGATTTAGCTTCATGTTTTAGATTTTAGAACACGTCTAAATGTCTTTAATACGAGATAATGTGCAAGGTGACACTAGTGGCACCTTTGTATCAACGATACTAGTTGCTGAACATTTTTAGAGAGCACTAGTATTACTACAAGCAAACTTAACACATGGCTTCTATTTTGAATTTGCTTTCAGCAGAACTAATCATAACCTACAATTTGAGGAAAAGAAATGAACCTACAGAATAAGCTCTCTGACTCTAGAGCTGGACTACTAATATGTAAAGACGTGTGTAAAACCCCTTGTTTTAGCACTAATAAAGATATTATAAAAAATTTCTGTTATTGAGATTTGCATTTCTTGTTCATAAAACTTTCGCAAAATTTTTGGTTTTCAGAAATAATTTCAATTTCTCGATCAGAATGTTTCTATAAATATTTTAAACATGCCAGTTATGATAGTTTCCATTTAAATTCTTTCTCTTTCATATTAATTCTTCCTCTTCTTATTCTCGTAGTGCAGTGACCGTTCCATAACCGTCGGTTAGCAAACTGACTACCATGTTCATTATAATGGTGGTCTTGTCAGTTACTCGTATTAATATTGGAATCTAGATTTTCTAAATTACTGATTCTTGAGTCATGAAGTTCTTCTTCTAAGAGGGGTACGGTTACTAATGTTTTTTCTTTCTACGATCAGGTATTAGTACAATAAAACTAGAGTTTAACCCAAACCTAAAAAAAGTTCTACCAGCGGCAAACTGTTTAGTACTCTTCTCTTAGTAAGTGGTAAAAATTGCACAATGCGCGTCGGGTTTAAGAGAGGGGGGTGGAAAAGTGGTAAAATGGTAGCCTTCAATAGTTTTTTCTCAAATATCTCGTTAACTATGAGCTTTAGTGCAAACTTTACCTTACACAACATTAATCTACATTTAATTTACATAAAAATGATCTGATACATTTTTCCGTTCCAGTCAAGGGTTACGGAGCTATGGAGGGGTAAAGATGTCATTAGTTTTTAGTTAGCTTGGGATTCATCGTAGTCACTTAAAAATGAGTAAAGTTTCGTTATAAAAAGTACTTAATGATGCCTAAAAACATAGAAATATTTGTGTGTATGTATGTATTTATGTATGTATGTATGCATGCAGGTATGTATCTATGTATGTATGTATGTATGTATGTATGTATGTATGTATGTACGTATGTATGTACGTATGTATGTATGTATGTATGTATGTACGTCTATGTGCAATGTGTATGTATCTGATAATATACCTACATTGCTCCCCAATTTTACTTCAACATGTGTAGTAGTGGATGATCTGCCCAAATGTTCTTCGTCTTTTGTGCTGGGTTCTTCACCATAACCATCAAAAACAATAATAGCTCTTCCGTAATGAGAAGTGACGTAATTAGTGTATTGCTGACAAATCTCTTTCAAGATAGCTGGGTGTTGCCACACAAGCGATAAAGGAGGCGCCCTCCATCAATAATATATGATACCCCTCCAAGATCAGTGACGTCAGATGGTTCATGTGCTGTAGACTTAAACACTTTAATCATCGAAGCCTTGCCACCCTTCCTCATCAAACCGGATTCGTCGAAAAGAGATGGGGGATAAGCACATAATTCATATTTGAAGATTTCGCACAGCTGCTCATCAGTCCGTGCGTTGCACACCATACGATGTAGAAGCGTATCAGGATTTACACTACAGTGACATTGCGAATTGTCACTGCTTTCGTGATGGTCACAGCAAACTTTCGCTTTAGTTGTATCTAACTAAATCTTTTCCCATCAATCACTTTTTGCGCCACTGCTCCGAATTCAAATGCCTCATCACAATTCCCCTTTTCATCAGCCCCTGTTCCGAAAAAACGCTGTTAACTCCTGCAAATGCCTCCACCGCTTCAACAACCCTAGAGCAGGTTGGCATGGAGTTAACCTATGTCGCAATGGTTGATGGTGTTATTCCTCTTTCTCCTGTCAAACCACCACTACTTTTGAGTGATTCCATCAGCACATGCTCTATGGTCATTGGTCATGTCAGTCCAGATTCCAGACCAACACTTCTCAGTACTGCGCACGATAAAGTATCCACAATTAACGAACATGTCCTATTCTATGTCGCACAATAAAGTGCTAAATAAATTGCAGACAGTGAGGTAGACGTGCGCGGATTTGGCGTAGTTGAAGTGACCAGATGCATAAAGATTGGAAGCATTCGATGCATACAGTAAACGTGAAGATAAAAGTCTCCACTCCTTTCAGCCTTGATAAACATTCGAACTAGTTCAACCATTTAGATGAGCTGAATCCATAGTTTTTGCGTTCGTCCTGATTCCTTTGAGTATTTTAGCTGCTCATCCAACATTTGCACAAAGTACTTCACAACCGTGGACTTCGCTGTTTCATCAGGCGTTGCGCTGCCAATTGCAAATAGTTAGTAAATAGCCTTTAACTCATCATTGTCCACAGTTTGAGAAGCCTCATTTGTCTTTAGAAATACGAATATTGCGAGTTCATAGGCGTCATTTTTGCTTCTTTCTTTTTGGCCAAACAGAAAAAGTTACATTTTTACCCCCTCTATATCTCTGTAATCCTTTACTGGACCGCAAAAATGAGTAAAACTATTTTTATTGTAATTAAATGTAGATTAATATTGTGTAAGGTAAAGACGAGATATTTGCAAAGAAACTGTTAAAATCTACCATTTTACCACCTTTCCGCCACCCCTCCCACCTAAACCCGACGCGCAAGGTCGTGCAACTTTTTACCACTTACTAAGAAGAGAGTACTAAACAGTTTACCGCAGGGTAAAATTTTTGTTGTATGTTTGAGTTTTGACAATTTTTAAGCTATCTTTACTGTACTATTGTGCAGCTTACCTCAATTCATAGTTCTAATTATTTCCAGGTTTTTGTTCATTCGGATAAGGACGTTTTATTATTAATACTATTTACCCAACTAATTTTCAGTAGCAGTCTATACACTCGTATTTTAAATGCTTCTAGACGTTTAAGCATCGCTTCAGTGAGTGTCCATGCCGTTATGCTGTATAGCAGAACTGAAAATATATGGTGGACCATCCTCATTCCAAGACCCATCCACCTTTTTTAATTTTTATAAAAGCAACTCGTGCTGTTTCAATTCTGATTTTGATTTCAACCGCAGGGTCCCATTTATCATTGATGATGCCAAGTATACTGATCTAAATTCCAAATATTAATTACTTTTCGTAGTAAATGTTAATAATATGTAATCGCCAATATCCAACCTCAGAGACCAAGTAATTACGGTTTGGAAAACAATATCCTGATAAAGGAGAGAGGGTTATGCCGGTCTCTAGTCTCAGCGACCAAGTAATTATGACTTGGAAGGTATCTCCTTGTTCATGTTGAGTTAATAAAATCGTCGAGATTAATACTGGTTTCTCAATTAAAACTTAGTACTTCTATACACACATTGTGACATACTTAGCGAAGATACCTATTAGCAAACAACTGCTAACCTAGTAATAAGTGATATGACTTAATAGCTGAAGGAAAACACAAATGAGTACTTCTAACGCTACGTAATGTTAGGAATTTTACTTTTATGCTTATGATTAAATTCTTAAATGATTTACGTGTTTAGTTCTCGCGGGTAGCTCTGATCTAAAGTTGTCAACAGCTGAAGTAAGAGAGAGTCGAGCCAAGTTTCTACAGGTTTTTATTCTGTTTATCTATTTTACAAAATAAAAATGTTAGTTTTAAACTATATACAAGAAAACAAATAAAATATAAAGGTTCTGAGGCCTCTGCGGCGCAATCGGATCATAAGGGCGAAGGGCGGCGTTCTGCAGTGCCGGATATAGAAGGTCTCCCCTTGGCCTGTTATTTGAATGGCTGTAAATATACCAAAATTAAACAAGTTAGTTTCGATTTGTTGTTCCCTGGTTTCTCCAGAATGTAGGGCTTGAGGTAAAAGCCGAAATGATTCTGGCGCAGTTAACAGTCACCCTAAGCCTGGTCGTCACGCTACCTAAATGAATTTAGAAATTTCAGAGCCCGAGGATGGTCTTGGCCGTGCGTTTCATTATGAATTCCACGGCAAAATTTGAGCGGCCGCAGTGCGCGCTCGATTTACAATTCAACTATAATGGGAGCTCGAAGCATGCTAATTTGGACTTAATTTAGGCCGTTCGTGATTCTCGTGCTGGTGTCTTGGTGGCAAGCTGTCGGGAGAAATTATTTATTAA
Organism: Agriotes lineatus; assembly: GCA_940337035.1. Taxonomy (NCBI): domain Eukaryota; kingdom Metazoa; phylum Arthropoda; class Insecta; order Coleoptera; family Elateridae; genus Agriotes; species Agriotes lineatus. The sequence goes on from OW679195.1 coordinate 152,365,789, forward strand.
CAGGACGATTTTACAAGTTCCTGGACAGGAAAGATAGACAAATCTGACCGTAAAGATGTTGTTCTAATGCGCTCTAAGATCATTAGGAAAGTTTAGGTCTGAGGCTAATCGTAACCGGCATGATGTTGTTCCTATGCGCTCCACGATTAACAGGATAGAGTAGGTCTAGGGCTAATCGTGAGCGGCACGATGTTGTTCCTATGCGCTCCACGATTTACAGAACAGGGTAGGTTCTAAAGCGGATTGCTTTCGCAGTTATACTAAACGAGGCAAGGGATGTTTTTGGTCAGGTAAGGGCGGCTTAGGTAGTTCAACTTCTCAGTTAGGAACTGGGAATCTAACTTACGTGGACTGGAAAAGACAGGTAGTTCGGCACAGGATGCAGGTTTTATATGGCAGGTATCTGCACTGGCGGTGACTGGTGGAGCCCTCTAGGGCCCAAAAGACTCCCGCTGGGGATCAGGTTATAGTCTGGATTCTGAAACAAACGTGTTATATCTGTCCTCGGACTGAGCGAGCATCGCTGTTTTATATGCTTTGCGATCTCCTTCCACGTCGTCTACCTAGGAAAATCTAAGTGAGGCTAAATGTGATACTTTAGTGCGACGAAAGGTAGGGATGCGCGTCGGTTTATACCTGGCCGATATCGAACTATCAGCAAGATGTCTTGAAGGAATTCTTCGAGTTTTTCTCACCCTCCGCCTGGCCGCACTATTGTGATTGTGATAGCTCCTACAAATTGACAACTGCAATTAAACTTTCTAAAATAATTTGGAGGCACCCGAAGCGTCACAAAAACGTTGCAACTTGTTTACGCGTTTTTTAAATAGACATTGCTAAATAGTGTTGTAAAACTATATCAGTAATTTAGGAAATGCTGACCAGAATACTGGGTTGTGCTTGTAGCACATTTTTAAGCTGATGGCCCCATGAATTTCTTTAGAATTCTGACACTAATTTTAACCAATATTTTTAAATAAATTTACTTCAGAATTTAAACTGAGATTAACTAATGTTTAAAAAGGTTAAACGCCAAAGTATACAAGTTATCCACCCGCTCCAGTTGTGTACTATCCACCAGGATATCATTGTCTTGAACATCGTTTTGTTTGGTAATAATCATGTCTACGGTCTTACTAATATTGAGTTTTAGTCAAAATTGTTCACATGAGATGATTATTTGATTTATTAGATTTTACAGGTTTTCACTGGAGTTGAATTAATGTATCATTCTCGTATCGAATAAATATTGTTTACAGTAATACTTGATAACGTATTTCGGTTTTATATTTATTTCATTTGGCAATTGATGTTTTAATAGCACTGTCGCTGTTTGGTGTCAATATTAAGTTGACAATAATACGAATATCTTTGTCATAACTTCTAGACATTTCAGAATCTGTAACATTTTGTCATGGCGTACTTTATCGAAAGCCTTTTCCAAATCCATTCAACATAGGCATACGTTATAGTTGACATCACAACATAGTTGACTCTATATTGAATACCAAACGCTACTGGCCTAATTCCTAGACCATTCCGAAAACCGAATTGAGTGTAATGATTCTTTTCATGGAGTGTTCAGCCGTATTTCACACGTAAGAATATATTCAGTACATGACGCAATCATGACATGTGTTAGCTTCAACCTATCTGTAGGCATTGTTCCAGTTTCTTAGATTAAATCAAAGAGATCTGTTAGGTATTCAATATCATGTTATAATCGTGAAAAAATCACCTTCCGAGATCCCTTTACATTTCAGAGTCCCTTGCTGACGAAAAACATGTTTTCTTAATTCCACCTGGCCGTCTATCCATCTGTTGGCGATATGGCTCAAAAACTACTTGTTGGAGGAAGATGATAGTTTGCATGCAAATCCGATAGTCATTTTTCAGCTCTTTGTGTAGATGAAATAAATCAAGCGTTACGATTATAGCTTTCTATTTCTGCTATTTTGCCTTTGCTTGCCTTATTTTCATCCGATTTTGTATTCTTTTGTATTCGTTTTCGTTTTTATTTTTATATTTCCGTCTTTGATCCAAAATTTAAAATGTATTTTGTCATTCACATTTGCCTTCTCTGTTTTTTATTTTCATTTAATTTGGTTTCCTGAATCAGTAAGTATATCTCTAGATCTGTTTCACGTTTCTTCTATGTTGCCTTGACTACCTGTTATTAATTTCATTATTTCTTCTAAGAACACCGTTACTTCTTGCCGCGTGGTCACGTTCATCTTGTCTGTATGTCATACTGTTGTTCTATTTTGGTTCTTGACAATCTTTTTAAGACTTAGTTTTATTTTTCCTACACGATTATGATCTGCGCCGGGGTGGGCTTTCACCAATAGCACCGAATTTCCTTCAATAAGATACTTTTAGCAACGACTTCTTGTTTTATTATTATTTAACTATATTCCAATACATTTTATCGTCAAATACAAATATCTCAACCCGCTAAGTAATGTTTTGGTAATATTCAGGAAATAAAGGACCGTCCCATAGTATATTGTAGTAATTTACCGAAAGTTGTAGACGTTATCATTAGTCTAATGTTTCCTAATACTACGAAGGCAATGAGACCATTACTCTACTGCAATAACAATATCGAAGAAAAAGCTCCGGAAAAGGAACAATCAGAACAGCTTACCAACCAGTGTTCAAATTTTAAGCAAACTAATAAGTTAATTAAAAAAAAAGAAGAACGCAGAGAAGAAAAAGAAGACAAAAAAGATAAAAGAATAAATCAGTGTTGCCCTTGCAATGTGAAACAGTATGTTATTAGTCGATTTGTAGGTTTACTTAAAAAAAAATACAAGCACATGGTGTTGTACTGGTAAAGCTGGCGCGAATGGGCGCCTTTAACTTTTAAATATATTTGCTTTATATAATGTGTGCCTACTATTTTCCCAGAGAGATATTTCAACTCAACTATAATGATTTTGGCGGAATTTCAATCCTGAAATTGCGAGAAAGGTGTTTTAGTACTATGTGTCACTAGTTGAATTAAAAAGAAATAAGTATTATGGCCTTGGTCATTAGAAAGGAACTTCTAATTTCAAAACAAGTTTAAAGTTTCTTCTCTTCAAAATAGCACAGTTGCTTTTAAGATGTAATTAACATGAATTTAAATCGAAATAGTAATGGTTCTCGTGTTTCCGGAAATTATTTCTGAAAACACTATGCAATATTGAAATTTCTGAACTGAAATCTACATATTATTAAATTACATCAGCTAAGCCTTACTAATATCTGGTAGTTGCACTGTATATCTCCCATTTTAACGTTTAACCAATCCAATACTTAAATACACATTTCTTCAAATTACTCTTTATATTATTTATTTTTGTAAATCAAATAAACATTTCTCATAAATGTTGTATTGTTTATTTAAACAGAAAAACTAAAGCTATTAACAAATAATAATTGGAAATTTGCTGTAAATAAGGTAGTGGCCAAAGTCAGGTAAATATCGTTAAGTTATTTTAAATGTTAAGGCGTTTATCTTATCTATTTGTTAATTATTATTCTTTGGTTTTAAGGCGTATTTATATTTTCTCCTGTGTCTTCTATAATTCGTTATTAATTTAATTTATTTACTTCCATTCTAGAATTGCAACAATTGTTGGATTATATTATTAAGCAAATTTTTACTGTTTCAAATATTGATTTAGCACGAACTATGTAACATTTTAACGAAAGTATTTAAAGCACTATTTCATTCATACATTTATTTGCACAACATTGTACCTCAGAAAATTCAAAATGATAGCGATACAAAACTGTATTTTTGTTTATTAAACAGTTACAGATTTTCAAGGCATCTAAGAATATATCAAAATAAACTTCTGGGGCATTCCATTAATGCTAACCGTTTTACTTTATTACAAAATAATGCCTCTTTTAAAAAACCTAAATCGCCTCATAAAACGTTTATGTATTTCTTGGAGAGATAGGAGCCACCTTCCATCTGTATCTGAGCTACGGGGCCTTCCACACAACCACCGTTATAAATAGGTACTTATTTTAACGCTATTTAGCAATCCCGTGGCAATTTCATTAATTTCACACCGGTCACAAAATCTCAAATTATGCAGCCGATAACATCTATGAAATTAATTACACCGCGTTAACGATTTTCTACGAAACGGTGCAAATAGTGCCGTACTGACGCGACACCGAAATAACGTCCCCTGCGGCAGGACTAGATTTACTGCCAACCAGTTTTTTTTTTTTTTGAGAAAAAGAACACGATTCCCTAACTTCTGATTAGCTTTTATTGTGATGGAACCAGGTGTTAGGAGAAAATAGCGTATCCTGTTCGATTCTTTCGAATGGTACTTTCTTAATTTCACGGTTTAAACTGCTTGATTAACTAACTTGCTTGAATTATTTAAAAAAAGTATTTGCAATTTAGAGCACATAGTAGGATATATTTTAGATCCAATAATGTAAAAAATAAATAGTTTAACATAACAAAAAGGCCAACAAAAGCTAAATGAGTTATTTGGCCAAAGTTACTACCTCTACGTATAAAAAATCTAGTTATAGAAACACTTTTTGCATAGACCTATGATTAAAAATATAAACCTTATTAAAAAAACATGTAATTTTTCATTTTGAATAATTTGTTTTTATCAACCATTCAAATTTCTAATTATTCTGTAACATTTTTAAAGCGAATTATATAACGCAATTATGCAATTTTAATTATAGATCACGTGTTAAGCAATTTTTAAAAAATTCTAAGCATGTTGAAAATTTCAGCAAAAATTACTACTAGACTTGTTGAAAGAAATAGATAAACAATAAGCATCTGTTAACATTTACCACTTAATTAAATTTTTATATAGAATATCTCTAGATTTATAGTGAAAATGTAATTATAGTATATTATATAATATTAGATGAAAAATATATGTATACGATAATTGAAATTTTAGGATTTGTTAAATAAATTCTTTAAAACTGTTTAAACCTTTTGTCCATACCCTACAATTACAAAATTTTCAATTTACATAAAGAATTTATAACCCACTGTTTTAACAGTGAATTTATTTTACCAAAGTATTCAAGTGATATTAGCTTTTTATTAGCCCCACCACTTAGAGCTTTTATTATAATTAACCCCAGAGTATTGCCAATTCTTTATAACGACAAATTCTCTTTGTGCCTATAAATTATTTACTGTGCAATTATATTACGTTTTCTAATTAGCTCTACTTATTTCATTTTCGATACAATTGACTCTTATATCAGGTAAGATCATGCATGTATTATAATTTATTAATCTTATTTTCAAATTTAATTTCAACTTACACGTATTTTCTGTTTTAACCTTACTTCGGCGACACATCCCACATCCTATCAATAATTCACAGTTAAATGATAGATTTGCGTAGCTTCATATGAATACTAACTTGCATTGCCTTTCCAATAAGGTTGACCACGCTTCTGTAGGTTATTTCTCGCTCAGATTGGGTCCCAGAGTGAGCTGCAGTTGGATCCTGGCGATACCTGCACAGCAGGAACGGTTCTACCTGTAAAGGTACCTCGTAGATGCACTCGTACTTAGAAACTGGCTTTGGGTGATCACTGTGCGTTGGGCGCTTTTATTGTGTATCGGCGAATATTATATTTTCTACACTTTTTGACTTACATTTAGTTGCGGCCCTTCTGCCACGCATGTATTCACTCAATAAAACAACAAGTTAACGTTTTACTGGCAAAATTGTATATCTTTTTTACCAACTCGGGAAAACTCCTCTAAGAAAAACAATTACTTTTTTATTTTCTAAAACTCTCCGAAGCAATCTAATCAATTATTTCATACAAAAACATATGATAAATCACATTACCTAAACTACATACTTAATCAATCCACTTTATTTTTAAAATTTAAATATTTTAACTATTTAATTTACATTAAATTACAGTCCAAATGTACTGAGATGGTTGTCATACACTTCTAATTAATACATTTTTTAGATCATAATCTAGTAATTACAATATATTTCTTAAATTAATTTTTGCCCGGCACTATCTCCTCTCGATGATTGTCAATAACCTAACACAACAATTGGTTTATAGTAACAGTTATTTATAATAAAACAAAAATTTACTAACTGCTATTGTTATATTTTATATTAATATCTAAGGACTAAAATCTAAAGACTAAGATGAGCACGATGCGCAATGAGAATGAATGAAGGAAAACCCACAAATCGTGTTTTAAGGGCTAAACCTGATGGAAGTCCAGGAAGAGGTAGACTAAACCCAAATTACGATGTATATTTATTCTATAAAAAAATTATCACTTATAATACCATGAGTAGTCAAAGTTATGTCGACTATTTTTGCAGTGGTGTCACGAATGTCCATTGCGCTTTGGTATGATTAGGACGAGTGCGCTAGCACGAGTCCTAATTCCAAGCGCAATGGTCATGAGTAGTGATACCACTGCAAAAATATTCTACTTAACTTTGACTAAGAATGGTATTCGAGGGACTATTTAATGAACCAAACTACTTTTTCAAATTAGTTTTCAGTGAATCTAGCAACAAACTACGCAATTTCTATAGTAACAGAACACTAATATTGACATTTTCTAATAAAAATCGCATTTGTTAAAAATAGTCACTTGAATACCTTCTAGGAAGATATATCCACTGATATTTTTTTGATTGGTCAAGAAACGTCAGAATTCTGGATTTTCATTGGTCACTTTTTGACACATGACAGGTGAATTGAATAGTCTGCAAAACATACATATTTATATAAGTCTAGTCAAAATTTACTTCCCAGCATTTGCTAAAATATTTTAAGACAATAGCATTTCAGAAAAACGCTTGCGTTTTTCAAAAACTGAAAATCTATAAATTTTATAATGATTTAATATCGTTTTATCAAAATACCCTAACAAATTAAAACGCTAAAACAACAAGTTAAGAACGATATATAAATATTTATTAATTGTTTAATAAACCCCAAAGATCACTCTTTTTAAAGTACATTTACGTAATGCCTAATTGAAAGTTATTATCGAGCTTCATATATTTCTGTTAATAAATTTTCTTTCTTGTTGTTTAGTAAAATATTTATTTGATTAAACAATATTAAATTATTAAAAAAAGTTTTGTAGTCCAGGGCCGCAAAAGCCTGTAACGGCTATGTATACCTATGTTACAGGTTACAGGCCACTTGTATTTCAGGCATTTTATATTATGACTAGACCATTGAGCTGTAGGCATTTTATGAAATGTATGTTTTAAAGTAAAAGTTAACACTGATGGATTTAACGCTAACTCATCACCCTAGCAAATTTTGTAGGTATTTATGGCAGGCGAGCTCATCACCGGCATCAGGCAACAACCGGTAACTCATGTAAGGATGCATATAGCACACACAATCAAAGGTTGCAACTCATCTAAACAAGCTAGAACGACACACAAAAGATAACCTCCAATTATACATATTGCCTGCAATCGTGTACTAGTCACTATACAGTACTTTCGTAAAGTAGTGGATAAATTCGTTAAAAATTTAAGGAAAAATTTTCGGAAAAAACGCTGGAACCCGTCGACTTTAATTTTTACTTGATCATTTTTATATATAAAATGCATACATACAGGGTGACCCGCGTAGGAGTTATGGCCTCATCGCTGTTTTTTTTAATGACAACCCACTTTTTTATTACATAATTTGAAGAAACACATTTTTTACTTACGTTAAGCTGATTTTTGCTTATAGGTCAATGACCAAAAATTAAGAAAAACAATTTTTAAATTGCAAAATACTAAATTTAATTTTAGAAAGTATGATTTTACGTTTTTATCAATAACAGCAATTAATAAAACACATGTCGGTCGTCTTGGCTACTGTCAGGCAGACAACGGTGCACAATTTGAACATTTAATTTAGTTGCTTTTAAAGTTATCATTGCAATTAAATTTAGTATTTTGCAATTTTAAAATATCTTTTCTTAATTTTTGATCATATGACCTATACTCAAAAATCAGCTTAGCCTAAGTAACAAAATGGGTTCTTTCAAATTCCGTAAAAAAAGGAAGTTGCCATTTAAAAAAAGCATCGATGACGCCATACCTCCTACGCGGGTCACCTTGTATGTATAGATTTTATTTGAGAAACTGCGCAAATAAAAATAAAAATCGAAGTGTCCCAGCGTTTTTTCCAAATGTTATTCCGTGAATTTTTAACGAATTTATCCACTACTTTGCGAAAGCACTGTAATGATGACTATGCATCATATATAATGCCTAGTGAGTATATACAGGGTGTTCCGGGAATAAAGGTACAAAATTTCAAAACGTGTTCCTTAGGTAAATTCGTCTCGAAAATGTTTATATGAACACGGTCGGCAAATGCTTCCTTATCGAGATATGACATTTTTTAATTTTTGCTCCGCCGCACTATGCTAGAAATGTGTATTTAAATACCACTTTTCCTGGACGTTGGATCGGACGGGGTGGCCCAGTTTCTTGGCCACCTAGCTCACACAATTTAAATACCCTAGATTACTACTTGTGGGGACACATGAAGACTTTGGTGTATGTGGGGAAATCACGTACTAGGGATGAACTGCTTCATAAAATTATTGAAGTTGCTGCTGACATTAGAAACCGCCTCCGGCAAATTCCTCGAATGCAATTGCTCAAAATCAATTGCTCGAAAATCAAATTGCTAGAATGTAACTTTTCTCGAAATACAAGTTCCTCGAACCGCAATATATCGAAAATGTTTTGCTCGAATTTATGTAATCTTAAATAATGCGTCAATACTAAAATCTTCAAAATCCTTTGTAGTAATGGTCAAAGACAGTATTATGTTCTTGTAACAGGAAATTGATTATCATTGGGATGTAATTACGGGTATTCATAATCAAAATAATGGGTTTGTTGTTATTACAAATAATGCTAAATAGGTTTTTCTTGGGACACGAAAGCGATTATCACATGAATGTAATACCTACCTATACCTATTTTTTATTAATAAAGGTTATAATTTGTAATTTGTGTTTTTTTATATTTAATATTAAATTATTCGAGTTAAGGCTATTTCACAACTTGCAATTCGAGCAGAATCACATTCGAGCAATTGACTTTCGAGCAACTGATTTCGAGCAATTCGTTTTCGGGCAATTTACCTAGAACCATTAGAAACAACCGCCGTGTTATCCGGAAAGCCGTCAATCACATTTATAAACGGGCGAGGCTATGCTTGCGGTGTGAAGGTGGTCATTTTGAACAATTATTGTAATATTTTTTTTTGTTAATAAGAGATTTTCCTGGAGTACCTACTACTAAAATTTTATAAATGTCATATCTCGATAAGGAAGCATTTGCGGACCATGTTCATATAGACATTTTCGACTCGAATTTACCTAAGGAACACGTTCTGAAATTTTGTACCTTTTCTCGCTGGACACCCTGTATGTATAATGACTGAAATTATGCAAATTGCCTGGAACATATATATTAAATTAACTTTTATTTATTAATTTTTCTGGAAAACGCGTTCAAGCATTGGAGAGTAAATTTTAACTAATCTAATATATACATATAAGCTCATTTTTAAACGCATTTAATAAATTTACTCTTGAATGTACTATAAAAAACAAAGAAGTCCCAAAATCAGATGATTATTGAAGTTGCTGCTGCAATTAGAAACAACCGCCGTGTTATCCGGAAAGCCGTCAATCACAATTAAAAACGGGCGAGGCTATGCTTGCGGTGTGAAGGTGGTCATTTTGAACAATTATTGTTATAATTTTTTTTGTTAATAAAGGACATTTTCCTCTAGTACCTACTACTGAAATTTCAAAAATGTCATATCTCGATAAGGAAGCATTTGTGGACCTTGTTCATATAGACCGTTTCGACTCGAATTTACCTGAGGAATACGTCCTGAAATTGTGTACCTTACCTCCCGGGCGCCCTGTATGTAAAATGACTGAAATTATGCAAATTGTCTGGAACATATATATTAAATTAATTTTTATTTATTAAGTTTTTTGGAAAACGCGTTCAAGCGTTGGAGAGTAAATTTTAACTAATCTAATATATAAGCTCATTTTTAAACGCATTTAATAAATTTACTCTTGATTGTACTATAAAAAACAAAGAAGTCCCAAAATCAGATGAAAGAAATCCCAAAATCAGATGTCTTTTACTATGAAAATCATCACGAAACGTCTGAATATAAAAGCTCAGTAATAAACAGAACAGAAGAACAGAACTGAACCGTAGGTAATCCAAATTGTTTAAAACATTAAAACTAAATAGTTCTAATAATCAAACAAATGACAGATATCATTTAAGCATAACGTTTACAATTACCAAGTAAAGTTTAAAAACTGAAAAAATATGGCAACTGAACGAAAGCTGAAATCGTTAGTGTCTTTGGAAATTCATGAATAACATTACAAATAACTTTGTTAAATTTCTTCATTTAAACACATACAATTTTACAAAAGAAACAATTATATTTACGCCCTTTTCAATTAAGTGATCACTATAGCTAACCTTAAATTTAAACCACTGTTCATTTTGCTTAATTTTTGGTATGAATGGAATATATAAATCAACAATCTTAATTGTGATAAACTGTATTTTATAGATTTCTTAGAAAAGTATAGGTTGATTATTTATTTTTTGTAAAATTTGTACAATGTATTAGAAAATAGCAAAAAATATTTATCAGTTTGTGACGGTGATCAGATTTAACTTAAATTTGATTAAATTTTGCTATTACTAACTTCTTGTTTTCACAACACAATTTAATTTGATAGAGTTTCGTTATTCAAACAATTTTTAAACCAAAGTTTATATTTACCCATGGACAAGTTTAAATGTTGTGTCTATTTTTATACATCCACTCTCTGACAAATCTTTTTAAAGATGTTACCTACCTAATTTTTAATAACCGCAAAGTTATAGTCGCATCTGCCGAAGATACTTATCTCATGTTGGGCATCATGTAAATTAAAATGTTATCCGCCCGAGAAAGGACTCGCAGTTGGATTTAGTCTCTGCAACCAGTTCGTAACATGAATTTTAAATTTTTCAGATTGAAAAAGGTCGTGCAGTTTGCACTAACAATTGGTAGTGCTAGACGTTTCTTTTTCTATTTTTACATTTCACATATGCTGAATGAGCAGTAAAAACTACCAGGATGTACAAAAAGGCACTTAAGGTTTTGCTCACACTTTTAAAGCAATAGAGATAAATACTAGTTGATAAAGTTTCGATGATGTTAACTACAGTTTATAAAGTGCTGAGTAAGCACTTTCCTGTGTGTGATCTCACAATGATACCTCTTAAGGATGTACATAGTAGTAAAATTCATTTCCTGACGCTTCATTTTTGGTTTCGCTAGAAACAAAGATAGGTTAACTGCTTGCTGACAGATTACATTCTACATCTGGATAATATTTAAATTATAACATCTTCGTGAAAATATTAAAATAATTTCACGCCTGGCAACAATCGCATTAATTAAAATTAGTAAGATTACAATATTTGTGTCTTAAAAATTATAGTACAATAGCATGTGTTGTGTAGCTCAGATGATTAATAACATTAGATAATTAAGTGAAGACTAACACGCGCATTTGTAAGAGCTTTCAGAAATACACTGAAATCAATTGTTCTTATTTAATCTTGTCTCTCAATTTTAATGCGCAACATTAACATGATAAGTTTAAATTTCCGTAGCTCAACTATCTACAAAATTGAACAAGTGCATTTCCAAAACGTCATACGAAGTAACGAAATTTAATGAGTAACTTTAGCTTAGATCCCAATTTATTAATTGAAATTTGTTATAAATTGAGTTCAATTGAAGAATGAAAGTAATTTAATAACTAGGTTGACGCATTTTCTATAATTTTTTCTGAGGGACTGGCATGGAAGAAATAATCTTGAAATTAATCATATTATTGCTATTACCATATTGGACAACGTATCTCTTTTTCCACACGAGTGAAAGTAAAAAGTATATGACATAATAAGCACGGATAGTGGTGTATTTAATTAGTCGAAATTTGATCCACGATATTGGAGTTAAGTGTTAAGACACTTTCCTGGAAGTTTCGTACACTATTTTTCTTATGACACAGAAAATCGCTGATTTCTTGTGCCATAGCTGCTACTAAACGTGAATTAGTTGTAAACTTTGCGATGTCATAATATTCATAACATACGGCTACATGTTTAGCTAAATAACTGAAATTATTAATTTTATAGACATTCAATTATGCGAAATGGATGGTTTTACATAGTGTTGAAAAACGTCTATTTTTAAAAATGCTTGTAGCTTGGTCATTGAGTTACACTATATCTGTAAGATTTATACTTTGTAATAGTGTGTTATGAAAATTTGTATGCTTGTATTATCACGTCAAATAATATTATACACTATCAATTTTCAAGCAGACTATATAATCCAAAATACCTTTCAATGCAGTTCTCTGATTTTCCTGCGACGTGATGACGCTAAAAGGCAAACGTTTACGAGGGGTAAGACGAAGTGTGTCGTCAACGTGGTACTTGTTTTAGACCGTCACGTCGCGTCACTAATCAATCCGCTGTCATGTAGCTCACGTCTTCTGATCTTGGAGGATTTGCGAACTTCGATTAGTAGGTAAAGAAAAACTATTAGCAACGCCTTCGGCGTTTATCTTCAGACTGTTAAATTATTTGTTGCGATCGTAGCTAATCTGCAGTAAATTTTAAAACGTAACAATTATTTTGGTAAATCAATTTAAATCAAATAAACAAGTGTTTATGTAATATCACAAAGTAATTAAACTGTATTTAAAATTTATTACACTAATACGTTCGAGTAACAATTTTTCTATTAATATTTTAATCATATTAGGTATGTGGGGAAAGCAAAACTATATTTGAAGAATAAATCGACTTAAACTTTCATGCCTAGACTAATGGGTTTTGCCATAAAATAAAGAAAGAAGGTTCTATAACTGCCCTTAAATTAAAAAAGGTTTTAAAATTACATAAGTATGTTAAATTAAGAACTATAGATTCTACAACAGAAATTGTAAAAATATTTTCAGTAGCATAAATGTTATTTTAAAATCATCTTAATTAAGCATGATAGTAAAGACAACTTTTTTAGAAAGCACTAGTATCTACGTATCAATAACAAGGTATACATACTGCTACGATCTCTGCTACGTTAACGTAAGCATAACAGGAGTAAATAATCCTTAATTGTACGAGATTTAATATGGCGACCACAGCAACTTTATGAAAATTATATGCCCTAAAAGTAAGGCGCTTGCTCAAAATAATCTCACGGAAAAATTACATTTTTAACTGCTAAACCCAGACACAGCATTCCAATATCTTCCGATCAAACAAATAAACTTTGATATGACAGCAACACTTTACTCCCCAATGAGTCAAATCAAGTAGGTTTAACAAAATCAAACATTTACAAAAAACTTTGCAAACTGCAATGACAATAATGTTCTTCTCACCTGCTTGCTCCGCTACTGGTTCTGGACGCTCCAGAGATGCACTAATTACTTTATCTTCCTCTTAATACACTTATTCAGGTAGGTTGATTTTTATTATTACTAGCAACAGATAACATTATATTTTAATTATAAACAACGACAAAACTATACATTTTGTTTGTACGAAGTAGGCTGAGTTTGCTAGCACGACAAAAATGAATCTCCTTCTACGTTTTCGAAGACTCTTGTATTTATACTTTCTTGCCGAAGCACCTGGAATCGCTTTTCAATTGTTAATAACAAGTTTCCGATTGTCTCATTCAAACGAACAGTTAAAACTAACGGATAAACAAATGACAAACGGTAAAAACCAAAGCGGATTAACAATTTACAAAATTAGACTTAAAATTACACAAAAAAGCTTGAAACTCTACAGTCTAATGCCCCTAAGTTGCGATTTTTACTTATTTGATCGCAGTGCCTTGAGAAAGTATTTCTTGTGTCCTGCATCATAGTTGAATTGTTGTCGTCATCTTCAAAACAGATGCCGGTTATTTCAAAGTTTGACTGTATAGCAAATTATGGCTGGATTTGCCAAATGTAACATATAATACCCAACCTGTAAACCCTCAACGTTACATTAATGCTATGAAAGCAGCTCTAAATTGTCTACACTTTTGAATTTTTTGACGAAAATAGATATTACAAGAAAAGAACCTCTTTTCGGTGCTTTATTGTGCTTGTAAAATTATCATATTTGCCTACTACGCTTAGTGGGATACACATTTATTATTATTTCATCAAGCTGTAATTCAATTACTTGTGTGAAAGCCTATATCATAGCATTATAGACAGTACCTATATTTTATAATACTCAAGTGTTCACGTTGAAGTACTTTTATAATATTATATCTGTTTCGATACGATTTCTCAAAATCGTATTCTGAAAGAGTATAAATACATTATCGCACAAAAGTTTGGAATCAAGAAGAACAAGTTTCAAAAAGAAAAAGCAAAATAAAATGCAACACAATTTCATAATATTATTGCTTTTATATAGAAAACTGCAAAAGACAACAATATAGCTATTTTTGTATTAAGTGTGCGAAATTAGTGGTTTTTGCTGCCCATAAGAATAACATTTTTAGCCGAAACCGTTAGGTCGAGGCAAAAACGTAAAGCGAATACGCCAAATAACACTCATTTCGCCCACGAAATACAAACAATGTTTTTGTCTACCACTGCCCTACAATCAAATAAATTTTGTTTCACCTTCTAGTGCGCGAAAATGCTTAGCGTCTTAATGCGCAAAATGCTTTTTTTGACGTCGCTAATGGCGCAAAATGAATAAGCTATTTTTTCCAGGTTAGAAAAAAGCAAACTTCGGATATATACATATAGTGCTGCGTAAATGTCACCTTTTTGAGTTATTCTTCCTTACGGTACGGTACCATTTCTTGGATTTGTTACCCACGGCATTCTCTCTGTAATTCTCTATAAAGTTTCTTTTGAAATATCTCTCCAAGCCTTTAATAATAACTCCCAGAAAAGTTTTTTTGACATTCTTGAAGCATTTTTACATTCATTTGAGCCCATAGCGACTGGATGGGATTAAAGATCCTTCTTTGATCACGAAACCATCTTCCACTATCTTATTGTCCACATCACACTATTTTTAGCTCAAATGAATCTTTTTCTCTCGTAGTAGTTTTTTCATTGGAATGCTTGTATGTAAACCTGCTTCATTCAAACGACGTTCTACAATGACTACGTTAAGTAGTTTTTCTTTATGTCTATTGAAGTTTACGATTATTCTGTTGTTATATATTGTCAATCACTTGTGTGTTTAATCACCCATTTTTCAATTTTCATTTTTATCTATTGCTCGTTTAGGGCTGAAAAAGGTTTTTTTCTATTTTCTTTTCAAATTCTTGTATAGACTCTTACAAATCTATATGTTTTTTAAATTATACAAATATTTTATCATTTTCATCTAAGCAGCTTATTTGCTTTTGTTAGTATGGTTGTTGTCAGCTTTGTTAACATACCAACTGCAAGGACATCAGTCTCTCCCCTCCGAGGGGGTTTTGAGCATTACTGCCTTACGGTTGCCACAGCCGGAATGGGAAGTTGCTATGAAGTTGCAGTTGCTGAGGTTTGAACTCAAGTTTTCTGAATCGAAACCAGCCCCTTGTACCTCTAAGCTACCTCCACAGCTTCTTGTTAGTAGTAGGCAGGCATAATTTTATGTGACGTATTATTCATAGTATAAATGTAATGCAAAATTCTGATCAAGTAAATAAAATGAAGTATAAATAATTTTTTGTCACAATAGTTATTTGCGTATAGAGGGACGAAACAGAGTTTATACTTACGGGCGAAGTTCAAGGCCCGACGGGTAGCGGAGGGCTTTTATCCGTCTAAGGGTACCTATAAACGTTCTTTCGGTTAGAGATACGTAGAACGTTTCACACACCAACTGGCTCCAAATATACTACTGCAATGGTTTATTCTAAATACACTCTTGGGAATATCTATGCCACATTTTTTGGGTTTTTAAATGAGGAAAAGTGTAGAGGCAATTTCTGTTGAATGATTTTTTACAACGTTTTAAATTCTATTTATAACATTAATAAATAAATGTATTGCTATCCGTGCAATGAAGGTTGCGAATAACATATTTGAACATTATTTACGTGGTTAGTTATACCCAAGCGTTTTGTTTGTTGCAGCTCGCCATAAAGTTACCCCGATCGGGAAGTGGGTTACCATGACAGCGGGTGGAAAGTAATAATTTCATGACCGCTGTCATGGCAACGGATTTTCACCGCATTCTATTATTATTATTAGCTTAACGTCAGTTTTGAAGCACTGTGAAAGCTATTTTTCCAGTTCTTCTTTAAAATAAAGTGGTTGTGAATAAAATAGTATACATATCACGGTGAAAATTGTCTGCACCTCAGTACGTAATATACTATTACCGCCTGCCGGGAGTAGAGTTGCACTTTCGGTCATGCCAACTATCATGCAAACGAACAGTTCTGTCCCAGTTGTGAGTAAATAATTTTAAGATAGTACAGTTTAAATTCAATTGATGTTTCACTTTTATTTAACACATCCGTGAATAAATGTACACAAATATGGTAAGATGAACGTTTTAAATCTTTTATTATTTATTATACTTATATCCAAACAACAAAACTTCGCAAGTTTTTAATATAAAATACAGAATCAATATAAATTAGCGCTACATGATTGACTATAATTTATATATAGGGCGCCTGTAAATGTACAGGAAATATTTCAGAAATCAATTGTAGAGGCAAAAAATCCAAAAAATCCATCTGGACCAAGAATTAAATTGTTTGTATATTTATTGGTCAATTTATTATTTTGCTATCGTTCTAATTATTATAATTCCAAAGTTATTTTCAAGAAGTGCAAAATGGGACACCGCTCGTGCACGTGTTCTTGTAAGAACTGACTCTGACCTGTAGGGTTATATCCAGCAGTTAGTGTACCTAAACATGTAAGACACTTCCGATGAATTGCATCGTAAGATGCAACATACCTTAGATACACTTCGAAATAGTCCACAAATTCACACAATTGTGAAAATTTGACACACTTTGTGCAAATAAAATAATAGGTTCTCTGAAATATTTTCGATACGTTTTCAGACACCCTGTATGTGGTCTAAGCATAAAAAAGTTCCATTATTCATACTTCCATACAAGACTGAAGTTATAAGTAGTGCAACCGTATAAGCAAAATTAAAAAATGACAAGTTTAGAAAACAAATATATAAACTATACTAAAAACTAAAAATTTGGCGTTCGTCTTTCTTAAAAACGTCCAGTCTAGCCCCTGTCTTAATTGACTGTTTCTTAAATTAATTAAGTTGCATTCTCATTTAGTAATAGAAATGAGAGGTCTATTATTAATGTCAATATTACTTTCATCAAGGTCAATACAGCTAATATAAGTATACAAAAGCACTACACTTGCCATATACGTATAAATAAATAATGAATACATCATACATTTAATAAAATAGAACTTGACTGGATATAGTCCTTAATAAACGTCCGAACATGACAGTGTTTTTATATACGACACCTGTTTATTTATTACGAGTAATATTTCAGTGTAATAAGGAAAGCGGTATTGAATCTTCAGCACACAAATCATCATTATGTAAGAGAATGTCAAAAAAGGCGATTCATTACTATGTAAATGCTTATAAAGAGCAGCGATCCTTAATCGTAGCCGCAGTCATACACGAACGAAATGTCATGTAAAGCGACAGGCACGGACGAACAGAGCGACGCATAATATAAACCACCTGAAGATTGATAGCTCCAACAGAATCAGGCTAATTGGGTGCTGAAATCGTGATTGATGTAAAAATAATATGTGAAAATCACGGTGACTGGGAACAAATTGCAGTGTTTTGACTACCTGTGGAGGATTTATGTTGCGCTGTGGGCAGTGTGTCCTCTAATAGCGATACCCCTATCGATGGTCGTCCTAGCTTCTGGGAATAGCTCCCCTGTCCCCACCTGGAACAAAGCATTGGTCTTCTTTTAGATAAATAGCATAAAGAAACTGTCAAGTAGATGCTATCTCTTTCAATTACAATTGGGCGCTAATATGCCCAGAAACCTTTGTGTGTCATACTTGAATGATTGCTCACCAGACCAAGGCACCCTGGGGACAAGCACATCTTCACAGCATCCGTCATTTTAGATACTGGAAATAGTGAAGCTCAGAGTAAAAACTTCAAAAAGTGGTTAATTCATCATAATAATGTCATCGTTGTGTATATTAAACTTAGAAATAAAGATCAGTATATTTTATAAAAATAAACCCTAAATTCAAAATTTTTAAAGTTTTCAAACAATAAGTTTTAAAAATGTATTCATGACAATACTTCACAGTTCAGCTTTCAAACTAAAACATAACTGCTTTCCAAAGAGATCGGTGCTAGTTCAATAGCTATATTTCGGATTTTAATTAATCGTTTATATGTCAGTTAGAACATTTATTTCTTTGTCTATCAGACCCACCACGAATACTAAATAAGCAGTGACATTGTTTTTACATTTTCTCTGATATCAATCATAATTCTTCAACATATCACTCATATTGCTTGGCTGATGTTTTTCTGTTTACCAAAACAAAAGTAGCTGTTTCGTGAAATTCAGTAACGTTAGTTGATAAGCTATTATTACAGGTTATTATTACTATTGTGGCAAAAAGGTAGATAGAAAAGGAAATTTACCATCTTCACGGTAAAACCCATCTAAAATATATGTGTCCCTTCAATTAGTTTTCACACACTTTTTATTTTTGTGGACACTTACTGTTTATTTCTTTCCGTAGTTATACATCGATATTCTTCAAACAATTTGTTGTTATTCACGTTATTCGAAGTTTAATTTTTTTCTTTTTCTTCGTTTTTTTTCTAAAGCCCTTGAAAGTGCATATGTAACCCCAGAAATTAATAAAGACAGTACCTATATTTTTATTAGTTTCTTTTTATTAGAGGCATCCACAAGAAAAATGAAAAACATATTTACTATATAATCTGAAACTAAAATTTTTAATAAAATTATTGGCAATCTTGCTTTTTTACAAATAGCTGTTCAAGCGAATCGCTTGACTTTCTAAAGAAAATGTTTTGTTATTTTACATCTAAAAATTGATGAGTTACTATACGTTATTATTTTTAATGGAACATTTAACAACTGGAGCTATTAATTATTATCACTTATATAATACCATGAGTAGTCAAAGTTATGTCGAATATTTTTGCTGTGGTATTACGAATACTTTGACTAAGAATGGCATTCGAGAGACTATTCAATGAACCAAACTACTTTTTCAAATTAGTTTTCAGTAAATCTAGCAACAAACTACGCAATTTCTATAGTAACAGAACACTCATATTGACTTTTTCTAATAAAAATCACATTTGTTTAAAATATTCACTTGAATACCTTCTAGGAAGATATATTCACTTATAATACCATGAGTAGTCAAAGTTATGTCGACTATTTTTGCGGTGGTGTCACGAATGTCCATTGCGCTTTGGTACGATTAATCTAATCCCAAGTGCAATGGACATGAGTAGTGATACCACCGCAAAAATAATCTACTTAACTTTGACTAAGAATGGTATTCGAGGGGCTATTTAATGAACCAAACTACTTTTTCAAATTAGTTTGCAGTAAATCTAGCAACAAACTACGCAATTCCTATAGTAACAGAACACTAATATTGACTTTTTCTAATAAAAATCACATTTTTTTAAAATAGTCACTTGAATACCTTCTAGGAAGATATATCCACTGATATTTTTTTGATTGGTCAAGAAACGTCAGAATTCTGGATATTTCATTGGTCACTTTTTGACAGATGACAGGTGAATTGAATAGCCACTGATATTTTTTTCTCTGGTCAAGAAACGTCAAATTATGGATTTTTATAGGTCACTTTTTGACAGATGACAGGTGAATTGAATAGTCAACTAAAAATTTACACCTGTATTCATAGTCGTTCGCCAGCGGATCGCCGGCGACTCGCCGGAGTTTCGTTATGAATAGTATGTTGGCGGCACTGTACGTCTATGTCAAATTCGAGGTGATCAGGTTAGGTTTTCAGTCAGTTTTGACAGAAACTGACACAAAATCTAACCTGCTAACCTCGAATTTGACATAGACGTACAGTGCCGCCAACATACTATTCATAACGAAACTCCGGCGAGTCGCCTGCGATCCGCTGGCGAACGACTATGAATACGGGCGTTAGAATAGTCAACTAGACAAATACGTTTTAATAATCTACGGAAAAACAGATCCATCGCATCCTCCATGCTTTCTCAAACATAAACGAACAGGTATTACAAATAAAACTGACATATATTAAACATTCAGATAGAATTAAGTAATGATTAAAATCCGGTAGAAAGGTATAGCATAGATAGATAAAGGAGGTATTCAGTGCCGGTTTAAGGTACTTTAGCGCCCGGTGCTACTTGTAACCGCCGACGCCGCCCCTACCTGTCTATGTTTTTGTAAATTAGTAATTTAAACAATCTGAAATTGTATTTGTATATTATGTTTTAAAAAAAGGGTTCCGAAATCCAAAATTATGTATTATAGATAACTTTACAGAAAACATTAGTAAAAAAATAAAATTTAAAAAAAAACAAAAACTAATAAGAAAATACACACAAACCAAAAGGCTAATATTTGGTTTTTATTTATAAGACTAAGGTAAGAAAAAAAAATATAAAAAAGAAATAACATTTTTAAACATTGGGTCACATTCGTAATAAAATACAGCAGAAGAGTTTTACTCAGTTTTACAAAAGTGGCTTTCTTGCTTTTAAATATGAAAAGGGTTGTATTAGCTGGTTAGTGTCTACGGTGCTTAAAATGTCCGAATTTACTGATAATATGGTTAAAGAATTGAATTTTTCTTGGAAAATTGTATTTCGAAGATAGGTTTTAACCCATTTCAGCGTGGAAAATGAACGCCCACTAAAATTCGTAACCATTATCGAAAAAAACAAGGAAGGCATACATTTATATTTGGGAATGAACATGTTAATTTATTTACATGTAACAATTTCACTTAATGTTTGGGAGATTCAACTTTAACTTCATCACTTAGTTCGTTGAAGAACTTTTTAAGTGAATACATTCTTCAGGAAAATATTCGTCTAAGTCGTCTATATATGTATCTTTTAATTTTTGTGCATGTAATACTATATCTTCATCATTTAACTTTTTAAAATTAAACAAAAATTCGAACAAATCTGAACATGTTTTGTACACTTGGGATCTACGATTAATTTCAGCCTGAAGATTATCAAGAATTGGAAGGTAACTCTGTGTTCTCATTTTCTCTCTACGTCTTACTCTTAAAGTAACTTCTGCATTTGGTTTCCCTAAATGCCTTTTTCTTTTAGTGCTTCGTCGTTCCATGCAGTTTTCGTTGTCTGTTAAAGCTATTCCTTTGACTTCATATTGACCAAACTCGTTTCGTCGATATTGAAAATACTGGGCAAATGAAGATAAAAGGCTGAATGTGGTACTTATATCCATATTTTTTTAAATTTATTTATTTATTTATATCACACTCAGCCAACAGCCGTTAGGTCAATTATAGGCGTCGCTGTGTATTTATGGGGACTTCCAACCCCACTAACGACTGCCATGATGTTGTTATGACCGCCGGGACCAACTATTTCCGTGACAGCCGTATCACGAGGCGCCGAGAGAAGCAGCCGTGGAACTCCCATCCAAGTTCTGACCAGAGACAGCGTTGCTTAACTCTGCTGATCGAACGTGGACGCTTGTTCAAGCTACACCACCCGGGACCCATTTTCTTGTTGAAGAGCCTTACATCATTAGTTCGGTGTAAAATGTCCAACCAAAATGTTAAAAGAATGTCATTTTCAAGAAGATCTAATTTCTCGGCAGAAGAAAATGCTTCAACTCTTACAACACTGTTTTCTTTTCTATCTTGACATATTTGTTCTAAACATCTTTTTATTGATACGTAACTGTGTTTCAGGGCTTCAGTGACATCAAATCGTGATCACCACTGCGAAGTGTTAACTCTCTTAGGTGGAAGAGACGCATTTTCAGAATCTCCTATATATTTAGATAACGACTTCCAATTGTATGAAGATGCAGTAAAAAACGTGTAAGATTCCTGTGAATTCATTGCAAATATCTTTGGATAAATAAGAAACAGTGCCATTTCCACGATTGGCAATGAGTTTTCTTATTCGGCTTTCTAAAAAAAGTTTTCTTATTCGGCTTTCTAGAAAAAGGCTATATTCGGACAAAAGTTTTATCACACCCAAATAATTGCCATTATGATACTCGCCTATCTTTTCATTACTGCCCATAAATGCCAACTCTAGTGTTGCTAAAAATATTATAACGCTAAAAATCGTTTTTAGGACGTTAACCCAATATATCTTTACAGAGATTTTCTTTTTGAAGTTTCTTATCAATTCATCCAGTAATTAAAGACCGGGCGGTATATATTCTCAAATTGTTTAAATGCTAAGAGGTTCGTTAGTGTTCATCAAACCTGTGTGACTTTGTGTACAAGGCCCGTACTTGTATGACTCGCTTACGCTCGTCAAGCGCTTTCGGTCACACCACATAAAGTAACACTTTTACTCCTAATAACATAATATACAAATATATATGCCGGACATGATAATATGCTTACTTCGTCGTCGTGCCAACTTTATTAAGTGCGAGTGACGTGAGTGTGAGTAATACAAATATCGTAGGTGACCGCTAGAGCACAGTACTTATATATACTTCACAGACCAGTAGCGAAACTCTCTGTCGGCACCTTTGATCTCAGGTATGCGATTTCTGTGACCCTGAATGCGGCGGCCATATTCTTAGCTGTAGTATTAGCGCGAAATTCAAATATTACGTCATAGTACTTAGCTGTAGTATTGGCGCGAAATTCAAATATTACTTCATAGTACTTAGTGGTAGAATAAAGAAAATAACATTGCAAACACAAAAATCAATTGATAAATATTTATTCTTTTGAAATTATGCGATTTGCTGGATGAGGACCTATTATAATTACAAAAACCCTATTCTTTTTGGGAGGTTTATTAAAATTAAAGGGTTTTAATGAAATCTTATAAATTAGATACAATTTTACAAATCAAACAGACTACGGGCCGGTTGCTGAAAGCAATGTTAAGTCTGGTGTTAGCTAACATCGCGTCAAAGTGAACAAAATCGCATCACATTTTGTTTACTAATGTATTAGTTACCATAAGCATTTGAGAATTGATTCGTTTTTGTTCACTTTGACGCGATGTTAGCTAACACCAGACTTAACATTGCTTTCTGCAACCGGCCCTACTTGTCTTCGAACAAACTCTGTAATAAGAATATAAAGTTTGCACGTTTTTCAATAGTAAGTCAGGTCTGTTGCAGCTCTCTACCCATAACTTAGACCTAAGAGAATTCAAACCATATTTGTTTATTGTATAATTAAATTTCAAAGTTTCAATTACCTTTCTGGATCTTTTGGGAAACTGAAAAAACTTATTTCTGGTGCTTTAAACTTCTGTGCTGATTTGCAATCCTTATATGCACACACGTAGCTCCCGGCTTTAAGCATTTTAACAAATCTAGGTACTTACTAGGTACGAATTTAAAAAATAACCGCACTCAAAGTTTTCAACACGCGAAAGAAAGAACACCTTCAAACCAAAACACGAGACAGCTGATTGAAGTGCGGCCATATTCTAAGCGGTATATTTTGGGACATGCGCATGAAATTCTCAAATCCTGAGTTTCGCTACTGGGGTTTGTTTATACTGTGGCTAGAGTTATACCAGCGTACATAAATCAAACAAGTAGAGACACTCATTGTTGGTTCCTTTGATGTCAAAATCCGATTTAGATGACCTTGAACGGCTCCTGGGGGGGGGGGGGGGGGGTACTTTCCGATAGTACTAACATTGTGCTGCAATCTGATAGTTAAGCTCAGAAATACCTCCCAAGGCACTGTCCCAGGCATTCTAGACAAATTCCAACATTTGGCATGAGTGTATCTACTTGATGTATGTACGCTGGTTATACTAGCGCACTCCGCGCGCCGCCCAAGACAAATTTGCCGCCCGGTTCTACAGCACCCAATAGCACCCATGTAAAACCGGCACTGGAGGTATTGGTTGTCCACTAAAATATAAAAGCATGCTAGAACTCTTAAACAGTCTGAGAGATTATAAACAACAAAAATAAGAACAACAGTAGTGTATTGCAATAATCGTTTTGTGGATATATAGATCAGTAAGAAAGATGAGTTTTATTAGAAAAGTCTGTCATAACATATAAATAGCAGATTTCAAAGGGTACGTTGAACGCAGTTCTTGTTAATTAGATCAAAGAAAGCTGCTACTTACAAGCAATTAGTCGCTATGGAGATAATGACGATAAGAGTTGATATTAATATAAAAAACGAAACAATAATTTTTCAGCAAGACTAGGTTTGATAATCATGGCTGCTTCGAATTTAATTGTTTGAACGCTTATTGAACGTTAAACATGCACCTATTGTAAAAGATTTAATTAGAGCGTCGTATTTTTAATTACGACGCACTGTGGAGTAATTCCGGATAGCAAAAAAGTAAATTAAAACAGCATTTGAACGAGTCGTCAAACTTATTGCGTACAAAAGCAATTTAAAAACAGTAGGTTGGGCAGCCAAGGTCAACAGTGGGGCAGCAGGACCGAATTCAGTCCATTACACCATTTGCAAGCAGTAAGAGCGAATTGGAGATGCGCTAGGGTACGTAAATTCGTTGTAAACAGCTGCAATGCAGAAAGTAGCAGAGCTGTATCAAATCGTGAACGCGTTACTGTTAATTTCTGTACAGAAACGACGTTAAAAGGTAGAGCTTAGACCTACTTAAATAAAGAAAATTTTATTTTTAGTGGTGACACCTGTATAATTCTTATAATTTTTTTCATTTACAACAATTGTTTTGTTGATTTGAAAGCGTAAGTAACTAAAACTAATAGCTAATTTTTAAGAAATTGTTTACAGTACTATGTGTCACTCAAAGTTAAAACCCAGGTAATTTGATTTGTTGATTAAAAATAAGAATCAACATAGCGACCAGATTATTAATGAATTTCAATTATGTCAATATGACTACTCAAATTTTGTATTTACCTGACTAATAAATTCATATCTTTACTCCTACTTGTCGTTGATTTATTTGAGTGTATTCAGGTAACTCATATTGCATTAACTTTAAATTATTACAGTGACCCGAGATAAGAGTCGGATTAACACATGCTCAATAGAATGCTAAGGTAAGTTACAGATTTAATATGAAAAAGCTCTGAGATTAAGTTTTTATTACGGGTCAAGCTATTTTATATTATAACGAAACCAGAGCAAGTATTGGTGACCTACGGCGTAAGCAAAGTTTATGTTCAAGTAAAACCTTAAACACAGCAATACAAGGTGTCGCATGACATGATTGCCATAGTTCAAGGAATGTTGCTAAAGCAATTTCAATTCAAATACGTCCAGGTAGCTCTGCTAATAGTCTCACAATCACCACGAAGTTTTTTTGCGGCATCCATAATCCTAGCAATAAGTTGTTTTCTGTTTTCAGGAGTTTCTGACTAAACAAGACTTTTCAGCCTTCCCCAAAGACAAAAATCTAGAGGAATAAGGTCAGGTGACCTTTCTGGCCAAGCAGCTGCTGCACCTCTTCCAATCCAGCGGTTCGTATAATTTTTATTAAAAAAATCTGCCACATGTGTCGTCATACATTGAGGGGAACTTCATCCAGTAATGTTGGAAGTTAATTTTCCAAAAAAAAAAACGTAAATAATAAACGGCCCTTAAACGTTCTTCTATTATAAACTGACCAATGAGATGGTCATCAATCATACCAACCCAAATATTTACCGAAAATCTAGTTTGAAAATGAGTTTGCCTAGTTTCCCGTGGATTTTCAAGTGACCAATAATGTGAATTCCTGAGGTTATTGATGCCGTTTATGCTGAAGGTAGCCTCATCACTAAACAATATGGTTCGAGAAAGCCTTGGATTTCTTACTAACCAATGACTAAATTCAAGTCGTGCTGCGTGGTCGACAGGATTTAAAGCTTGTACAGGTAAGATATGGTACGGATACAAGCCTAAATTGTGTAAAGTTCTCTCTCCCGCATACGGCCGATGTTAAGTCTGTTGGATATTCTTCAGACACTAGTAGAAGGTTGAGCGTCAATCATATTAGGTATTGCTTCTTCTTGAGCAAGTTCTTGTTGCACGGGACGTGCAGAAGTACCTGCAGGAAACTTGGCCGTTTCTCTTAAACACCTATGAACATTGCTAAGACTTTTCTATAAAGCACTTTACGAGTCGGTAATCGCCGACGATATTCTTCAACTGCATCTCGTCCATTTTCATTACAGAATCCTTAAAAATAGTGTATGTTGGCGTATTCTTCATTTGAAAAAATAAACATAATGTACTTTTAAGCTAATTTCAATGTAACACAAATCAAAAATACACTGAATTAAATAAAGAGACGTTTTCTGTCAAAATGGATAACAATTGATGAATCACAGCCTTTTATAATAACAGCGAATTCAAATGAGGTGCATTAGTAGTGTTTTCTAAAACTTCAACTGCTTGCAGCACAATTACGATAGAGTTTTGGACATATGTTCATTAGTCGTTTTTGACTTGAAATTACTTGAGCAATCATATCATGAGTACATGGGTATATTAAAATATAAATTTTCTTTAGAATTAATATCTCAACTTCTATTCTCAGTCCAAAATAAGTCACCCTCAATTACAAACGTAGCACCTCTTAGCACAGTATACAAATCCACGCATTCTTGTCCACTTCTGCACATTAAAAGTCCATATGGCAAAGCTACACCCTTTTCATATCAGTTACTATTTTGTTCAACAAAATTCCACTTTAACACATTCCCGTTTTAATTTGATTGTAGCTTATTCATGCTCTTTCCTTGCAGGTTATTCGGCTGTTTCTACATATCTTTACTGCTCCGTTAAAGTATCTGCCATATTATAAGAATGAACAGAAAATAAAGCGATTCACTTTCCATTGAAAAGAAATTGTACAACCTTACTTCCATTTTGAATTAAGATGCCTTGTATTGTTTTTATTTATTAAACATAAACCAAATAATATAACGTTAATGAAAATGTATTATTATTAAGCTAGTAAATATCAATAAGAGTGGCTGTCCCCATCGCAGTTTGTTCATTGAGCAATAATTAGATATTGCTAAATGTATAACTTATTTATTTAAAGATTGTAATAGAATTTAAATTTAACAATAGTTAAGTCACTGTATAGTAGGTCTTGAAATTAAATACTAAAACAAACTTTTGCTTTTGAGTTTTGTCTCGCTAGAACACCGCAAATGAAAGATAAAAGTGTGGTTCTTTCTATTTATATTACAATAAATCTAAATAAACGTTTGCATTACTTTTTTATTCAAAAAGAATTATAATTATTTTGTAATCGTAGCAAATGGTGGCAGCAGCTATACTAATTTGTGAAATTATTATTGTAATATTGAACATAAAATTGTAACATTATATGCTTAGATGTAATTTAATTGCCCGCTATTAAATTTCCAAAATTGTCCAGTGTTAGTTTAATATACGCGGTAACAGCTCTAATCAGTAAACTAAGATAAAATATAACAAATAAATGTAAAAGCTAAAATAAGAATTTAAGTCTTCTTTGAAACTGCGATTCAATAGGACTATTTACTTCAGCATAAAAACACAAACAACACTAAATTTTTTGCCAGAAAAAGCGGAGCGGGGAAATCAGAATAGCGATCATAACTGGAAGGAGTCTTACAGCCCGAAAGCAGTTCTATTTTTTGCCATGTGAAAGATTCGATACGATTAGGCTTTTAGGCAAGGGATACAGGGCCCCATTATTCAAATTGATCGTTCGTGGAAGGGTCCGACAATACATTTAGCGTTAACTGCATGGCGTGGATCGCGAAGAGGCGAATTATTCAAAACAGTTGTAAACGAAGAAAGGATTGATATACGGAATGCTCGGATAAATGTATTCATTAAAGCTATTTACATAGACTACATTTCGCCGGCTGAGTTAGAGTTCTGAATTAGCATTTACAAAATAAACACAACCATCAATTAATCTGCGCATTAATTAGCATACGCATTAGCGTGGCCGTCCTGTAACAACGAAACCTTCCGAATTATCGTACCGTGGTTATCAATGCCATCTTGGCCGTGCATCACTGTCACTTTGTCATATCTGCCAACAAGATAAACGCACTTTTAATTTGTCCTATAAACTCACTCGGAGGTAGCAGCCACTACTAACACACTAACGGATCTTTAAGAAGGTGGTTCTATCGTGTTCCTGACAGGCGCTCCTTCTATATCTCTGTTTTAAAATATTCAGCCAACTGTCACACACCTTCACGCCTATAAAATCAGATGCGATGATTTCTAAAAAATAATTACACTACTTTTCATAATTGGTTTTATAAAGTTGTTTTAGATTTGACACATGAAAACTGCATATTTGAACACCTCAAATAGCACTAACAACTAACGAATTAAAAGGAAACTTGGAAAATGCATTTATATGGCCAAATGTATACAGTTTATATACTGTTTATTGAAGTTAAAAAAGTAATTGAAATAATTAATTCTGTATGTTTAATGCAAGTGTTTCAAAAATGTTTTGATGAAGCGCAGGTATAAGATACTCACGGTAAAATACAAAAACGAGAAAGATATCATAAATGTTTTGCTATCCTGAGACAACAATTACAGAGAGACGACATACAAAAGTATAACACGAACTATACCTTATAACCTAAGCATGTCTGACAAATCAATTAATTGAACGTATTTGTGTATTACGTATTCAACACAACGAATATCTTTATTGGTAAGTCCACAACCATCCCATTCAACAACCGACCATAAATGTTATATACAGGATGTCCCTGAAAATTTGGCAAAACAGTTACCACCGATTCCTGGAGTGAAATTGAAATTACTAAATTTCACTTATCGGCATACAAAAGTGTACCGTTTATGAGTTATAGCTCCATAAATGCAATATTTTCATCTTTTCTTAATTAAATAAAAACTCTTTAAGATAAAGAGTTAAAATTGAAGATTTTGGCACTATTTGGCGCAGAACATTTTACAAAAATACTAAAAATGTTGTAATGGAATTAGCAGGTGGAATTTTGAAGATGAAAGAGATCAAATCTGTTCAGAATCTGTTAGTACTTGCAAAAACTTAAAATTGAAGAACATCGCACCTTTAGCAACTATCAAAACATTTACTGTTAATTCATTGGTAAAAGCATATTTAAAGCTTGCCGCACAGGCCGAATTAACTAGTTCAAATACAAGAAAATAAACAATAAACAAGCCAAGATACACTAGCTTATTTTAATAAATTTCCAAAATAGCCACTGTTCTCAGCTCGACATAAATTTATTTACCGCAAGTCTGCAAAGCTTGCTCATCATTTGGAATCTACTTTTCGGCATTTTGAATTCTGGTCCACAACTCTTGTTGAGCATTCACCGGGGTGTGTAAACCTTCTCTTTCAACATTCCTCACGAAAAGCATCACAGGGAGTGATGTTCAGAGAATGGTAGCCAACATATGGGGCCACCTTTTCAGGAATACCTTGTATAATATTCTCTGTAAATGCGCGAAATACTATGTCGGTGAAACGTCTAGGTCTTGAGGTATTAGGATTAAGACAGACCAATGCCTAATTCAAAAGTATCAAGTTGCAAAATTACGGTAGATGCCTAGAACAACACTAAGAAAATACTACCAATTGCTATAACACAAATCTATTTTATTTAAAAATGAGATTCCAACTATACGTAAAATTATCCACTAATATTTTTACTTCCTTTTACTATAAAGGAAGTATTGGATTCACCCCAAAAATTCGAAATTGAGTTTTCAACAGATCTTCACTTATCAGAGTCCCCTGAACCCAAAAAACATATTTTTTTTCATTGGTCTGTGTGTCTGTGTGTCTGTCTGTGTGTCTGCCTGTGAACAGAATATCTCAAAAACTAAAAGAGGTGTGACGTTGAAACTTCATATATAAGTTTTGTGTACTATGTAGATGTGACGGCAAGCTTTTGAAGAAAATCGCATAACCGGAAGTAGGTGTTTACTCTTGTGATTTTTCAGTTTTTTTCGATTTTTTCAAAAACGGCTCTAACGATTTTTTTTAAACTTCACATTTTTATTACACTTTGAATGTGTATCGATGTGAGATAGATGATTTTCCATTTTAATACTTTAAAATGGGTTTCTTTTGTTTTTTTTCTATTTTTTTTTGTTAACTCCCGTTTTAAATAGAACACCCGGTATATTATTACATTTTTGAATTCAGCTTAAAATTATAGAGAAAATGTGTCTCTTCAACTAACGCTCTATTTTGTACCGTTTTGGCAGAATTTGTAATTTTCGAAAATTTTTGACAAATGCTTACAAATTTAAAATCAAATTTTTGGCTAATTATAAGATCACTGTAAAAGGAAGTTGTGTGCGTGTATCACACCAGATTTTTTATCTAGGACAGTGTGTAAAATTGCCTTTTAGTTGCCATTTAAGTTTGTAAAACAGCTGTTTAATAACGTGTTTTCATTAGTTTACGTCGTTAATAGCAACGTGCTTAAAAAATTTCATTAGGCACGTAGTTAGTAGCAACGTGTTTTTAAATTTTTAAAACACTCAAAATTAGGACCAGTTGCTAGTAATTCTAATTTACATGTAAAATATGTTTTATATTTACCGTATTTTTAGATTCTATAGTAGATAAAATATTGTACGATACACATGCGTAAAGCATCTTTAGTCACTCGTGGGGCTTAAAACGCTCGCTCACTCGCGTTTTAACTCTACCCCACTCGTGCCTAAAGGGTAGCTTTACGCACTTGTATCGCAAATTACTATTGTATAAGCATACATGTACAGAATGATTAAAAAAGAGATACGTCTAATTGCCTATAAATTTTTTGTGCACATATTCTTTATTGTTCGCGAACTAGCCAAGCTGTCAATACTTAAGTACGTAGCTAGTAGCTAATTCCAGAACAATAAAGAATATAGCGGCACATAAAAATACATGGGAAAAACATTTAAATGCAACAATATCTTTCTATTCGTTTGATTAGGATAAAATTTTTTGAATTTCAAAAATGAAAGCAAGTAACCTTCCATCAAAATTTGTTAAGCAAACGTCAAACTGCGTAAACAATGCATCAATTTTTAGTTGCGTTGGTAACGACAATAGAACAATAGACAACATTAGGATATTAATATTTATAATTATTTAGTGCGGCAAAGTACCCACAAACTTTTGAATAATAGAATACCATAAAAAAGAGACTATGTTGAAATGAATGGTTTTTAGTCTATAATTTTTTTTACGATGATAATTTAAAGTTTGTGAAAAAGGCTACTAAAAATCAATAGCTATGGAGTTTTGACACTTTATTTGCTACTTAATAATGTGTCTTCTTATGATTACATTGTGAACAACGAAATATCAACATAATGAATAAAATGTAAGGACAATTGACTGTACGGTCTTTAGACTGCAGCTAATATGTAACAAAAATGTAGTGTATTTTGAAATTTCAAAATGGCAGCATCTACTCTTCTTAAAAAACGCCCGAAAAAAGGTACTACGGATAATAGTTACAGAGATTGTATTAAAATATACAACACTGTACAAATAGATTTAAGAAAACTCCTTTTCTTACTAGTTTTTTAACCCACCACACAGGTGCCGTTATTTTAGTTAATATAGTTTTTGCATTTTTAAAATTGAATTGTATATAATTGCAAATAAAGTTACAGAAAAAATGCATTTAACGTCTTTAATAAAGAAATAACAAGAACAACTTTGCTAGATAGAATAATGGTTGAAAAGTTTCAAAATTACGTACAAAATAGGTAAAATAACTTAATGCTTCTAATAATACTGAAACAGTGAAAGAAAACAGTAATGCGAATTATATTAGTTCAAAAACAAAAGTATCGCAGCCGATGGGAATTCCAACATGCGCATCCAGGTAATTCGATTGCTACTCAGACGCTTTACCCGCTCACCTAAACTACCTGTCTTACGTATTTGCTTATTGTTGTATTATGAAGCACACTGTTCCGAAACAAATATAAGTATTGCCGATCCCAGACGGTGAAAACGTGACACGCGCAGACAAGCAGACACCCAGCTAGACACAACACACATTTATATACCTAGAAAGATGTTTTTTTATTGGAAACCAAACTCAAACATCTGTTTCTATGTTCTATGTAATGCATCTATAAAACTGTATAAGGTTTTAGTGCAAAATGTGAAAAATAAAATTTAGAAGACATTTAACTTTTATTCTGCAGTATTAAGAGCAGCCATAACAGAGAAATTATTTCAGTTGGTTACGTTTTAGATTGTTATCAATGCATCGCAATATACAGTCGCGGCCAAAAAAATCGGGAAACTTTTGTTGACCTAATCCTCAAAATGCAACAATTGCTGACACTGACAATTCTAATTAATAAATGTCATCAAAAGTCGTTATTCAATTTTGAAAAATGCCGACACATATTGGAAATACGGATAAAGCGAAAATAATTACTCATGTTGACGCATTTTGAGAATTAGGTAAAAAAAGTGTCCCGGTTTCTTTGGCCGCGACTGTACAGTGGTAGGTTGTGAGCAAAAGTATGAAAACGCCTACATAGCTCATATACTCTGGAAGAGATTCAAATGAAACTTAGTATATATGCCAAACCGGCGCATTAACTCCATGTTACGCTATTAAGAAACACTTCCGGAGTAGGAAAACCCATTTGACAACAGTGCGCCAAATAAGTTGTATATGAGTTATTTACTAAGTGTTGTATGCATGGCAACAATGTAGCCTTATCTATTTGTAATTAAAGAATGTTGTCAGTTTTGCTAGTTTTGAGGTTAATAAAACCTCGCTATATCTTTAAAAATATAAAACAAAGATTTTTTAAAATATTATTTGCCTACTCAGGAAGTGCCTCCTAATAGCAGAACATTGAGTTAATCCGACATTTTTGCAACACCCTGTATATTGTATTTACAATTCCAAGTAAAATGAAAGTATCCCTATTGTAATATGACCTCCGGCTTAACCGAAAGTTGTACATAATTTAAAATTAGAACACCCTTTCCGTAACTTAACATCCCAAATACTATCGCTTTCACTAGACCAAATGCATGCCTTGTATCTACCTGGCGGAAGCCCAATTTCAAAGGAAAACTTCTACAAATCACCCAGGACACACTCTCTCAATACAACACAACTTTTTGGATATTTAATACGACATAAAATCACTTTTATTGGGGGAAGCTTGGAAAAAACCCAACAAACCTCTTGAAGAAGCTGCCCCCAATTGTCTTGTTAACAGTTTTTGTTCATGAAATGCCAAGCCTACTCTGATTTTAATTTGTTGACAAAGCTATTCTAAAAACATCACACTATCAATTATTTACAAGGCCTACCCTATTCTATAACAAATTTGAACTTTAAATTATTACCTTTACTGGACATTCTTATGCTAAATATCTGTGTTGTTGGCTATGTTATAAATTATTAATAATTATTATTTGACATCTAAGGCTACTAAAATATGATCATAGCAGCATATGCGTTTCCCTTCTTTTGCCCGCCATTGTATGTTTAGCAATATAGAAATGTAGAGTGACGTAGCAATAAGTAACATAGCTGTTCGTCATTCAGTTTTATTGGACTATTGATAAAATCAGTTGCTCATAATATTTCTAATCATTAAAATCGGTAGCAATTGAATTCTAAAAATATCATAAGCCATTGTTAGCCTCACTTATCTTTTCTGAATTCGCATTTGATTATTGTTGAACTTAAACATTAGATAACTGAACAAAGCATAACATATTTAATTTACCATTAGGAACTAGTGAGAATAAGTAAAAAATATATCAATAAATTAGAACACATCAACTATTTCCTAGACAACAGTGAACATAATCAAAGATTAGAGAAACTTACTTTCCCGATTTTTAGATTGTCATGTATGTTTTATGTTCTAATGATACATATACGTTCATTGCAGAATAAGCTTTGACGTAAGTCTATTTCCTTCGTCAGTCTTGTCCTTAAAATTGTAAAATCAAGTAGACTCACATCAATACTCGTATTAAAATAATTAAATAAATTTAGAAACGATACTGCACGCAAAATAATAAAATGTAACCTTTCTTTGTTATATGTAATGCTACTCAATATTTTATGTATTTCCCAAGTACGAATTCAAATTAATGATATTATGTCATGTGATAAGCAAATCACGTATTCTTCAAAGTTACGGATTAAAGAAAGTAAAATATTAAAATCTTTCCTATGCAAATTTCACAATATTGATATTCTGAAAATACTTTGCATTTACACAAATCGTATTAATTAAAACTGGTTAAACGTTTTAATTAGCATATTATGTTCGCGGAAATATCTTGACTGAAATGGTTTGAATGCTTCTTTATCCATTTAGTTCTAGGTTTAAGTTGGTCATATAATGTTTTACTTCGGCACAACCTGCCTAAGTATTTCAAAGCTATATGAAAGGTCTTACGAAAGTACAAATATTTTGTGAAGACTGCAACAGCTTTGGCGTTAAAGAAAAGTCGTAAAATTAACAGAATTTGAATATGTCACGCCGGATGAATGTAACATCATAATTCGAACACGTCATAACCGATCAAGATTATTTCTTTGCTAGTTTGAGAAATTACTAATGGAAGGAAGTGCAGTTTTTGGGCGAGACAGCTTTTCTTTGTAGATGTTCGTCGATGTGTATTCTGGCTACCAGTAATAGAAGTTAAGTGATCGCATAACTAACCCATCGGGGTGCAGTTGCCGCACAATATTGGACTGCCGAGCCTAAGGTTACGAGTTCAAATCTCAGTTTCGCTAAGATTTTTTTTTTAAGTTATCGAATCATATGAATGCAAATTTATATTCAATGTCACCTTTAAATCGAAAATAACTCATCCTGACTCTGTAGTTCTCCTTTGTGAATTCTCTTCAGCCGAAGTCGTCGTAAATGTGGCGCACACAACATATGTTAACAAACAGCTACTCCACATTGAAAGCACATTACAACGACTGTTTCTCTTCGTTTAATTAATTCATCTGTATTTACTTGCAATCTTATGGAGTTACTTTTTGGATAAAGCTTACTGCTTGAATACTGGCTTGTTAAACAGCTCAAGGATTCCTTTATGTACTCTGCATTCTTGACTGCAAATGTTGAGGTGACTCAAATTGCTTCTTGATGATTGAATCACATAAGTTCTTAAAAATTTCAACATGATGATCGACACATTATTATAAAAATATAGAAAAGCATTGATAGGAAGCACCTCTTTTAACAGTTGTGCACTGTTCAGTTTCAATGCTTTTTAAAATAAACTCTTACTACTTAAACTATTATTTGACCAAAATAAGATTAAATATATGCATTCCATATTGCAGTAAAGTGATAAGTAGTGGTAAAAACTTTTTCTAAAAATTAAAATAGAAAGCAAGTGTTAAAATTTATTATATCACTCGAAATAGGTTTGAAGTGTGGAGCATTCAATATTGCACAACTGTCTATCTTCTTAATAAGCTTCCTCTTGACTGCTGCCTGTCGCTTTAGCTATTTCGATTTTATTTACTAATATCCTAATAACCGGTCCTAAGGACTGTGTTTTGTTGATCATGATTATGCCTAGGAAACAAGGTCGCTAACGATGTTACTACCTACATAGTTCAAAATTAATGTGCCAATAACCCAAATAGTGATGGGGGAAGTGATAGGCATTACGCGAAGGGATAAAAATGAAATGTGTGTCAGAAAAAAATCAAAGATGAAGCTAAAAAAATCATAAAAATACAAGGGCAATAAGTGGGTATAATATCAGAAGACAAGATAATAAGTGGATTGAAAAAGTTATCGAATGGAGACCATGTATGGACCTCTAAGTATTGAAAGGCCTAAAACATCTTGGGAAGATAATATTGTAAGAAATACAAGACACGGAAAACTGAAAATTATTGGGAGGAGTCTATGTCCAACAGCGGAGTAAATAGAGAGAAGAAAGTCCTAAAAGGTATATTGTTCTATAACTGTACTATATTCATGATGTATTTTTCTTCTAACATTTTGTTTTCCTATTGTTTTTCGAGTATTATAACTAGAAGCAATTGCAGGAAACCTTCTGTAAGATTTGCTGATTTACTTAAAAATGTATTAAATATTTTTTATCTACGACAGTGCGGAAAATTGCCTTTTAGTTGGCAGTTTTGAGTTTGTAAAACGACTGTTTAATAACATGTTTTCATTAGTTTACGTCGTTAGTAGTAACGTGTTTAAAAGATTTCATTAGGCACGTTGTCAGTAGCAACGTGTTTTAAAATTTTTAAAACAAGCAAAATCACGACCGGTTGCTGGTAATCCTATTACATTTAATTTTTTTTATATTTACCCTGTTTTCTAGATTCTATCGTAGATAAAATATTGTAGGATACACATGCGTAAAGCATCTTTAGTCACTCGCGGGGCTTAAAACGCTCGCTCACACGCGTTTTAACTCTACCCCACTCGTGCCTAAAGAGTAGCTTTACGCACTTGTATCGTAAATTACTATTGTGAACGGCAATCACCTGTTCTTGAATATTTGAGATCAATTTAATCTATTTTTTTCTACGACCACCACTAAAAGTAGGTCTTTTAGCGCTAGGTTTTTTCACTAAAAGTGACGTTTTATAATTTAGGTAGCGTGTTTAAAGAAATTAGCTGTTTACTTTTAACACATGTGTTATAAAGTGAAGTGAGGTTATAAAACTACAATTTCGCACTGGAAGTGAGATTGTAAAGTTATTCTAGTTACTTCTTGCGTTAGAGGTAAAGTGTT
The DNA here is from genome assembly GCA_940337035.1 of Agriotes lineatus. Lineage (NCBI taxonomy): Eukaryota > Metazoa > Arthropoda > Insecta > Coleoptera > Elateridae > Agriotes > Agriotes lineatus. The sequence continues at coordinate 152,402,865 of OW679195.1, forward strand.
TTTTAAATAATTAAAGCGGTATGTAATGAATACAGTCAGATGTGTAGTATTAATAATTACATTTGATAACTAACTTTGACAGTACTGGCTCCACAAACATTCACCTGCGCGTCAAGGCCATCTGTTTATTATGACATAAATTATAACTGTCGTAGATTCAAACCTTTGTTAAATCGACATTTATAGATTAGTAACAGTAAATTTAAGGTCGTAGAAAAAATATAGTATGCAACTCGTGCTAAAAGTGGTTTATGCACTCAACTTTTAGCACTTGTTGCATAAATAGCTATTCTTTTATTACACTATAGCATTTAAACTTTCTTTAACATATCTTTATAAATTTCTATAACTTCTAAATCTTAGGCAACTAATATGCAATAATTTCATAGCCACATAATAGTTATTTATCGTATAAATAATCCACGAGAGAAAGGTTGAGCCCTCGAGGCCACCGTGCACCGGTCCGAGAAGGGTCTTTTCTCAAGTGCATTAATTGTAATAACACACGTGTGCCATACAAAAGTTTATCAAACAACTCACACCTAAAAAACATATTTTTTTATTAACAGCCGTGAAAAATCATAGTGACAATTTGGAAAGTACTCGTAGTCTCGGAGATCAAATAATTTTATAATTAGAGTCGCCTTTTGATTCGTGTTATACGTTTGGCAGTACTGAAGCGTATTGTCCGTCAATGTCAAATTCGAGGTTAGTAGTTTAGGTTTTGTTTGTTATTTGGCATAGACTGACGCAAAACTTAACCTGCAAATCTCGAATTTGACATAGCTTGACAATGTTTTACATAAAATAAAAATTTAGGGTTTTATAGCTATAAAACTCTAGGGGTTATGGCCTACATAATACAACTGATATCAGTGTAATTATGCCTCTATAATGTATGAGTTATGGATAAATTACTTAATAATTTGGTACCTTACTAATACTTGTGAGTAGTATATTATTATGCTTCATGCTAATTATTTAAAGTTCCTATCAGTTCTATATTTCCCTTATTCTTGTAATCTTAGTATTCTTCTATTTTATATTTATTGAAACCATATCATTTTCAGTACCTTAATGACTTAGCGTTGCATGCGGTTACTTCTGTAATCACTCTCTGTAAGATGGTGTTACTATATCTAGAATTTTTATAGAGATCCGTGTTATAGCTCTTAGAAAGAGAGAAAACCGTATTTGTTTTAAACATTGCTAATAGTCTTCCAAAAGTTCTAAAATAAAACAACATAAGATAAGTACAAGTATTCTGCAAAAACCAGTTAAGCATCTCTTAATTCTTTATGGGCATATCGAATTACAGTCACAGAGCATCATAAATAATCTTTTACTTGTTCCACAGCACTTCGGTTAGGCGATGTCACAGTTCTGCGCTCGCCCACTGCTCCATGTACGTTTCTATTTCTATCATGATCCACATGTATTTCTGGATCTATTATTTTTTCAGCGGTTGCCTATTCGCAACGCGTGTCTGCCATTTTTACCGTTAAGCAGATGTTATCCTGCGCGGCAGATCGGTAAATGTAATACATATTCAAAGGCCATGTAAGTCCTCTTATGGAGAGCAGATAGCGATGGATTTACATACAATGCTGACGAGAACTCTTGACGTCGCCGCCTCACCGTCACAATGTGCACATTTATAATCCTACCCGCGCTTGTTTCGAAACCGTCACTTACTCGTACCCGCTCCCGACCGTGCATAATTATACTATATAAGATTTGCATCCTCCCGATTGAAGAACAATTTGCTCACCGACGAATATTTTATCCGAGTTTTTATTCCCAGTCATGAACAATCGAACAAGTGCGATGCGCCATTCATCCATCACTTTCAGATACTCGATCTGATAGTTCTACTATCCTACAACTTGTTCCTCGTATTTGAAGTGCCACTCATAATTATTGTTTTATGTTTATCATTCATATTAAATCGTCTGTTGGTAGTACACGCACTGGACAGCGGCATGTTCGAATGATAGATAACAATGTTCAACAAATTCAAGGTATTAGAACGATCACTATTAATTTTAATAATTTACATTAAAAACTGTCTTGTCTACATCTCAACCTTAATAACTGCCAATCCAGCAGATGCTATTGATGCTTATCCGTCAATCTAGAGGTGACCCCATTTTGATGATATCAAACCTTAACTGAGTTATTCAAACCAATTGTGAAAGCTTTGTTCCTACAATACCTGTCGAGCACATACTATATGGTTTTATCACTTAGTATGTTTTCCTTTAAGTAGAAGTTTAATCGTTAGGTTTTAAAACAACACTTTGTAGAGGATACAAATATATGGTATTTCTTTTTACCTATTTATACTTGTGATTTATACCGGTTTCAGATTGAGCAGTTCTCGTATAATATTGTTTCTGCACCTGTCCAATCCCGTTTCTTCTTCCATTTTTCGCAAGACCCTGATTTCTATGCTTTATAGTCTGACTGGTTTATTTGTTACTGTCCACGATTCGCTTGAATACATTAGTGTGAGTACTATAACGTTATTGTATACTGCCACTTTTGTTTTCTTGGGTATTTCTTTCTTCTCCAGGAAGCTCTCCTTCAAGGCATGAAATAATTTGGTGGTGTTTCCGATTCTTTCGTTTATTTTATTGTTTTGACAGTGTTACTTTCATATTTCCTTTTTTGAGCTTGCCATTGTACGTGTTGAAGTTGTGCTACAAATCTTTCTCTATGTTTCCCAATACCAGCATGATTCATCCTTCAGTATTCAATCTCGTAAGGTTTGGTGCTCTTCTTAGCGACTTGATTCTTTTCCGTAATAAAGGACTCAAGTTGCAACCTTGTCTTAGCCCGATCTTTGTTTCAAACATTGACGAGATATTATGCCTTCTCCTTACACAGTTATTCCATTTTTATTGCTTCAATTAGACCCGCGTGCACTAGTCTTTCTTTGAGGTAATTCGAAACCCTACCTCTTTCCACTTTATCAAAGGGTTTCTCCAACTCTAAAAAGGCAAGATGCACTTTTTTGTTCATATTTTTTGTTCATTATTTGTCAAAGTGCAAATACCAAATATTAAGTGTATCTATTCGCCCTGAACGGGTACTGCCCTTCATCCAACTGTTCCTCCCCTTGTATATATTTTGCATGAAATGCTCAGTCACGATAAACCTCTATAATTTTTACAATCTTGCTTGTCACTTTTTTGTAGATCGGCGCAGTAACGGCTATTTTTCAGGAAATGCGCTTGCGCCGTACTTTCCATGCATTTATCAATTCATGGATGGTCTCATCGAATTATGCAGCTTTCTTTGATTTTTTCAGAGCTCCTTCTAATTATTCCATTGTTATGTCTGTCTTCTACTTGATTATCGGTAATTTCTTCAATATTGTGTAATCTGTCTTTCCTTCCTATTTGTATCGAGTTGGAGTCGGTTAGCAGTTCTTGAAAGTGTTCTTTCTATCTCTCTTCTGTTAATAGTTCACCTTCTTTGTCATTAACATGGAGAGTATTTTCCCTTCTTAGGTTCTTTATGGTTTTGTAGGACAGTTTTTTGTTTTGTTTGTAATTGTCCTTCGTCTTATACCCGCAGTTTCGCAATGTTTCAGTTTTTGTCTCTTTAATACTCGTTTTTGCCACGTTCTTCTTTGATTAATAATCTTCGTAGCTTTCTGTCGATTTTAGACTTAGATATTTTATTGATACTTCCTTCTTATTTTTTATTTTATTTCTTATTTGGGGTGTTCACTATGCTGTTTTCTTTTTATTATACCCTATTCTTATTACGCCGCAAAAATCCTCTACCACACTAAATTTGGCCACTTTATAGTTTTTTCGTTTGCTTTCACTATCTTCTGCATTGCTTGTTTGTTGTTTATGTTGTTTCAATTTGCTTTGGAACTTCAACCGTATTTCTATCTCTTGCTGCTTATAGTTTCTAATTTTTATTTTCTGGATTTTATTCTTCGTTTTTGCTTTGTATTCTGGTTGGATATCAAGTCTAAGAATGAATAAGTAGTGGTTGCTATTTATTTCTGCTTTTTCTTACTCTAGGTTCTTTACTATTTTCTATACGTTTCTCCTTACTAGGAAGTAATCTTCAATTATTTCCCGTTTCTACTTTTTTTTTTTTAAGTGTACTTGTGTGCCTCGTTGTGCTGGAATTTTATATTAGCTATTACAAAGTCATTTTCTATTTAGTATTCCAATTCCGTCGTCATTTCTTATACCTTCTCCGTATTTTCCTAGGGTTCAATTTGTTTCCCCAATTCTATTTTCCGCCCTTTCGTTGAGATCACCCATAACTATTATCGTTTTCTCTCGTTATCTGTAATTCCTGTAATTTCTAGAAAAAATAGATACTTTGTTTCTACTGTCGCATCCTTGTTTGGTCCACAGACTACCATTATTGCTCTTGTTTAATTTGTGCTTTTGTCTTTCATGTGTACTACTAAGATTCTTTCTCGTACGCTTCCCCATCTCTCTATTTTTGGTGCTCTTATAGAATGCACTACTAGTCCCACTCCTGCTCTTCCTCTGTCGTTGTTTGTTATTCCCGAGTGGTATAGTAGATATCCCTTTGGCATACTTTCAACGCCTTTCTCTTCCTTATTCGTTTCCATGACCCCTAAAATTTCTACATTTCCTTTCTCCATTTCTTTTAATAGCTCATTCCATTCAGGCCCCTCACATCCACATCCCAATTTTAATTTCCATGCTGCTTCTTTGCCGCATTTTCCTTACATCTAGTTGTTGATTGTTTGGGTTGTCATCCGTGTTGGCTTTCCATTTTAATTGCCTGTACATCGCCAATGGTGTATCTTTTCTATTGATAGTTTTTAGTAGTTTGTGAGAAAAGGGCCATCGCCCCTTTCTTACTTTTTTAATTTGTCAGTTTTGGCATCCTAGAGCCATGTGTCTTTTCATATGATTGCTTTCTTGGAGAGTAACATGACCATCTTTCCTTGTGGGAGAGGTCTCTATAATATTTTTCCGTATTCATCTCTCTTCCTGTATTGTATATTATTATCTATATAGAACGTTTTTCCCATTAAATTTCTTTTATTTGTCATCATCTTTTGTTTAACTTCCCATTTATTGAACTTTTCAGCTGCCATAGGTTTTTCATCTCTTTGTTTGATAATGTTCACGGAGCTGATCACCACTTATACACCTACTTCTTGTTCTATAAATTTGTTCACTTCTTCTTTTAAGTTTTCCCTGTTAAATGTGCGTCTTTGAATTACTTTATTTTATATTTGGTTTCTTTCGATCTTTCTTTCTAGTGCTTGCACGTTTTTTCAAATTTTCCATTTTTGTTTCTATGTTGCTTTATTTCCTCTATATTCTTTGAATTTCCCTCTAACTCTTTTAATTTTTACCATCATTTATTTCATCATTTCTTTTAAGTCTTCTATGCCTCGCATATCCACGTCTCTCCCTCTTTTTCTTTTGCCGATGCCCTGCTAGTTATCTTATTCTTTTGGGAGAAGTGTATTACGTCATCGTCCCTTCTTCTATTTCCATATTTCGTTTTATTTTCAGAAAAGAATGCTTATGCATTTAATGATTTTGATTTTCTTAGAGCAAAAGATTGAAATAATATACTCTGCGGTATATGTTTCTCAAAACCTGTGAAAAAGTTAATATTATTAATTTCTGAACCCTTTGTCAAATTTCTTTTTCTCATATGTTAACTTAAAGAGCTTTGAAATTCAAGCTTTACTGCTAAATTCTATTTTCTTAAAAAAGTTGTCTGATGTTCTTAATTGCTTTTACAATAATATAGATTTCCTCTGACTTGTCTATCAACACCCAACTTCAAATTTTCTCACGATTACATCTGTTTTTGCTCATCCAATTCTTGAAAATCCTTAATTGATTTTCCACTCGATCTATCATCAGTATCACCATCACCGTTT
>OW679195.1:152408875-152504404 GCA_940337035.1 Agriotes lineatus
ATAACTATTAAATGATGTCGTTAGGAGGTAAGTCAAAAGCAAATAATAAATATACGGTACCCCCCACCCAAGAAAAGCGCCCTTCCGTGCTTTCCAAGAATACTTCGATACTCAGCATCACTCCGTTTCGCTAATACAATGAAATGCTATGAACCAGTTATTTACCAAAAAAAAAAAAAAAAAAAAAAAAAAATGAAAAATTTTTTTTTTGCCGACGACCATAGCTCAAAAGTTGATGTTACCTTCATTTTTGGAGCACATATCGTATGAAAACGATCCAAGACTTCAGGAAGGTTCCTGGCGACCGGAATCGTGTACACATACGAACATACATCCCCCGCACAGCACGTTTAGGCACCCCCCAATGCGGGGGATTGATCTAGTGGGCTGGGATCTTCACCAAAAGATCCGCACCGCCGACACGGAGATTTGATATAGTGGGTTCATTAGTCGGTTGGCTCGAATTTTAGAGATATTTGACTCAGAGTGGTTTTCGATATGAGGGAATTTCAATACTTCGTACACTTCGTGTCGAAGTAACAAAAAATATTATGGGGTCTCCTGTTTTGTGTAGGAAGTGCCAATAATTAAATTTAACATTTTATATTGTTGGGTGGTATTGGTATAAACTTGAGTCGATTTAAGTGCTCATGCTAGTAATTTGGAGTTTTTTGGGGCACTATCCAAATTGAAGACTTCAATAAAAGTTGGTTTGGAGTATCATATAGCTACCAAAGGAGGCACTGTAGCTGCCGTAAGAGTTTGGGCCCATCTCGAAGTTGCATCCCATCTTTGGTGACTTCAGAGTAGGTAGTAAGAAGTGGACATAAACTTGTAGTAGATCACGGGGGCCCTGGTGTGTCTTACTTTGTTTAGATATGAAAAGCCTGCTGCCCTGACTGCGACGAGGGTCCAAGGAGGCTGGAATTGGTAGCTACTATTACCAAAGAATCTAGAAGATTTGTATTTTTTAATCTAATACGTATTAACAAAGTTGTCATAGGATCAATTTTGTAGAGACCCAACTTGTTGAGATAGTTTTGCATGTACCTAGAGTTAGTCATTCTAATAATAAGTTAACGATTAAATTTATAAAAAAGCATAATATCTGACTGATTAATAAAACAATAAATAAAGAGTCAAACACCCGATTTTTGGGGTAGCTAATAAAATTACACAAGAATAAAAATATTATTATTGAACAAGTGTTGGGCATACAAATTTAATTTAATTATTACAACATAAAAATAATAACGCATTTACAATACACGAGAGATATTGGATGCGTACTTACTGAAAATAGACATTTCTGCAAATCCTTCCGTAATGGCTATTAATTTAAAACGTAGATTTATCACAAAATAGCACACATTTATACTGCGTCGTGTTCCAGTTGAGATGTTACTTTAGCCATTACAAATTATTGTGAATGTGTTTCTCGAAAAGCAACAGCACCTTTCCAGCTCCATATTTTCTAAATTCAAAACTAGGTATAGAACGTTATCTCGTAGTCAATTTATATATTACAGGCAACTTCTATAATTTAGGCATTTTATATAATTACTAGGCATTATATATAATGACCAAGGCATTATATATGATGCCTAATGAGCTACAGGCATTTTACCAAATGTATGTTTTAAAGTAAAGTTAGCACTAATTAGCCAAATTACCCAATGGGTGTTCGCCAACTCACAACCCTAGCAAATTTTGTAGGTATTTATGGCAGGCGAGCTCATCACTGGCATCAGGCAACGACGGGTGAACATCACCAGAGACAGGCCAACTTATGTAAAGATCCACACACAATCAAAGAGTGCAACTAATCTACACAAGCTAGAATGACACACAGTCAGCAATGCCGGTTTATTTAACATAACCTCCAATTATACGTATTGCCTGCAACTGCAACTGTGCAGTCATTATATAGAATGGCATGGCATTTTATATAATGTCTAGGGATTATAAATAATGACTAAAATTATACAAATTGCCTGTAACATATACACACTTATTATTCGTTAAAACTAAAACTTCCATTTGCCAAGCTCATTTTTCTCAACACAATATCAATATGAACTGATGTTCTCTTTAGTTGGTTCAGCATGCATTTTAGAACCTATTAACTCAAATAGCTAAAGACTGGTTAAATTTAAATTTGGTTGCAATTTTACAACTAATTTTTATGACGAAAAGTAATGCCACATCCTTTCGTTTATTTTTTCTTGAATGCCATTTTAGAACGTCCATGAAAAAACCCAAGAGCATGTTAATATTTCCGAGCGATAGCAGTAGTTATATACTTATTTTATTGGAAATGTTGGTATAAATTAGTTTTAAATCAGAAACTTTAAGTAGTTTCTCTATATTCCATACTGGAAAGTAAGAGATAATAATGTGAATTCAAGCCATTTTATATTTTTCTAAGCAATTTTAAGAAAGGAATGGGTAATGTAATTAATGATGTAGCAATTCCAACCAACTAATTTACATTGCTTTTTAAAACCATTCTATTGTTATTTAAATTCAAAGAGAATTTCTAGTCTTTGATTGAAGCTGTAAACACTAAGTAATACAGAAACATTCATATTTAGCATAATTTATTATTTAACAAGTAAACTTTTATTTTTATTTAATAAAATTCCTTACTAACCTATTTTTGGTATACAATTGTTTGCATTTAATGTTTATTACTACCACATATCCTTTAAACCTACACTTAATTAGTAAGGAATAATCTGATACCAATGGAAATCAATCAAGTTACATCGATATTACACTGGCAGTAATTTAAAATTACAAAACTATTATGTGCACAATTTTAAAATCTAAACTAAAATGTTATCATAGCAGCTTAGTATTATCTCAAAATATAGTGTTATATGATCTGATTTTATATATTCTCTAAAATTACCTTTAGATTATACTAATTTATACGTTGGACATCAAATACAGATATCTAAAAATAGACAGAACAATCAAGCCGCCCTCACATCCTCAACAACAAGCCACATTTTATTTCAAAACATGACAATAAACTTATATCAAAATATATGTAAGGTTTAATAATATCTGAAGTTGGAATTAAACAGTTAGTGTGTTTAGCTGATGGTTTATAGGATCCATAAAAACAGGGTAAACAAAGCAAATGCCAGGTATTAACGTTATCTGCCGTCAGCTACCGAATTCCGTGAGAGGTGTTGTTTGCAGGAGATATGCGAGCTGTAATTGCTCAATAAAATGTTTCGAGTCAACATGGGACTACTCGTGGGAAAATACCCTTAGTCATATCGCCTTACGCAATTCTGTTCTACCACATTTATTGCACTTTCAAGATAATGTTGCAAATGGCGCTGCCAGACTCGAAAAATTGCAAATAACTCATTAACGCCTATATTTAATCGCAATTTGAGAATTAAGTGTTAAGTCTTTCTATTGCAATAGCAATATATATTTAACAGTTACCACAGAAATTATAATTTCTGTATATTAATCTCTGCGTAGTGTTTTTCTACTCAGTAATGTAAACTAAATTATATGAAAGTAAATGAGGCTTTTGCGAAATGTGACAGAGTATACAAGAAGAGACAGAAAATTAAAGATGAGGTATAAGAACAGGACGTGGCATTTGTAACCTCACCAATAACAAAAATATACAGAAACGATGAACTACCCCTCTTGATGAAATGAGTATAGATAATCTTCCCACGAAATATCGACAGAAAGTTATAAGGCAGGAAAACCGATGGAAGGATCAGTTTTAAAAATAGCATAGTAACTTAAGTGATGTACTCCAAAAAGTGCATAAGACGAAATTTGTAATGGATTATTTATAACTAAAACGTAGTTAAGCTTGATAACTAGAAAATTAATTTTAAAAAAGAATGATGTGGAAGATTAACCAAAAACTGCTACTTTCTGTTGATAAAAACAAGATTTCTCGTGTAAAAATAATATCTGGTTACATAATTGTGCAGAAACGCAAATATCTAAAACTAATAAAAATAGCATTTTATTTGTACTAAAAACAAGAGAAAAACTTCGAACATTGGAAATGTGTAGCTTCAAAACGCAGATCCATAAATATGACCACTCATCTTTGACATTCCTCCTAAGAAAACAAACTGGAGAAACTGGTTAATTAATTGAATTAATAACGCTATTTAGCTAATACCTGCATATATATTAATATTAATTAGCCATCAAACAAATCATTGCAAACTCCCTCTGTCGATTTTATCAGGTTTTAAACTTTCTAGAATGAAATATTACTGGCGGAATTTTTATAACCTTTAGTTTTATCTAAAGACGAAGCGGAGTTGAATTCTTAATGTTTTATACTTCGACGTGCATCATATTTAATGAATTATATAGCCTAGGTATGTAGAAATTAAATTTCACCTTCTTCGCTCGACTAAGCTACTGATTTGCTTAGAAAACTATAAGACGTCACAAGGGGAGTGGAGTAGCAGTTGCTATGATGTCTTAATGCAACAAATCACTTATAATGTTTGATAAATATATCTATTTCACACTTATGGAATGGGACAATAAATTTAATAAGGGTTTGCCGTATTAATTGACAGGTTTTTCGCCAAACGCTCCCAACATTATAGTGTTTGTAATCTTCCACACATAGGCTTAACATCAAATGCATTTACCACACGGTCAGTCAGGTCAGGGCTGACACTGAGTATCACAAAAGTGTTTAACATATGCTAGTTTACTGTTGACTGCTACAGTTATATTAGAAGTTTATAATATCAAAATGGCATGATTGCACAAAAAAAAAGCTGCCTATTAAAATAAGTTTTGACTGCGATAATTAGATACAATGGAATAGTATAGAGAAAATATTTAAATTAGCATCCCTTAAATTTTTATTTTTAATTCACATTTTACGAATGTTTTTATTTATTTTCACGCCGTCTAATAACAATAATTATAATTACAAATTGTATTAGGACGGTACTGGACAATCCTGTTGAAATTCGGGACCCCACATACATACACATATTTATTCCATATTTTTGTTTATTATTTAAATTAAAATTTAATCAAAAATATATGTAATGTTATGGAAAAATCAATATATACAAGTAAAAGTCCAGCTTTAAAAATTAAGCAGAAAAATAAATATCAAAATTACTTTAAAAAACTGCCTGTAAACTAAAGAATATTTTAACATAAAAAAAATGGAAAGCAAAATTATATAATCTAATGTACTAAATTTTCTTTAACAACACGTGTAAAAACCTATAAATTCGTGATATATATTTTTACTTTTACAATAAATGAAGTATTGAATTCATCCCAAAAATTCGAAATTAAGTTGTCAACAGATCTCACGTTTTAGAGTCTGCTGAACCCAAAAAATCATGTTTTTGTTCATTGGTCTGTCAGTCTGTGTGTCTGTCTGTCTGTGTGTGAACAGAATATCTCAAAAACGAAAAGAGATATGGCGTTGAAACTTCATATATAAGCTTTGTGTACTATGTAGACAAGACAGCAAGCTTTTGGAGAAAATCGCATAACCTGAAGTATGGTGTTTACTCTTGTGATTTTCAGATTTTTTCGATTTTCTCAAAAATGGCTCTAACGATTTTTTTAAACTTTCCATTTTTATTACATTTTTAATGTGTGTTGATGTGAGATAGGTGATTTTTCAGTTGAATGCCTCTAAAATAGGTTTGTTTTGTTTTTTTTTATTAACTCCTATTTTAAATACAACACACGGTATATTATTACATTTTTGAATTGAGCTTAAAATTTTAGAGAAAATGTGTCTCTTTAACTAATACCCTATTTTAAACAGTTTCTGTAGAATTTGCAATTGTTAAAATTTTTTGAAAAATGATTAAAAATTCAAAATCAAATTTTTGGCTAATTATAAGATCACTGTAAAAGGAAGTTGTGTGCTTGTATCACACTAGATTTTTTAAATTATTGGTGCCATATATTGAACACAGAACAATACATTATGAAAAGTAAAGCAAGGGTCTGGCAACAGCTCACGGACATGGTAACCTCTCAAAGACTGCTCAATGTTTGGTAAACCAAGCAGATAATTTACGCTACTCGTCCGATGATTTCTACCTTAGGTGTTGCGTTTCAATTTTCACATGTACAGTTTTCACTTTTCTTATTATTTCACTTCTTATTTTGCCGATTTCTTCACTTCTTCTATGTTTCTTAATATATTTATTTCCCACGCCTTTCTTTTAATTTTGATTCTGCTTGTTAAAACTCATGACTTGCCCCCGTATATGAGCATTTGACTCATAAATTTTATTTTTGGTTGTTTTAGATACGTTCTTTTTATTGATAAAGTTTTTATATAGGGCTTCATACAAAGACCACACTTTGCGAATTCTATTTGTGATCTCTGCTTCTATTCTACCTGTTACGTCCATTATTGCCCCAAAATATTTCAACTCTTTGCTTTCTGTTAGAATTTCTCTTTGTATGTTTACTGCAACCTTTTCAGGTACGTCTGCTACAGTCATTATTTCCGTTTTTTCAGGTTTAGGTTATATTGTGATAACATCGCCTTCCATTTCTCAATTCTTCCTTCTAACTCAATCTTGATGTTAATAAACAAGATGAGATTGGCAACATACAACAGTTTATTTATTCAGCTTGTTTTCTGTATCGTATATGTATCCCCTTTACCTGTTGGTTTACCTCGTATTTCGTCATTATCATAACAAATAGGAGTTGGCTTAGGATGCTCCTTCGTCTTACACCTCTTATCCTTTATCTAATAGACGTGTCTGTCTGGGACGCTGTTTTGTCCGGGACGCTGTTTTGTCCGGGACGCTGTTTCAGCAGCCAAACCGTAAGAGATAGAGAAAAAAGTTATTAAAGTTATATGTTTGGAATGGTCATGTCAGGTCAGGAACCGAATTTCAGTCACGTGACACTTCCGGCTTTCCAGAAATCACAAAAAAGACCGTTTTTCAAATAGAACGCGTATTAAATAAAAACTGGTTCGGCCGCCAAACGTAGCTGCGACCCTCTGCGCCTTAAATCCTCGATCGGTTAGGCAACCACTTTGACACCTTCCAGGTCTGGGTGGTTGCCTAACCGATCGAGGTTTGAAGGCGCGTTAAATGAGACATTTGTCTCACTGGACTGCTAGTTGTAGTAAATATCTTAGTTGTGTTACCTTCTATTCGTACCGTATTTTCCGTGTTGTAGTATAAACGTCGGGTTACTTTTATCATCTTATCCCCGATCCCTCTTTGCGTCATTGTTCTCCAGATTACCTCACTTAATATAGTATCAAAGGCTTCTTACTCAGTCTATTGCGCAGCAATGAAGGTTTTTATCTGCACCCAATATATTTTCAAGTGATAGATCTTCCTGCTCCAAAGCCCACCTGTGTCTGCATTAATATATTTTCTATTCTTACCCTGAATCTTTTCTCGAAAATTCTATCATGTATCTTATACGTAACGCATAGTAGTTTCCGTAATTTATTATTACAGTTAGTGAAATACCATTTTTTATGTATTGGAACTATCACGGCAGTCCTCCTTTATTTTCCATGCCAGTGATATTATTCTGTGTAGTAGCTTAGTTACTTCTTCCCTCATAGATTAAATCATTTCCGGTCGGCAGTCGTAGATCGTCACTACCTGGAGCTTTTGCGCTTTTAATATTCCTCACTGCTGTTTCCATTTCAGTTAACTGTATGTCTTTCTCCTGGTGCTCGTCTGCTTGTGTATTTTGGTCTTTTCTATTATCCGTTTAATTGTTTTAATGAACAGTTTTTAATAATTTCGTCAAGTACTCCTTCCAGCTTGCTAAAATGTTATTTTCTTCGAAGATTATTTTTCCTTTGCAGTCTTTTATATTCCTTAATAGGATTTTCTTTTTCTTTCTTAGTCGTCGTATAGTACTATACAGCATGCTGGCATTACCTACGGCATCTTTTCCTATTCTTTCCACTAATTCTTCCCATGTCTTAGTTTTCGCTTGTTTCACTAAGTGTATGACCTAAGTATTTTTTTCATAAAAGCTTTTTTTATTTTACTATTCCATCATCCTGTTTTCTAGTTATATTTTTTGTTATTCCGAAAACCTCTGTCTGCTGTGGGTATTATATTCTTGATCTCATTCCATAGGTCTTCCATGCCCAAATTTATCAGATATTTCATATTTTTATAAATGTCCATGTCCATATTCTCCTGGCACCGTTTTCTAATTTTTTGCAGATAAAAAATTATTGTGAGCATTTACTGTAGTTGTTACAATTCTGTATCTGTATACATTTGAAATATCAATCAGTTTAGTTAATTTACTTACTACTTTTATTTAGTTTCGTGTGATTGGAATAACAATGTAGAAAAGCAATACTTTAAAAATAAAAGTCCAACCTTTATTTGAATACATAAGGCACGTCATAGAAAAACAAGATAATTATTACAAAAACTTGTTGCTTTCGCAAAGAAGCTTAATAATTTTAAACAAGATATTATTTTCATACTGTTGTACCAATCCGATTGTGGTTAATTAAACAATTTTGTTGGAAACGAAAGATATTACAGTTTTATGATGTTTTTATTTAATAGCATGTAATTTTGATTAATTATACAACTAAAAACCTACATCGTAGAATCTATTATTCAATTTTCTAATAACTGAAGCTTGAAAAGATCACTGTCATATTTCATACTCCTCGAAAGGAGATCTACAGTTAAGCAGCACTAACTGTAAGCAGCTGTTTATAAAATGAGTATAAAACTTCTAGTGATACTTAATGCTCTTTCCGGGACGAGAAAACGTCAAAAAATATTTTATGCTAAGTAAGACAGGTATGATCTTGCTTTACGGGATTATAGTGTGTTCACATAAATCCAGCTTTAAATGCATAGTTGTACGCATGATTTATAGTTAGCAAATGCCATTTACACAAGCTCATAATTAAACAACGCGCGTAAATAACAATTTAAATAACCGCGTAATAACGTTAGTTGTGGGTATTCCATAATCGGGAGCACATTTGCGTTCTGCCTAGCATTAGTCAAAGAATTGACGAGATTAGTTTAGCAAACATAACCTTAACGGCTTCCTTATGGACACTGAAGATAATTTAATTGACGTAGATTTCTTAGAAAACAAAGCAATAAAGCAAGAATGAGACTTTTACGACACTATAAACGCTCTCTGTGTGAATCGAGGGCAACACTGTAATCTCGTAGATAATTGTTTCATTTACGACTTCAGAAGACTACGAAAGGCATATTTTGCCCGTAAATGTAATTTACGATTTTCCCAAAATTTATATTAATAGTTACTTTTTGACGTGATTAATTGTAATATACGTTTTGAACAAGTTTCACAGTTCATGTAGTTCTAAAAAACTAAATTTATGTTGCAACATACCTAAGCATTAAAGATTTGTCATGTTGGTTTCAGCTAATCATTTTGGCTGTATGAGTAATACAGACAATATTTTTTAAATTGTGAAGGTCCATTAATCTATCAATCTTGACGAGGTAAAACAATCCCCAAACCACTTACGCCACTAGACACAATACGCCAAATCCATATATCTACTCGTACACTGTTAATACCAAGATATAGATAAGTGCAACATACCTCTTTGGTATAACGTACTGGTTAAACGAGAAAATATGAATTTATAACAAGGTAAAATATTTTGTAAATAAAAACTATGAGAAAAAAAATCTTACACGATTTATATACTCTGCATGACACATTTGTGTTCTAACGTTGTAAGTTATTTTTACTTATTTCGTACAAACTTTCTAAACTTTTTTCGAAAATACATAAGATCGAATGGTAAACGTATGCATGACGATGAGATGAACTACCCTGGTGAGAAAAATAAGTAAGTACGCTATTGGTAAAATAAACACACAATGGGTTAGTAACCCAAGTCCAATATCGTGCTCACAGTAATCAGAGGATTTAATCCGGACAAATCAAACAACTTGCAACCACGTTGATATTGATACGCATAACCAGTTACTGGAAGAAATACAAGATGTAGCTAGTCGCGAAACAATTTGTGCAGATTATGCAATAAATGAACATTCAAAAATGAAGAGAACCTGAAGGCAGCCTGGAACTCATTCAACAGAATAATTACAGAAGATGCAATTTGAAATGTGTGGTAAATGTACACATTCTAAAGATGATATACTTCTGCCTAATAAATGTGAACTTTTGGACAGATGGATAAAACATTTTCATACTTTACTTAATGCTAGCAAAGGTCAACAACGTAAATGAAGAAGGACTAAGCAAAGATGCAGACAAAGAAGATCAAAATAGGAAAAGCCGCAGGATATGATGGAATTACCCCGTAAATTATTCAATACATGGGAAAGGAGGGAAGAGACCACATGCTACACATATACTACAAGGCTGCAGAACAAAATTGCATCGCTATATAAAAAAGAAGACCTTAAAGGATGCAACAACTACATAGGTATTTCCCTTCTCAGTGTACCAAGAAAACTTTATTCTAGAATACTAAACGGGCAACTAATTGAAACACTAGTTGGAGAAGCACAATGTGTTTTAAGCCGGAACAGATAAACGCAAGGCGCATTATTTTGGATAAAATCGTTGAATATCAGAAAGAAGCACACCTGTGTTTAGTAATCCTGAAACAAGCACTTGATAAAGAATCAAGTCTTAAAGAAGCGAAATTTCAGTGCTGGATTAGGAGAAGCAATCAAAAGTTTAAACAGAAATTCTCAAAACATAGAACAGCCAATGAAGAACCACAACAGTTAATGGACATCATTAAAATATGTAGACAGAAAACCAAGGGTTCGAAAGTTGGACTTTAGAGTGAGAGAGGACAACGATCTGTCCGTACCCTCTTACAGGACAAATACGTCAAATGGACATCAAGGCACCCTATCTGGTACCAAAGGCGTATCCAGGGAGGGGCAAGGGAGGCAGCTGCCCCCTTTCCAAGGTGGATAAAATGTAAAATAAAATAGAAAAAATATAATGAAATCGAGGAAAAATTTTTAGGCTTTTTAGAGCTTGAAGGACTTAATATAAGTATTGCCAAATCCATTGAAGATTTTTCGACAAACTAAAACCGAGACTCTCATAGATGTGTGGGGTTAGGCTTCGACCGATGTTCCAACATGTCTGGGAAAGCAAGAGGTGTGCAGGGGGTTGTGAGGCAAAAGTACAAAGAAGCCTTGTACTTCCATTGCTCTTCGCACAAGCTAAACCTTGGCGTGAACCACTTAAACATTATTCCAGAAATTCAAAACTGCATTGGAACTATCAAGATGATAATCATATTTTTTTGCAAGTCCGTTTTACGACGCAAGCTTATTGCTAACATTCCTAAATTATGTGAAAAAAGATGGTCAGAGAAGTACAAGAGCATTCGTGTTTTTAAGGATCACTTCTTTGATATTGTTGATGCATTAAAGACACTAGCCTAAGAGGAAAATGCAGCAATAAGAAAAATGCATATCAAATGCATGCAGCGGCGTGCAGATCTTCATTTGTTGTGTCAGTAGCATTAATTGCGAAGTTTTCCACTATACTGGAACTCGTAGCAAATACACTTCAATCGAAGATACTTAACATAGTCAAAGGCAACCAGTACATTCAAACTATTCTCGACATGCTAAGAGATCATTGGAAAGATGCAGAGAACGTCACAGCTCACGTTTTGAAGCATTTGAATGTTGATATAACCGCCATTCGTGTTGCTGGCCGATAAAAGCATAAAAGCAACTCTCCAGCCGAAAATTCATCCGAATTTTGGAGAAGCTCTCTATAATAATTCCTTACTTGGATTCCATCATATCATCTTTAGAAGTGAGATTTTCTGCATCGCCTGCATTTTCATTAAAACAATTCCATCCGAGTAACATGAGATATGTTTCTTTGGAGGAGTGGAATGAAAGTACTTCATCTTGTGCAATCTCTTACAATTTGGAAGGTGTTGAAGGAGAAAGGGAATTGCGGTTCAAAATATGGAATGGGGTCCAGGAAGCGCCAGACACCATTGAGGTTTTCAAAAAGATCGTATTCTTTTTCCCGACCATTTCACAACAATCACTATAGAGCGTTCATTTAGTACCCTTCGCTGAATTAAAACATTGCTAAGAAGCACCCTTGATGCAAATAGTGGGTTAGCCATGCTAAGTGCTCATCGTCAATGGGTGACAACTGTAAGTAAACAAATTGCAACTAATTCTCGCAAACTATAGTTTCAATTATTTTTTTTAAATTTGTTCACTGTTCTTCTGATTAGGATTAGGACGAGTGCGATAGCACGAGTCCTAATCCCAAGCGCAATGGACATGAGTACTGATACCACCTTAAAAATAATCTACTTAACTTTGACTAAGAATGGCATTCGAGGGACTATTCAATGAACCAAACTACTTTCTCAAATTAGTTTTCAGTAAATCTATAGTAACAGAACACTAATATTGACTTTTTCTAATAAAAAATCACATTTGTTTAAAATAGTCACTTGAATACCTTCTAGGAAGATATATCCACTGATATTTTTTGATTGAACAAGAAACGTGAAAATTCTGGATTTTCATTGGTCACTTTTTGACAGGTGAATTGAATAGTCACTTATAATACCATGAGTAGTCAAAGTTATGTCGACTATTTTTGCGGTGGTGTCACGAATGTCCATTGCTCTTTGGTAAGATTAGGACGAGTGCGCTAGCACGAGTCCTAATCCCAAGCGCAATGGACATGAGTAGTGATACCACCTTAAAAATAATCTACTTAACTTTGACTAAGAATGGCATTCGAGGGACTATTCAATGAACCAAACTACTTTCTCAAATTAGTTTTCAGTAAATCTATAGTAACAGAACACTAATATTGACTTTTTCTAATAAAAAATCACATTTGTTTAAAATAGTCACTTGAATACCTTCTAGGAAGATATATCCACTGATATTTTTTTGATTGAACAAGAAACGTGAAAATTCTGGATTTTCATTGGTCACTTTTTGACAGATGACAGGTGAATTGAATAGTCACTTATAATACCATGAGTAGTCAAAGTTATGTCGACTATTTTTGCGGTGGTGTCACGAATGTCCATTGCGCTTTGGTAAGATTAGGACGAGTGCGCTAGCACGAGTCCTAATCCCAAGCGCAATGGACATGAGTAGTGATACCACCGCAAAAATAATCTACTTAACTTTGACTAAGAATGGTATTCGAGGAACTATTTAATGAACCAAACTATCTTTTCAAATTAGTTTTCAGTAAATCTAGCAACACACTACGCAATTTCTATAGTAACAGAACACTAATATTGACTTTTTCTAATAAAAATCGCATTTGTTAAAAATAGTCACTTGAATACCTTCTAGGAAGATATATCCACTGATATTTGTTTGATTGGTCAAGAAACGTCAGAATTCTGGATTTTCATTGGTGACTTTTTGACAGAGACAGCTGAATTGAATAGTCAAGGGTAATACCACAAAAGGTGAAAATTTTTTGAGAATTTTTTTTTGTTCACATGCAAACTATTGCGTTTAAATTTCTCGAAACCAAAACTGCATTAAAAATTCCGCGAGACCGCAGGTCGAGTGGAATTTGAGCAGTTTTTGTTGAGAGAAATTTGCAATAATGTGCATGTTGACGAAAAAAATTTTCTTAAAAAATTTTGCCTTGAGTGGTATTTGGAAAGATTATTCAACAATATGGGTAAATGACTTTTACCGTGTTCGACAGCACATATTTATAACGTTTTCCACTATTAATTCAATACTGGAGCTTCCAACACGATTATTATGAGTGTTTAGAACGAGGCTGATTTGCAAACTTTGACTGACGTTTTGGTGAAATGTCAGTCAAAGGCTACTCACTAAATTGAAATCATTGAAACCAATTGGGCTCGCGTGAAAACACTGTGACATTAGGGGCCGGTTGCAGAAAGCAATGTTAAGTCTGGTGTTAGCTAACATCGCGTCAAAGTGAACAAAATCGCATCAAATTTTGTTTACTAATGTATTAGTTACCATAAGCATTTGAGATTTGATGCGTTTTTGTTCACTTTGACGTCGCGTTAGCTAACACCAGACTTAACATTGCTTTCTGCAACCGGCCCTAGGTGTTTTCAATGACAGTCAATTTTGATTGGCCGTTTCTGACAAATTGAACAATTTTCATTGGTTCGTTCATTATAGTGTTGAATAATCATTGAAATTTAACGAACCATCAAAATTTCTAAATATCTTCAGGAAATCATTTGTATCAACATAAATTATCAAAATGCTGATTTGTTAATTCTGACTTTTGAAATGTATAACAATACTACCGTTGTATGAAAAACATTCATTATAATAGGTGCCCGATTTTTATTCGTTGTATACTTGCAATTTATTTTATTTTATTCAAAAATTAATTTGCCTCAACTACAAGGATTTATGGCACTGAGTATATTTTAATTGTAAAACAAATTGTAATAAAATATATAACATCATTTTTTCTGGAAATTAATGATGTTTTATTTTAATGTAAGGAAATGTATTCTTCAGCTGTATTTTATTGTTCACTCACCGACAATCTGTCAAGTCAGCATTCTTCTACAACTGTGCAGAAATATTTGTTTATTTGTTATGGAAAAGGTGTTTGTATTAAGTCGTTTAAGACCAAAAGCGTGAACAACTGATACATAACCAGCCTACTGCATTAAAGGAATATTTATAATTAAAACTGTCAAATGCGACAGAAGTAAAATTATATCTTTATAAGTAGTTCTTCGGTGGATAACAAGAAAATATGTGAATTCTCAACGTATGCAATTAGCACCTTCAGAGCTGCAACTCTGCTCAAAGCTGATTATATTTCGAAGAGCAGGAGATGACAAGAAGTTGTTTGTTGACTTTGCGTGCTGCAAACTGCGTCCATACAATCAAGATGCCCATTAATTGAACTTCATCACGTTATAAAATGGTTATATATAATTAAACAATTTATTTAATACGCCGCATTTATAGCAATAATTAGTGTAATAGTTTTATATGCGTGCTGGCAGTCGCTTCCGCACCGTGCACCATAAACGCCGCCCGTCTTTAAATATATCATATATACAGAACCGATAAAAACTTAATTCGTGTTTTATGGGCCCCACCCCGCTTTTAATGGATAGTTCTATGAGGAAGTCTCCTTACTTACTGGAGATTTATGGCTATCTCACTCTTCGAGGCGCATATTTTTCAGAGCAAAATCTATGATTTATACATTCTTGGGGGATGAAAAATGAACAACAAAAGTATCGATATATCGTTGATTTAATTTTTGAGGGATTGAATTTTTTCAATTTTATTTATTGGATGTTACATTAAGCGGACAAGCATCTTAATTTACTTAAAAATATTCTTGCAGACACGCATTTAATAAATTCATCTACTACAATGTATGTGAAACTTCTGCTTCAGAAACACTACCTTTATTGCATTAAGGGCAACATTATTTTATGATGTAGAAAATGAGACAGAAGTTTCTGAAGAAGAAATTTCCCACAAAAAATAATGTAAATGTGAGTGAAAATGTGTTAAATCTAGTTACAGCAATCTTTGAAGAATTGTAGCAATAGAACTGTAATATCTTTTTTCGACGACTGACATCGAAAGTAGATTTTTCTCACTGTCATTTGACAACAGAAAGTTGACATTTGCCGCTGAGCGTGCGTTTTCATCTTTTTGCCGCTCGCCGAGCGTTTTGGGTTTCCGCGTAAACAAAATAGGTAGCCACGTCCGAATGTTTCCTTGACAACGCCCGTCATTTGTAGAAATAATCGCGTCACATGTCATATAGACTGCGCGAGTAATGTTAACTTGATTGTCAATTAATTTTTGCGATAAAACGAAATTTGATATTTTCCTTTAATAATATGCTCAGTCGTCGAAAAAATAGTATGTATGTTTCGAGCTAAAAGTGCGCTTGCCGCTTTTGCATGATTGCTGGTTTCGACTTCGTCTCAACCAGCAATATTCATGCACAAGCGGCAAGAATGCACTTTCAGCTCTTAACATACAATATACTATTTTCGTACACTAGCATTGAAAGAGCTACTTTGCCGTACAATTTATTAATCAGAAAGTTGCACTTTGCGGTATTCGTACGGCAAAGTAGTATTTTGCGGTATTCGTACGGCAAAGTAGCACTTTGCCGTACGTTTCCTTAGTTATACAACACATATAAAACGTTACGTACATAATAACATTACTCTACTTATTTGCTATATACGAGGATAAATTTAGTATTCCGTTTTGTATGCTAGTGTACGAAAAAATATTGTACGAAACTCGTATGAAAGTGGCTTTTCCACACTCGTCTCGAAATTCCGGACTCGGCCTAACGGCCTCTTCCGGAAACATCTCACTCGTACTGAAAAGCTCCACTTTCTATACTTGTAACGTAAATTACTAATTTAAGACAAAAAATGCAGCTACTTTTTCGACATACAGTAATCATAAAAGTTCAGTTTGAGTCTTTTACAGATTGCTGGTTGTATGTATTTACACTAAAGCACTATGAAAATTACAGTGACAGTCGTGTAGCAAAGTAATCAAAAGTCATCATTATCTGCCAATTTCCTATTTAATAATAATAATAATAATACACTTTATTGCAACAAAAATACATTCCGATATAAGAATTTAAAAAAAAAATGTAGCAACGGCGGAGTTCAGATGCAATAAATAAATTACATCTGCTCTTACACTCACCCGACGAAAGTTACGTAAGAAAAAAGAATTTAATGGCAAAAGTTTAAATAGAAAATTACTAATTACATCGAATATATTTGTCTGAAATTGAATCCGCGACGTACCCGCCAATATTATGCACTAATATTAAATTAATCAAACATTAAAATGAGCAAAAAAATTATCCTTTATTCTCATTCGAGCACTAGCTTGACGTTGAAAAAGATAAAATTTCACGTATCGTTTAAAGGAAGCAATAGAAATATCTTTGCTACAAGGTGGCACGGAATTATAAATTTTAGCAGCACTATATGAAAAACAACGTTCAAAAATACAGATCGGTGAGGTGTGATGGTGCTGTGTATCTTCTACGTGACATTATGATCCTCTGTTTTCCTTATGTCGTCAGTCCATCTGAAAGGAGTCGTTGTATCTTTCTTCTATCATTGGTCTCTATTATAATATCTTGTTTGTCTACAAGTTGTTCGTTCCCGTCGCAATATGTCAACCATCTATCCCTTCTTTTACGTTGGTTGTACTTCTTATCCAAATATTCCTCTTTTTGTATTTCAAACTTCTTCCTGTCTTTGCACGTTCCATCGCCCTTTGTGCTGTTGCAACTTTTGTGTATAATTTTTGCCACCAGCGGCACGTCATATTTGTCCTCTGAATTATGTCATTATTTTTTTGGCAGTGGTCTCGAGTGTTTATCACACGTCTCGGGAGTTTTTGATTTAGTTCCGTCCTCAGGCGAATGAACTCCTGGTTAGTCTAGAGAAAGGCTGATTTTTTGTACGTACAAAAAATCAGTCCTCAGGTCTCTTTCTATTACTGTTTCAGTGGCTCCAATTCCGTTTCGAATGTCTACATTGAGAACATGTTCCATTCTGGTTACCCTGGTACTCTTTTGCAGGTAGTTTATTTCAATCGCTATCAGCTTTCTTTTACTTCTCTCGTCTAAAAGACCAAGAAAGAATTGTAATTGTGAAAAAATCACCTTCCGATATTTCTTCATATCCTTACGTTTCAGGGTTCCTAGATGACGAAAAACATGTTTTCTCAATTTCATGTGTCTGTCCGTCCGTCTGTCTGTTTGTCTGTTCGTCTATCTGTCCGTCCGTTAACGGTATAGCTCAGAAAGGTTTTGCTGGAGGAAGTCGATATTTTGCATGCGCATTATATACAGTATGGTGCAAATGAAAGGAGTTAATTCATTATTTCGTAAATCGGTGACTTAAGAGTCTTAAGGTATTTTAATTATCTATCCAACCATATCAACAGGTTTAAGTAATTTAGTTTTGTATACTGTCAAAAATTTTTATTATTGCAATATTCGTATGTATTAAATACAACCAAATTTAAAGCAAATACTCAAATTGACGACCCTCAGCTATGATACAGTGAGAAAGACGGGCAGCGAAATCTTTTCGAACTTTTACTATAACTTCCAGAGTTGCTTGTTCCTTTTCGATACGTATGCGTTCTTTGAGTTGTAATTTTATAAATCATCTTTTTGACAGTATAAAAAAATCAATTACTTAAACTTGTTGATATGGTTGGATAGGTAGATATCGCATGACTCACATTTCTATTTAAAAAAACATCGATGACGTCATCACGCTCACACAGAGGGCGTCACGAATAAAAATAAAATCTGACAGAACGCGCGTTTAAACATAAAAATCGACGGGTTCGAAGATTTTTCTGTAGTTACCGATTTACTAAATAATGAACTTATTCCTTTCATTTGCACCATACTGTATGTATTTTTGCATTGTCTGAGGAATAGATAAAAGTAATAATTTGCACATAGCTCAGGCTTTACCCTGCACGATGGGATCCAACAGATACAGGGAAAATATTGTAAAAAAACAGAACAATGAGCAACAACAAGCGTGTTGTATATAATTCAGCGGTTTCGTGCAGCTGCAAGGAATTTCTTCGTGGCATACCGGGACCAAGAGGCGGGTTGTGCGTGGACTCCTACCAGACGTTGAGATCGCTCTCCTATTGCCTAAAATGGTGTTTTAATTTGCAATTGATGCAATTGGCATCATCAAGTGTTTGCTTTTATTGTTTCAGTATTATTAGAAATACTAAGATATTTTTACCTCTGGTTTCTTATGATTTTTAAAAAAATTTGGGGACACAACTTCTACGAGAAAAGTAAATAGCCCTTTGCCGATTTTTGCACATACTCATACTCCATACTTCACAGCTGTAAGACAGAATCGATTCCACCATTACTTCACCTACTCTTTTTCTACTTCTATCTGCTATATTTTTATCCAACCATAAAAACGCCAAGATTTCTGCTCTGCTGGATTCAGTTTTTAATTTCAATCGTTACTCGCTTAGCTTGCATATCATCATTATTAAGTATTTTGAAATTCGCTTCCGAATTAACTATTAGATACTCCGTCTTCTTCAAGGTTACTTGTAGTCCCCATTTTCTATATTCGATGTAAACTTTTTTTATCATAAACAATACCACCTATCGTTAGTTTAACCAAAGGTGAAAAGTCATTCCGCGTTTATGGGCATACCCGTGCACTGCCTTAATAATTTAAATAGCACACAGTGACTGTAGCAGCAGTTGAAACATAAGAAAATGCAACGTTGTGCGTCCTTCTGATGAACGGGCACATTAATAGATTTAGATAAGGTCTGCAATGCAATAAGACCTCTATGCATTTCCATTGTTATATACCGCGTTCAGATATGCCAGTGTATTATGCAACCTGAAAAGAAAGTCGTAGCTTAATTACAAGTGGGTTGGGCTTAGATCATATGAACCTACAAATACCATATGATCAAATCCTTTTATCCTCTGTAGGCCTGTGGATTTAAAATAAAAATTATTTCGGATGTGATTAGTAATAGTAATTTATGTATTAAGGTCATAATCTATAGATTATAGCACGAGGGAATGTTTTTAAAGCGCTAAATTATGTTTCCATCTAATCTTTAAATTTCATCCAACGTTACTATCAGCTAATTGCAATGATAGCCAATAGTAAGTTGAACCATAATTGCACGCTATTTTGGACCGTTTATAGTTTTTCTGAAAAGTATTTAGGAACTTCGCTAGTTGCCAAAATGGCGGTGTCATCGGCATAGGTAGTGGTAATTTTATTCTATGTAGTTCGAATATCTGGGATAAAGTAAATACACCATAAAAACAAGGACTCTACTCTGGGGTATTGGATACATTTCTGTAATTTCTTCTTGGAATTTCACCATAAAATATCTGTCAGAAAGGTATACTTTCAGTATCTGGTAGTAAGTTCCACGTAACTTGATCTTCTCTTTATATAACAGCTCCTGGTATCATACTTTATCAAAGGCTTGCGTAGTGTCTAGAAAGGCAACCGTACAATAATTTTTGTGTTCGAATGTCTTATTCAGGATTTCAGCTAGTTACCCTATGCATACCTGCCCAACAGTCGCTTGCTGTTCGCGTAACCCAAACTGATGGTTTGTTATAATTTTCATTATATCCAGCTGTGGTTTTAATCTCTGTAGGGTAAACTTCTTCCACACTTTGGACAGTATTGATAAGAGTTATTGGCCGATAGGATGTCACTTCTTCGGCTGGTCTTTCAAGTTTTGGAATGAGAATTATTTGATGCACTTTCCACTGGTACGGCGTTTCCAAAAATTTAATAATAGTTGTTTCTCCTTTGATGGGATTTTAGAAGGACACATTTCCAAGATGTTCAGCAACTGCATTGGCTTTATCTAGTCAGTTCTTTTCGATGTCCCGTCATTTTTCCTGATTGGTGAAATGTTACTTGGGTTTTCAAGCTATTTTTGGAGTAGCAGTTCTTTAACATGTCTTGTTGATCTGTTGAAAGATCTTTATTTTGAGAAGCTCTGGTGGACATCCATGCGTTTCTCAGTCTTCTCTTTTCAACAATCACTTTCTTGAATAGTTGGAATAATAATAAGCTTCTTATTGTATTGTTCTTGTTATATTCATCTATATCTGCAGTTTTTAGTGAGATGTTGATATAAAACATTTTTTTTATCAATACCTTAAATAGTTCGCAGACCGTTTTGCTGCTGGTAAGAGGCATTGAAACTTGTTTGTTTATTATTCTCGAACTCATTGTCACTATTATGGGGAAATGATCGGATGACAAGTTCAGACTGTTCAGCTAGGAGATGTCCTCGAGGGGTTTCTTTTAAAACGCAAAAATCTATAACGTCTGGGATTTTAATTGGGTCGCTCGACCAGTAATTTGGCTTACCAGTAGATAAGATACTTAAATTGTTTCTATCTAAACGTTTAGAAAGTTCGAGGTCTTTCGAAGTTACCAGACTTGATACCCATTTGGAGTGTTTAGCATTGTAATCACAACCTGCTAAAAATCTGTTTCTGTGTCATCAGAGTGTTTAATGCCATAGATCTTGTAGTTGAGCTGCGGCTGGTGTAGTGGGTCTTCGATATTAGCATTATGTCTATATTGTGTTAGTTAGGAAAGACGGTTATTTCTAGACCGTGGTTTACCAATCCGTTAGCATTTCAAACAGCTATTTTAAGATTTGGGTCCAGTAATTGATCTTATCGAGCTATTTACACACAATGTTCATCATTGTTTCCATGCGCTAAGACAGTTGCTCAATTAGTTTTTCCAATCTGGAGAATCCATCGTCTGGTTGGTTAGATTTTGTAGCTGAAATTTCTAGGTTGTTGGTAGTCCTTTTAGTCCTGAAGCAAACGATGTTCCTTCAGACATTCTGTTTGACGAAGCCGGAATCTTGGGCTTGTGGTTGGAGATCCCAAGGTCCTCGATCAGGACACTTCGTCTCATGTATCTTCTTATGCAGATTGGTGGTGAAAAATGTGTGTGTTGTTTGCGTTAGACAGAAATAGACTAATATGCGATTAACATCTACTATCTTCAGAATCAAGGTATTTTGTTTATGGAGAACACTGAATTCTAGGATACTAGATATTATGTCATATATGTATGTTCTCGTCTAACGCATAATAAAGCTCATAAACTGTATTCTCGCTCATTGGACTGTCTATGTTCACATTAGCCACCACCAATCTGCATACCGTATACTCACGGTAGTTTGTGGGATGGTCCTGGCCAAAGAGCGCTCATATAGGTCTTAATTTATTTTATTTCACATATTTTATTAGTATGGAAACCGCTACATTTAACGCATCTTGTTCGACGCTCGCAAAAGTTCTTCGTAGGAACAAATCTCAACCATTCCGCATTGTGGTATTATGCTACATTGGCGTACCAGTAATAATGGTAATGCCATTACATGGAAGGTAAGCTCTGTCTGCTTTCCAATATACCATTACACCAAAGAGCACTAAAATCGTTGAAGACACAAGAATACAAAAATCTGGTGTGATACACTCACACAACTTCCTTTTACAATGATCTTATAATTAGCCAACAATTTGATTTTAAATTTTTAAGCATTTGTCAAAAATTTTCAACAATTACAAATTCTACAAAAGCGGTACAAAATAGAGCGTTAGTTGAATAGACAAATTTTCTCTAGAATGTTAAGCTGAATTAAAAAATGTAATAACATACCGGGTGTTCTATTTAAAATAGGGGTTAATAAAAAGAATAGACAAAAAACAAACCAAACCCATTTTAGGAGTATTCAACTGGAAAATCATCTACCTCACATCAATACACATTAAAAATTTAATAAAAATGTAAAGTTTGAAAAAAATCGTTAGAGCCGTTTTTGAAAAACTCGAAAAAAACTGAAAAATCACCAAAAGTAAACACCTACTTCCGGTTAGTATGCGATTTTCACCGTCATACCTTTTTGCGTTTTTGAGATATTTTGTTCACAGACAGACCCACACACAGACAGACAGACAAACACACACACAGACTGACCAATGAACAAAAACATGTGTTTTGGGTTCAGGGGACTCGAAAACGTGAATTTGTTGAAAACTCAATTTCGAATTTTTGGGGTGAATCCAATACTTCTTTTATGGTAAAAGGAAGTAAAAATCTACATAGATTTTAAAATATTCTTTCAAACTGAAAGCAAATATCTACAACTACAGTGCGATAGTCAAGGGGACCTCATGATCGTTGCAATACGTTTGGAACTACTTTATATTTTCAAACTTTGTATATTTAATTCTAAACGGCAAAATACCATAAAATAGCCAAAACAGTGTATGTATATTCAGGGGTAACATAATAAGTAGCACGCTTATTATCGATGGTTTTTTAATGAATATTATAAGTTATAATCCCAAAGCTGAAAATACAAAGACTCCAAAGGATGAGTTGTATTTTCTTGCATTGGAATTATAACGTAATGATATTCTTAAAAAATTTAGATTATAAAGCGTACTACGAACTATATTTAAAAAGATAATACAATGATTTAAAATATATACCAGAGAGAACGTAATGCCATTATATTAAGTGAGTATCAATGCTAATGATCAATGTTGTTGTTTTTTATGCTTAAAACGCACGACTTAACCTAGAAAAATCAAATGACATTTCTAAATTAGTTCATTCGACACGTGAAACAAAACCAAGTTCGCTCGTACTAAATCGAAAATCGTGAGTCACTATATTGCCAGTATATTTGAAGGTCCTATTGGCCAATGTACTAAATTTAAGAGATGACAAGCAAACTGCGCGCTACGCGCAAGTGAAATAGGATAAGCGAAAGGTGAAGCTCCGAGCCAAGCTCTAGGATAAGAAAAACAAAACCTAAACAAATATAAACATCTGTGAAGCCGGAACGTGAGATTTTATTTTGTGCCACAGACAAACACACATTAAGGATGATTGGCTCAAAATTCAAGTAAGTATATTCTCACTGAGATATGTTAAATATTAATGTATTTCCATTATATTACTACTTTTTTCAATTATTTCCTCGTAATACAAAACAGTTGTTTACCATTTTATTTTTATCACTTAGGAATTAAAAAGGCAAAACAAAGAATTGAGTTTATTCTTCAAGTATACCCGAGCTATCTAAATATGTTTGAGTTACAGACTGAAAAGATACATGAACACACCAGTTATTAAACACTGTGACAATTGAAAAGTATTTGAAGCTACTGCCCTTCTTCAAATTATAATGTCAATCGAAAATTGAACTTATTCTGACAAAAACTAATTTGAAGGCA
This sequence comes from Agriotes lineatus, assembly GCA_940337035.1. Lineage (NCBI taxonomy): Eukaryota > Metazoa > Arthropoda > Insecta > Coleoptera > Elateridae > Agriotes > Agriotes lineatus. Next base: position 152,432,738 of record OW679195.1, read on the forward strand.
GTCAAGAATTTCCGATAGATATCAAGGCGGCAGAATATACATAAGTGCCATAAAATATTGTATTTTTCATTAAATTTCGCTACTTGGAGGTTATAAATACTATAATAATTGGCATTGCAACTAGTCTAATTTTAATATAATGTTGGTATTATTATCCAATAACAGCTTTTTTACTGCACCTTCAAAATGGTAAACTTATAAGTAAGGTGTATCTATACTGCCTTGAAATGAAGAAGATTTAGAAGAGAACGAATAATATATTGTGACGGTTCTGTGCTTCGGAATAATTATATTAAAATATGGGAACAGCTACCCTTATTAAGATTTACTAGCTCAGTAATAATAACACATTTTCATAAACGTGATATTGTATGTTTAACAAGTAAAGCTAATACTAGGAATATTAACTCAGAATGGGACTTAAATTACACTATTTCTTTTCATTGGAAATTATTCTTATAACGGTCGGTCGTTCAACGAAACAGTGAAGACATGTACAAACAGCCGGACAACCTTCAAGAAAAGAACATGAATAAGGTACATTGAAACTAACTAAGGAAAGTGTTAAGGTGGAATTGGTTGGACAAGATAGTAACGGACATGAAAAGGGGTGCACTTCTGGTATGTGAACTTTTAATGTGCAAATGTGAACTGGCATTCGTAGATTTATCAACTGTGTTAAAAGATGCTACTTTTAAAATTCAAAGTGACAGAGAAACTTCTTTTTGACTGAGAATAGATGTGGAAATGTTACTTTATTATTATTATTAATTTATATTATAATATTTATTAAGTTACTTTAGTATTTTTAATTATGTTAATTTAAATTGAGAGATGCCAAAATGTAAATAATAGTTTAGACTTTAGAATATAATAGTAACTAGCCTGAGAATGATTTTAACAGTAATATACAATGCAGTTTTCCATAAATCCTAGAAATACACATATTTTGATATATTCCAATAAATTATGACTGAATAATCGCCTATTAAAATGAATTTTAATAAAGTGTTCTCATTTGGCACGTACCTGGTAATTGGAGTGTCAGCATCCTTGCGTATGATGCAAATAACGGAAAGAGTTGCAGTGAAGCTATGTAAGTTTATCCCTACATGTAGCAGAAAACTTCTGAATAGCAGAAATCGCATAAAAAGACTAATATTGTATACGAAAAACTGAATCTGAAAGACAATATGTATGATAAATACATTTTATTGTTCATTGAAATGTTAAACAGTGTTCAACATGACCGCGTCCTCGAATGTTAAGATACATTTAACATGCAGCCACTCATTGAACATGCATTCACTATAGCAACATCACACATATTCATGGTAGTCCGATTTCAATTTAGCAGTTTTTAGTAATTATTATTGGTTCAAAATTATTGCCTCAATGAACAATAAACTAATGAACGCATTTCGAGAAGTAACCGTCTTAACATTTCTCACATAAATTACCACTCTTGCTTCGCTGCGCTCGCTCGAGTGGTAAAAACATGCTCGAATGTTAAGACTGGGTTACCCCTCTTAATACGTTAATTACTAGAACCATGTAATGACTAATTATTAGTTACCTAAAATAAGTCTGAAGTGGTATCCACAAGGGCTATTGAATTATGAAGTTAAGTAAATTGTCAACGTGCACTTTATATTAAAGAAATCTACATAACAAGTATTGAGTTTGAACGGAAAGCGTTTTTACAAATCTATTGCCGTTATAAATGCATGTCCCAACCTGGGAAAACGAGTTTCATGTTCTAAAAAATATTTTCTAAGATAGTATATAAAATTACCAAACATAATTGGCGCACCGGGTAATTTAAGAAAATGAAGAACATAATCATTAGTATTCTAGGTTAAATCAATCTGTCATTTAATAGAGTAAAGATTTGAGCAAGTTTATGGGAAGAGTAATGTTGACAACAAATAAAACTAAAATATATAAAATTCATTTATATGTCTACAGAAAGATCATTGCAATATAGTTTTACAATATACGATTAGATCCGCTATACACATGCACAAGCAAATCCTACAGTTTTATTATCATATTACTGAAAGAACAATGCGACAATCAATAATATCACTAGCGAAAAACCTTCTTTGTTTTGGTTTTACTTTTAATAAATAAGCGATTTAGCATTGCATTTAATCGCCGGCGCGCGGACACATCTGCTCTCCCTGTTGTAAGCTCGAAGCGGTGCCGATGAAATGAATAGCTTAATTAGTTTTTGTAGCTGGGAGATTAATGACCCACATGAGCTCGGTACTTCGGATTGCAATTATAAGCAGAATCTCCATGTGCATTTCGCCCGTTTCTTATAATTGGTGTAATCGGGGTTTGCGCCGCAACGAGCGCTAACTACTGTTTGTGTCTTAAAACGGCGCGGATAATGTGTTGCGCAAATAGCGCAAATGGATTGTCTCCGAAAAGAAATGCGATTAATCAAATTCAACTGGGCCAGCTACCGGAACGTATATTAATCGAAAATTGCATTATCTGAAGGTCCATCAGCTGTGCTATGAGGCCATATCCGATTTCAAAATATCGCAATACATATCATACCCCGAATTTGAATACAATGCGGAATCAAATGCATGTAGTAAAAGTTATAAATTTTTAAACTTTAAGCTTTAGCAAAGCTACTCCCTTGATGATACTGTTAATGCTAACCAGTGATGCATAAACAGATGTACCCATGTATCCTCTAAACATTCAATCAAAACCTTCTTTATTAGTAATATTAACAATTGTACATAATTAGGATAAGTTAATTATAACATGTTAGTTTTGGTTAGTTTTGACACTAATAATACCTTAAAATATAAAATAAAAATATATAAATGCCATATCGTTCATGAAATAGTTTACCATTTGAAATTTCCCAGCCATATCACATCGGATTAGAAGGATATTTCATTTACATGCAGTCCTATATATAGTTTTTATGGCATCAATTATAAAATATCCATATCTTTCAGCGTCAGACTTATAAATAACTATAAATCTTATAATTTATATGGTAATCTTGTATAAATTCGCACAGAGCTATTTATAATTGTGTGTAGCATATAAGAAAAGAAACTTTAACGTTTATGTCGTTCTGCCATATGACATATCAAACCGATTGTAATTATGCGACCGGAGTGTTGTAATTTATTTTGTGATTAATAAACATTGCAGTTATTTATTTGTAGATTTTAGTTATTAAGTTCTTGTTAAATTTACTATTCGTCCGCCATTGATTCTTTTCATCAGATCACTTTTTATGTTTGACGAATGAGACACAATTATTATAACAAAGTACAGTATCTATATAGATTTTTGAAGGTTAAAGTCAAAGATAGTTGTGGTTTTGCTCTTGCTTCGTAAGCTGTTGCTCCCATAAACAAATGAGATTCTACAACAATTTCCCGTTATTAAATGTTTATATTTTGTAACGGACCTGAGAAATGACAGTGCGTCCAAATAAAAAACGACGTAGTCTAGCAAATTATTCTGTTTTTAATTTCGCAGTAGTTGAAGTAATAAATAGTAGCTGTTGATAATTCGACGACAATAGCAGTTCTACGTAATTGCCTGAATACAAGTAAGCGGGTACACTTACGTAAATCTTTGTGCACGTCCATGGGAAAGGCGAGTCAACGAAAGCAAATTGGTAACTAATAAGCGTTCCAAGTGACAGCAATCTAGTTATCCTGACTGCAAGTTTTTGCAAACCTGACTATTTTGGAGGAATCATGCAGCAAGGCGTTCCTGGACTTCGATTCTCAATCGTCGCAAGCGGCCATTTAACCGTTACAACTACATAGTGAATTGCTGTGACTGAGTCAACTCGAAAAGTTAACCGAGATTATGAGACACATATTTTTATTTTGTTTGGTTAAGTAGTAGATGAGTTGCTGTGTTATTTGAATTATATTTTACCTGTCATACTTTAGGAAGGCCACATCAAGATCATACTTAAAGGACTCTGAAATAAAACCCTGAGTCTAGTTGTTTTCTTTTATAGTACGAAAGCATCCGTCCACTTGTGTCTCAAAGTTATGTGCTATATTTAGTTCAGCTTTTCATACGGAAAACAGTTTACATTAACTTTTAATCATTGGGGTTTACACACCATTTTTTTATTGCCACGCCAACGTGGGGCTGTAAATTATTTAATAAAGGCCTGTAATGGCAATATATAGTATGACCAAAATTATTCTCATCTAGTATGGCCATGGAATAGTTCCTAATTTATGAATGCAACTATAACTCATTTAAAAATAAGATGTCAAGTTTGACATTTAAGTGTAAATGTAGTTGCATTCATAAATTAGGAAGTATTCCATAGCCATACTAGATGAAAATACTTTTTGATCATACTTTATTTATGTAATATTGCCACCAAACTGGGGAATTGTACTGACTGCGGTGCAAATTTGTGTAGTCGTAACCAAAAGCTCTACAATTTGAGCTACCCTATGATATAGCCATATAAATTACCTATTCTTCAAAAACTGCTGACCAAGCAAAATATATTTTCATTTGAAAGCAATGCCGGTATATTATTTATCATATTTAACAATGTTGTTAATCAATACTTGGAGAAGAGGTTTCTAATACATACGCAAAGACGCAATGCATAATTCCATGGCTGCTTGCCTCTGTTCTTCCCAAAAATGTTTTCTTCGCGTTGGATGGAAAGCTCCGTTGCTCTGTAAAGCCAAATTCTGTTAACGCTATGGATCTTTAAGGCTACCTTAACTGCTTTACCGTCATCGTTTTATGTTAGTGGAACCATTGAGATTTGATAAGAAAAATAGCTGGACTACATGCTGAACTTGATTATATCTATTTAGTACTTGAAATGAAGAAGAAAGTTAGCGCTCTGCTGTGATTCGATCACTATTTATAAGATGACTGCTATTGAGTTCATTATGATGAGTGGTCTTTTTTTAAATTTTATAGGTTTTTCCAATTCCATTTTTTGTTTCAAGCTGAGAAATACTCAAATACTTCAAATGGCCAAGAAAGAAGAAGTCAGATCCCGCGTTTTAAGTTGTTCAGATGTTTCAAAAAGACAAAACTTCCATCAAAAGTGATGTAGAGCTTGGTCTTCCACAATTACTAAAAATGTTGTCCAGATTTACGACTTTATATAAAGAGATTGCAGAAGAAGGGATTAGCAGAGATTAGCCTACAAGAAACTTGAACAAAAAAAATTAAGCACAGCAGTAAGAGAGAAAATTCACAATAGAATAGCGACAACAATAGCACCAAATATAGAAAAAAAAAGAAACCTAACCCGCATATGAGAGGATATTAAACATATTATGATAAGGACTACTGAAAATAAATTAGGACATACAAGAGACCGAAAATAGCCATTACAGAAACCAAGAAGGTAGAAGTAACTATCAAACATTGAGAAATTTATAAGAACGAAGATTAAAATAGCGAAGTATGAAAGGCTGAAACGTAAATGCGAAGACATTGAATATTTACAAACTAACTTTGCATGACAACAGATTGAAGAAACAGCTGGAATATATCGAAAGAAAAGCTTCTCGATGATGACGAGACCGTCCACAACCCTCAAGAAAACAAAAACTACCTTGCAAAATATGATGTAAATATAGTAGATGTTTTATCAGGACCTCTAATCACAAAAGAGGAATTCGCACAAACCATGCACAGGCTCAAAAATAACAAAGCAGCCATCCCGGATGAAGTACCAGAAAAATTCACCAAACTTCCCGTTGAAAAAGGCACTTCTCCAAAAACCCTTCAATAAAATTTACGAAACTGACTAGTATCAGGCTCAATGGTTCTCATTAACTTTCAGTTCTTTACCGAAAAAGAACAACGCAACGAAATGTGGGAAGCATAGGCTTATCAGCCTCATGAGCCATACCTTGAAACTGTTTCTCAAAGTCATTCTCCAAAGAATATAAAACAAAATGCGAGCGAATCATCGGTGACTACCAGCTTGGCAGTGGCGGCTCGTAACAATTGTATTTGTGTGACTAAGCCACAAAATACTTACATACCTACATTTAGACGATGTTCTAATCCAAATATAGCAATGATTTTTAATTTTAATAATCCAAAAGCGAACATCATATGGGGTATGTACAGAAGAAAGATTATTCAATCACAATACAAAATGTACACAAGAGTTTAAAACCAAACGCGGTAATTTATATAGTAAACAAACTTATTTGTTTTTCTTGCAAATGTCCACAGAATAACTTCTTGTAAAATAGCGAGTTCCAACTTTATTTTGCAGGTTGAAATTTAATCCTAGTTTTCAATTTTTTAACTTTTTCAGTTAACGGTATAAACTTTTAGAATTAATATTGAGAATACTTAGTTATGCGAGTTATACAAGTACCTAACCCCTGGAAAGTATCAAATCTGCAAAGGCCCCACTTCACTTCTCATTGTCCTGCAATCAGTTATACCGATAAGAACTAATTTATTACCAAAACAGTGCTCAGAGCTCGAATAAATTTATTTTCAATGTCAAAGATTGCACCATATTTGCTTATATACGGCTACCTTTACCCTCGAATTGCAATACATTTCGGAAGCATGATGTTTGTAAATATGCTCGCCAGTTTACGACGTTTTAGACTGCAGCGTAGTTAGCCTACGCATTACATTGAAACTGCTTACCTCAATTTTCTGCTTCAGCGTTTTCGCCCATAATTGCCATATAAGTTTGGGCTCTGTTTAGGATCGCCATCAGGAGCTAGCTTCCTCTCGGTGCATTGATAATAGCCAGTGTGTTGACACATAACTCATGTTATGTTAACAAACTTTGTGGATGTTGTATTACATGTTTTAAGCGGCATTGAATAGCTACCTCCATATCTCATTATTTAAACTTTGTTATATTATAACGGTAAGATAGATGATAAAATATATTTTCAGTTCTAGAATAGTTACTGTTTTCTAATTCAATATTGGCTGTTGATGGCTGGGAGGCCAGCGCCCCTATGGAGCAGGTACCACTGGGTTCAGACAAGGTTCAGGTACGATAGAAGCCTTAGTTTCAACGCAGGTGTTACGGCAAAACTCATTCATAGACTATGAAAAGGCTTTTAACGATTCAACACCATAAACAGAGACAAATTGATATGGACCGAAAATATATTCGCTGCATAGAAAATGTATATTGGAATCAGAGTGCCCTGATTAAGATTGATGATGAGGTCACTAGCGTAGTTGAAATTTACACGTGAGTGCGACAAGAATGCGTCCTCTCGCCTCTTTTATTTAATCTGTATTCTGAAAGTATTTTGCTGAGAAGCACTTGAAGATAACATGAACAATCTCCAATACCTAGTTAGCGTGAAGGAGAGCATAATAAAAGAATGGACCTTAACATTAATACAAAATTTTTTTTTTATTGTTATTTCGAGATTAAATTCCGAACAGAGAACGCCCGTAGTACATTTATGAAATTTAGGAATGTCCTTAGAAATACAGATTTCGACCTCAACGTTAGAATGCGATTCATTAAATGCTGCGCTTGCTCGATACTGTTCTAAGGTATGAAAGTTTGAACATTGAAAGCGACTGCAGTGAATAAAGTAGAAGCTTTGGAAATGTGATTTATCGCATAGTACTTATAATACCATGGATAGCAAGAATAACAAATGAGAAGGTCCTCAGAAGATTCTTCAGAGATCGAAAACTGCTAGTAACAATAAAATGAAGAAAAACTGCATATCTGGGGTATATCATGCTCCACACAAAATACCAATTATTTGATCACTCGTGGTGAAAAGGGTGAAAAACAAAATCATGGCTGCGCAATATAAGACAATGAACCCGAGTACATCCTGTGAAAAACCTCTTATACACTTCAAGAAACCGGCAGGCTATGAAAAATGTGGTCGCAAACATTCATTAATGGATGTCAATATAAAAAAGAAAAAGAAGAGAGTACATAATATGGGTCAAAATTACTTTTACAAATTAAACTTATTAATATCTAGTTTTTCTGGTTTCATAATTTACAATTTTATTCTCGATAATTTGCTTGCCCTGTACTTTTCTTCTTATAAAATTATGAAATCAGTACCGGAATAGAAAAATATGAAACTTCATTTAGTTTTATTAGGATGTTTTTGTAAATTCTGTGGGGTTTTCAGTTTGATTAAAGTTTAAGAGCTTTTCCAAGACATTTACTCCAATCATTTTGATACAAAGTTGAGTTCATGCTGCCCTTCTGATTTGACAATTTTTGGTGAAGAACAAAGCCACTCTCAGCTGCTCTATACTCACTCACCTAACTTAGCCTTGTAAATATGACATTTTTTGTTTGCAAAACAAATTCTATTTTGAAATGATTGAGTAAACGATAGAAAATCTGAAAAACCCAAAATTAGCAACAGTGGTGCAGAGTAGGCTGCAGAAATATATTTTGAACAAGACCATTTCAATTTAGAATATCATCTTTTTAATAACATTTTTGACCAATATTTCTTGATCAAACCCCGTATACCAGGTCTTTACGTCTTGACATGCTATTTCTCGAAGTGAAAATGGTAAGCAACGCATTTATAACACAACTGCCATTTAAATGATTCCATAAAATGCTGATACAATTAAAAACCAATTAAGCAAGATTGAGTCATCTGCAGCTTCCCATCTCTTCGGTGCGTAGAAAAGCAGCTCAGGCAATCATAACGAGATCTTTTGACGATCTTGTTCCTAGCGGAGATCTGAAAGAGAATGAATTCCCGTACATCAGTCACACGTCGGAGCACATATTATGCATGATAACGATACGCCATCCAGGTCTATTCATTTATAATTTTCTCGCCATTATTAAAACCGCCGGAACATAATTAATGATCTAGGTGTAGTAGGTTACTAACGCAACGTTCGGCCGTGTAGAGCTTAAATGATAATGCAAGAGCAAATGAAATATGCAAGAAGCCAATGGCTCGGGGGCAGCGTCTGGACAATGGCAATAAACTTGGCATGTTATGAGACGTATGCAGTTGGTGCACCACCCACGGCCCTCTTCTGGACCCACCGGACACTCCAGCTATCATAACACCTCCCGCGCTCTCTGTAATCGGACTCCACGACAAAAACATCCAGTATAAATAAAAAAAGAACGGCATAATTAACGACTCGGCTAAAAACGCAATAAGGAATAACTCAGGATCGGCCGGCGAGTCGTCGTTATTCCGGAATAATGACGATCGAAATCCGGAGCACTAATGAATGCGATTTTAACTATTGACAGCTTTATGTTAACAATCTAAATACAGGACGGCCTGCATGTAAATATAAATTTATGCGTTATGAATAATTTAGAACAGAACAAGTCTCGCTGTTTGTGTTCATAACTCATTCAAATTGGCGCATTATGTGATGAATATAAATGCACAAACATTGCATTTCAATGTCTCGACCACACAAGCATTACATCACAACCCTACGAAATTTATTAAACATCGTGGCTCGGTCGTCAAATTAACTTCCATAATTCGTAATTTGCCAATCCACCAGGCGAAACACCAAATTCTACTCACATCTACATGCTATGTGATTTAAAGAATTACTGGTGGAAATGTGTGATATTATGACAACGATGTGCCAATCTAGTGCCACTTCTCTCTTTTTTGGAAAGCTATGCACATTCTATATATACGAGGGAAGATCAATATTTACATTCCCTGATAAAATAAAACAAAACAAAGAGAAGGAATTAAAATATCCAAAAAGGATATAGCATACATGCTAACCAAAAATATAGGACGGGAATGAACTATAAGATATTGAATTTAAATTTTATGCAGATCTTAATGTCTATGAGACACAGTTGTGACTATGGTAACGATAAAAAGAATGAAATTTTTAACAGTTATTTGCAGTGGCAAATGCTTATCAAAATAGTTATTAGACACCAAAAAGGTTGTATAATGGCCGATTCTTTATTTCTTAGTAAATTTATGTTTCTTGCAAACAGCTTCACATTTCCGAATAAATGAATTATTTGAGTCGACATATCAGTTCATGTCACTTTTTTTGTCTGTCAGTCATATTTCCTTCAAATAAAACCAATGAAATGTTTTTTACTAATATCAGTTTTCGATGCTTTTGATTTGTGAATCCTCATGGTTACCTCTTATCTAAGTAATAAATATAGGATCTCTATATGTTGGCCGAATTCCTATATATTTCAATGGATCTGTGCTTCAGCATATAATATTAAATGAATAGTAATTATATTAAAATATAGATATAGTGTAGCTCAATAATAATACAATTTCATTAACATGATTATACCACTCCATATAACATCAACCAATGAAAAACGGAAAAAATTCATAGTTACGCATGCTCTAACTTTTGATAATGTACATAGCAACGGTGATAATCATATACCTTCTTGACTAATAACTGATAGTCAAATCGTCATAGCAACCGCACTAACTGTACTTTTAATATTTATAAATAAATTGTTCAGACGTTGATTGTGACACAATCTAGCTGAATCCAACTCGTGTCTTCTTGATTATCAAATTATTTCTGTTTCCACTCGATATATTGTTTTAGGCAATCCCGCGAGTCCGAACTGATTATTTGATCATCAAAAACCTACTAGTTGCATTATATATGTTACTATTTGGATTATGATTGATAAATTAAACTAACAATGGAAATTTTAATTAGAATGGGACTAAAATTACACAATTCTCTTTTATTGGAAAGTGACAATAAGCCAATTTACTTTCTATTCATTCTCATAATGAGGGGTAAATTAGTGAAGCATTAAAAGCTTGAGAATCAACTGGGTGACCTGTAACTAAAAAACGTGTATATTTAAGGCATAAGAAAAGTAATAAAGGAGAATGTTAAAATTTAATTTAGTTGAATAATGGTGCAGCAGAAATTAGGAAGGATGCAGTTTTGACATATGAACTGTTGGATGTGCAAAGCAAAAGCAACTGCAATTACGTATACAAGAATTTTTAAATAATTTAATTTTTCGTAAATTTTCGTTAGCAAAATCGGTAATGGTCGCTTAAAAATGATTTTTTTTAGTCCATTCGCGCTGGACTGATAGGAAACAAGGTACTCTCCCATTATCATATTAACCCTAATTATATATTTTTATTATTTTTATCTATTCGCTACACGCGTACATTAGAATGATATACATTATCGCAAGGAATTAATAAAACCTTTTATTTATTTTATGTTTTATTTAATGTTGTTTTCATAATTAAATATTACCAACAAATCGTAAATTTGTTTGTCAAAAGTTGCAAGAAGCCTAACTATACTAACAGGAAAGTCAGAATTAAATGTCCGATAATAGAGTTTGAATGAAAACAGAAATTTAAAATCTGGAACAATTATAAATGCATGTCCCAACTTGAGTAACGAGTTTTAAAAATCATTAAATGACCTAGCATTGAAATGTATTCAACATAACATACTTGGTGTACCAGGTAAATTATTAACATGAAGAAGTATGTATATAACCACAACTATAGTTCATTCAGCTTCAAGATAGAGCAAAATCTGCAACCCAAGTTACAAATCTCAGCTGTAAGTTGATTGCTAATATAATTTTATTAAAATTTAGATCAGAGAGATATGACCTTGTTGCTATCTTTATGAAAGTCATAATCAAAGTGTCATGCTTTTAATATAAATATTTGCTTAAGAAGGCCATTTGCAACATGTTTAGCAGGTAAATTTATTGTCATATCACATTCAGTAGATTTCTTTTAGGTAGACATCGCACAATTTCCCAAATCAAGCTTTGCAAATTTGACATAAACTATAACCTCTATATTATACTACTTACATCCCATGATATACATTTTAATAAAATCAAATTAATAATCAACTGACTGCTGATATTTGTAACTTGGGTTGCAGATTTTGCTCTATCTTGAATTTGAATGAACTATATATTAGATTAAGTTAATGTGTTATTGGAAATAGTAAAGATTTGAGCAAACGTATGTAGAAAGTAAATTTGATAACAAATCTGTAACGAAAATACATTTTTTTGTATTCGCTCCCCAAACTGGTTACTTTGGAAACTGTCTAGGATCCTCAAAATGGCCATTTAGAGGCCTTGTACTTAAAATCGTCATGGCAACATTTTAGAGGACTCAAACATTAGTTGCCATGACGACTTTAAGTACAAGGCCTCTAAATGGCCATTTTGAGGATCCTAGACAGTTTCCAAAGTAACCATTTTCGCGCGGCCTCCTAATATAATGCCGCGTTAATGGTAATTGAAACTTCATATTATAATGTTTGGAGAGCTAATACAAAAAAACGTTGTATGCAACACGTCCTCAAATGGCTTTAGAGGACTCATCTTCACATTACGACTCGTCCCCTAATGCCTTGCTTTGAGGACTAGTTACATAAAGTACTATTATTTCATATATCCAAATAGAAGACCATTGCATAAAACATATCATAATAGACCACTGCCAAAAAATTACATTCAAAGACCAAATTGCAATATTAATCTTACTATTATATAGGACCTCTAGATGTTTGCTGACAGCTCAGATTTTCAGTTAATGGCATTTGAAATGTCAAGAGCATACGTTCAGTAGCTTTTACTATAGACTAGTTTGGTCATTAGCATTTGTAGCAATTATGAAAAGTGAGAAAATTGCAGTTTGAACAGTAATAAAATATATTGTTAAACAGATTTTCCCCTCAACGGATATTCGCGCTAGATGACAACACTGTAGAGGATGATAATGCTTTATTTTCAGGGGTAGCCAAGTTAACGAGAAAATTTAAACGTGGCTGTCAAAGTGTCGTAAATGATCATCGCAGAAGATACCCAAATATGCTACAACGACATGTATAATCCAAAAGGTTTATATCGTAGTGGAAGATGTCGACTGTGGCTCTTAAAACTTCAAAGCAACGAATAGACAACATTCTACACGAACAACTTATGTGCTACTTATATGGTATAACAAAAGTTTTCCGCGATTGCTTATTTACTATCAAAAGCTATTGCTATGCGACCATGTCAGGAGAATTTGGGGCTAATTCAGCTAATACTTCCAATACCGGGATTCCCGGATCACGAATACCCGTATTGATGTAAAAAGTACTGGTATTTCGATATTAACATGTTCCTATAAAAATTACATATGTCTCATAATGTAATCAATTAATCAAACTCTACACATAGACGTAATGTAAAATGAAAACGTTCTGAAAGAGGCTAATCAATATGACACATAACACGTACATAATACGTGTTAAACAAGTATATATCAAGCGAGACCTAAGCAGATCCCAGAATGCATGGCGCCATCCCAGAGTTCATACAGTTCTCACGCCCGGCGTGGTGCGACGGCGCGCGCGCTATGTGGTACTCGATACACTCCTACTCCAAAATTTAAAATTTTTTAATAAGAAAAATTAATATTTTACGATCTTTTTAATTTATGTGTTAGTTGGTTTATTAGTTACACATAAAAAACTTGATTCTGCTATATTTATAGAATTTATTATTTGCTATATTTTTCATCTACTTTATTTATTTATCTATTTATAAAGAAAAAAATGTTAAGTTAATGGAATTTATTTTGTGGTCAACGTTAATATTAAAAATAATTTTTTATTTCTTTTTAGGTGTTATTTTTAAATGTCACTTACTAGGCAAAAATTTTAAAGTAAATTTTTTAATAGTAATACCGGTGTTAATACCAATATCCTGGTATAAAAAATGTTGGATACCGAATAGCGGTGTTAAGATGTTTTCCCAGTATTGTAAACACTAAATCCAACCAACTTTCTGCTACAATTACCATTGCATTTCACACAAAAAACAAACACCTGGATTCGCAGAAAAAAGTGATACTGCATCAGTACAAGTATAATGCATAAACTGCAGTGTACATAGCAAAAATGTATAAATTAGGTTTTGATTTTTTACTACACTAAACGTTCACCTAGTAATTATTTAGATATCCACCTATTTCCAGGGCTTCTTTGTCTAAAAAATTCTTCTTAAATAATGCTCCCGTTAAGGATGAAAATTAACGATAAATAAACACCTTGCAGACTTTAAAATATGAAGGTGGATGACATTCGAAGCATGGTTGGGCCAAATGTATTAATGTTCAGTGAGGCAATGGTGAAAAATATACGATGTGTGTCTTATTTCTACTTCATCCCTAGAACTTTTAGCATTTCCTTTTATTATAGGCATACAACAAAACTCTACAACGACCAAAAAAGTAATATAAGTCTCAATAAAAACAAATGATAGTAGGTTACCAAAATATTTGTAACGAATACAAATTAAAATCTTGTGTGGCGATGATAATAATAAGGCTTCACGTGATTTTGTTTTATACTGACATTTGAGAACTGCCAACCTAACCCATGAAATTTCCAGAAAAAGAGATTAATTCCTACTGAAATTTATAATTATTCGAGAAACATATTGGAGAAAAGTGCCTTTCTTATAAAGCCGCAGATAACAAAGCACGGAAAATTATGATAGGAAGCTTAGGAACATGAATGAATGTTACAACCCAAAAACCATCAATAGTGTTCGTCATATGTTTATGGGAAAGAGAAAATCACAGACATGTGGGTAAAACAATGTGCATCTTTTATAGAGTACCGAATATATCATAATGAATAATGAAATTCCAAGAGATACTGCATGTAAAATTGAAACATGAGGTGCTCCTGCATCAAGACATGATCATAGAAATAGCATGGTCTTAGCTTACACTACTTATACATAACACGGGTTTTGAATCGCCCACATTATCCGCAAAACCTGGCGCCAAGTAGCATTTACCTGCTTCCAGAACTGAGGAACATTTAAACACTGAGACGTTATTAATCTAAGTGCAATATAATATAATTTTATTATTCTTTATTTGTATACTTACCTCTGCTCCAATAATTTTATTTTCGTTTTTAGTTACTATCTAAATATGTTCGGCTAAATAAATACATTCTACGTATATCACTATTACCTCGTAACAAGTCAAAAATGTATTAATATTTGTATACTTATTCAACTACTCTAAAATAGAATTTTCTATCATCTAGAAACCTAATCAATGTGACGTCGTCCAATGCCCAATACCTAGTGGAGTTTATAATTCTTGGTCTTCTTTGTCTTAATTTAGACCGAAAGCATGTCATTAATCACGCAAGTGCCGTTCTATGAGTCATCTTTGAATGCACCCCAGGCAGGCAGCTATGGTAACTTGATAAATTTAGGACAATACATAAAAATAAACGTACCGGTCATGAGATATCTTCCTTTTATACAGATACAGACAATAGTAAGGGAGTTTATTGGCGCCTTTTGACACTCCTGTCGGCACTTGATCATATCCTTGAAGTTCGCAAAAAATGTCCAGTAAGTGCTATTATTTACAGTTTTAATAACAGAATGGAATTTTTACGAGACTATTCATTAATTATAGCACGGTGCAGCGTAGTAATTATTTCAGTCTATAATTACTGTACTCTAATCGATTAAAAATTAAATAAGACGGTTTAAAAAACGGTCACTAAAGACATATTAAGATAATTTGACCGCATGGGTAAATAATATATAATTTTCTTATGCAGGTCGTTTAACAATTTATAATACAACTGTAACCTTGTTCTAATTAAAATCTGCACGGTTTTAATTAAAGGTAAATTTATCATATCAATATGATAGTATATGAAACGATCATGCAACGTAAATTTAGCTACATATACACTTACAGGATTTATAACTATATGTAGATAACAAAATCGGGTTTGTGGCTCCATCGGCCACTTCCTTTACATTTTTTATTTGTCTGTACTGCAGTATCACAACATGTAAAGTAACGCCTAACAAATGTTTACAGCTGCTTAATGCTGGCTGCAATAGCGAGTCGAACCCCGAGGTACCATTGACATACCCACTCACAACTTTTAAGTGTCTCCGCTAATCTTCAAACGCCATCTTGCATGTTGCTTTGGTATGCAAATGGTTGCTTTTAATTACAGTTTGGGTTCTCATATGACTCACCTTCTTAGGGTATGAATAAAGTATGACCGTAAGCGATGCAGTAATCACATTGTGAACAGCGTTTACGGCGTGGCGCAACATGCCTTTCTTAATTTTTACGGTTCTTGAATAGTTCTCGGATATAATCCTGGGGAATGAGACGTCACAAAACAACATATTTACTGCATGTTACAGGGATTACAAAACAGTTTATTTTGAACAAATTAAGTTAAACAGCAAATATGTACCTCAATTTCAATTAAGTGCATTACATTACCAACGAAATTCATCGCCATAATAAAAGTCTACCTCTTAATGGAATCTAAGAACTGCTACTCTTAAAAGACAGAAAAATTCTCAAGCGATAATAGCCAACAAATATGAACCTATTCACAATTAACATTAACATCTCGTCAGAAGAATCATGAATGGAGAAGCTTCCATTAATATGCATCTATTTTTAATGTGGTTATTTATTGCTCTATTATTACAATTTAGGCAAATATACTACGAGTTACCACCATTAGTAAACAATTCTCCAAAAGAATTGCTTCCCTATAGACTGTATTGTAGTAGCATAGTATTTATACAGTGCCATATAACCTAATTCTAAGTGAAAAACTGTGAAAGAAGTTTAAATTCGACATCTTTAGAGGATCGGTTATTATATTATCCAATAAATAAAGAGAGGGCTGTATAACCAGTAACATAACTCAAATAGGTAAGCACTACTGCTTGATCAAGTGCTTATTGACAAAATTGACGAAATAAATGACTGAAATTTTGGAATTCACATAAACTTAGACTGGTAGTGTTACCATATCCGCTATAAGTATAAAACTCTGTTTAAAAAAATAAGAAGTGTATGTACACTTGATATGAACCGTTAAACAGATCGAATAAAGACAAAGGAAACGTACGCCGCCCGAAAGGCGCCCGAAGAACAAAGATTATTACATCTGTTCAACAAACCGCCGCGATCCTACGCAGAAGTATCTTTCAAAACCCTAAAATCATAAAAATAAGTGTCCTTACAACGAATTTCTAAAGTGCAGCAAGATTGCAACCATAAAACTTTATTGGAGCCGGCCGGCCAAGAAAGGTGACAGCCAGCGAAATACGCCTCACGAATGTTTGCAGATTAAATTAAGAATTTTTCACTAAAACGCCCTTTAAACAGAGTGCGCTCTGTTTTAATCACACATAAAGGATACCAGAAGATAGGAAAAATTAACCGCTACCTATTAAAACAAACCACAGAGCGATAGCACATATACAGGTGGAGAAAAAGCAATTTTTCCATCAGGCAGCCAAACTCGCGCCCGGGAGAGCGGCCGAGAGTTCAGCGGCCCGAGGAAAGGCATATTGTAACGAAGAAATCAGGGGCCACGACCGAGTACAGCGAGCAAAGATGCAGATTACAAATTAAATTTTAATTAACGAAGGAAGCATCCCAGAAAAGCGTAATTGGTCTCAATAATCTTATAAAAATAGCGCGCAACCGATCAAAGCATAATAAACTTTTTAACACACGCCATAAGAAAAATACTTAATTAAGCCTTACGCGGAACATTGCATTAAAAATTCCAAGTTGAGCTAATTTTTTACTCAAATCATAGCAAATTGGGTGTCGTTAGACTGGGCATTTCATCAACTATTGATTGCGACTAAAACCAAGTCGCTAATTGATCACGCCGCTCAATTAAATGCTATAATTACAAAATATATCGAAATCGGGCAAAACATCCCTTCTACTTCGACCAATGAGCGTCGAGATCGCGTTGGACAAAGGACTGGCTCCTTTAAATAGTCAGACGCTGGCAGTAAGAATTCACTCAATCCAGGAGAGTCGAACCAGCAGTCACTCAGCCAGGAGAGTCGGACCAGCATCAACTCAATCCAGGAGAGTCGAACCAGCACACTCAGCCAAGGAGAGTCCACCAGCCACCACTTCAGCTTCCAGGACTACCAGCAGCCACTTCAGCTCCAGGACCAACAGCCGTTTCACTGGACTTAGCTGTCTGCCGCCTTCCTGGGACTTGGAAAACTTCACTCAATCCAGGAGAGTCGAACCAGCACACTCAGCCAAGGAGAGTCCACCAGCCGCCACTTCAGCTTCCAGGACCAGCTAGCAGCTCCCGCCTCTCCAGAGCCTATCATCTTCGTGGACTTAGAGCCGATCCATTTCACTGGACTTAGCTGTCTGCCGTCTTCGTGGGACTTGGGATTCGAGCCACTTCAGCTTCCAGGACCAGCTAGCAGCTCCAGCCTCTCCAGAGCCTATCACCCTCGTGGACTTAGAGCCAATCCTACGCATTGGACTCTGCTGCCTGCCGTTTTTGGAAAGCCACTTTCGCCAGCCGCCGCCTCCGCCCAGGAGATCCGCACTGCCGCCGACGTTGCCGCCGCCGCTGCTGCAACCGCAGAAGGAAGCCGCCAGCCGCCGCCTCCGCCCAGGAGATCAGCACTGCCGCCGACGTTGCCGCCGCCGCTGCTCACAGCCCGCCGCCCCGTCGCCAGTCGCCACCGCCGCCGCTGCAACCGCCGAAGGAAGCCGCCAGCCGCCGCCTCCGCCAAGGAGATCCGCACTGCCGCCGACGTTGCCGCCGCCGCTGCTCTCAGCTCGCCGCCCCGTCGCCAGTCGCCACCGCCGCTGCTGCAACCGCAGAAGGAAGCCGCCAGCCGCCGCCTCCGCCCAGGAGATCAGCACTGCCGCCGACGTTGCCGCCGCCGCTGCTCACAGCCCGCCGCCCCGTCGCCAGTCGCCACCGCCGCCGCTGCCACCGCAGAAGGAAGCCGCCAGCCGCCGCCTCCGCCCAGGAGATCCGCACTGCCGCCAACGTTGCCGCCGCCGCTGCTCACAGCCCGCCGCCCCGTCGCCAGTCGCCACCGCCGCCGCTGCAACCGCCGAAGAAGCCGCCAGCCGCCGCCTCCGCCAAGGAGAACCGCACTGCCGCCGACGTTGCCGCCGCCGCTGCTCTCAGCTCGCCGCCCCGTCGCCAGTCGCCACCGCCGCCGCTGCAACCGCAGGAGGAAGCCGCCGGCCCCGCCTCCGAAGGACCACACCCGCTTCCAATCGCGGATGCCAATCCGCCATTTTCTTTTCTTTTTCTGTATATAAATGTTACCTAGTTATAAGCTTATTTGTATGTGTAAATATAATAAACTTTGTTCCAATCAAATCCAGTGTCTAGCTGAGGGTAACGCCCAACCACCCCTTCTTACGCCGACGCCATTGCAGTAACCCTACCGCTGAGCATAGACGTAGGCTTGTTACACTTTTAACGTGTTTTAATTGTTGTTTTAATGTTTAGAAGACGTATTCATGGACAAATTACTACATTGTTCATGTGTTACACTTATCTTGATAACAGTAGTTACCCAATTCCTGAGGGTATTTTTCTGTATCACACTTTTTAGCTTAGACGCAGCAACGCTTTTTTAAATCTAAACGTTATTTTTTTAATTCAGTATCGAAAACTCTAACTTTTTCACATTTATTTTGGCGGGGAACAGTGCAACAAATGCAAAAAGACTAGTGCAACCATACGAACTCGTTATTTTTTCTGAACTAACAATTTCTATAACGACTAAGAGCTACTGAATTTTTTAAATTTACAAATAGTGTTCACATTGATATCCATAACGACCAAAACCTCAGATTCAAAACTTCCAATATTTTCTCAAAAGTATCAGTATTAGGTAGGTACAGCATTATAGAAAAAAATATGTGTGCAACACGTAGAAGTGTATTTTTCCGTATAATCCGCGTTTTTGATTTGGGCTTCGCCTCGATGAAAAGTGTGGAGCCTCCTAAGAAACAATCACTTTTCCTAACTTGTAGGTACAAATTACTTGGGGACCTCGGTAGGCGAGCGGCGATTGCCGTTGCAGCCGAGGTCACATTGAAAATCATGGAGCGCTCGAGCCGGAGCGTTGAGAGTTCAACTCCCGGCACGGGCGGTCTATATTTTCAATTAATTAAGGCTAGGTTTAAGTGACGCCCGCGCCCCCTGAAGTAATGCGTAAGCGGTTCCGGGGGGCAACGGTAGTCGGTAGGGAAATTAAAAAAAAAAAAAAAAAAAAGGTAGAAATTACTGTTATATAGCAGATTTTGGGTATAAGATTCTATATGGTACCTATAATTTAATTATTCTTTTTTAAATCATTAGGAATTTTGATATATTGCCTTGTTTGTAGTCTAAAATATAAATAAGTAAATAAAGTGTCAAAGTTCACCAATTACTTGATCTTTAGTTTTCCCTTTTTAAAGTTTTAAAATAATGATCTCGCAAAATTTTAAATACGGCTCTAGATATTGTTTAATACAGTTAAATTTTGAATTTTGTTGTTTAATCTACGATTTCTTATCGAATCTGTAAATTCCCTTGTGTAAAAAAATGCTAATAACTATAAAGACCACAAAGATCAAATTTGAACAAGAACTAGTATAGCTATTTATTTACTTATTTTGACAGATCAAAAACATGACTGACAGATCAAAATAATAATGGAAACGCACATACTAGATACTTTGATAATCTAACACAAATCTTTAATAACAGATATAAATGTCTACTCGTATATTGTGAAATGTTAGGTACTCTATGAGTAAAATCAATATGTTACTTCACAAAATAATTTAAAAAGCTACATTGTGGGCAATAATTAAGTAAGTAATTAAACTTAATATCTATTATCTATCAATGGTCCTTGCTTTCAATTCCCCTTCAATTCTAAAAAACTGCATTTAAAACATTGAAATTAAATTATTTATTTAATATTTGCCAACCAGCAAATAGAATTAAAATACTAAGTAGCAAATCGTCATCAACACAGACTAAGCACAAAAATTATCAAACGTTTCAGAAACATTTGGAGTTACTATCGGTAGGTATTAATTACTTGGAACAACTTCTATAAACTAATTTCTGAAATAAACCGTTCAACATTCAAATTATTTTTTCAAATCTAGATCCTACCTAAAGATAAATGATATAACATTTAAATTTTTATTTGTATTTAAAGTGGGCCATATTTAATTATTTGAACATGGGCATCATAACCCGCAACTTAGTAAACAAACGAGAGTTCAAATAAATAATGACAATATTGATGATGTTACTAATTGCTCCGCGCTTATAAAACGAAGAATATAAGAAAATTCCTTTCCATTTATCAGAGTGTTATAATAGTAATGTAGTAGACAGGTCAGGACAGTGATCTTTTAAAGGACGAGGCGGCTGTTTGAAATACGGGGCCGCCAAGCCGAGTATTTTAAGCTACCGAGTTCAATAAGGAGACTTGCCTGACGTATTATGTATACTATTTTTTCTGAAACCGCTTACATTTCGGTAAAAAATCAGTAATCACAAATAATTCAAAGTTTTTGGGAAAAAATCATGTTGGCGCACTAATAATTGTCTTATATTAATATTACCCATAAAACTAAATAAAGAGCTTATTTGATGTTGTAGTTATTTATTTGAGTCATGTAATAGATATTTATGCATTAAGGAAGATATGACTATGTTTTTTTTCCCTGAGGTTGACATGTTTACAGACCTAGGACCTCTGACCCGAGGTCTGAAGTCAACCGAAGGTTAAGAACATGAATATCGCCTATGGTGCATACAATATTTTATTTACTAGCATGTTAGTAAAAATATTATGACATTTCAAAATGTCATAATGACATTTAAAATTAGAATATGTAAGTAACATCAAGGGTTGCCTCAATGTATGGTTGCTAAGACGTTGCCTATAGTTGCATGGTTACCATGACTTTAAGGGAGAAATAATTTGAACAATCCTTTGGAAGTTATGAGTAGTTTTTCATATTTTGTATCGATGACGAAAAATGTACAATATCGTGTTGCTATTTTATTTCATTTTGGAACCACAATCTTGTTTATTGACCCTCGATAGCGGGCGTAAAATGGCTTTTATTGCCCTCAGGTCTATAAAGTTGCTAAGCAGAATAACAAGCCCCAACAATTTTTACTACATTATTAAGCAAACGCTTTTTAATTTCTTAATAAACTCCAAATAAAACAACACCAATATCATTTTTATCACCTTTGCGGTAAAATGCGACATCTTTCAAATTTGAAGTGACAGTAAATGTCCTCTGCGTATAAGTAAATAGTAACGAGTGTTCCAAAGGTCTAGCTCTTGCCATAAATTCGCAACTACTGATCTATATCTTCTGGTCTAACCCTACGTAAGGGTGTAGTGACATCATGTTGCAAGTCTGTTGATAGCTACTGAAAAAATACATTTGGTCATCGTTTGTGAAAGCAAATTCCAAAACTTTTGAGACGCAAATTACATTAACTAAATATTATATAAAATTTGGAAGTATAATGGGAATTTGTCCTAATATGGATCCTTAAGAGACTCCAATAGCCATTTCAATAGGAATCGATTATTAACTTGAATAAATGGCAGCATATATTTAGGTAATTAGCAATATAACTAAAACAAGGGTGGTCGAATTTTAAGGATGTCGTAACTATACGCAACGGATTATCAAAGATTTTTCCAATTCATTTCGACAATGTAGGTCAAAGACCAATGATTGCAAGTCTTTAATATTTTTAGGTGGAGTGACTTGATCTAATTGTAGTATAAGACAAGTGTTTTCACCTAGTGGCAAAAGTTGTAGGTAAGTAATATACACTGTGTTTTTTTTTTTATCTCGTTACAACACATATTACGTCCAGCGTTTTTTCCTGAGTGTTTCAGATTTTGATAACGAGATAAAAAAACACAGTGTATAAGATAAGTATATATATAGGAAACATACAAACATGAAACCTCTCTTAATGGACCTCGCTCAATACTGGATAGCTCTACACAACGGAAGTTTTTTGGTGTGCACAATTGTAGGGAATATGATTAAAAACCTCTGAATAACACACACGCTCTATAACGGATAGTTTCAAATTCCCTATGGGTGTCCGTTATGGAGAGGTTTTGCAATAGTTACATTGACATTCATTCTGTACCACCTTAAAGCTTGATTTTTAATTGCATTATGTTTACATCCCGAACGTCATGGTTTACTACCTACTAATTTTTGTTTAGATTATAAATCAAACTCTCATGAAACAGAATTAGATATAGGTAGCTGAACTCTGAAGCTTTAGAACTGTATTTGAAAAACAACTGCCAATTTCTTCAGATAAAAAATCTGAAATTGTAATATTCTGCGCCGACTATGTATGTATATTGTTTTCATTTGAATTGAAAATTATTTTTATTTTATCTTATTAGGTATGTTATTATGACAATAACTCCTTAGCAACGAGTTGCGTTAAGATGCATTTAACAGCACTAGTGTTGTTAAGAAAAATAACATAACGACACTTTATTAGCATTTAATCATATGTTGACAGCACTGAAGTGTATTGTCAGTCTATGTCAAATTCGATGTCAGCAGGTTAGGTTTTGTTTGTTATTTGACACAAACTGACGGAAAACTTAACCTGAAAATCTCAAATTGAACATAACCTGACAGTGCTACCAACAATACAGTATTGAGTTTTTATCTTACTAGTGATACCACCACTCGCTGTTGTAAGTGTTGGGATATACGTAACGTTATCTGCTTTTTACATTACGAGAGAATAGTTTGAATGAACGAGCGACGTTAGGAGCAAGTTCTTTAAAATTCTCTTGATAACGTTAGTTGCATCGTAATAGTAATTTACGATACAAGTAACGTTATCAAGCTTTTTACATTACGAGAGAATAGTTTGAATGAACGAGCGACGTTAGGAGCGAGTTCTTTAAAATTCTCGAGCAATGTAGAAAGCAGATAACGTTACGTATATCGTAACACAGTTTATTTTATCCTAAAATACTAATCTTTTTAAAAAATAGGAAAAATGGTTATTAATGACACTTACAACAGCGAGTGGTAGTATCACTAGTAAGAGAAAAACTCAATACTGTATTGTTGGTAGCACTGTCAGGTTATGTTAAATTTGAGATGTTTAGGTTAAGTTTTGTGTCAGTTTGTGTCAAATAACAAACAAAACCTAACCTACTAACATCGAATTTGACATAGACTGACAATACACTTCAGTGCTGTCAACATGTGATTAAATGCTAATAAAGTATCGTTATGGTATTTTTCTTAACAACACTAGTGCTGTTAAATGCATCTTAACGCAACTTGTTGCAAAGGAGTTATTGTCATAATAACATAATAGGATAAAATAAATTACTATTACAGCATAATTTCAGTTGTCTTGTGTTGTGTTTAGAAGAGAGCTTTGGATAACTTTGTTCAAACCTCTTAGCTCCCTTCAAAAGTATATATTATGCCTTAGTATACAAAGTATAATTTTTTAAAATAACTATTAAATGATAATATCATTATCTCAATCAAAATAGCAAGTTCCGCATTCAAAATCAAGACAATTAAATTTGACCTAGAAACCTATTTACGTAGCCGACT
The DNA here is from genome assembly GCA_940337035.1 of Agriotes lineatus. NCBI lineage: Eukaryota > Metazoa > Arthropoda > Insecta > Coleoptera > Elateridae > Agriotes > Agriotes lineatus. The sequence continues at coordinate 152,457,235 of OW679195.1, forward strand.
CTGTATGTAAACACGGCTATCTTCAAATCATGCAGTATCATTCCTTAGTAGTCGACATTTTGCAAACGCGATTTAAAAACAAAACCCAAATTTATGGGCGAGCAATGCAACAAAAAGCAGTTACAGATAAATCAAGCCCACCCACGCCAGCACGCCGAGAAGTGGCAAGCAATTCTTCAGAGGGTCATCCCCGAAGGAGCCGAAAGTGAAAAGTGCACGATGGTGCAAGTGTTGAGACTAGAAGCCAAGAAGAGGGCCCGTGTGGGTGGGTGGGTACTTAACAATTACCGTGCTTACCGGCAGTTACACACGCCACCGGCAACCAATGGCAGCCGGCAAGATGGCAGCACCGACCCACCTTGCCATTACAATCTGCATACATTATTAGTCTATGATGCCGACTGTTTTATCCATCTACATAAGCAGCTCCCTTGTGGCGCGAATTCCGGTGGATTAACCGTTCCATGCAGATATATCTACGAACACCGGCTACGTTACACTACGATTCAGGTTGTTCGCCCCCCGTAGTAATGACCGCGAAACGCAGAAGCTCTTAATCATTTCAGGTAACTTTCACTAGAATCGCCGCCCGAGCTCTACTAACCCGAAGATGGTCGTTATGACTGTCATAGAAACGTGGGGATCTGTCTATCAGTAGAATTAGTAAATATTTCATATAATCGAGATATTCGTTTTTCGTATATAATTTGGTCGATAAGTCAATATTAATAAACGATAAATTAGCACACCCAATGTTGTTTACAGTATTTTCAGATCACTGCATTCAATATAGGATTCTCGTAAACAGTAAGAGACAGATATTCACTTAAATTAGACAAAATGTTCAAGATCTCAGGTGCTACTATGATACACATTTATTGTTTATTGTTTTATTTGAAAATATTTCAGTCAACTCATTTAAATTAATAGTACTCACTATATTCTCTTCTGATCAATATTTTTCCATGGTCTACTAGTTATTCGCTTATAACTTTGCCATTTTAAAAAGGGGGGAAACCTGAGACAACTATTTAAAAAACCAATTTAAAACAAATATCTCGAAATTTTAAAAGTGTATGAAATATGGGTTAATATACGAAATTTAGATTATAAAGCATTTTATAATGTGAAAACTGCTCTGGGATGTTATTGATAATAACTGAATTATTCTATAAGAAACCAAACTGAAAAGTCTACTCTCTAGTAAGCATGAAACAAAATTCTAGGATTTGAATGGTAATAATTATCGTAGAAATTGAACAGAAACTCTAACCTTTGTCATTGCTCAGATGCCCGTGTTAAACATGATGTTTTTAACACACTGCAGTATATAGAAAGTTTAAATTAAAAGCTACTAGTCAATCGAGAATTATATATGCAGGATATTCCAGAAGCGGCAATAAAACGCCAAGTATCCTGATTAATTCCGGGTAAAAATTGTTGTGAAAAAAATTGTAGGAAGCTTAATTTACCTACTTACACGGGTTAGAGGAAGAGATTTAAGTATGACAGTACTTTAGACCTTTAGAGGATGATACCTATATTATATTAGGCAATAAATAATAAAAGAAGGGCTTTCCGATACTGGTGTAAATTGACGAAATAAATGATTAGAACTTAGACTGATATTATTGTCATATTCTCTATAAGAAGAGCTCGGATTATATATTTTAAAAAATCGTAAAATATCCATGCACATATATATACACTATAAATAGTTAATATATGCATTTATGCATTAAAGTATGGAAAATTTAAACACATTTTGATTTTTTTTTATTTTACTGTAGCTGCTGTTTAATTTAAAAAAGAACTGTTAATATCCACTAAAATATCTAAATATACATTAAAACATGCAACATAAAAACACATTTTCTAATTTCTTTAATTCTACAGTAACTGGCATACCAATATTTTAAAAAAATGTTTATAAATGAAACTGTTATTTCTTTCATATTCTACTTATTGTCGACATTTGTTTCAAATAACATTCTTATTTCGGTATTTTAAATAATTTCGTCCAAATATGCAAAATGTCGTATCTTGTACATCCAAATCTCGTTTTTTACGCTTTAACTAAAACTTGTTTGGATGTGCTGGCTAGTGTACGAAAAATTTGCAGGTTTACGATTAAAAGGGATATTAACTACCTGAAAATAACAATTAAGACAATTTAAAGAAAAATACACCTTAATATACAAAATAAAATTTTGCTTATGCATTTATCAATAACCTGGCAAAATATGCAGCAATAATAGTCATATAGAAACCAAATTTGAACAAGATGTCTAAAAATAACGATATTACAAACTCTAGTTATAAATATAAAACCCCCTTTTTCAACAAATTTTAAGAAAGAACATCTGGAGTTTTTACTGTTGCTTTTTAATTTTTAAAAGACGTAGGTATACACTAACAAATTATTGTTATACTAATGCCCCAATTTCTGGTACCAAAGGCGGTACAAGGTAGAACCACTTATGCAGGAAAACTAAACATATAATAGAAAACATTTATTGTATTTTTTCATTCATAATCCGCCTGCATGGCTGCCTGGCGTTTTATTGCCATTATTGCGACAACCGGTATAACGGGTCCAGACCCTATGGGGTTGGGAAATATTTCTAAAAGTATAAGAGTTACACAAAATTTTTAGGTGCTTAAGTAGTGAACATAGTAATAAAATATTTTTGACTATACAGGGGTATTCAAAAAAGTATGGCGAACCAAACTTACGTGTTTTAATAGAAAATCGTATATTAAAATAAACATTTGTGTAAGTCTAATGTTACACTTTTGCAAATATATATGACTTTTTGCAGAAATATGATCAATAGCTACTGGTAGTAACCGAAGACAATTGAATTAAAGAAAACGTTACCAAAAAATTGCTTTTCGTCGATTGTCGGATTAAAATTCGCGTTAGCAGGCACTGTAGTTCGAATCCCATCGCAGGTAATGTTTTTTTTATTTGAAATTGGTCTCATTTGCATTACCACGTATTGTCTTTTATTCGTTTAGTATTATTACGAACACGTCACAGCGAGTAAAGCCCTTTACAGATAAATTATAATTAAACATTAAAATGTACTTAATTTATGCATCGCATTATCAAGCGCTACATCTATCCGGCAGATAAACCAGTCTGTCCAATGTAACTCGATGCGCAAGAAAAAGAACTTGAAATGTTTTCTTCTACTTTTCTCAAGGTACTTCAACAACACGAGCCACCAAAGAGCATGGTTATTGCTTGGATCCTTGCTCGAGTTCACAAGGTGCAAGGCACATTAAGCCAGAGAATGCTGGTTGTTTATCTACAAAGACTACCCGGTCTAAGCCGAAATTCTATGCTAAACAAATAATTCAAGTAACTGCGAAAGCCTCAAACTAAATATTAATTTAATAGCTATGATTGTTCTTTTTCATCGTTTCCAAAATTGTTGAACATTTCGAAGATTTCGAAAGTTACAGAAATAACACTGTTGTACACTGTCGACAAGCGCATCTAACACTAAGAAGACAACTTAATGCAACAAAGAGTGCTACAGGATTAAATAGTATCTTTACGTTAGAAATATATTTTATCTACGACCACTACTAAAAGTAGGCCTTTTAGCGCTAGCTTGTTTCACTAAAAGTGACGTTTTATAGTTTACCGTGGTTAAAGAAATCAGCTGTTTACTTTTAGCTCTAGTGTTAAAAGTGAAGTGAGGTTATAAAAGTACAATTTCGAACTGGAAGTGAAGTTGTAAAGTTATTCTAGTTGCTTCTTGCGTTACAATTAAAGTGTTTTTGAAATAATTAAAGCGTTATGTAATGAATACACTCAGATGTGGAGTATCAATAATTACATTTCGTAACTCACCTTGACAGTACTGGCGTGGTAAACAATCGCCCGCGCGGCGTGGCCAACTGTTTATTATGACATAAATTAAAAGTGTCGCAGACGCAAACCTTTGTTAAATCGATATTTATGGATTAATAACGGTAAAATTAAGGTCGTAGATAAAATATTGTATGCAACGCGTGCTAAAAGTCGTTTATGCACGAGACATGTTATGAAACTCAGCCTCCGGCTTCGTTTCATAATTTTCATGTCTCGTGCATAAACGTCGACTTTTAGCACTTGTTGCATAAATAGCTATTGCATGTTTGTCACCTTTACGATATTTATACTTTATAGTGGCAGCTGACCATAGTGCGCTCTTGCAACCAACGTGAAACTTTTCTTAAATCTGACATTCTTGGATGTTAAACAATACTGTCACGCGAGGTTCTTGTCGTGACTGTTTAATCTTACAATGCGATCTCATCATCGCATAAAACATGATTAAGCAACTATGGCTACGTTTCTTCCATTAGTATAAAGTCTTACCTAAGTTTTAAGTTTGAAAGAAAAAGTATTTTCTGCCTGTTTAATACTGCTTGAATTTTGAGTTTTGGCTTTCACTGTTTTTACAACTTTACAATAAATGTTTGCAAATATTACTGATTTTCATAAATATATTTACTACAAACTGCTTTAAAAATGGTCACAACTGAAACAATTATGGATAGTCTGAAAAGCCTTTCCCATAAATTTTCCACCGTACTACTACTCTGTGCTAATTCTGATTTTTTGGCATCTTCGTTCAGGTTTTAATGTAATGTACTGTTGCTACTAAAAAAGTCTGTAAAGGGCTTAATACGGAACTTCCTTCGCAAGCGCGGCCCGCATCGTTTCAATCTTTTGTCATTTCAAATTTATATACAAGAAAGGTGACATTTTCATGTTAGAAGAATTTATAAATCTATATATGCTATGGGAAAACATCCGTATGCCAAGCGGAAGAGTTTAAGTTGTTACATCAGACAAAAGTCTCAAACGAAAAATAATTTATTAGTACAGCATCGACGAACAGCAGATTAAAAAATCTTCTTACTGTAATAGATAACCCTGATTAGAGGACTATTAATTTTACCTGATTATCATCATTCTATCAGTTTTCAACAAGTCAAATACCCGTATCCTGTTGCGCTTGCTGATAGAAAAGAAACGTGATTTTGTTCCTTTAGCATATGGATTTTGTTTCGCCAACCCATAATCACCACGAACCGACTTCCTACTTATACACACACAAGTTACGTTTATAGAAAATTACCTGCCTCCAAAATGGCTACAACAAATAGCCGCACCAACGAGTGAACAGGCGATTTTATCAAACGAACCCCATAGATGAAACATCCGGTCTATGAACTTCCTACCCGTAGCTGGGCCTTCGTCTGAATACCATTAGCCTATTAAACGGCTACATATTTCACAATAGTACTAACTTAGACATAAATGTCAACCGTTCTTATTTTTAAAGCAGTTTACAATTTTTAACTGCCCATAACACACGAAAATAAAATTTATCAAGTAGGTAAGTGGACGACGTTCCTACCCTTTCAAATTTACATGCGAGAAGATTGTTTTGTTTTAACTGCCGACCATATGTTGTTCAATTAACGATTTTTGAGTTATGATTTTACCTGACGGTTACCTCTTAGATCTAGAAATACGTTGTATGTAATAAACTAGTCAAAATGACCCTCATATTTTAAGAAAAAAATTAAGCGGAAATATAATACGAAAAGCTTCTCTTTCCATTCATTGTAAATGAACAGTTCAGATTTACGCCAGCCCGGCGGTACTTCATTTGCAAATTTCATCTGAAAATCAATTTTTGATACTAATGATATTTTAAAAATATATTTTATTTGAATAAATACGTTATCCGCTTTTAACTAATAATTCCACATATGACTTATATAATGAATGCACCCGAATACAAACCTAGTTTACGAATCAATTTGCAAGTGCATGTAATACTAGCTTTTAAAAATTGTTTTCGAATGAAATATTTTAAAGTCAAGTCCTTCTTATTAAAAGTGTGTAATGCAATCTTAGTTCCTCAACCGGAAACATTGGCTTAAACTGATTATTCAACACTATAATGAACGAACCAATGAAAATTGTTCAATTTGTCAGAAACGGCCAATTAAAATTGACCGTCTTTGAAAACACCTAATAATAATCGTGTTGGAAGCTCCAGTATCGAATTAATAGTGGAAAACGTGTGCTGTCGAACACGGTAAAAGTCATCTACCCATATTGTTGAATAATCTTTCCAAATACCACTCAAGGCAAAATTTTTTAAGAGAATTTTTTTCGTCAACATGTACATTATTGCAAATTTCTCTCAGCAAAAACTGCTCAAATTCCACTCGACCTGCGGTCTCACGGAATTTTTAACGCAGTTTTGGTTTCGAGAAATTTAAACGTAATTATTTGCATGCGAACGAAAAACATTCTCAAAAAATGTTCACCTTTTGTGGTATTACCCTTGAAAATTTTAGTAACTAATTATTAGATTTATCTATGATTTATTATAAATTCAAAGATAACATTAATTGAAAATTATTAAATGTTTGCTTGATTGGAAAGCCGCACTCTGGAGTGTTGGATTGATAATATTGTAGTACACATTGAGTTATGATTATTAATTTGTAGTAAGAAATTAAAAATTAAATTTTTATGCCCAACACGTATTAAATAATAATTTTTAACTTCTTGTGCTTTTTAGCTACCTAAATATCTGCTTATTTGAATTTGTATCTATTGTTTAAGTAATTTGCCAAATATTATGCTCTTTTTATGAATTCGATCGTAAATTCATTATTAGAATGACTAGCTCTGGGAACGCGCAAAACTTTCTCTCAGATTGGGTCTCTACAATATTGGTCTTACAATAACTTTGTTAAATAGTACTAAGTCAAATACAAACCACAAAAATACGATATCAAAGTAACTTCAAATGAAATGTATATGCCTTCGCTATTCTAAAGACCGTCTCAAACAAAATTGATATACACATAATCAAATTCAATATTTCATCTTTCATTCTTTTATTTATCGAGTATGTAATTATATCAAACCTTCAAGATACTTTAGCAACAGTAGCTGCCAATTCACGCTTAGGATAGCAGGAGTTTTGCATCCAACAAAGTAAGACACGCCAGGCCCCTGTGACTACTACTGCAAATTTCTGTCCGCTTCTTACGACCAGGGGTGTAGTCGAGGGGGAACGCGGGGGAACGGCGTTCCCCCACTGGTATTTTGTTAAGTAAAAAAAAGATTAAATTTAGTAGAAAGTTAATTTAATACAATAATTACGGCAAAATAAAACCCACACTAGTAAAACTTATTAAATTTACTGGCAGATTTTCTAAAATGTGCGTTGTTTCTTATTGCAAATATTAAGCGATACTAAATTAACCGTATTGTATGGCGTACATGGAGTAAATACTGTTGTCTGCACAAACAATTTGATAATTTATTGTTCATTCCAGTGTCATTTAAATAGTGGTATATGTTATTATTTAGAAAAATCACATCAAACATGACTTGCTACTTGCTATGAATATACAAAGTATTAAAAACAGTTTGAATTAGAAAGTTGTAGGCTTTATATTTATATATTAAGACTACAAAACCGCAAACATCGTAATACGGAAAAATTGCACCAGAAAACCTCAAAACGCATATTTTTGCATCTATACTTTTAAAAAATTTCCGGAGGAGGACCCCCGGACCCCCCATTTCCCAGGGAATATTCCATGCCCCCCCCCCCTCCACACCCCCCGGAAGTCTAGCGTTCCCCCACTGCCAAATTTGCCACTACACCACTGCTTACGACCGATGAATGCATCACCGAAATTACCTCAAGCCTATTGTGCCAACAACAAAATATCCAATACAACTCGCATTGAAGTCGGCAATTTGGATAGTGCCCCAAATGACTAGCTTGAGCACTCAAATCGACTCAGTTCCATGCCAGTACCACCCAACACAATAAAGCAATGGTTATGGGCAATGTAAAATTTAGTTATTAGCACTTTCTATACAAAACCTGAGACCCAAACACTAAATTTTCCCTAGAACAAAATCTACTATATTTACTTTTTAACTTATCTCCTAGTTACATTATTAATTTTCATATATGTACAGGGTTATTCATTATAAATTACCCACCCCTTATCATCGTTTTTATTGCCTATAGAAAAAAAAGTTTTAAATAAAAGTTATGTGGTTATAACTGAATTTTGTTAAAATGCTATGAAAAGTACAGTGGCGTGCATAATTAAGGGGATACAAAAAAGTAATATATTTTTTTAAATGGAACACCCTGTATATTATAAAATTTTTGGAATGATCTTTCTTTCCTGATTTCAAAAATATACCATATATTACCCTTACCTTATACCGTTTTTGAGTTATTAAACGTTGAATATCTTAGTTAAACTAGTTACTGTAAATAGGAATTATTAAAGTAAGCTATGAAAATGCAACTATTTTGTTTGATAAGTGACATTTCTTTAATGAAATAATAAAAATTAGTTATCATTTATTTATATTTAAATTTCCTGAATAAAACTTTGTTATATTTAATAATGTTAACTAGTTTAACTAAGATATTTGACGTTTCATAACTCAAAAACGGTATAAGGTAAGGGTAACATATGGAATATTTTTGTAATCAGGAAAGAAAGATCATTCCAAAAATTTAATAATATACAGGGTGTTCCATTTAAAAAAATATATTACTTTTTTGTATCCCCTTAATTATGCACGCCACTGTACTTTTAGCATTTTAACAAAATTCAGTTATAACCACATAACTTTTATTTAAAAAAAATTTTTTTATAGGCAATAATAACGATGATAAGGGGTGGGTAATTTATAATGAATAACCCTGTACAAACTTGATTTCTAAATTATCACATTAATATCGGTTGACAGTTTGACAGTTCACACGAAGCACCTTTTCCCATTACAGTATTAGTACACATACACTTGTTCTACCTCAGTATCAATCCATTCCAGTTTGTTCTGATGTTTGATTATATGCCTGCTGTACATATTTACACTCGATTTTGAGAAGATTCTATCATAACGTATTGCAATTCGATAATAAATTTAACATGTCTTAATATTGTTTGCACATATTTAAAAGGTCGTATCAAATGATAATTTATTGGTTTATATAAGTTAATTAAATGAAAATCATCTCGCATTAAAACAAAACCAATGTGTAAGTACCTTTTTTTACAGCATGTAATGCAGCATACAGTATGGATGATACATTTAATTAAAATAATATCCAGATATCTAATGTATATCATGTGATGTAACAGTTTTATGTTTTAACTGGTGGTGTTGTAAAAAGCAATCAGAGGATTGTTTATATCAAGTAGTATAAACTATATTGAATTGATAATCTACGATAAATAATCACGGTTAAATTCCCATTAATTGTGAAGAATAATAATTGATGATTTGATACGTAGTAGCAATATAGTATTCTCTACGATCAAATTTGACACAAATATTATTCAAATATAACATTCAAGATTGTGGATTCCATTTACGTGGTATTTTACTACGAAGCCAGTAAAACCAGTGAAAGTGAGTATTGTGGTATGCTGTTGAACTGTCTATCCACATAGTAGAGATTTCAAAGAGCTGCAACAAGTTTTGATTTGGTCGTGAACAGCCAAGGGAGGTGTTTGATTAGATTTTATCCAGTTAGGAGCTGGGATAACACGTTCAGGTACAAGATAGACAATCAGAAGGTTACTGACCATTTCCTATAAAATATTAAGAAGTTATATAGCAAGTTTGGTGCGGAAAATCATTATTAATTGTAACTATGTTTAGAAATTAATTTAAAAGAATTAATTTTCTAACTTTAATAGTGAGTCGAGTACTCGACGTGTTTTGAAATTTACATTTTGGGATTAGGTTATTTTTTTAGAATATTCATTGAAATCAAGTTTGGATATTTAACATTTGATTAAACTAATTTTGAAAATAGGTATGTATTTATTTCTTCGAAGTGCTACTAATAAACTGAAAGTATGAATTTAATTTTGTGAAGTACCTGAAATATGCATTTGATTCACAAATTCAAATAATTATTATATTTTAAAAGTAATACAGTCTGTAACTACAAGATAAAGTTGTTAGTTGAAAATTTACCCATTCAGCTGGGAGTCAGGAATCCCATTGCTTGTAAACTTTCTAGTCGAGGTTTTAAAAAACTATAATCACATGACATAATTCTAAAGGTCAAATTGATTTATGAGATACGTCAAATCCTATTTACTGTATTAAGAAGTAAGGTAAGTGAGCTATACCTGATAGTGCTTCTTTAATAGTTAGAAAAAGGATATATTTATTTTGTTATTAATTGTAATAACACCGGAAAAGAGTGTTATATTACAAATTTCGCACCTCAAGTGGGGCTATTGGCAGCTATTACAAGCATGGCAGCTCAAACGCATCTTGTTTCATTTATTTGTTGTGCATGTTCACTTAAAAACCCATACTGTGGTTATTATAACATATAAATCCTTGTTTTTTATTCAACAGGTCCTTTGTATTAAGCAATATTAAATATTAACGATTAAATTATAATCAATCCTGTTTTTGTATTTTAAATTAATTATTTAACGTTTTAATTGGTATAACTAAATATAAACGCTGCAGGTACAGTAACATAGCAATATCCTATGGCTAAATCTAAACCCAAACATTTTAAATGATATTAAAATACGTAAATCATAACAACTAGCTGTTAAGATGTCCCCCACGTCATTTAAATGTATTTTACATGAGGATGGCTGGATTTATTTGAAGCAACCGAAAAATATGTAGTGATGTTTTTCTTCCAAAACCTTAAATAGTGAAATTTTACCTAAAATGTTTAAATCATTTCTTTATTTATTTATAAAATAATCTTTTCACTGTTACACTGACGAGGCAATTCCAGTAGCAACGCCATTTCGAGTCTTACACTTAAACTTGTCTCTTTCAACCTAAAATGCAGAAGTCACGTTTCCTTCGGGAAACTTCACTTTGAGTCTGAATGTAAGAAACTAACCAGTTGCGTTATATTCTACAAAACAATATATCAAATCCACATCATCGTATGTTTAATATAGTTGCAAACTAGCCCACAATTTCATTCTACTTTTACTAGGATCTAAAATGCACAAGTTATCCAGAAGCAGGCCTTACTGATTACTGACCATCTCATGATCTGGACAGCTTCCTGGCCAAACACGTGGGGAATCCAGAGTCCATAGATGCACAGTCAATCTAGTACCCGTAAATCAATGCAACCATAATCTATTTCTCGTTTGTTCTAGTCGCAGAGAAGCACATTCACGGGAGTTGGAAGCGTTAGCGTGAGGCAGGTTGCCCTTCCCTTGCAACTTATGATAGACTTCCGGGCCGCCCCGACACGACCATAAACTTAATAGACCTCTTTATTATAGAACGAGTGAATTATGCGCGAATGCTCAATTTTATTCATAAAACTTTTATTTGTGGACGTGATTCTCTGAATCCTCCAACAACACTTGAATTTTGCCAAAAAAAGGCACTGGAAATAGTACATGTCCTCGATACACTACTGATATAACTTTTTCCAAAGCCAATACCAAAGAAGAACATTCGTAAACTCCACTTCAAAAAATTAATAATCACACTAAACTAGTACATATAAATGAAACTATGTTTAAACGTCTTTCATTATTTTAGGCCTCCTACCAAACGAGTTACTGATGTTTTTATTTCTTCTCATAATTGATTGAACAGTAAACCTTCCACATAACTAAACTTGATAATTAATTATATTAGAAGTGGGATAGACTACTTAATTAATTAGAGTAATAGATTGTTAAGATGTCTGTTGAAAACCACAGAAAATTACTAATAAGTGATGTAGTCATTCATAAAAGTCAACTACCATTTTTTTTACACTATAGTGATACCGTTAATAAAAGTCTATCATGTTTTAAAAAATATAAACTAAAATACTTTTTGTGTCATAAAAATAAAAGTGTAAGAGAATAAAGACAATAGTAGATTAAGCAATGAGGGAGAGAAATGAGTAATAGCATTCTCTCCGAGTTGCATATACTATTTTTTTCACGTTGTAGGAAGATTTAAAACGAAAACCCGTTTTTTTAAAGAGCTCACAATTATGTCAAATTCGAGGTTAGCAGGTTAGGTTTTGCGTCAGTTTGTGTAATAACTGATAACCTCGAATTTGACATAATTGTTCTGTCAGTCATAATGAAAACTCCCTAGGGAAATTTTTGTCTTATTTAGTCTCTAGGGAGTAAATGTTTTACTTCTGTCACAATTTTGATGCTATAGAAACCGACTTCTACTCCAGGTCGTAGAAAAAGTTTCATTAACATTGTGTTCCAGCATGGAAAAATCAATATGAGAAGAACAAATAAACAATACGGCACAAAAAAAAATCGTAACATTCAGATGACAACATGGGCACTGCACTATATATTTTGTATTAAAAATGGATGATAAATTATTATTTTGTATTTAAACGACACAATAAGCTCAATTTTGATTTGCAAAAGACTCTAATCACGGCAACTTTAACTAGTAAATATACTTTTTGCAATTAAAACCTTCTGATCTTGGATTCGTTTTAAGTGGTCTTGCTAATTAAATTTGTCACTAAAGTAACTAAAATACAGGCGGTTTGTAAACATCTTCACAACTTATCTGCTTAATTAAGATTTCAATGAAAATTGTTGCTCAAAGGGAAAAATGTATAAGCCAAGTTATGTAACTTCAAATATTCAATAAAAAAGACATTGTTTATTAATAATTATACATAATTAGAGTAATTTAGATATAAGATGTTGGCTTTGGTTAGTTTGCAGTACTAAATATAGCTTACAATGTAAAATTTGTATTTGCATGTCAAGTAATTTTTGTAAGTTATTGACGATTTGAGATTTTTAAGGCAGCTTACATCGGAATGGTATGAAATTTCATTTACATGTAATCCTTGAGTTATATTTAATGTTCCATAGCTTAGCTCTGACTTTAAAAGTTGTTTAATATATCACAACTGCTTAAGCAAAACGTGCACAACCTGAAATTACACTACAGTTTGGGAGGTTTTTTAAAATTTTAAAAATAATGTAGAATTATAAACAGATAGAACAAGATTTTTGAATTTTGAAAAGGGACAAATATGCTATGAACACATTTTAGTAGCCTTATATTTCAAATAATAATTATTAGTAATTTATAACATAACTAGCAACACAGATATTTAGCATAAGAATGGTAATAATGTAAAGTTCAGATTTGTTATAAAATAGAGTAGGCCATGAAAATAATTAATTGTATGATGTTTCTAGAATAGCATTATTTTTGTGTAAAAACAAATTAAAATCAGAGTAGGCTTGGCATTTCATGCAACTAACACAAAAACTGTAAACAAGACAATTGGGGGCAGCTTCTTCGAGAGGTTGTTTGTGTTTTTTGCCAAGCTCCCTCAATATAAGTAATCTTTATGTTCTATTAAATACCCAATTTGACCAGATGTGTTTTATTGAACGAGTCTGTGATTTCTGGAAGTTTTCCTTTGAAATTGAGTTTGTGCCAGGTAGATACAAGCATCAATTTGGTCCAGTGCAAGCTATGGTATTTGGGATGTGATTTTACGAAAATCCAGCCAGTTTATAAGTGCGTGCACGGGTATATAAGCCAGCAGTGTACGTGTGGTGCAGCGGAGCCCCACAATAAGGCCCCCAGCTTCAGTGAAAGCGATCCAAAAGAACATTGAGATTGCAGCCGACATCCAGGTGGGTTCGAGTGCAGATTTGAGCCTAGCTAACAGCAGGCCGGCAATGACGACTTGTCCAGAGCATCGTGGGACGTCCAAGTCACTGTAGGTAGCCAGAGATTCGTCTTAGAAGCCATCTAAAGCTCAGATTTGCTATCTAAAAAGTGTTTTGTGTTGAAAAACTGGAATGGTGGCATTCTAGTTAGCGAACAAAAAATATCTAATCTAGCTGATGACACTTCCCTGATAGCACACAATCTAAAAGAACTTCAAACGCTATTGCAACGTGTTGAACAAATTCGCGATGATAATGGTTTAGCAATAAATTACGTAGAATTGTTGACAGAGAACATAACAATAATCCTGATATAGAACGTCTAGAGAAGTGTGAGGTTATGTCAGAAATAGTATACCTAAGACCTGTTATTCACAACAGAGGCAACTGTGAACTGTGTATATCTTCATTAATTATTAAAATTAAAGAGAACAAAATTTCGCCAGTATGAAATTACTTACATGTAAACCTTTACACTGATAAATAACACTTAGAACGAAAAAGTTTGTATATTAAATACAAACAAACGCAGCAATAGACAGTACCAAACTGTTAGAACTGTTCCTACATTTTACCCATCTTTATATATCGTTATTTTGAAAATAATCTTTTTGTAGAAAATTCAAAGTATAACAGTAAACTGTATCAAGAGATAGACCATTTTTGGTGGTCATAAGTTTGTTGAGTATTGTTGTTGAGTTGTATGTATGCATTTTTGAAGATTGTTATTATTTCCAAACACTATTAATAAATAATTCAAATAGGACATTAACGACATACAGACTGCAGAAATAAATATTTCTGATACTAAGTTCTATAAGTGGAATGGACAGAAAAAGCCAATAAAGTAAAAAAATTATACCAAATATTTGAGTTCCCGAATTTGAGTACCCGACGCAGCTTAATAATTAAAAGTATTATTACAGAATATGCTTCGTTTTTATGTTGTCGTATTATGTAAGTAATTTCCTTTCTTTGTCGTCTCTTTTACGTACACAACTAGAAACGCAAGAACAAAGATTCTTAATTAGCCAATTTTTTGTATTATAAACTGTCGATCAAACTATTTTTAAGCCTTCTTGAGACCCAATTATTCCATAACAATAGTTGTTACAATAATTGGAATAACCTGATAAAGCGAGTATTTTCTTCAGTGGCATAATTCTTCTTATCGCAAGGAAAGAGTCATTACCAAACTCGGCGTGGTTGGGCCAATTTTCTGGAACAATAACGTTAAATGCAACAGAACTCGAGGATGATAAACGATGCATGTGTTTCCGGGTAAAGCGAGACCGTGTACAATACAAGCAATTGTCGCAGTAGTAGAACTGTGCTACGAGTTTATTAAGGTGTAATAACTCTAATAACAGCTGCACTTTATGCAATGATACATGGACGTAGTAGACTAGATTATGAACTCGCGTAACTCGCATCCACTTAGCACGGAATCGGTACTTTTGTGCTTCCAGCCGCCCGACTTGAAATGGACGTTTTAAAGGCTTACCAAACTAGGATATTAATTCAGGATGCAGACACTGGGATTATAAACTTTAGACTGGAGAAAACAAGTAGAAAAAGTTTCGAAATGGGTCGAGCGTGCTCAAAACTACAGAAATATATTCCACAGAAGTTTATTTTTTACGATTCCTAATTTTTAACCATATTAACCATGTACGGGAACAGTTTATCATTTGTTGTCTCTAGCATAGAAATCGTTGACTGATAAATGCACATTATTTAGAGAACTGTCATTTATTGACGTCAATACACGTAAAATGATGTTTGTCTGGCGTTTTTGCGTTTAAAATTTATTATACTTAGTTTCATTGTAGTTTTTGCCATTTTCTTTTAATTAATAGAGCTGCTACAAGAACTGTGATAAAATATATCTGTAAAAGGGCTTGTTATCGCAAGATTTTTATAAAGATATCACTAATGTATTGGGCAATTCTGCACCTTTCTTTATATCAGGCAGATTATTAAGAATTGGTCTCCGGATTTGAAATTAGACTTGAGAGAGTGATATGGTACTCAGTGATCGAAGAATTAGTATGAGATTTATAGCGGAGACATTAGGATTTTCTGTAGGTGGCGTCGAAAAAATTTTGCACGCAAAATTGGATTACCAAAAATTATCTGCACGTTGGGTACCAATCATGCTATCGGCCGATCAAAATCGTATTACACAAGTCACCTCTGAGTCTAATTTAGAGATAGTTAACAGAAACCCAGATTCTTTTTTACAAAAATGTGTGACAGTAGACGAAATCAGTTGATTCCTTTGACCAAGAGTAAAAACCTCCTTATGGAATGAAGGCATAAGAGCTCACCCCCCGAGCGACCCCTCGAAAATTTTGAGTTAATTCATGAGCCGTAAAAAAATGGTTACAGTGTTTTGTAATCGAGTATTTACCACATGAGCACACCATAACGGGTGAATATTACTATGCAAAATTAATATTCAAACTTCGTGAGGCAATCAAGACAACGACCAAGCCCACAAAAGTTATGTTGCAATGGCTGTCATTCAAAGTGCTGCTATTGAAATTTTGTAACAGCCTTCCTATTCCCCCGCTTTGGCCCCCAACGACTATTGGCTGTTCTCAACATTTAAAGAAAACATATGATAAAGCCATTTTTAAATGACGAAGCGTTGATGGTGACAGTAAATTAGTGGCTGAAGGAACAAAAACTGATTTTTTTCCAAAGGAATCAAAGCGCTTCAATATAGATGCACAAACTTCTTAAGGGTATGTTGAAAAATGAAATTGTTTCAAACTTCCCAGTCGTGCTTCTATGTTAGAGACGATAATTGGTGAACTTCCCTCGTATATTATTAATTAAAATGTACTTCAAATTTATAAAACATTAAATTAAAGAAAATTAAGAATATCATATATAGGTACTGAAATGGTATTAAGCCCACAACTTGGATTTGTTTGCAGTACAAAATATTCAACCACATCAATAAAGCACAGTTAGGATATTTTATATAATTGCAATTTTAAACAAAAATAAAAATATTAAATGCACTGATTATGAGATGCGAGAAACAGTAATTAGTCGGATAAAGGCACGCAAAGGCAAATCATATTTGAGAGTTTGAATTTGGCTTTTGAATAAAGTAATATAATTAAAATGATAGGTCTGTGCACATATAAAGCCAGACCAAACGAAAGTAATTGATACAAAAAGGTTGTTACGTGCATAAAAAGGAGCGTAGTTGTCAATAAAAGCAAAGGACTGTGAAAATTGTGAGCAAGCTGAAGGGTAAAGCAAGAATAAAGAAAAACTAGAAAATTGCAAAGAGCAATTCCTGAATAGATGCAACAGAAAAGCAACAAACGACGTGAAAAGTGCGAAACTCAAAAATCAGTGCTTTAATAGTTAAAGACATAGTGCAAAAGCAGAGCAATGAAAAACGTTTGTGAGTGCAACGCTATGGAACAATATTAGTTATAAGTAAGGCCCGGATCCTAGGTAAAATACCTTTTCTGGCTATTGTAGGTATAGGATAAATAACTATATATAAATACGTTTCACGAAAAATCTTATCATTTAGTAGGAGTTTGATATTACCTATAATACCTATTTCAAGTTTTTTTAACCTAAACTCAGAAGTTATATCACCTGAAATAGGTTGTTTAATTTTTTCTGTTTTCTTATTGTTTAGATTAATATATCCGTTAATTTTAAGTCTGCAGTTGGGACAATACTCACAACGTGCATCCTAACCTTAAAAAATAGATTAACAGTCATTCATAACATGTTTCTTGTTAATATTTATAAGGGGGTTTCAGGAAGATTATGACTAACTGGAATACATCACACCCGATCAAAATTATTGGTCACGGATGGAGCAGCGTGTATGGTGAAGTGTGGTAACGATTTGAAAGTATTTTACTCAGTAAGTAACAAACGACTTCCGGGATTAGACCGTGTCATGATTGAGATCGAAGAACTCAACGTTTCGCCCACTTTCGTAAGGGGCTTCATCAGGAGGAAAAAAGCAAAAGAGCACCGTAACTCAACGTGTTAACCACGCCAGAGGCGAAACTCTTTGCAAAAGATCTAATTCACATTATTTGCTTGGCCCACGGTCTAAAATTTAACTCACATACATTTTTCAAAGTATAGGTAGCAATGCCATTTGAAGATACAGCAATGTGCATTTGGAGCACTAAAACTAGTTTTCAACATAAACCTCTGAAACAAAACTATAATAGCCATTTGCGATATTAGGCCGCTAGCTATGCATTTATTGCCGAGCTAGTACATTACGGTCGAGCCCGTCAGGTCGAGACACTTGATCTAGCAAGGCCATAAACGCGAATACCGGTCGTCTGTTGTATATTTTTTTGAATACTGAACAAGAACAAGACCCATTTTGATTATTAAAGAATAATCCCAAATTATTTGCTTTCAAAATGGTTGCGATTCGTGTTATACGTTTGGCAGTACGGAAGTGTATTATTGGTGGCACTGTCAGTGTATGTTTCGAGCTTAAGTTTTGCGTTAGTTTGTACCAAACTGATGCAAAACCTAACCTGCTAACCTCGAATGTGACGGAAACTGATAGTACCAGCAACAATATACTTCAGTACTTCCAAAAGTATAACACGAATCACAGGCGTTGTTAAGTACTACCGGACTAGGCCAGAAAGACCTACCTACCGGACTCATTGATAATCTGGGAGATAGTTGCTTAGAGGAGTAAAAACACATTTAATGTGCTGATAGATATAGTGAAATTAGAACAACGCGGACTGTCATTAACGGATTTAATGGAAATAATTAATAAAATTCAAACTTGCTTGAAAGGTATTTCTGGCAAACCAAGCGAAAATGCTTTTAAAAATTAACTAATATTTTGGGGAAAACTCCAGGTTATGGGTTTATGAAAAACGTACTAAAACTTCAAATAATGAACAACCCGACGAACCTATAGATAATATTGATTGGTTCATTTACAAATTTGTACCAATTATCTATTTCTGTAGAAGATAAATTTAGCTCTCCACGGCTGAAAATATATTCACAGATAAATGACACTTATTTACGCCAGAAAATGTATTTTATTTGTTATGCTAACAGCAGCAAATACATTTAGTTTATTGTTTAGATTTTGTTCTATTTTAATTTTCTTTAACCTATTTTAAGTACCTAGTCCTGGTTTTTAATAACCTATTTTAGGTACCTAAAAAGAAGTTTTTTACAACCTAAAATCCTAGCCTTAGTTATAAGCAAAAAGAGAATATTTTAGATTTTAAGAAAATGTTAGATTGTAAGTTATGTAATCAAACTTTACTCCATTTGTGGTAAATATTATCAAACCTAATTTCCAATTAATAGTAGAATAACACCGTATCTTAGCAACATGGTGCTTTTTTGTCATTAACAAGAAGAACAATTGAATAAATTAATTTCAAAGGTTGTTGGATTTGTGCTCCACAATTGATTAAAGTTTTATAATAATAAACGAGTATTTTACAACCTAAAAAGTGGTCGATTTTATTGCCAAAGTAGTAGTGTACCTGTGATAACGTTTGCAGCAGTTTCCCCAACGAAAATTTCACAAATTTACAAATCACATCTCTGAGGATATCGCGAGCCGCCCTACTGCAAATTACGATCTCCGATTACGACCGAAATTAGCATCGGAAGCCAGAGATTAGCAGTCCAGGACATCAGCCGAGTCTGCAAGAGCGTCGCCGTCGACACCTGCACCCAGGGGAGTGTCTCCAGCAGGAAACACCAGGAGCGTACCTGATAGCAGCAACGAAGTGAACTTCAAAAGGTAGGGGTGCCTGCAATTTAAGTGTTAGCGTTCGGGTAAACGACTAAACCCCAAGATTAAACCTTGCCGAAGAGGGCCAGCGTTTTTTCAAAAAACCAATTACATCGTGATTTTCAAAAATAGAGCGGCGTCACCAGGTTTTGTTGGCGAAATCGGCCAGAATCAAGCTTCATAAACAAAAGAAGGTTGGCATCTGAACAAGCAAGGCGAGGTTTAACGTCATTTTAACAATGACGGAGATGTTTTGATAGTTGCCAAGTGGGAATATTTAAATAATTTACCTGATGCGTTTTCACTGTATTCCGCGATTTTAAACGTTCAATTTCACGCTGTACGCAAAAACCATTTTGCGTTCATCTGTCAATTTACGAGATTGTTAATTTTATCTACTAATAACGAGCAAACCAGCTACGTTGAGACAAATAACCTAAAATTTGAGAATATAATCAGTTTATGAACCCAACCCATGGGATAAAAAGTTTTGTGTTTGCTGACAGCTAGCGTAATTGGTATTGCAGTTAAATAAAATAGAAAGAGGGGCATTCAACCATTTTATTTGTGCAGTTAATTATTACAGTTCATTTTAACCAGCCTTAATTTACTGACAAGCAAAGGTTGAGCACAGTATAAAAATATAAACCGAGAATTGTGTGTACTAAGATCTTTGCCCGTAATTTTAACTTATATTATTTTTATACCAAAATAAATAAATAATTACAAACAGTGACCAGATAGAAGTTCCTTTGCAAATTTATGTCGCCCAACGTCGGGGCAAAAATAACTTTCCCATCCAAAATAATAAGGCATCTCAATACATTGGAGCTAGTGATTTTTATATTTTATGTTTTTACAAAGACCTGCAACGAAAACAATTATCATAGGACTGGAAGCAATAAATTTTTTTTCAGTGTGATGCAGTATACATTAGAACCGATTTTACTGCATCTGTTCAGAAGAAAGACATTATTAATACTGTCGATGTAAAACCTACATTTTTTTACATTGGGACTTTAAAGTACCAAAAATGTAAATAGATCAAAAGT
This sequence comes from Agriotes lineatus, assembly GCA_940337035.1. Lineage (NCBI taxonomy): Eukaryota > Metazoa > Arthropoda > Insecta > Coleoptera > Elateridae > Agriotes > Agriotes lineatus. The sequence goes on from OW679195.1 coordinate 152,477,824, forward strand.
GATTGACTAAACTACGCCAGTAAGCTAGTTAAGATTACTCTGGCCAAATTACAAAAATAAATTACTTTTTCTACGATCGTGTCAAAATGACAACTTTTTGCACAGTTTCTAGTGTCAAAAGTGCCGTTTGTAGCACTCTTAATATTAGAGCTCGAATTACGTCTTTTTAACACGTTGCCATTGGAAGCGTGTTTTAATAATTTATTAAAACACGCTTTGCCGTAAGTTTGAATATTAACATAACCTAGAATACGTGACGGAAAAAGTGTCACCGAACTAAGTTTTTATATTTCTGTTACGATCGCAGAAAAAATAGCGTATGACACACGTGTATAAGAGCCATTAAAGCACTAGCGACGTTAAATGCACTCCGCTAGCAAGTCGTGCTTTTAAACTCGTCACACGTGCTTTAAAGGCGGACTTATACACTAGTATCATAATATACTATTATTTTTTAAACATACGTTTCTTACATCAATCATTTCTATTAAAAATTGTCAGTTTATTTTCTAAAACGTTCTCCTAAGGAAACTTGTAATTCCACTACATTTTACATAACGTTAAACCTTCCTTGATATTTCAAACAATATGTATTTTACCGAATTCCAATTTGGTTCACAATTTAATCTATTTTTTTCATTAAATAAATTCCTGTTCCAGAAAACAGCAATTGCATTCAGCATTCGGGAGTGGATTCATATATTTGGAGACCGACTGGCAAGCAGGTGTTGCACAGTGTTGATATTCTAATAATGCATCAATCTTGAATGCTAGAAACGATTAATAAATGACAAATTTATCTGAAATTTGTAAACAAAGTTTCTGCATCTGCACGTTATTGCTGTAACTGAGAAATTGCAAAAAGTAGAATCATTTGAAGTTCGTGCAGTGATTAAATAGTTACAAAATAAGTTTATATCAATATGCAGAATACTTTGAGCAACTCTGCTTATCGATAAAAATTATCTGTGATATTAAACCTATATTGTAAATAGTTAGTCACTGCACGAACTTCAAATGTATCCATGTTTGCAATATCTCTATAACAGCTGCCTCCCATGCGCAACAACTTTGTTTGCAAATTTCTTCTCTAGCAAGGATAGATTGATGCATTATTCGAATTTCAAAACTTTGCAACTGATTGTTAGTCGGGCTACGAATAAATGAATCCACCCTCGTATATAATTACAATTAGTCCCTAATTGAGCAGTATAAACTAGACAGTATTTATTTATTCACAGAAATGTTATTATTATAACTTAACATGTACTAGTAGATTACGTACCATGAACTGTAAGTGCCATTTTTCTGGTCGAGAATGCAATTTGGAAAATCGATGGCCGTAGGGCGGAGCTTTCCTAATAATCGAGATCATAAAAGTTACTTACAGTTCGTGGTTAATACATTAATTTTTGTAATACCTGTAAAAATCAAGGAAAATCAATAAATAATGAGTTAAGACTGAATTATTGACAATGACCTGTCAAGATGTACAGTGACGCCTATAATTGGCCGAACGGCTGTTGACGGAGTGTTTTGTTGTTTTTGTATTTTAATAAATTGAGTAGCCTAAAACTGAACAAAATAAAGTTTAATAGACAAACAATTCTTAATATGTTGGTACTTAATATCCACTATTCACTTACACTTCAAGGTGGAGTGTAATAGCTGTTAACATATCTAGGAATGTTATGAGTATCATAACTGCCGCAGATGTTTCGAAAACCTCGCTCTACCAGTTCGGATTTTAAGACATCTAAGGCAGTTATGATTCATAACATCCGTGGTTTATTCAATAGTTTATCGGTTGCACTATGGTAATGGTTACCATATACGGTAAAGAAATAGTACCGACAGATACAATTATGAATTAGCTACCAGCCTACTTTTGTATATGTAAAAAAAGGCATACTATCCTGAAACCGATAAATAACTTTTACAGCCCTGTAACCATGGTAACTAGTAAATGAATTGTAACTTCGCCTTCCTCTAACAAAAGGTAATAATAATCTATAAGTAAATAAATAATTAGTTTATGTAAAAACTGAATACTTGCATTTGTAAAGAAAGTTGTTTTCTCTTGTCCTTCTTGCACACTGCGTATTTAGATGAGCAACGATTAGCCACTTCATTTCTATAACAAATAATGACAAACATAACAGTATATTGTTTGGCTCACCGTACCTATATTAATTACGTCGTAACAAGTATTAATTTTAAAAACAGCTGCTGAGCTGACTAGTACAACTAAAATAGTTTAAACCAAATAATTATTGGAATGACTAAAGAAACTACTGCTGGAAATAATTTATTGGTCACTAATTATAGAACTATGAACCAAATTTGCAACTTTCCCTAACTACCAATTATTTAAAAACTCTAATATTACTTATTCCGCAGATTTAAAAAATGCCTTAAAGTCAACAGACACGGGTGTCGATATAATGTTGTCTTTCGTAGATGTGTAAGGAAACGTGTACATAATAACCGCTTTGATGGTTTTAATCAGTTATGAATCAATAGGTATTTAACGGAACGTGTGGAAATGAAAATGAAATGAAGAACGTTTTAAAGAAATTACATTCTCTTTATTCTAATTTTAGCTGTCAAGGTAACTTATTAAAAGCAAAACATGATCTGAAATTGTAGTAACATTTATAAAAGTGTATGTACAGGGAGTGTATAAATTATTGTTAAACTTCTACGTATCGCCACACCCCCGAAAAATGTTACTTCTTATCACTAAGAAGACAAAGGTAAAGTTTTATTTGTAAATACGTTATTGTTTAATACTAAAAAATGTTTTTAACGTCGTTTTTACAACATTTTTAAACACCAACGGCTACCGATTTCAACGTTAAACATTAATTTTGACCTGCGTTTTTAAGTGCTGCATCTTGTTTTCGATTTTCTGATTAACAATTATTTTGATTCATTATGTTTAGTTACGGAATTTGTTATTTTGAATCCAATTTTGCCACTTGTAACAGCTCTTTTAAATGGCTTGTGGGGACTTTCGATGACCATGTGCAACATACATTTTTATATTAATATTTTCCTCTCAAAACTCTCCACAGAATAACGCTACGTAAAGCTTTAACACTAATTTATACACGCCCTGTGTAACAAAGGCATCTGTTTTAAAATAAATATAGCAATCATCAATCCATAGGAAAAGTACAATATCAAATATTAAAATAGAGAGGAGTTCATGTAATTTTTTTGTAACATATTTACCCTACAGTCTATATCGATCGTCGCTGTAACAAAAATAACATGATATGATATGTGTTAGATAGGTGTACATAATGGAATAAATATTATACTTATATGACCAAAAGGACTTGTATGTAATACCATTCTGGGTTGTATTTTTGTATCTAATGTTTTCAGTATTTTTGCAGTACAAATACGTTTCGTTTATTTATATTAAATTGGACTTCGTTGCATTTGAATAAGTACTGCAAATTTATAAGAAATATGGAATCTACGAATCAACTATTTGAAATATGCTGCTCCACAAATGAACTGGACCACCCATAAAAATTGTATTTATAACATTAAGTCGCAAAATATATCTATAAAAGCTTTTCTTTTATAGTATACTCATATTAAGCATCTTTAATTGCACTATCCTCAAATATCAACTGAAGAATTAACAAAATCATATTAATAAAATTAAAAAATACTAAAATTATAAAAATACTATATTTCACAAAAATAAGAGGAATCACAAAAAAGGTTAATTAATAGTTCTTTGAGTCTCTTCGGAACGTTTAAAAATGTTTGGCAACGATTTGGCATACTTTGTATGCAATGTGCTATCAAAATTTGGGCAAAATTCAAAATTTTAAAATGATAATACTTTATTAATGGACTTAGTTTTCTTTAAACTATTTTATGAAAAGAAATGCTTTTTATAGTGACACAATTATGAAAGTTTACCAAAAATGCCATGACTGCCCTTTTGGAAAATATTTTTAAAAATTGCACCAATATATGCAAATGGTTCAGTTCATTTGTGGAGCAGTATACATACAGTGAGGTCGTAAAGTTTAGAATAAATTCAGTATTTCCTAACATGTACGTTTCCGGCTAAAACTCTCGGACCCGTCGATTTTTATTTTTATTTGAGCATTTTTTTAAATAAAATGCATACATACAGGGTGTCCCGTGTATGAGGTATGGCGTTATCGATGTTTTTTTTTTAATAGAAACCCCCTTTTTTATTATGGAATCTGAAAGAACACATTTTTTTACTTACGGTAAGGTAATTTTTGGGTATAGGTCACATTACCAAAAATTGAGAAAAAAAATAAATTTGCAAAATACTAAATTTGATTTTAAGAAGTGTGATTTTACGCTTTTATCAATGACAGCAATCAACAAAAAACATATCGGTCGTCTTAGTTACTGTCAGGCAGACAACGGTGCACAATTTGTACATTTAATTTAGTTGTTCTAGAAATTACTAAACTTAGTATTTTGGAATTTTTAAATTTTTTCTTAATTTTTGATCATCTGATCTATACTCAAAAATCAGCTTACAGTAAGTAAAAAGATGCGTTCGTTCAGATTCCGTAATAAAAAAGGGGGTTTCCATTTAAAAAAACATCGATAACGCCATACCTCATACACGGGACACCCGTATGCATTTTATTTCAAAAAATGCTCAAATAAAAATTAAAATCGACGGGTCCGAGCGTTTTAGCCGGAAACGTACATGTTAGGAAATACTGAATTTATTCCAAACTTTACGACCTCACTGTGTATTAAACACTTGACTTAAGCCAGGACGTAAAAACAGGCAACATGATTATATTACTCATACACTTTACAATGAAACCATGGAATTTGATCCATACAGGCAGTTACAATTTAAAATCGTTGAGTTACCTTTAATTTTCTTATCGAATCGACTGTTCAGAATTTTGCCATATTGGAGTATTTTTGAAGGACACGGTATATATGTTATTAATCGTAGTTGTTTAGTACCCGCATTAACATTTTTATAGTTATTGGAGACCCTGATATGGATTTTTACTAGTGGATTATTGTTTGAAAACATACAATGATTTAATTGGAACTGCATTTACCTTATTTTACTCTCAACTGAAATATTTTTAAATATAGGAAAACATTGAAGTCAGTGAGTAATGAAATCAGTTAATACTATCAGCATTATAAAACTCGCATAAAACCTATAATATTGAAATTTAGATCCGATAAGGGTTTTATTTTTTTAATAATTAGGCATATTTTTAGTACCAAAGCATATATAACTTTGTGATTCTTCCTTTAAATATTTTTATTGATCCTGGTCAATATTAACAAACTTAGTCGCTTGAAGTTTAAGCATCATTAACTCATATAAACGAAGACAGAAGATAAGTTCAGAGATTTATTGCGCAGTTATTTTATTTGGACTGACTATCTTTTACTCTATGCGGATTATTTGCCATGGTTTTAGGTATATCAAATTCTAGGTCCGTTTCCAAGATAAGACATGTTTGCGCAGGCTGCCGCAGACTCCGGTGGGTTATTGCATGTATAAATTACAAGTCAGGGTGCTAATTGCTCCATAAATCCGAATGCATCCCCTCGCAGTGCCGCTTACCTATACACATACCCCCATACTTTTCCTAGTTTTAATTAGTTCCTACTTAAGCTCTTAGTCTACCCTACGTGAACCCCTCCGAGTTATGGACTATTTCGGGGACTTTATAAAATTTTGAGGTTGGGTTATATAGTGATTGCTGCATTATTTATAGACCGTGGTGATAATAAAGCTGGAAGTGCGAAAAGTAATTACACTGATCTTTATATTCTAATAAACAAGGCGGAACGGTTCTGCGAAATCCTACGGCAAATTATTTCTTAATAGTTTCGCTGTTGGCGTAAAGATCTTATACAACTGTTTTGAAAAATAGTATATAATGGCAATTGATTACAACTTACAGTTAATTTTATTTTACATACTCAAGCACCTTGCAATAGGGTTTCCGCAAATTCTTAATATTTTTTAAATTATAACGAACTCAACTGGCTAACAGACCTAGCAATTTTTTAAAGAGTGGAGTTACTATATTATTAAAATTATAAAGCCAAGCAAACATAATAATCAATGTTTAGCAATTATTTCTGCCAAGTATGGGGTCAGGGGCATGTCAGGCAACCAACCATACACTTAAAACTTCGCGCAAGCATTAATATTAGAATTTGAAACTGTTTTTACGTACATAAGTACATGGCAATACACAGTTGAAGCGTCTGCAGCTCTTTTAACTTCACCATTTAATTTAGTTTACTTAAATAAGTATACTAGTGGATAAGGCTACACTTTAAGCTTTGCTTTTCTTAATTTACACAAATTTAAAGCCACAGCCAAATTCAATTAGGTATACATACTTATCACATTTTTCAGCGCCGTATGTCGCCTCAAAATAAATTGAATTTTATTATTTTTAGAAATTATGTTAGTGTAGCATTAAGTTATTTGGAATTACAACTTGCAACTAACCTTGGGGCTTACAATTTTCCAACTTTCTTGTATTGCGTGAAATGTCAATTGTTACAAAAATATCAAGTAAATAGATATTAAAATAATTCGTAATGATTTCTTAGAAAGTCAACAAATTTAAATTGCTGGAAGGGCTGTTACATAATTTTTGAAAGAATTACGTAGGTAAGTAAAAAAAAATTTTATTGGAACATCAATTTTAACGTTTTATTAGTAAACCACTTCTCTTATTAAGAATCATTTGAAACAATCTTCAATTTTATTATCCCCGTTGTACAATACTGCAACTATTTTAAGCCCAACTGTAGTCGCAATAATAGTTATTGATGGTAGAAGTGTGTTATATTACAAATAATTCACTCGAGAAAAGCACGAGTCACACTAGGCTGCTTACCAGCTGCTGCTGACCAGCGGCTGGCAGTAGCACCAGCAAGCAGCGGCTGGCAAGCCGGTCACACTGTCGGCTGCTACTCGCCAGTTTTTACTAGCAAGAAGCTGCCGGTACCACTTTTTTTGTACTTTTTAACCTTATTCAGTTCTTTTCGATAGGTGTCTTTTAATTTTCTTTTAATCGACTCACTTGTACGAGGAATTCCTGCAGTTTTAAAGTCTTCTAAAAGGTTATTGTACGATACCTCTTTCACATTCCGATTCAAATAATCTTTTGACGTAACGTCCCACAAACATGGATAATTTTGAAATATATTTAAAAACGAAATAATTTCTTCCATTCCACTTTAATTCATCATTGTAACAATATACCGGGTGTCCATTTTCAAGTCGAACATAGGCAATTAACATTAGTGTATTCACTCGTTCTTCATTGAAATAATTAATTTTTTGTAGATACTTTTAACAGACGTTGACAGAAAATACCTGATTTACGTCAAATAATTACCAATTTTTTTGACAAATGCTATCGAACTTGAAAAGCAAGGCATGGCATATTTCAAAATTCCCAAGCTTTAAATTAGTATTTTAAAATAAAAATAGCATCTTGAATATTATTATTAGTATCATTTGATGCGTAATAATTTTATCTTTCCATTGATATCATTACCTTCCCTGTAAGTTGAATTGGCGAGCAGGAATCGGAAAAAACGTTCAATACAATGTTAATCGCCTATGTTCGACTTTGAGAACGGACACCCGGTATATAACAATTATAACAAAAAACAAAAGACCACGTGGTAGGCACGATAGCTGGGTATTCGATGCTGATAATGGCAATAATGGTCAGATTGCGCTGCCGGCTGGTATCAGCGGTCACGTGATCTATAGTCGCCGCTGCCTGCTGCCAAAAGTTGAATATGTCCAACTTCGCCAGCCGCTGACGAATACTCGCCGGCTGGCGATGCCAGCGTCGAATATTGTGGTCACACCAACCTGATTGACGGCTGACAGTAGCGGCTACTAAATTTTTGGCTGGCAACCAGCCTAGTGTGACCCGTGCTTTATTCAGTTCTTTTCGATAGGTGTTCCGTAAACTTTTTTTTTAATCGACTTAAGTGTACCAGGAATTCCTGCAGTTTTTAAGTCTTCTAAAAGGTTATTGTACGATACCTCTTTCACATTCCGATTCAAATAATCTTTTGACGTAACGTCCCACAAACATGGATAATTTTGAAATATATTTAAAAACGAAATAATTTCTTTCCCATTCCACTTTAATTCATTCATTATAACTATATATATATATATATATATATATATATATATAACAATTATAACAAAAAACAAAAGACCACGTGGTAGGCACGATAGCTGGGTATTCGATGCTGATAATGGCAATAATGGTCAGATTGCGCTGCCGGCTGGTATCAGCGGTCACGTGATCTATAGTCGCCGCTGCCTGCTGCCAAAAGTTGAATATGTCCAACTTCGCCAGCCGCTGACGAATACTCGCCGGCTGGCGATGCCAGCGTCGAATATTGTGGTCACACCAACCTGATTGACGGCTGACAGTAGCGGCTACTAAATTTTTGGCTGGCAACCAGCCTAGTGTGACCCGTGCTTTATTCAGTTCTTTTCGATAGGTGTTCCGTAAACTTTTTTTTTAATCGACTTAAGTGTACCAGGAATTCCTGCAGTTTTTAAGTCTTCTAAAAGGTTATTGTACGATACCTCTTTCACATTCCGATTCAAATAATCTTTTGACGTAACGTCCCACAAACATGGATAATTTTGAAATATATTTAAAAACGAAATAATTTCTTTCCCATTCCACTTTAATTCATTCATTATAACTATATATATATATATATATATATATATATATATATATATATATATATAACAATTATAACAAAAAACAAAAGACCACGTGGTAGGCACGATAGCTGGGTATTCGATGCTGATAGTGGCAATAGTGGTCAGATTGCGCTGCCGGCTGGTATCAGCGGTCGCGTGATCTATTAGTCGCCGCTGCCTGCTGCCAAAAGTTGAACATGTCCAACTTCGCCAGCCGCTGACGAATACTCGCCGGCTGGCGACGCCAGCGTCGAATTTTGTGGTCACACCAAGCTGATTGACGGCTGACAGTAGCGGCTACTAAATTTTTGGCAGGCAACCAGCCTAGTGTGACCCGTGCTAAAGACCCCTATCGCCTAGCAGCCTCGAGGGCGCAACTCTCTCGTGGATTATTTGTAATAACACGCGTGTCTTACAAAACAACCCAATAAATATTTAAAAAACATAAATGTTGTATTAACAGCCGTGAAAAGTCATAGGGACAACACATAGAATCGCTTGCGATTCGTGTTGTACGTTTGGCAGTACTGAAGTGTATTGTCAGTCTATGTCAAATTCCAGGTTAGTAAGTTAGGTTTTGTTTGTTATTTGACATATACTAACGCAAAACTTAACCTGCAAATCTCGAATTTGGAATAGCTTGAAAGTGCTACCAACAATACAATAGTGGTTTTTTATCTCATTATTGGGTTATTGTTTATCTCACTAGTGGGTAAAATTGATCTAGCCTTATAAATAGGAGGGGTTGGATAAAATTACTTCAGTTGCAACATTGTACTATTCTATTTCGTTAGAGTTTTGCACGATAATCAAAAGATACACTTCCTCTGAAACTGTCATGGGGTAATTGTAACTTTCTATATGTTTGCTGATAATATAAGTAAAATTTGCATATTTTTTTATAAATCAATGAGTCTTGCGTTAAATTATAGCGGTGCACCATTGCCTATAATGGTACAAGTTTGTAATATCTCTCAAATCTATCCAATACGCGTTCAGTATCTTTTGAAATCTTTAACTTGAACACCGACAAAAACGGAATCAATCGTTCAGTTCTTGCGTTATGCATTGTACTTCAGTGTACGCTTTTCTTGGAAATATATTTAATATGTATTTCTTAGAAACTATTTTATTTCAAGTAACTACACATTCTATAATTATTATTTTTGACTGAAACACTCTATAATTCTGTGCTGCTGTCTTATGCATAATACAATGAACTCCCATTTGACTGGCAAGGCCATGGAATCCAATAAGAACAAAAACATTTGCATCAGTTTAAAGCTCATTCTTTTCTTTTGCAATTGCAACTTTCAGAGGTTGGAGTTAAAGTGTATGGAGAGACACATTTTTGATTTTAATAATTTGTTTGTTGTATATTATACCGATGGGGCCACAATTATATTATATAACAGCAATTAGATAACATGAACAAGAAAGTAACACGTATTACTTGAGTAAGAAAGATATAAACATAGTAGCAAATATTCGAGTAGGCCTGACGCTTATTTTAATTATGACCAAGCATGCCTACTAAAATAATTTTTTCGTATGGTCATCTCTTTCTTACTCAAGCATTCTATTTTGTTGTTCATGTTATCTCATTGCTGTTATATATAATTATGGCCCCATCAGTACATTAGAGAAGTGCCGCGGAATGCTTTTCGCGCAATGACTTTCTACGGTTATAAAAAAAGTTTGACATATGTATGACCAAAGTTATCAAAGTTAGTTGCAACTTTTGGCGGGAATAGTCCTTCCATATCCACAGTTACCTAGTCATTCGATTCGTGAATTTAAACGTGGGCCTGTACGTTAGTAGATGAACCGAGGCATGGACGACCTTCCAGCTACTAAAAACGTCAGTGCCACCGAAAGGCCCTTTCAAGGAAACCGGGATGTAACTCATTAAGGGATCCAACAAGAACTAGGTATTGAATCATCTACAGTAGAAAACATTTTAACATCAACAGCTGGGTGTGAGAAATTTAGTAAGTGAGTGGATTCCCGACTTAACTGGCGAAAAAACAAGCCGGATAAACCGGTGCAAATGTATGTTAGAAAAATTCGATGCAGAATCGTTAAAGCATTTGCTTATTAATATTGTTACGAGAGATGAATCTTGGGTCTATCATTATGATCGCGAGATAACAATCAAATGTTTGGAAGTTTGCAAATGAAGCTATGCCTACAAAGGTTATTCGCAGTAAAAGTGTAAACAAAATCAGTAACGTCTGATTACAAATGGCGTAGCTAGCTGGGCAATGGTTCAATATGTTAAATATATTTTTTATAAAATTTTAAAATGCATATAACACATATTTTTTAACCGAAATTAAAGGTACAAACTTAAAATTTATATAATGTAACAAACCAAATAAGAATAATTTAGATTGTTCATTGCATAATGGCGAGACCCGACGAAGAATAATACCCCGATGTGATTCGAACACTTGCTGAATGCTGACCCCCACCTTTAAATCTTTGTGTATCGAAGGCCATAGAAAGCGTTTGGAATGAAATGCTAATGCCGGGATGAGCTGTCCCGTGAATCAAATTGAAAATGGGATACCTAAACTTTTCAGGTATGCATGGTTTGGCGACATTCGTAGATTTGTCAATCCAAATCGATATGTTTTGGTTTTAATTAAAAAAAATCGATTTTTTCCAAGAATTGTTGCAATTCTATCTGTACATCTATACATTTTATTTTAGAATTGTAGATGTAAAATAAAACACACTTCGTATCTTCGAATTACAAAGCAATTCCATCTATTCGTAATAATAGTTCTTGTAACCTAGCAATGTGTATCTAAGTTACGTATACATATAGATCACTAACACTACAGTATCAGTAATATTGCAATCTCTTACGCGTTTTTATGTTGAATAACTACACGCATATTTCACTGTAATACAACCCTATTCTCCATTGCAATTAATAATAAAAACAGGCAGATCTATCCTAAACGCTCTGAAGTTAGTTGTAGTGTACCTGTATAATACTTTAGTAAGAGTAGAGCGAACGGCGAAAAAGTTGGATATTTTTTTCATGGCTACCATTGTTTAATACTGTTACGTTTTTACGATCGGGCTATTTAAAAATTATAGGACGCTTCTTGTATTATACATTTACTAGCAGTCCAGTGAGACAAATGTCTCATTTAACGCGCCTTCAAACCTCGATCGGTTAGGCAACCACCCAGACCTGGAAGGTGTCAAAGTGGTTGCCTAACCGATCGAGGATTTAAGGCGCAGAGGGTCGCAGCTACGTTTGGCGGCCGAACCAGTTTTTATTTAATACGCGTTCTATTTGAAAAACGGTCTTTTTGTGATTTCTCGAAAACCGGAAGTGTCACGTGACTGAAATTCGGTTCCTGACCTGACATGACCATTCCAAACATATAACTTTAATAACTTTTTTCTCTATCTCTTACGGTTTGGCTGCTGAAACAGCGTCCCGGACAAAACAGCGTCCCGGACAAAACAGCGTCCCAGACAGACACGTCTATTAGATAAAGGATTTACAACGATTAATTACGATTATTTACAAACACAAGAATCATCAAGGCAGAACACAAATTACTTAAACTAACGAACTATTTCTAGCAACGATACATTTATTTATTTATATTGCACTTAACAGTAATGATTTATATGGTTATATTTATTTGTTATTTATTTCACTAAAGTTATATACACACGGTCTATTTATATTACGCGCTTCGAGTTTGATGAGAACTGGATGACTTAGAGCAGCATGGTCGGCTCTTCGCAAGACTCTTCTGCTAAACTCCAATGATATATGTTTTACTACGTCAGTACGGTTGCTGGGATGATCTTCGCACTTGAAGATGTCTTGGTACCGGGCCACCAGATCTTCGAACTTCTTCCGTTCTTGTTTGCTCATGCCCCTTCCCAAGATTGTGTTCCTCCTGACGATTGCCGGTCCCCTGCTGACGTTCATCATCCTTACTGAGACCCCAAGCCCAGTCTTTACCAACATCTTCGAGGTATTCTAATGAAACTTGGTATAGGTTAATATTTCATAAAGTGGCATTGTTCGGTCAAAATAAATTTAATTTATTTCTACCAGTGGCATGCATCGGGACCCCCCAGTTAACTTATTTTAGAAAAATCTGGTACGCCACTGTTTTTTAGCCAAAAGTTTTGTAGCTATTGTAAGATCGTTTGTTATTAAATAATATTTTTTTAAATGTCTTTAAACTATATTTTAAAAACAAGCCATTTAGGTCCCATTCACATCCAATCAACGAAATTGCTGTTACAGATTCTTCCGTTTTTCTCGAAAAAGGTTTATTCTATCAAAAAGCAAATACATCTTTTGTATAGTTTCGGTGGATGAAGCTAAAAAACTTGTTGTATTGGCTAAAAAACAGTGGCCTACCAGATTTTTCTAAAATAAGGTAACTGAAGTGGCCCCGCAGTGCACGCCACTGGTGGAAATAAATTAAATATATTTTGACCGAACAATTCCACTTTATGAAATACTAACCTACACCAAGTTTAATTAGAATACCTCTAGGCGTTTTCCAGATTTTTGAAAAAAAATTTTTTTTGTTTAATTTTAACATCCTGTATCTTGAAAACGAAGCCGTTTAGGTCCCATGTTTATATGAACTTTTTTGTTTATTTCGTGTTGGAGAACACATCCCTAAAATAGTGCCGTGCAATTCCGAAACACCCTGTATAAGTACTGTAAGATATGATACCATTTGGAGGTTATATCTTACTATATATGCTTAAATGTAGAGGTAAAAAAAACACGTCTTGTTTCAAGAACCAATATACTAAACTTGTTTATAAATTTGTTTGATCGTTGGCTTCATAACCTAAACATAAGCGACTGGATTCACTACAGTACAAAAGTGAATATCCAGTGCATGAGCTGAGTATACAAATACGATTGCCGAAATGGGTAGATTGATTTTGACGAAATATAATATTTTCAAGTGTCATAATTTGCCTATTCAAATTAAAATCGGAAAAACGTCAGAGAGTATTCGATTTCTTTAAAAAGTAATTTATTATTCCCAGCACAAAGAATAATCAAGCCGTTTTTCTCAAAATTTCTACATTTAAAAACAAAAGGATGCGATTTTTTAAAATTGTAACTACTTCAGTCGTTTTAACACGTTTACGATACAAGTACGTAAAGCTAGTCTTTAGTCACGTGAGTGGAAGAGTTAAAACGTGAGCTTAGCGAACGTTTTGGCCCGCACGTGCAGCTAACTATGCTTTACGCAAATTATTTTTCACAATATTTTTCCTACGATGTAATCTAGAAAGCACGGTAAATCTAAAAAAATTACTTGAAATTCAAATTAGGATTACTACATTGAAATAATAGGTTTCTCTTGATAAGAAAAACTTTACCCCTTGCGTCCGGTCTCGACACACAAAGCATCACCTTTACTCCTAATAACATAATATACTATTATGCGCCATTGTTATTAATTAATTATAACTAACCAGTGCTGTCAATACAAGTGTTGACAGCTCTAGCCTGCTTCAGGGCAATAAATAATATAGCGACACATAAAAATGTACATGCAAAAGAAAATCAAACCAACTAGATGTAGTTCTTTTATAATCACTCTGTATATAAGTGGAGATATTTTAAATATTATGATGGCCAAGCTTTCGTATCCTCCGAGTATACCGAATGTATACAACGTTTTCAAAAGAATATCATGTAACATTCTACTTTTTAAAATATACGTATGTGTGTAACACGTAACATTGTAATATAAGAGCATTCAATAAAGAAATTCCTGATCACCTCAAATTTATTTAATTTTCGAATGAAAATATTTTGAGCTCCTGATAACAATATTTACATATACCATTTAGCTAGTTTATAAGTTATTGCAACTAACGTACGAGAACAAACCATTACTTATGCGTCGAGTGGTGAATACTGGAAGACTATCAATTCGAAATGCGTCACCTATACTTATGATTTTAATTCGCCCAGTGGCGTATTAACCATGCTTGCCGCCAGCAGCCCCTTAAAAGTTTGCCCCATATGTTACTAGGCTGTGATTACTTTAGATTGCTATTTTCAGTAGATACATGCCTGGAAATTAATATTTAATGACAAATATTAAACTTTTTTTATCAAGCATTCCATTTTGGCGCCCCCTGAAATTTTGAGCCGAAAATGTGGTCCACGAATCCCCAAGGGTCCGCGAAACTACCATGAGAGGTCCGTGAGTGACCTTTAGCAAAATAAAAAATGTTTAGATTTCTATTGACCGAAAACCAGTCTGAAAACGCATTACAAATTATGTATCAGTACGGCACTGTACGCATTCTCTCCATCCGACTACTGTGGATCCATTTCCTATAGATCATCCCATAGGTTTGACGGCGATGGAAGAAAACTTTCTGGCTGAAATAGACAGATGGGGCATTAAAGGAGTGTTTTAAATCAAACTCTCCAGTGTTTTTTGGTACACATTTTCAGAACACCAGAAGACCACACTGTGTTAGCAGAGAAAAAGCAATGAAATTCCTGTTTCTATTCCAGACGACGTATCTACCGGGTGGTTGGCCATACCTCTGAACATAGGCAATTTACATGGCTTATCACGATTATGCATATTCCTGCTCACCATTTTATGGAAAAAATGGTAGTGCTACGAAATTAAAGAGAATAATTTTCTGCGTCGTTTAGTATTAAAAATTTATTGGGTAATGCCAATTGTGCATAAAAATATTAATTTTAAAATTTAGATATTCGCAAATATGGGCGGCCGCCCTTGTTAAAAAACAAAAGCTGTCCGTTGACAACTCAGATAATTGTGTCGCGTAAAATGAATGCAATTTACTCTAACGAGGAAAGGGTGTTCATTATTAAAACTTTTTATGCTGGCAATAGTTTACGCAGAGTTAGGGACTTATTCTCGATACAATTTCAAGATAGCCCAATTCCAACAATTGCGACAATACAAACTTATGTGCAGAGATTCGAAATGACGGGAAGTGTAGCAGCTAAAGAAAGCAAAGGTAAATAATTAAGTTCATACAGTGTATGTGTTCACTGATACTATTTAAATGTATAATATTGTAGGTAATCGAGAAAGTCGAAATGATGATTTAGTGGAAAGGGTTTTCGCATTAATACAACTAAATCCAAACCTAAGTGCAAGATCAGTAGCTCGTGAGTGCAATGTTAATTATGGATCGGTATTAAAAATACTTAAGAAGCATAAAAAGTTTTAATAATGAACACCCTTTCCTCGTTACAGTAAATTGCATGCATTTTAAGCGACACAATTATTGGAGTTGTCAACAGACAGCTTTTGTTTTTTAACAAGCGCGGCCACTCATATTTGGGAAGCGCGGCCGCCCATATTTGCGATATCTAAATTTTAAAATTAATATTTTTATGCACAATTAACATTTTCCAATAAGTTTTTAATACTAAACGACGCGGAAAATTATTCTCTTTAATTTAGTACCACTACCATATTTTTCCATAAAAATGGTGAGCAGGAATATGCATAACCGTGATAAGCCATGTAAATTACCTATGTTCAGAGGTATGACCAACCACCCGGTATGTGACAGTGAATTTTCACACCTACGTGCTTTAATGAAACAGTAAACTCCGAAATTTTAAAAATAAACAACTAAATGTTAAAATAAAAAACATAACGCAAATAAAATGAGAACAGAAAACAAAATTAGAAAACACAATTCTAATTTAAAAAAAGTACAAAGCATATATAAACATATGGTGTACCTGCGTTACCATTCCATCGGCCCCGACCGGGCGAATGTCTCCCAAAATCGGAACACCACTGCGTCCTTTATAACGCAACGGTAAGCATATGCATTTATCAGTAAACGCGAGTTCAAATCCCACTGACTGCAATGTTTTTTTTAAATTTCCATATTCATGTATTTCGCATTACTAAGAGTTTCTGTACTATTAGCAGCATTAAGTTAATTTTTACCGATTTTGTAGATAATTTCGAAGACTTCAATCATAATTTGATGTAGTAAAATTTGTTTTTCTTGCAGCGCGCTTTCTGTATTAAAGACGTTGAAAACATTTTCTTTTGTAACTTTTTTGCAAAAATGCAAAAATTATTATAAATGGAATAAAACCACCTATGTGGCGCGTTCAAAAGCTAGTAAAGATATATGTATCAATATGTTAAAATAATACAATATAAACAAATAATTACATTCTATTATGCGTAGTAACATATAAATGTAGAATAAAGTGTAGGGTCGCAGAAGTGTTTTAAATTAAACAAATTCTAGCGGAAAAGTAATTGTAGAGAAAAATACCATAGTAGTGGAACAAGTAAGCTCTCAAAATCGGTCTGTGGTGTTCTGCTGATTGTTGCAATGAACCACTGTAGCAGCGATGAGCCCAAAGCAGTGAATGTATATGTGCAATCAGTGGACCCCCTTCAACAGTTGTTTAAAATTTAAGTCAGTTTGTCGCCACTGTTTTAAAAATGAAAAAAAAATCGTTAGAATAAGGCCACCTATGTGGTGAGTTAACAAGTTAATAATTCTAATGTTTAATTGATATGGGTGGGAATTATACAACAAACGCCGTTACAACTTGGTGGGATATAGCATTTCCCTTGCAAATTACACAAGGCAATGTAATGTATCGACCGCATTGGGCGCAATTCGCATTATTATAATTAGCATTATTTGGGCTAACATCGTTAATACGTATTACAAGTTAATTTGTTTGTAAAATTGACCACTTCTTTATTTGTTTTTTATTAGTAAGAAATACATTCTTTTTTTCAGTGCCATTCTGGCGCCTCTTGGCGCTTGCGCTTGTAGACGGGGGCCTAGTCGGCCTATACCTAGTTACTGCCCTGCCTATATCAGTACATGCAATACGTCCGCGACATTCCAAACAACCTGCCAAGGGCACGCAAGCGAGTAAAGGCTGAGGACCGCTGGTCTAGATCAGCCTCACCATTTCACTAAAATAAAAAATCAAATAAAACGTACCTGAAAATAATAACACCAATAAACCAATAAATAATTTTAAAACCAAAGGACTCCATGCATCTTGCTCAGGACTAATCTCTTATCAGCTCCTGACCTTATCTATTTGTTTAGCCATGCTGCTTCCGATTGTGCAAGTAATTACAGATAAAAATTAGTTTAACATAGACACATACACATGCACTCGCGTTCCGTGTAAGTAATGTCTTCCCAAGCGAATTACGGCGGCAATAATAAAT
Organism: Agriotes lineatus; assembly: GCA_940337035.1. NCBI lineage: Eukaryota > Metazoa > Arthropoda > Insecta > Coleoptera > Elateridae > Agriotes > Agriotes lineatus. Next base: position 152,495,845 of record OW679195.1, read on the forward strand.
CCACAGACAAACTACAATTAAAAAACTTAAAGCCTGTGTAAGCAACCAACACCTGCTTATCAGCGGCTGAAGGAACCAGAGTGGGGAAAAACGATATTCGGTGGTGATAGATTCGTAGCAGTAATTAGCTTTTAATTTGACGGGACTTATCTGACGTATACGTGTGCGTTTACATTAAGGTTTTATCAGTAAACACACAATGTTTTATCATGATAACGTAAAGGTGTCCAGAACACGCGGTTAGTAATGGACATGAGGAAGCTCAACTGGAATTTAATAAGCAGGACGAATATATGCGTGTTGCAATGTTGTTTATTACTTCTGAACTACCCATTAAGGATATGGTTACAATTTTCAGTTTTGCTGATTTGAAAAAAATATTTTCCTAAATTAATTAGTTAACGAAATAAATATACCTAAAGATATACTATTGCTATCAAAAGAAAAACTAGGACAGTATTATTAGCTAGGTGAATCTGCATTTTTAATTTGTAATTGTTATGTGAATAAATTTAAAATTTATTCATAACGTCACTGTCAATCATGCATAGAATAAGTTTAGTTTCAAAACTCGAATTATTTCTTGCTTAGAAAACGGTATGACTAACTATTTGGCAACTTGCACATTTATCTGGTTTTCTAATTATGTTATAGTGCAGCTTTCTATATTAAAATTTAATATGACACGTTTGAATTATCTAGTTAAGGTCATTTAATCTAGAGTCCTGCATCGCCTAGGGCACCCACGCGTACCCGTGGGTTACCTGCATTGCGGGTCGGGTTAGGGGTAAAATTTATATCAATATTGTGGGCAACGGGTTGGGTGCGGATTTGAAACTGCGGGTTCCGGGTCGGGTGGCTTGTGCAACTTCATTTCTACAACATAAATTTTGTTTGAATATTAAAAAATTATACCTAATAATAATTTGACCGCCGAAGTGTAAAAATAACTTTCTTCATTGCATATAGGCATTCTATCTAAAGGCAGTTGTGGGTACGTACTGCTCAAATATTCGAAGTTGGGGTCAAATGCGATTTTAAAAGTGCAAAAATTGCGGGTCGCTTGTCGGCTACGGGTATAAAATGTCAGAAATTGCAGTTCGCGGTTCGGGTGGGGGTCCTATACATTTGAATGCATTTTGATTTCTGTCTTTTGTACATAATATCCCCATAACAATTGTTCAAAATGTCGCCCTCCAACTGCATTACATCGGTTTGAACGTCGCACATGATTTCGGCGGACTTGCTGTACGTTATCGTTGACATTTGAGTATTTTAAACAAATTTTGTTTTAAAACTGTCTTAACGTGTCATAGAGTCCCAGTGTCCCAGGGAAACATTTCCGCTCATCGGTTTCTATACTCAATTGCCTTCTATCGTCGCAGTGAATACCCCCTAGTAGTTTGATCCCATAGTTCTAAAACACCTTGTGTATTGGACCGGCGCAAATCTTTAATTTCATCAACTAAAATAATAATAATGAATGGCTAATAGATTTAAAAACAGTCCTAGTTTTTTATAGTAAGAGCACTGTTTAATTATAAATTCTGGATATATCTCCAAGATAAATTGAAACGGGTCAATTAGTGCCACCTGTATTTACTTATTTTGTATCTGTTCATTATATGCTAATTAGCAATGAAGCCTGACAGTAAGTGCTTTTATGTTTATTTATGTAGTTTAGCACTATAGAGTAATAATTGATGTATACGCTGTCAATGAGTATAGAGTGTAACGCGACGGGAGTTCGTGAAGCAATTCGTCGATAGTGCAGTTTCGTTCGGGGAATAACCGGTCGGTATGTGAATCAACGCCAGATGCCTGCAAGAAGGGCATTCGCGCCCTAGTGGTCGAATAACGCGGATCAACAGATTCGCATCAAGATTGTTAACAGGTGGGGATCGTATGCGAGCTCGCTGGTCGTACTTACGAATCATCAGCAGTATGAAGCGGGCTAATAACAGCCCTAAACAGTGCTTCATATATTGTGTTGTGGCCGGAATTATTCACCGCCGGCTCATTGTGCCTCTGAAAGGGATGCCGGCTTCCAAAAGCAGCCAAATTCTGCTGCATTTGCAGCCTTTGCCAAAAGACAACTATCGTTGCGATACCATAGGAAAAGCACCTGTCTTAGTATACGACTAGAGCATCGAGAAGGCCCCAAAGCAAGGTCAGTTGCTAGCTATAATCGCCGTACAAGGTAAAATAATATTGCAACATCTGGAGAAATTACACTCGTGTTTGTTAGCACGGGGAAACCCCTGCGGACAGAGCTTCGCGGTTACGTCATCTGAGCGTGTCCTCGCTATCTTGGAAGGCCGGTATTCTTTTACTAGGCCGTTTCAAGAATAGAAAACGTCGCGTTAAGTTTGTTAGTGCGCGCCCTTTGACTTTGCGTTGATAAATGAACCTTTAAGTATCTGTTTAAAGCATTTGCATATATGTAGCGGGCTAGCGTCTTATTTTGTATTGGCTTATATGTATTTTCTTGTGTGTATTTATTTACAGATTATATGTCTTTATTGTAAACTATTGGGATTTTTATGGTCATTAATATTTGTATTGGTGAGTACAACATTTCAGGTGTCCACGAGAAAAACCTTAAATGATGTTGGCTTCCCTTAGCCACTTTGCGGATGTAAAAAGAGTCTCATAGCACACCGACTGATTAAGCTAGCGAACCCGGGGCAATTTAGAGTAATAATTCAGTAGGTGTAGGGCTCGGAGTGAGGCAGCGTTACAAAATCAACCTTATTTTAAGATTTTATTTTCAGAATTACATTTTATAAAATAATTTAGAAAGTTTGCCTTTAGAGCCCTTTCAAAAACAAAAACACATTCACGCCCTTGGTGCGGTTCAAATCACTAGGAATTCGAATCCTTTTTCAGGGTCAAATGGTATTTTATAATACTTTAAGACAAAAAGATTCGTGTTCCGAATTCGTACAGCAAATTACAGCAAATCGAATACTCACCTTTTGGATTCGAATTGCAAAATTCCTCATTAAGGATTCAAATTCACATAAAGAATTCGAATTAATTTCGGTGATTCGAAATCATTTTTGTAACACAAATCCATTTCTGCTTTTCGGATAGCTTTTACACAGGCGTTGTACGTTTGTTTTCTTCGTTGTTAAGAGTAGTGATGGGCAGAATCGAATACTTTTCAGAATCGAATTCATCGCATTCGAATACTTTTCAGAATCGAATGATCATTCGAATGCAAACAATTCGAAATCAAAATCGCACTCGAATTCACATTCGAGTTGTGTGCTCGCTCTCGTACTGGGAGAGTGGTGACGTGTGACCTCGGCTGGGCGACACGCAACACCAGAGATAACGAGACGCTGCACGTACACAAAGCAAAAACAAAATATTCTTTTGATTGTAGGCGGTTCAGCTTACCCTATTAATAACGTATATTTATTTTGAAATATTTAAATGTTAAATTTATAGTACCGAAAATGAATATGCGAAAAGGTCTGTTTATAAAATAGTTGTTTTAATTGTTGTTACGGGCCTATATGTATTTCTTTAAAATAAATTATTAACCCCAGCGTTTGTTTCTCTTTCCCTTCGATGTATCTGTTTAAATTTTTAGTAGATTTAGTTGCTTTTATGATTTTGGTGGTGCTATATCGTTGGAGTGTGCAATCTTCAGTCTGTGTGGTAATATTTTAATTTTATATTTAATTCTGTAGTGTATATTTAACTAGAAACATTTCAGCACCAACTATTCAAGTGAGACCTGGATCAAAAAAATCTGTCGTTTGAGAGTTGATTCCATTCCTGCCTTCTATGAAAATCAAAATACCTATATGTAATGTCTATCTAAAGTCGAAACTTTCGGAATGGCAACGGGCAGTTCTCTGTGCATTCATATAGTTGCTTTCGGAGCGAGTTTGCAGCGGCGGGCATTCTTTAAAGTCCTGTGATACGCAGAGCTGTGCTAGCTAAAACTGAAACGATTCGAGTGCGAATCCGAGTACCAACCGCCGCCAAGCGCCGATGCATTCCAATTCAGCATTCTGATAAGAATCGAGATCACGCCGAATTCAGCATTCGGATCGGAATCGAGATCACGCCCGGCGAGATTTACAAACACCGATTAAGTATTCGATTCGAAGCATTCGAATACACTCAACAGAATCGAATGCATTCGAGATCTTGCAAGAATCGAATACTGTAGTAATTTGCATTCGAATAGTTCCATCACTAGTTAAAAGTAAGGAGTGCGATTTTAGTCCTGTCAAGAGCTAACAACAAATAATATATTTCTTATCCGATTATTCCGATTAGTGATAGCACTGTTTTTAGTTTTTGATTCTAAATATTCAATAAAGTGCATTTTATTCGAAATTAAGCTAGTCTATGGGCATAATCATAAAAAGTAATAACTGTAACAGTATACTGTAGCCATAATTCTGAAGTTAAACTGAAATGATTCCCTTTTTTTACTATTTTCCCATGTACCTAACCTTACCATTTAACCTATTTTTGGGAGATATTTCGGTAGCTGTTCATTTTTATTCTTGTATTATATGTTAATTTTTTGTTAACATGGAAAATATTGCCTCACTCACTCCCTTAAAGAGTATACTAGCTTTTAAGCCCATTACATCTGTGCCCTTACTCTAATTAAAATACTTTTTGCATCTTTAAAATTGAATTGTAAATAAAATATCACAGAAGAAAATGTTTTAACATCTTTAATATAAAAAGTACACCGCAAGAATGTTTAAAATTAAGTGAAAAATAGGTTAGAATATATTAATGTTGCTAATATGTACTACCAAAACAGCAAAAGTAAACACTTGGTAACGCAAATTACATCAATTGTTAAAGAAAAAAATCGTAGTCGGTGGGAGACAAACCTGCAGAATCCGATTGTTAGTTAGACTCCCTAACCGCTTGCCTACAAAAGTTTTTACTTTCTTCGGTATCCAAATAATTTTAGTGTCTGTATATTTTTGGTTTTAATTCCTTCTACTATTTTTAGAAAATATAATTATTAAAATGTGTAGTGTTCATTTGCTTGCGCCTAAAGATATCATTTCTGAGATAGATTCTAAACAAAGTCTTCTAGTATATAGTAGCAAATTGTATTTAATAAATGGGTCTATCTATGGGTCTATTTTGAAAAATGAAATATATGACTTTTATTAAAAGATAAAATGTAACATATCGTTCTTTGCATCGCGAAACATTTCACATATTTCTACATTACAGGTATTAATTTGTTATGCACTTTCTACAATTAGAATATGAAAAACCATTTTAATATAATTTGCATTCTGAGGCAAATGGAAGTATAGTCTGTTTTTTTGCTTTATGATTCAGAGCAGGCTTTGGTTTTACATTTTTGTAACAGTGTAGGTAGTTGGTTACAAAGAAAAACACTAGTAATGTCAAAAACTTATTACAACTGTCAATGTGTTATCTTATAAGCACTATTCTACATAATGAAAGCTACAATTATTACTGAACCACTGACATTAAATAAGGTACCTATTGCTTTTTTTTAAGAAATTTTATTTAAACATGGTTGTTATCTAACTGTACAGAAACTCCATAAAATTTCTTTATGTTCTAATGTGAAAATATATTATTAAAAACTTGCTCATGACCTTTGTTTGCAAATCTGTGTTGCAGAAGTTATTATTTATGCTACACGTATAAGAGGGATTAACTGTTTTTTCAACATTGCCAAAAACTGCCACCGTTCATACACTTATGATAGTACCATTGTCCGTGTCAAACAGTGTCACACCCTGGTAAAAATCCTGATGTGCATCCCGCATGCAAAATAGTATATCTCTTTCCCTCCGCCTTAACTTTAGATGGATTACTTTTCCAGTATATGTCGTGGGTCTACCTATGCGGACTGGTTCCATTGCAAAATATCCAGTTTCATCCAAAAATCGGACCATAATTTTTCACTAGAATTTCGAAATTGTAAAAATATTTCTTTAAAGAAGTAATCTTCGCCGAAATTAAATTATTCTTCTCACATTTTCTTCCATTAACAATTTTGTATTTATATCCCATATTTTTTAATGTGTAGTATAATTTTGAACGAGTCCTGATATAATTTAGTTCCTCTCTTGCACATCGCAATAAATTATCCAAAGTAAAAAATCCAAAGTTTCTTAATATCCTCCCTGAAACTATAGTCGTCCCAAGTTAAAATTTGTTTTTCCTTTTTCATATTGTCATTACGTAGTTGCTGGGGTTGTGATTTTGCTTAATTATAATATTAAACAGAATTACATTCAAAATCTAGCATAATAACAAATTGTAAGAAATTTTATAATGGTTTAATTATTAATACTTACATCAAAGATTTGATCAACTCTTCCAATGATGGCTGTTTTACTTAATTTACCATTGATATCTTTTATATTAGTATAACAGCGTTTTATAGCCACTTTAGATATACTATTAATACTGCTTTTTCGTGGCATTTTATTAAAAGTTATTGAAGTGTCAACGTGACAATCTCGGGGACCTTGATTTTGACGTAAGGTATATTTTCTAACTAAACTGTTATACACTGCTAAAATAATATAAATGCAAGGCCTGCTCTGAATCATAAAGCAAAAAAACAGACTATAGTCTAATTATTAGTTTTATTAGTAATACATTACTGACTATATCAAACACATCGTCTGTATATATTAGTCTTCTACGATCGTACAAAAACACTAGTTACTTACCTACTGCAAAAAGTGGCCCTTGATTACACCAATAATTACAGGTGATCAACAACATTTCACGCGGCCACTTAATTTTAGCTTGTCCTGATCGTTTTGACGGTTTTTGTCATTAATTACCCAATTTAGGGAGATGGTGGTGTTTTGTTAATGTCTAAACTGTCATGAAGGCACAGCACTAATTTACACTATATTGAAAATGAAAGTGGTATTGCACTTCACATGTAGTGTGAAACAAACAGTAACTTTTTTTCTTGTTACATAAATAACTATTGTTTTGATTATGTAGCAAATATACCGTTGGACCCATAATTAAAAATAACAGACGTAAGATGGAATGGATAAAAAAATAAAGTATGTACTTGAAGAAGAAAGAGACACAAATGCCAAACTTCAGTTTTAAGAACGCTCGTGCATTTTTATTATAATTTTTGTCATAAATGTCAAAAACTAATTAAAAATATTCCAACTTCTATTCTATTACTAAATAAATAATCTAATTATGCCTATTCTTTCACGCAGTCAATCGTCTCGTCATATTTAAATGTGAAAAGTTAACATTTTGTCGAATTTGATGTTATAATGCCAATTGTCAGCTATAATTTACCAAGGGCAATGATAATCACCCGTAATAATTTTGATAAATAACATCCCGAAAGTGCGTTCCTTAGAAATAGCCCCAGGCGAAGCCGAGGGTTATTTTTTAAAGATAACGCACTTGACGGATATTATTTGTCAAACTCCCAAAAGAGGATGTGTTATTTCTGTCACCATTTTTGTAACCGTGAAACTACTGCCGGTAGTGAAAAAAATATGTTTCTACTTTATAATTATATTTGTTATTAAGTCAATTTTACCATCTTGATTTGCAGCATCTGTTACACCTCTATGACAGCACTATGGCATTCACTCAAACAAACTAAAATAATAAAAATGTAGATATGCTTTCATCCCCAATTGTAATTTAATTGATTTTTAAAATATTAAAGTAATTACCAATTCAATAGTAACACACAGCGGCTACATAAGTTATAGGTACAAAAATACATTGTTGAACATTCATAAAAACTGGTAAATACCGCTGTCAACTGCAAAATCTAACAGTAGGCTCATACGAAATTAACTTCCTTGATATAAAGTTGATTTTCAAGCTTAACGAACTGACAAGCGGAGGTAAGGAAGTAATTTTAAAGTTTCTGTGCACGATAGTTCGTGATTAGGAATATGCAGCATAATTTTAATTATAAACAAGCATAAACTCTTGAGTGAGTAGAACATGAAATAAAATAAAGCAAGTCGGAGTGTGCAAGAATTAAAGTGAATCTAAACTAGTTAAAATAGAACCAAAAGTAAGTAGCTAAAGTTACAGTTAAAGGTTAATATACATTAAACTAGATTAATACAAGTAACACTAGGGTAGAGCAAAAAAACTAAATTAACATATAATTGCACAAATTTAAAAAAAAAATTAAACTAGAACAAGACTCTCTGCTATACTACATTTATAAATTATCATCATATTCTAACTTAAATTAAAAGTTGAAAATGATTGAAAAAGCAGTTGTAGTACTTCATTTATAATATATTAATCTTGATAAAATCGTGTAATTTTAAACTACTGACGTACAAGTATTCTTACACTTCTAATTTATGGATACACACTACACAACATGCAGCTGATCTTTTGAATGTGATGTAAAATCCTATGATCATTATTATAGCTTATAGGTTAGTAAGTTACTATTTTCAAGCAGGAAGTTAATATCTGTGAATGCTTTTCCAATAACCTAGTTAGTGATGTATCTTAATACTAGTTCAGCGCTAATGGCCAATGGTAGAGATGGCCG
>OW679195.1:152504504-152563588 GCA_940337035.1 Agriotes lineatus
AGATATAAATAGTCAATGGGATTGTCTCAGATAGAGATAAGAAACAGCCTCGTTCTCAGAACGGTCATTCCATTTCTAAGTTTAGCAAACCTGCGTATTCATTGTATTTTTATTGAGCTTTATCTAAAAGAGTCGGTGTTATCAGATGATAATAAATTCGAGAAAGAACAAGTGTTTTGTTTAATGTTATCCGACAGAAAATACCGAAAAAACATTATCTGTACAATTAAAAATTGGCAAACAGGTGAGTTTAAAGTATTCAAACTGCCGTCAATCATCTCACGCCATTAGCAAGAGTAATGGAAGCTAATTCTAAACTTTCCTGAGGGAATCATCGCAGGTGTCTGAGCAGCAAACGCACGCATGAAAGCAATAAGAAGAGGCTCGTTATTCATGCAGCTATATCTGTTTATACCGCCGAATGTAATTGAGAGAAACATTGTTATGCTGGAATTTAAAATTTTTCAAATCTCATTATGTATCGCATTAAATTTCCAGCCATAAAGTTAATTTATACGGCGAGCTCGCGGAGATTATTAAAGATATTAAGCTCGTAAGCTCCCATTGGACGATACCTGATAGGTTTCCTAAACATTCAGAGACCTTAAACCTGTTATTATAACTCAAAACACGGACAAAAAATACGGATCGTCTGATGGGTCGAGGATATTGATAGGCAGCCGCGGTAATGATGTGGGCCTGGTGCCCCGGGGGTCACGGCCGCGGCCCCAACATGGCTCTTCTTCACCCCGATTTACACCTGAAGCAAAGACAAAAGATGTCGATGACCACTTTCGGCACAACGTTCGTTTCCCTCGATTTTTTCGCCATTCCGTACCAACGCTGTAATTATGTAGATTCCTCGTTTAAAAGGCGATATTATTATCGTCCTTACTACCGATTCGCTTACAGAAGAAGCCGTATAAAAAAACAGAATAACGTATACAGGGCGTTTCCCATCGTTTGCATAATGCTCCACTTATAGGTTCCTTAGTCAAAAAAGGAGCCCTAATAAGTACAGGGGTGGCAACGAAGCGGGGGTGGAAGATATTTCTAATGGTGGTGCACATTTATAAAATAGGTTTGATTATACAGGGTGGTTCAAAAAAGTGTGACGAATTAAACTTACTTTCTTTTATGGAATGCCCTATATTTGGGTAGCTTAAAAGTTTTGCATTGAAATACTCATCATTTTAATATAAAGTTATATGGGTCTAACGTGAACTGTTTTGGAGATAGTAACGATTTTATGTAAGAAAATACTGAACTTTGGCGGCTGCTGTAAGCAACAGAAAACAATTGAATTAAGGAAAGCGTTACCAACAAATTATGAACTACCTTTCAAGTGTAAAATGGTGAATCTGGGTATTAATGTTATACAGGGTGGTCAACATGTGCAAATTTAATGATTTCGATTTTTTTTCAAATTGAACGCCTTGCATATTTTTATATATTTGAAAAGCCCTTTTAATGAGCTTTCTTTTGATATGTTACTTCATACCTCTAAGTCCAACTGTTTTTCATATATGCGTGTTTGAACATAAAAAACAATTTAAGCCCCCTTAAGGGATAAAAAACAAACGCCGATAAAATAATGGTTTAAACACTTGAGTTCTCCAATACCAAAAACACAAAACTAGGTTTAGAAAATATAAATTGAGTCAGTGTTGATACAAGGAATAATAAACACGAAAAAACGATAAATGCAGGAATAAATTAATTCCAAGGTCAAATAAAATCAGATTTAAAAAAACAAAAGTCAATACACCAAAATCCTATACATAATTACATTAAATGTCCAAATACATAGTTGTCCATTCCTGCTCTAAGTATTAAAGCTGTATAGGGAACTCATAATCAGCAAATATAATTAGTTTGATTTAGTTCAATGGAACGCCTGTATATCTCTGTATTTTTGAAAAGTACTTTTAATGAGCTTTCTTCTGACATTTCATTTCCTAGCCCTAAATTGAATCGTTTCTCAGATTTAATTTTCTCCTGCTTTTAACGTTTTTCCGTATTTGTTATTTCTATTTTGAGTAGTGGCTAGATTTTTGTTTTCTAAACTTGGTTTTATCTTTTGTTTGGAGAACTCAACTGTTTAAATCAGTATTTTAACAGCGTTTGTTTGTTATCCCTTGAAATAAAGCATCTTAAGCTGCTTAAATTGTGTTTTATGTTCAAATAAGCATATTTGAAAAACAGTTGAATTGAGAGTTATGAAGTAACATTTCAAAAGAAAGCTCATTAAAAAGGTTTTTCAAAAATATAGAAATATACAGGGTATTCCATTTGAAAAAATGCAAATGTTGAGCATCCTGTATAACACTAATACCCAGATCCACCATTTTACACTTGAAAGGTAGTTTACGACAATTATAATTTTTTGGTAACATTTTCCTTAATTCAATTGTTTTCTGTTGCTTACAGCAGCCGCCTAAAGTTCAGTATTTTTTTACATAAAATCGTTACTATCTCCAAAAAAGTTGACGTTAGACCCATACAACTTTATATTAAAATGATGAGTATTTCAATGCAAAACTTTGAAGCAACCCAAATATAGGGCATTCCATTAAAAAAAGCAAGTTTAATTCGCCACACTTTTTTGAGCCACCCTGTATAATCAAAACTATTTTAAAAATGTGCACCACCTTCGTCCCTACAACTTTTATATATACAATATTCATACAACTCTCATAGTTTTAAAAATATCTGCCACCGCCGCTTCGTTGCCGGACCCTGTATACAGGCTTTTCACGTTTATTTTAGATGGAAATTTTAATTTACCTGTTAATTATTTATAGGACTGTTTCAGTGTTGTGAAACTGAAAATGTTTATCAATGTCACATCAATTAGATAGTAATGCGTTCTTACCTAATTGTCATTACGTATTTTAACAGTAGAAACACGCTAAGCCATTATTCCTACAGCCTCAATAAAAAAAAATATCATAACGACGACATTTTAGTTGTCACTTCATATTTTGGCATTATAGTCTGTTTTTAAATACGGAGTAATAGAAAAATCATATTTACACTATACAACATCACCAGATAATATACTAGAAAAAGTTGGCGGCAATTTTAAGTAAATTTACACCGGCTGTTCCAGAAATAAGGGCACAAAAAAACTGCAGCATCCCGAACGTGAGAATTGAACCCAAAAATGTTATTTTCTTCATTCTGGGCACTTTTCAACTTTAAAAAACGTTATTATCCAGATAAACCGGCTGTCAAGAAGATATCTTTACTCTACTGCAGCCACTACTAGAAGAGTCACTACCAAAAAGACAAAACAGGTAGTGACAAGCAGATCTGAGAGGAGGCTAAAAGGTCTGATCACTGGAAAGGGTCTCGTCACATCAGTAGAAGAGAATAATCGCTCTTAAGCCAACACATTAGCTCATAGGATATACAAGAAAAACAGGTGACAAGATTTTTCTAATGTTGTAATGGTTAGCAAGAATAATTTTAAGATAAATAAATAGGTCAACAACATTAATGTAAAAAGTGGTATAGTAGTAATGCACTGCATTTTTTAGGTAATACTTTAATAATGTTAATTCATCAATGCATATCCCGATTTTCAGACATGTATTAACCTTTTATGGGTTTTTTGTACACTTGTTTCTGGAACCCCTGTATATAATGTTAACAGTGGCATTTGAAAATGTAAACTTTTATGTATTTTGTTTAATTAAATTAGTTATTTTATTCCAATAATACCATAACATGATAATTAAGTTTTGTTAATAAATAATAAATAGAAAATCGGTAGCAGGTACAGAAGCAAACATCTCATATATACATGTACATTAGGTACACTATTACACTATTTAAGTCATACACTATAACTCAGAAAAAATAAAGATTAAATGAAATTCAATGGTCTTTAATCATCATCATCCTAACTCTCAGATAAACTAAAGTGACTATCAGGACCAAGAGAAATTATTAATGGTTCCACTACACCATCCACGACTCTACCTAATTCGCAGATTTTTGCTTTCTCCTTAGTGATAAGATTTAATTTAAAGGTCTGGGTTTTGTATGCTACTTCGCTGTTTAGCTGAACCCAACTTGGAGACATACAAAATACTTATTGCCCCATTAAATAAGGTAAATTGTATAAAAAAGCTGAGTTAATAAAAAAATTATCAGTGACACATTATATTGATCTTTGTGTAAATGTTCATTTATTATGATCTTTAGTTTCATCAGTGGCGGGTTGGTGGAGGAGGTGTGTCAGAATTTGTAACTAATAAATTGTCAGTGTTTAAAATGCGCCGCAGGCAAAACATTTGAATGTCTAAATTAGTGGTTATAATTTCGATCTGAAAAATATGTACCTACTTGAGTAGGTTTTCGTAATATTTTCTTTCAATTGAAGAAACAAACGTACACAATCATAATATCAACTACTTTGACTTTTTTAAATACAAGCTGAGGCAGCATTTTCAATACTTGCATATATTTTTCATGCTATACGCTCTAACAAAAAAGTTCATTGCAAAACCTTAGTGGGATCCACTGCTCTGCGCAGGCAATTGTTTTTTCACGGTCTTCAGAAATTTTAGGAAATAATTAAGGGTGTTCATTAGAATTTGTGGTCTAGTCGGCTTTGGAACTGATAAAGTCATGTCGTGGCCGATAACTGACACTGGTGGCACTGTCAGTTAATGTCAAATTCGATGTTAGCAGGTTAGGTTTTGCGTTAGTCTGTGTCAAAACTGACGCAAAACCTAACCTGCTAACATCGAATTTGACATAGATTTACAGTGTCACCAGTGTCAGTTATCAGCTATATGATTTAATGCACGACATGACTTCATCAGTTCCAAAGCCGACTAGACCACAAATTCTATTAATGAACACCCGTTATAGCATTTATATTACAATTCGTAATTTTGCACCCCTTAAGTGTAAACGTCGCATTCCTTAATTCCTGTTTTTAAGTCAAGTTGCAATTGCTTGTCAATGTTTGTAATTAATTATAGCATTATATATACGCAGCTCGAGCAATAACAGACCAGTAGACATTGAACTTGAAAAAAATTATATATTGCTATGTTACGATTTCTCACAAAGATCGAACAACTTCAAAGTTAATAGGTAATAAAAAGGGTAATAAAGAGTAAAGCTTACTCTTTAACGGTCTTATAGTGTTACCTACATATGCATTTTAACAGACATCGTTCTTAATAATGTTTTACTTGTGCAAATTAGTATGACGATGAGATATAACAAGTTAATTGATTCGCAGCATTAAAGTTGTAGTTTAGCACAAAGGAAGTGTACATTCAGATATGTTGTATTTTAAATACAGCAATACCAAGATTGCAAGGCAGTCAGCACTAAATTTATTAAAAATGCAAGTCGAACAGCTCTGCGGTTTTACGATTGTAGTTTGACAAAATTAGCTGAAACATTCATTTAAAGCATTATTATAGCAAAGTTCACTTACTCGAATTTTAGCTGTAGCTTTTAAAACCGCTAGAGGGACTCCAGGAGTTGTTTTGTTTGAAATATCTAAAATGACTGGCCTAAAATGTGGAAAACTTGACATTTAACCTGACAATTGAAATGTTGATAAAACAGATCACGCATTACTTACAATAAATTTGTTGGTTGCAATGCCAATTTTCAGGCAATTGTTAATTTCTAAACAAACCAATTCTCTCTCTAAAAAACGTTAAAGAAGAGCGTTGGTAAAGTTAGAACTCCAACATAATTTATTTGTAAACCAGTGCTTTTGCCATAATTCTTTGCCTGTTGTAATAGTAATTAGTACAAATCGTCGAACATTAGTGCCAGTTGTGGAGTGAATACAAAGGCGATTTAACAATTTTAAAGTAAAAGAATTAGCTGACGTCTCCAAGCTGTGCAGCACATCGCCAAGTTTACGAGCCTGCAAAAAGCATAATTAAAGTCGTGCAACGTAATACAAATGAAATTAACTGCCGTACAAGTTCAGTACCGCATTCAGTGATTTGAAAACAGGGTAGGAGCGAGAAAATTGTACCAGCATCGAGTGAAGTAGCAGTGCCGGCCAGCGCAGCGTCTATAGCCCGCAAATCCGGTAGAACGCCCCAAAGTTTACGTTAGTGCGAATAATTATTACATTATTTACAGAATAGAACAAAAGAAGTCAAAAAGACTATTTATTTGCTTGTTTATTTGTAAACCACAAGTGTCGATTGTGGTAAAAACATTTTGTAGGCGTAGTTAAACAAGTACCCTTATTATCAGTTAGACAAGGCGATTTAATTTTATAAAGCCTTCGTTGATTGAAAGTTAATCATAGCAATCCATTTGTGTCAATTATAATTAACATTTTTACCTGTCCCATGACAAGCAATTAGTTCCATATTATGTTGTTTTACCTGACCTGAAATTAAAATTATATTTGTTGTTGCCCTCAATTGCTGCGTTTAATTTATTTTATCGGTTTCAGGATATTAAGCCTTTGTTTACATATACAAAAGTAGGCTGGTAACTAGATCATAACTTATCTGTAGGGTTAAAGAATATTACCCTACATGGCAACCATAACCATATAGCAACCGATAAACTATTGAACAAATCACGGATGTTATGAATCATAACTGCCTTAGAAGTTTAAAATCCTCGCTCTACGAGCTCGGATTTCAAAACATCTGCGGCAATTATGAAACTCATAACATTCCTAGATATGTTAATAGCTATTAATTGAATTGCAACATTTAGGTGTTGGTTTAAAAGTAATTTTTCTGACAGTTACCCAAAAGAAAGAATCAGGTTATTATATCATGCTATTATAAGATTGTTCTACAGGTAAGTGATTGAGCTTTTCATTTGATAAAAACCCTGAGATAACACATTTATAATATACGGTGGGGTAATGCTGTATAAACGGATGTATGATGAGATCTGAAACTGGAAATATGAAGAAAAGAAATTATTCCAACAGAATGGAAAAGCAATGGTGGTTTTAATAAATAAAAAGGGCGATAGAAAAATACTACAGCTACAAAGGTATTACCCTACTACATTTAATTTCTGTAAGATTATACCTTATGTACGCTGTTAAAAACAGTCTACATTACATTTGGGACAGATAAAATCAGCACCATCATGATTTCCAATCAGGGAGAAGTATATACAATCCATTTTATGGAAAAGATCGTGAAGAAAGCAAATGAGCATAACATCTATCCGCATGTGCTATTTATATATTTAAAGTGCATATTTGACATTTTGAAAAGAAGCACGACGATAATGGCAGTGACTGAACTGGGTATCCCTCAAAAAAATTCAATCAAAATACTAAAATTTCAATACCGTTTTAAGATATACAAACAGATTAATTAAATAACAAGAGGATATCGAACCGTAATGCTCTGAATAACTTCTTTTTTAAAGAAACTTCTGAAACACCAAATTTTCTCTTACATTTTAAAGCAGAGAAAGAAGAAAAATGCATTTAAAATAAATAGTCAGCGTCACAATGAAAGGAAGTACATTAGGCAGTTGGAATTTTTTGTTGTAGTTCAAGCATATGGTAACGAATTCAAAATTTTTATTCGTAGTTATTACTTTTTAATTTTGTGGTAAGCAAAGGCACGCCGTCCTTTATAATAACCCACGCTATTTGCGTACCTACTAATTAATTTTAAAACTTCGAAGTTCGCCTCTAGGGTTTCAAAACTAAAAACAGTTCTCGGCCGCTAACAAGTAACGAGATCCAAACTTACGTTTTAATTAACGGACTTAGGCTCGAATAATAAATTCGAATTACTATAAAAGTTATCCGATACTCGTGTGTAGACGCCAATTCATCCGATACAATTTTAGATACGCTTCTCATATTTTTCATTTGGTATTGAAATCCAACCCGAGGCCGAGTGTACCATTTTATTATTATACCTGTATCGGGTTTTTATTGTTATTTTTTACCAATGTAACGATTAGTTTTGTATTCATTAAACCATTAAAGGAGCAGCAGCGCTGCAATGAAAATAAAACCGAGGGCGAATAAGCGACGAGCCGGGTTCAGAGAAGACCCACTAATTATAGGTAGGAATATTGGAGAAAATAAAAGGCTACCTCGCACGGTAACTTATCATAACTTGTTCTCGTCTCGCCTGCCATTAATTACACGAAACCAATTAAAATCGTTCATGTTATGAATACATCATGTTCATAAATATGTATATCGACTCCAATTCTTAGTCATTTTTCGGTTGGATTGCTTTTACGAGAAGCTGTCGTCCCGATCTCGAATGTAGATATGACATCGAGCACCCCTCCGTTTCTGAACAGAGGCGGACTGGGGCTTTCGCATTAAAATTTCACGCTTCTTCCTTTTGATTCGTCATTAAATTTGCTTAACTTAATAATTAGCTTAATTAATTTAGATCAAACGTATCATTAAGTTGTTCATTATAGAAATTTATTGTTTTGAAATGTTTCCCTATCATAATTTTAAATAGTAGTTGACTGCAAATTTGGGTGGACCGATTGGGCTACCTTCAAGTGTATATGCATCTTGTCTTGTTACTCTCCCTTCAATGAAGACCGACGTTAATAAATTATATCCCAACCTTGAGTTGTGACCCGGCTCAATAGTGACCTAGCAGTACTAGTATTTAAAACATAGTTTCCTCATATAATTGAAGTGTTTGTACAGATACCTATAAACAGCACGGACGAAAAATTGACACAAAACAATTGACTGAAACAGCAATTGGCCAAAATATAATTTATCGATGCGCAATTTACAGAATAAAATAATAGTTGTTCGAACTAAATGGGTATTAATAAAACCTTCAGTATATAAATCAGTTTTATTCAGTAAACAAATATGTATGTTCAGTAATCAACTAATTTTTGCAAAGTGTAAAAACCCGAATGGTTAGTAAAATATTGTAAATTGCACAACAAAAAATTAAAAGTGGCCAGTAAAATATGCACGGTATTTTATTATGTTTTATACAGTTTAAAAAGCATATTAAAGAAATAGGAAATGCACAGTAATTTATTTCAATTTGCACGGTAAAAATAATAAATGTTCAGTAACAGCCACTTTCTTTAACGGCTGGATATTTGAAGTTATTGTAACTGAAATTAATACAAGTAATACGATAAAGGAAAGTATAGTATTCCAACCAAAAATTAGAAAGCACCTTCAGAAGCGAAAACCATCCCAGTAGGACAAAAACAACGCAGGGGTCGTCAAACGTACTAGCTAAAAATATTTAAGTTTTTATTCTTGTATTTAAGAGAGTATTTTATTTTTGTTACTTTTTCATACAAATATACAAGTTCGTATCGTAGTTGTCGTTTTTTCTTCTTTTGATAATGACTTCATTGGAAGTACTTACCTATGTACATGTGTCTCGCAGAGTATCAAACATAGGGCAATTGTATGTATGTATGTATGTATAATCGATAACCTCATTTTACCTTGCGATATAGAAGCTGGTGCTTTATGTGCTTGCATCTGGCGGTACAATGCTCTACTTGCCCCGGATTCGGGATACAAAGTTGAAGGGCGCACATAGAACAATTAACATTGAGAAATTGTGAAAAGATCAACTATTGCTGTGTGCGCATCAAGATACACGATTGGTCAGAAATGCAAGCAATTTGAAATTAATTTGACGTTTGTCATTTCTGACCAATCACGTACCTCGATGTCTACACAGCAATAGTTGATCACCCATAATGTTCCAATGTTAATTTGACTATGTCTGATAGTTGGGGAGAAACACTGTAGACATATTTTATGCAATCCAGGTTATCTGCAATAACATTCTGGCGAGTGTTTTGGTAAATAGCTACGTAATAATATATAAATAATATTTTATGTATCGTATACTATTTTTACTGAATATTTTTTATTTTACTAAACGTTTTTTATATTGGGGTCCCTTTATTTTATTTACTAGAAATTAGGTCTTTTTATTGAACAAAATTACTTAAGGTTTTAATATTCTAATAAAGCGCATTTAATTTGTTACCTTACTTCTCACTGTCCCTGTGATTTTTTGAATAAAACATTTTTGTACTAAACACTGATTGTCTACCATTTTTACCAAAAAATTATTATTTTACTAAACATTTATAATTATTACTGAACGTTTAGCCTTTTTACTGTGCATTTATTATTTTTACTGAACATTTATTATCTTACTAAACATATATTAGTTTTACATGACATTTAATATTTCTACTGAGCAAATGCACTTGATGTTTAAATAAAATACGGTGCATTTAATTTGCTGCCTAATTAAATGTAGTACTTCAACATCCGTTGATCAATTATTGTATACAATTAATTTTAAATTTATAATTTCATTATTTCTCTGTTTTTGCCATAAATATGTCTAATTTGGGTGTGCAGCCAGTTACTTTAGAAACTTTGAACGTTGTTTGAAAACAAAATCTAACCCGAAATTTACCGTTACCCCTACGTCGCCGAAATATCGTTTTTCCAAATAAGCATAGGAAAACCGAGAATGGTGAGAATTTTTTAATATTCAATTGAAGACAGCACATTATTTTTTTTACGAGAAGAAATCTTCAATTTTTGGCTCAGTCTTCATCTTTTTTTATTTGCAAATTGATTTAATTCGCACTGCCAAGTGTTTCATTTTATTGTTTCAGTATTATTTGGAACGTTAAGATATTTTTATCTTATGTGGTGCGTTCTTGCGAGAGAAGTTTCGTGTAAACCCCTTTACAGATGTGTATTGCTTTACAATATAGTGTTCTTTTATATTTTTCTTGGTTGCAAACAAATTGGTTGCAAAGTTCCACCAGAACAGTTCCGATGTACCTGCAGCAAGAAGGGGGTAATTTTAAACTACTAAACCTTTTTAGTCTTCTCCACGATTCTAGTACAGTTTTGTACGTCGCTACATATTTCGAAACCCGACTGATTTTATCACCAGGCCCAAACATTAATGTGAATTATCATAGGTAATATAGCACATGGCCAATTGAGGTTAGAATTTAAAAGTTGAACGCAGAAGTCAAAAATGGTTGTAAATCACCTAACAAGTTTTGGCATCTTCAATGTCACATTCTTTTTAACTTGTTCCTTTACTTATGTTTTAACCAGTATAACAGAGATAGAAGGTGAAGATATTGTAAAGACACATAGAGGCACAAAGAAAAAAAATAAGGTGAGCATAAAATAAAGCAAGTTTCAGAAGGGTTACTTTCCGAGTTTCAGATATGATAAATATTCGGAAAGTCCAATGCAATGTAATTTGTAACTGACGGATTTGAGCTTAGTAATGTCAAATATAATGTGATTAAAATAATACAGAATGGTCTGTTAAGTACAGAAAGTATATGAGCGTTATGTATTAAAAGTGTATAAGTCAGCAAACGGAAAATTAGCTGAAAGGTAAACGAAACAGTGCTAGCAAAGCAATTATTGCCATAGAGCAATAAAAAAATGTAAGGCAACCGATCGAAAGACGCTAAAGGAACTCAAATGTATCAGTGCATTATAAACAAAAGTGATTTAAAAGCAGAGCAAAGTGTAGTGACATTTATTCCAAGAAAAAGACAATTTTAGTAGTTAGGCAAAGACATGACATCAAAACTGTAGTCCATAAGATCTAACATGTTATCAATCCCAATTTCTTTTATAAACATTGAAAATTTAGTGACGAGACAGTCTTTTGTTAAATAATAAACAAACAAGCTAAAATTTTACATGTTGGGGACAGATTCAGCTCCACTTTTTATCGCTTTAAATTAGAAATAAAAAGTCTTTTGTAATACCAGTTAAGTAAAGTTATTCACCAGTGTGCAGGGCATATTTGGGTATAGTTTGCCATGTGTGAAGAGGTGCAAGTGTAGCAGTTTAGCCAGCAGCAAGATTGCTATACTGAGTCTCAGGGTGACTAGACAGTACATGGCCTTATGGCAAACAGCAACAAACAGCAATGCCATATGTCTCCACAAAAGTGTAGTTAGTGAATTTGATAACCGGTAAAATAAATAAAACGAATAAATGTGTTTCACGGCAATCGAGCTAATAAATTTAAAATAGAAATTGAAAAAATAGTAACTGATTATAATTTTTGTAAATTTTAAAATTGTAAAATTTGTGTGTCACTACTCGCTGTCACTGTTGTTCACTTCACTATTAATATCACTATCACTATCTGCATCATTTATATTTATAATATTTGGTTCTAGATCTTCTAACAAATTATCGGCTTCCCACATTGTCCGTCCTGTTGCTATTGCCTGATTTACGTAGTTATTCCATTTTCCTGACGTAACTCGCAAATATGCTTCACTGATTCAATTTCCGGCTACGTACCTTAAATGACAAAAAAATCCGCTTAATTGTGCATTAAATTTACTTTTTAAAGATTAATAATAAATAATTAAAAAATATGGTGATAAATTGTGAAATGTTATAATTTTAAAATAAGAAAATTATGGACAATAAACTAATTAAGCAAAGGATGTTTAATTTAATTATGTATTTATAATATCTTGGTTGTCGATCGTTGATAATATTAAAAATTAATTTAAATGACATTTTGGAAGCTTTTGCTGCATTACAATTCAATAAATGCCAAAATTAAACCGTGTTTACCACAATATTTAAATTAAATACCTTTTTACTTCACTCCATACCAATTCTATAGGATTCAGTTCGCAATGGTAGGGCGGGAGTCTCAAGATCTTCACTTTGTGCATTTTTGCAATTTTTTCTATTTTATACCCATCATAGTTTCGTTTGAAGGTATTGACTACTTCCAACAATTCTTTTTTTAAATAGTCCTCTTCAAAAAATAAATCTTTAGACCGAAGCCATGCCTGAATTTTGGCTTTATTTGAAGTACTGTTCGGAACTAACTTTCTGCTGTGGTACGACGCATTGGCCATAACAACAACAGTTTTTTCTGGTAGATTCAGAATCAACTGATGTTTGCACCACTTTTCGAAGTTGGGTCCATCCATTTCATCATGGTAATTTTTGGGAATTTTTCTTAGCCATAAATGTCAGTTCTGCTCCATCAATAAACCCGTTTTTGCATCCTGCATGTAACAGGACAAATCGTGGACCACGAGTTGTAGGAGCTTTCAAACCTGTGGTCAATCCACGAATAAATACATCCCGATGCGATTTAATCGATTTATCGACCCATTCTTTCGATACACTATGTCCGATATTTACCCACGATTCATCAAAATACACGATATTGTATTCAACTTCACAATTATTACTAATTTCGCGTAAATAACGAGGACGCCAAGAGATTATTTCTTGCTTTTCAATTAAAATAGATTTTCAGCCACGCTTTTCATACACAAAGTCCATCTCACCCAGTATGTGATGCATTGTTGCTCGCGAGAATTAGGCAAATTTGCATTGCCATTTACTGCAGCTAACACAGAATTGATTGTAGGCGGTATATTTTCCCGGTAAAACTGGTGCACCATTTTGCGAATTTCACTCTTCATTTCTCCGTCGTATTTGTTTTCACGGGACGTAACGCTTTTTGGGCCTTTCTCTTGGAGGAAGTAGTCCAGCTGCTGAAGTGTACTCTTGTCCCACGATGTAAAGCTGGATTGGATATCTAATCGTTAGTCTGATTTAAATGGTAACTGACAATATTCATTAGTATTTGCTTTTCTGAAACTTGCAAAGATTGTCCACGTTTCCATTTAACAATTTATTCCATTGGGCGGTCAAAACAACAATAAATAACAATAAAAGCAATAACAATAGATACAAATATAGAACACTATGCAAAAATAACCGCAACTGGAAAATATCAACACGCTCTGAGAACAGATGAAGACTAAACATATTTTGTACAAAAATTACCCTAATGGCTTATTAATTTCTTTTGCATTAGAAAGCAGTTATGAATCACTAAAACTTTTGGAAGTACATATTGGTTACCCTAATTATGACTGTAATTAAAAACCAAGTTTTTTACACCTATTATAAATCACCCTGTATAAATAATGGTTTCTGAATTAAAAATTATACTTTATCACACTGATTAATCTGAACTACAAATGATGCTTTCTCAATTAAAATTGTACGTGAGAACTTATTGGGAACTTCTGGTTTTCGTTTATTTCAATCAACTTATACCATCGCCCGTTGCATAGAACTGGCAACGTCGGAGCAAAATTCCCATAAGGAAAGCATTCTCTATCCTCTCCACGCGGTCTTGTCACCCTGCGACGCTCTATATGAGATTGCTAGAAGATTGTAGAAATTTCAACCAACAAGCCTTTCCCAAAGTGTATCCAGCATCCGAAAGGTCTCCGATTTAAATAGGATTTCACAGGAAACTCTTGCAACAGCCCCATAATTCGCGGGGTTCTTCAAGTTCAGACTGTCTACGAGGTGGAGAGGCATATTCTAGAATCCCAGGTCCTTTCAGCTTCGAGTAAATTAGATAGCGTCTCTAGAAAGTGCGACGTGACGCGGAATTTTCAGTTTTTTGCCGGATGCAGAACAAAAAGCAATCGCGCGTGGGTTTGGACGTCACTATAAACAAAACGAGGTTGCCATTGCTACGTCACAGAAGTAATCGTATTTACCTGATGCTTCCTTGCCATTTTGGTGTTTAAAATTCAATTTTACGCTGTTTCTTGCGACCACAGGTCATTTTATTGTGGCAGTCAAATTTAAAGGTTATAATTGTCAGATGAAAATTGTGCGTTTGCCCTAATAATTGAGAGTAATTGTCATACAAAGTTGTTCTCTTAATTTTATCAACCGACACCCTGAGTTAAGAATTGTTTCATGTTCACCGGAGCTAAACCGTAGTTTATTGCAGATAAATAAAATAAGGAATGGTCAATAAACCATTTTATTTTTGGTATTAAATATTATATTCATTTAATTTGCCTTGAGTTTGACAGGCAATTCTCAATTGAAACTTAAACTAATTTTATTTGTTGAAATTATTAACAGATAATTTAGCAAAGCATTACGTTAATCTAATATTTAACTCCAACAGTAACGTTTCAGGTTGGTTGCCTAGTGTATGTTTTATGTTTTAATGTTTATGTGTATGTTTTAATTTTTCCGTGAATTAAGTTTATTTAAATTCCCTCTCTCTTCTGGTCTAACCCTACGTAAGGGTGTAGTGACATCATGTTGCAAGTCGGTTGATAGCTTGCCTCCAGGATTTCCTGTTCTGGGCGTGATGGGCTGCTTCTTGTAAGCTCTCCCCGGTCAAGTTCCTTAGTTGATCCACCCATCGGGATGGGGAACGTCCCCTTGGCCTTCGGCCGTCGACTTTTCCCTCAATAATGAGTTTTTCCATTGCCTCGGGTCTCCTGGCAATATGTCCGAAGTACTTGAGAAACTGTTGGTTCACAGATGTCGACAGTCTCGTTTCTACGCCGAGTTGTCTCAGGATCGAAACGTTGGTGCGGCGTGCTGTCCACGGTATTCGCAGCATCCTTCTATAGCACCACATTTCCAGAGCATCGATCCTACGGCGGTCTGCCATCTTCACCGTCCAAGTTTCTGCCGCGTATGTTGCGATGGGGAAAATAAGGGTTCGGACCAATCGTGGGTTCGTCTTGGCGGTGACGGAGGTATCTTTCCATATCCGAGTGAGTTTTGTTGTCGAATTCCTCGCCATCGCGATGCGCCTTCGAATTTTAGGCTCGCACTCGCCGGTGTTGGTGATGACAGATCCTAGATATTCGAAGCGACTGACGACCTCATAGCCAGCGACTCTCACGGCATCTGGGTTATTGTTGTTGGGGCGGTCTACAATCATCACTTTGGTCTTTGTGTTATTAATTTCGAGTCCGTACACCCTACTCCGCACCTCTAGCTTCTGCATGACAGTTTCTAGTTCAAGCTCGTCTTTCGCAATTATCAGGATGTCATCAGCATAACGTAAATTGCTGATTTTCCTACCACCAACTGCGATGCCGCCACACCAGTCTTCAAGGACCTCTCTCATGATGTATTCGCTGTAAATGTTGAAGAGGAGAGGGGATAAAATGCACCCTTGCCTCAATCCAGCGGAGATTGAGAAGTCATCTGAGAGAGTGTCGCTAACTCGCACCGCCGCCGTGCCCGGAGTGTACAGTCGTTGGATCAAGTGTACCAGGTGTCTCGGTGTTCCCATTTCAATGAGAATGTGCCAAAGCTTCGACCATTTCACCTTGTCGAAGGCTTTCTTATAGTCGACGAAACACATGAACATTCTGACGTTGAATTCGCTGGCCTTCTCAACGAGCTGTCGAACGTTTAGGATCTGTTCACGAGTTCCTTTGCCTGGAACGAAACCCGTTTGCTCATCCGGTATGTGTGGAAGGAGGAAGGTCTTCAGCCTCTCATTTAGTACCGTAAGCATGACTTTGCTGGCGTGGGAGATGAGAGAGATCGTTCTATAGTTTCCGCAGTCAAGTGGGGAGCCCTTCTTGAGCAGCGGCGTGAAGATGGAGTGGCACCATTCTTTGGGCCATTCGCCGGTCTTCCAGATCATCTGGCATAGACTGTGAAGGATGTCGACTCCCTGTTTACCCATGTTCTTCAGCACTTCAGCGGTGATTCCATCGGATCCTGCTGCTTTCTGATTGCGTAGCTTTTTTATCGCGCGTTCCACTTCCTCTTTGAGGATCGCTGGTTCGAGATCTTGCGTTTGGTTCCCTGGGGCGGGCTGTGACTCGGCGTGGTACAGCCTGATACAGTATTCTCGCCACGTTTTGGCTATGTCTTTCAAGTTCGTGATGACGTTGCCTTGATCGTCCCTAATAATTTGTGTTTTGGGTTTGAATTCTCGAGCCAGGTACTTCACTTTGTTGTAGAGTTCTGTGGAGCGGTTCTCAGTTGCGTGCCTCTCCAATTCCGCGCACAGTTTGTTGATATGCACGTTTTTGTCTCTTCTACAAGATTAATAAGATGTTCCTACATTTTTTATTTAAACGCAAAACTATCTGATCTAGATCTTATTAAAAAGAATTTTGAAAACCCGAATACGGGTTTACCGCTCAACCTCAGGTAAAATAACCGACTCCCTTTAACTGCTTAGACCAGTGGCGGCTGGTGGAAAACCGCCGAAGTAAAACGCATTTTTCATAATTGGTGTATATTATTTGAAGGTGTACGACAATTTAATAAAGTAGATCAGAAATAGCATAATTGTGTAAGTTATTTTGGAAAATTTCACCGTCTCTTCCTTCGGAATTACACACGGAATTGCAGGCATCTGCCCGGAGTTTCTTTTTGTCAGTCCCTTATACACCAAGGATGTGTAAGTATCGATATCAATAGCGGTGAGACTTCTCGAGTGCCTCAGCTGATTTCGCTCCCGTTGAAAGTTATAACACGTATCCTTATCTTTTGGACGTACGTCATGCCTCTCAACCCCCGCTGTAGTTTATAAACTGTCAAGAAGCTGAGAGCCGCTTTAATCTAGCACAAGTACGTTCCTACAAGCAATCAGCTCTTATCGATATTCATGAAATAAGAATTACTCGTGCTTTGCTTAAGCTGTAAAATAAAAATAAACATAAAAATTAATGCGCAGAAATTTTTCTTTCAAAACAAAAAGAATCTTAAGTGACTGACTGGTTATGGTAGAGCCATGACTTCTTGGCTTCTTATAGCAAGCCGCCACTGGCGTAGACGAACTAAAAAGCTAGAAAGAGACGAATATAAATAAGAAAGTGTTACACACCAAGGATTCCTGATACAAACAGATTATTTGCCCGAATGGTTAACAACTATACTGAAACGCATTTACCGATAGTGAAAGAATTTAATCAACCTACATCACCAGTCGAACTTGATAACTACATCAAAGCAACATCAGTAAGAATGGCTCCAAGACACGATCAAATACCTAATATAGCCCTTAAACACCTCACCAGCAAAGAACTTGCCAATTTATCCATGGTTTTTGATGGTTGTATGAGAATGGGATACTTTCCCCATAACTAGAAATTTGGTCACATTCTCATGTTTCACAAACACGGAAAAGCCAAAAAAGTTTGTGCGAGCTATCGTCCAATCAGTCCAACACTGTCTAAAGTTCTTGAAAAAGTGATACTGCATCGACTGACTTCGTCATTAGAGGACAATCAATTAATACCTCCAATTCAATTTGGCTCCAGGAAGGGTCTGTCAATAGTACAACAACTTCAAAGGATTATCGGATTAATAGAGGAGGGATATGAAAACAAGCAATTCACAGTAGCAGCATTCCTAGACATAAGCCAGGCCTTCGATAAATTTTGGATAGAAGGTCTAAAAATAAAGAGGCTTCACACACAACTGCCTCAATATTTAGTGGCCATAATTTTTTTTCGTTCTCAGAAAATAGAACGAATAAGCAACTCCATATCAACCACTAAGAACATACATGCAGGGCAGTGTACTGGAACCAACACTTTTTAATTTGTTCGTATACGACATTCCTATTCCACATTTGAGTAAAATTGCTCTGCTTGCTAATGATATAGTCATAATCATTCATCACGAGGATCTTCATACAGCCATAAACCATCTACAATCTGCAGCTAATACACTAATGGCTCAACAAATAGTGTATCTCCTTAAATCCTAGTAAATGGGCAACTAAAATTTGTACACTCAAGCGCATTAAGGAACACCAAAATATCACAATTAATGGGACTGAAATTGCATGGAATTCAAAAAAAAGAAGCAATTATACCTTGGAGTACATTGGATACTCGGCTCACCTGGGGCTTTCATATAAACAACAAACTGAATAAAGGGTATGCTAGATTAAGACTCCTTTATCCACTAATTAATAAGAAATCACCACTGCGATATAAATGTACGATTATGCTGTACAAGGCCCTCATCCGATCAATATTTACCTATACATGTCCGGTATGGTGCAACACAGATCTAATATGGGGAAACTTCAAGCTCTTTAGAACAAGGTTCTCCGCTGTTAACGCTCCTTGGTTCTTGTGCAGCTCAGACAACAGCTACAGTGAGTGAACCAACAAAATAATCCGAGCCAATATTATAGTTACGCTCTTCTTATGTATATCTATATTTTAATGCGTTATTGTTAAAACTATGAATAACATTGTTAAATGTTGAACTGGTTATTCTAAAAAATAGAAAACATAAAATAAAAAAAAATGTAATGGTCTATCAGATGTCAATGACAAGGATTAGGTGTTCTGGTGTTCTAATAAACCTGACACATGACATGACATCTTTGTTGAACTGACTTCTTGCTCGTGCATTACTTTAACGTATACAGGGTGTTGGAAAATTTGAGGGGCAATATTTGGGGACATTAGGACTAGAAAGAACACCAATAACCATGTCCGGAAATACACCATTTTCAATTTCAAAACTTTCTTTGTTTGAAAAATGTCCTATTTTATTTCACTGCCTTTGTTTGATCTTTGTAAGAGAAAAGTCATTTCTCCAAGACGTTTTCGCTTTTGGTATTACAGCTGAAGAAAATGTTGAAGAACTTACTTTTCCAAACTGTTCGTCAAAAACTTCTACTTCATTTTTGTCACTTCTTGTTCACTGGCTGTTTGTGTTTTTTATTGAAGGATTCGGTAGTCGTGGTCTTTTAACTTCTTATTGGTCAATTTTTTAGCTAATCTTGAATTTCTTGATTTTTTTTCAGAAAATGTTTTTTCAGTTGCGTGGTCACTTCAATTTCTGTTTACTTTTTTCGGGTCTTGCTTGCTTCCATATTTTCTTCTGATTTCGGCGATTTTATTATTGATGCAATGAAGTATTTGTTTCTTTATCGGAAGTGCGTTGCAGTTTGGAGCATACCAAGAATCTATTTGAATATGTTATTATTAATTATTCGACTGCTACTGCGATTTCGTATTCTATTTTGAGTGATTTCTTTATAGTAATCGATTCGTCAAGTTTTGTTCTACCTTCTTTCTAATTCCGAATCTGTTGTTTTGCTGCAGAGTTAGGGTTGTTTGTCTTTATTCAGTATTTCTGAATATACTATGACAATTATGATCTACAGTTTATCCAGCGAAACTTTGCAGAGATAACCGGGATAGAGAACCAAATCCTCCCTGGTGATTGGTTGACACTACAAGCACTACACTACACTAAGCAAACTTCTGCTGGGCTCACTTTCCTAATGTTAATTTGCATTGCGCATAGTGACAAGCAACCCACAATACGATGCGATTCTTAAATTTTCAACTTGGTGTAAACGAAATAATCTAATTGTAAATATAGAAAAAACATCTTGTTTACACTTTCATAAGCAAAGAGTATTGCCCGATCTGAGTTTTCATTGTGATAATGTAGTTATAGCTGCTACTCGTACTTGCAAATTTTTGGGAGTGACGTTGGATGATAATCTGAACTGGACAGCACAGATTGATGCCATCTGTAGTAAGTTAAATAGCGTATGCTTTGCTGTAAGAAATTTGGAGGACGAGTTATCTCAAGAATACTTGTTAAATGTTTATTATTATTACTAGCCTGGGGTACCGCTGTGGCTATTAATAGAGTTTTTGTGCTACAAAAAAGAATCTTGCCGATCATTTTTAAATCGCAACCGCGAGCCTCTTTGCGTGGTATCTTTAAAAGTAAAGGAATTTTAACCGTAACTGCTTTACTTATTTATAAAGCTGCAGTATTTTATATTAATAATAAAAGCAAAAATTGTTATCAATAATAGTTTTCACCGGTAACCTACCAGTAAGTGTAATAACATACATGTGGGGGGGGGGGGGGTTACAAAACGACAAGCTATGCAAAATCTCCTGTGCACACATGTACTACAATAATTAATAACTTGCCATCTGACATTAAAAATTGTAGTCCGAGAGAATTTAAGGGCAGATTAAAGAAATTCTTAGTTTCTAAAAGCTATTATTCTTTAAAAGAATTTTTTCAGAAAGAATGTTAAGGTGTGGTTGCTTTTGCAAAATTTGCGCTTGAAGTGCTGTGCCTACAATCCACAGCTATATTTATATATATATTCTCCTGACTCTTATTATACTGTATTGTATAGTATTTTATTGTGTTTTTAGTATGTTAAAATAGCAAGTGCCTATATGTATAGATTTGTACGTCTTTCTATAATAATGATATGATATTATGAATTTTTATAAATTAAATTACGACGACTCCATTCATGTGTAATTACAGTACATGACAAAAGGACAAATAAATATTATTATTATTATTATTATATTATTATTATTATTATATTATTACGCCGCTCACTGGGTCCCACCCACTACTGCAAAGTCGATGACATAGACAAGTATGGACTTTAGATTTTTGAAGATCGATGACATCCGAAATACTGAAGCCCCATTGTTTCGAAGAATTTTCTTCCTTTCGGTGTTATCAACCTTGATCCCCACACTGAATGTTTTGCATTATCGTAATTTCCTTCGACAATAAATAAGTGTTCATAATCTCCTTTCTTATTTTTGTTCTTGTACTGACAGTAGATGACAGATAATGTTAGTGGGCTATGATTATCTACAGTTGTGATACTGGTGGCTTGTCAAAGACTTTTTCTGGATTTTTCCTTTACGAATCGCAAATCGCAAATTATTACTGCCGTTCTCCTATGCTCTTTTCGATCCGTATGCTGCTTATTGCAAATTTTGTATTTGGATCTGAAAAATTTCTTCTCCGTTAAATTATTTTCCCATGTTAGCATTATATCTATGCTGCATTGATTGGTATATGTTTTTAATTCTTCAACATGTTTTAAGCTATTGGCACGATACACTTAGTGTATCGTGGCTATTGGTATACCAGATAGCTAATGTATACTTATAAAAGTAGAAGTGCAAAAGAGATAGCTACATGCTTATTAAACTGTCTGCCCTCTCGATATACAGAGAATATGTAATAATTCTCAGTGACAATTACGTATTATAGAACAAGAATAACTCCATTGTTTCGTTGTACCTCAACGTTGTTGTTTGCTACAGACAAGGCCCACGCATGTGAAGTATAGGTACCTTAGACCTAGACGATGACTGTTACGATATTATGGTCAAAGCCCTCCTAGCAAAAGATCTTACCTACTACACATCGTAGTAATACAGGACTCACGGTTTCTCTTCCGAAAGATAACATTCTGTTAAAGCTTTTATCCGCACTTTCTTCTTCCTATTAGTATAGTGTTAGTACCCCACTAAATTCAGCTTTATAAACCATCTTCGGCCGCGGCCCGGACAGGTGGCTACCTAACCTAAAAAAGAATGCCCTTTCACAGAGGTCACTACCACCAAATGCGTTACTACAATGGCTGGAGATCATAGGATATTATCAACTTCCGGGTGTGAGATTCGAAATCACTATCGTTTGTCTTTTATCCGCAGCCTCACCGGAACCAAGGATCGAACTCGCGACCCTTGCAGTGGCGTAACTATCATATGTGCAGGAGGTGCGAAGAACCTCGGCGCCGAACCTATATAGGCGCCGCGGTAGCGGAGTTTTTAGGGAAAATAAAAGTTTTCCTAGAATAGTGGTTCAAAGCGGCAACAGGCTATGATACGTGAGCGCAGCTGGGCTCTTTTGAGTGCGCAGTCTTTTCTCCTTTTGAGTAGAATATAAGTTCCAGCTCTAGTGTCTGTTTGTGGTTCTTAGATTTCATAGTGCATAGTGCATAGTAACATACTATAAATTCAAAATTTTAAACCGCAAATTTCTGACGATTGCGTCAGATACAGAGGTCATAGAGAGTGCCAAATTACTTCAAACTGCGTATGAAACTGATCTCGATAACGGCTACTAAAGCAAATTGTACAATTTCGATCTTCGTACGCAACTAGTATTAAATCTTGCTTATCAGTGAAGGAAGTGGGAGAAAAATGTCTGTCTAATCACACATCATTGGCTAGCTTTCCAGATTTGTATACAGCTTATATCCTATTTTTTCCATCCCGTCACTACAGCCTCCACTGAGAGATCTTTTTCTAAATTAAAAATTATTAAAAACTTTTTGCTAAGTAAGATGAGCCAAATACCCCTAAAGAGTCTTGCATTACTGAGTAACGAGAAAGTAAGAGCCAGTACTCTTGGTTTTAATTCACTGATAGATATGTTAGCTTTAGCAAAGTTTCGCAAAAGAGAGTTTAATTAAGGTGCTATACCTACATATTTATATATCTATATATTTTATTTTTATTGTGAATTATTTAAATTTGTATTTCTTTTACGTGGTTTTTGTTTTTGTATTTTCATATGTACTTTATGTACTATATACAGCAGACCTTCCTACTACACCCAATACCGTGATTGGTACCTTCGCTGATGAGACAGCTATTCTTGCAAGCCATGAAAATCCTGAAACTGCTACTTCTTACCTACAAGACCATCTGAACATAATACAAAACTGCACCAACAAATGGAAAATTAAAATCAACGAAACAAAATCGACACAGGTAACATTCACCTTAAGAAAGGGTCGATGTCCTCCAGTCACCATCAATGACGCCGTTATCACACAATCGTCCTCAGTGCGATATCTAGGGCTAAACCTAGACGAAAAACTTACCTGGAGGGAACACATAACAAAAAAGAGAAAGCAGATAGATCTGAGATTCAATGAGTTATACTGGCTACTCGGAAGAAAATCACGCTTACCACTCGAAGACAAAATTCTACTATATAAAGTAATAATAAAACCAATATGGACGTACGGCATTGAATTGTGGGGTTGTGCCAGCAAATCAAATATTTCCATCCGTCAAAGATCCCAATCCAAAATCCTACGTGAACTAACAAACGATCTCTGGTATGTGTCCAATCAAACGCTACATGACGACCTTCGCATTCCATTTATCACTGAGGTCATACAAGAAAGAAGCAACAAACATCATGACAGACTTACAACACACAGAAATCCTCTTATACGTCCGCTTTTACATCCCCAAGGCAACAGAAGGTTGAAGCGTCATCGGCCAAACGACAACAGATAAAAAACATGAGAACTCCTCACTGGAAGAGGCCTTATCTTCACATACAAGGATTTTTAGTTTAAGGTCCTATGTTAGCACATTAGCCTATAGAATAATTTGTTCTGATTACTAATTAAAGTACAATAAAAAAAATATGTATTTTTATGTTTCATGTTATATTTGGCTAGTGTTTGATGTAATGGTAAAACCTGTTCTACTTTATGGGTCGGAATCGTGGACGGTTACAGAACTGGTAAAGCAGAAATTGCAAGTGTTTGGTGACCAGTCATTATTTCGAACAAAGATTTTTGGGACCTAACGAATCTAGTGGACATTAATATAGAAATTAGGAGAAGAAAATATGGATGGTTAGGGCATACGTTGCGAAAAATTGAAACTGAAATTTCCAGAAAAGTTTTGATTGAAACCTTTAGGGTTTCAGAAACAGAGGACGCCCACGAAAAACGTGGAGAAGAACTGTAAAACAAGAGACAGGAAAGACTATAGCACAACTGAGCCAAATAGCAACGGAAAATGACAACTGGAGAGAGTATACGAATACCTTATGTCCCTATAGAGAATAATGGGATTATTATTATTATTATGTTATCTATAATATAATTTTCCTTAATGTGTGTCTGTCTGTCTGTCTGTGGCACAAAATCAAACTTACGTTCCGGCTTCGCAGATGTTTATATTTGTTTTTCTTATCTTAGCGGTCGGCTAGCAGCTTGGCCTTCGGCGTATCCTATTTTACACGTGCTGCACACGTGCGCGTAGCGCGCCGTTTGCTTGTATTTAATAAAAGATTGAAACATCTAAATGTGTTTTATTTTGCAGTAAGTAACCTTTCATGTTAAGAAAAGAGCTTATTAATTTTCTTTTAAATTTAAAGTGTTGCATGACCAAAAATTACCTCCCCACCTCTTTTTTCTGAAACTTCTTGTCAACAGCGGCTATAATTTATTCTTGCACACCGGCGCCAAACCGTCTTGTTACGCCACTGGACCCTTGAATCCACTGATTCAAGACGCTTAACCACTGAACCACAGAGCTGGGCACCTACATCTTTTCAACGAATTTAATATCAAAAGTATCACACACACATTCCTCATAGAGGGCCCTAGACTTAAAAATCAAAGTGATGCCATGCATGAATGCGTGCAACAATTGGAAGTTGTAAACGCAAGGTATTTAAAGGTGGTTCCATGTATCTTTGTACGCCTGTGATATTAGAATCAACAACAAAGGAGAATAAAAACCTTATGTGGCTATAAATACAAACTTATAATTTAAGCTATCTTCATAAAGAGATCCTTTTAAGAAATCTTTCAATTTACATTAAAAGCTTTCTAGTTTATTTAATTTTTAATATAGCCACATTTGCAAATTATTAACAATTTCTTGCGGTTTTTTAGTAATTTATGACGATTTATATTAAAATTAATAAATATTTACCTAAGGGATAGTCAGTTATGATTCACCTTTCAATGTTGCTTAACTAATATGTGCATTTTTTTGCGAATTTGCAACTTTTGTTGAACTTGCAACGAAACGGGATTTTCAAATTTATTTCTCCCGGTTGTGCATACCCTATGTAGCTCAGAAGCCAGGATTCGACTTTACTTGATTAATTACACTGAGAGTAGAATTACATTGGTTTATTAACAGTTATTACACGTCACAGGCTGCTAAACTTAAAATACACTTCTTAAACAACGCATTTATAATCTAAAAAAGTTATAACTAAAAATGGTAGTTCTTCCACTGGGTCCATGGGCGCCTGGCATGCATGCGATTCAATGCACACAGGTGAATCGCTGACAGGTTCGAGTTACTACTTGTGCTGGTGCCTCTGCAGTTCCTAGGACCTTGGAACTGTCACCAGCTCTTTGTATACAAACAATGGTGGTTAATTTATTCGTTGCGTTTAAAGCCTTACGAACTGCGATATTTTTGTGCACTGGGAATTTAATTTATGTGTAAGCGCTTGAAACAAAAAGGTGCTTAATCCGAGAACATAAGAACGACCCCTCATACATCGAACCGAGCGACCATTCTACGTTGAGATATAATTAATAGGGGGAAGTGGGGCACATTGATGCACTTTTTTTCAAAAATTCAAAACACCGGTATACATTTAGTTTAATGAAACGTTTTCTCTTGCAGTGTGTACACAATTTATTGTAGTTTCTTACTGCAAGGAAACTTTCATTC
The DNA here is from genome assembly GCA_940337035.1 of Agriotes lineatus. NCBI lineage: Eukaryota > Metazoa > Arthropoda > Insecta > Coleoptera > Elateridae > Agriotes > Agriotes lineatus. The sequence goes on from OW679195.1 coordinate 152,530,632, forward strand.
TACATTAACCTGGAAACGAAGAAAACATGGTTGTACAAAAAATTGGATTTGTATCAAACTGCCCCGTATCTGGGGCACATTGAAACAGCCTATGGGGCAGATTGGTACATGATGGGGTGCATTGATACTTCAAATGTTTTATGTAAAAATAGAAATTACACAACGTCATTATTTCAATGAACCATTTTTATTGGTTATAGCTACATCTATGACATACAAAAACAATAACACTAGGTACTAGGTACCATAGAATAATGATAAACTAATTCAAAAATAAAAGAAACTCAAACTCAAAAAAGTTCCTGCTTAAAGATAAAGGAACTGATGTGTAAAACAAACATTGTTTTAACGAATAAAGAAACTGAAATGTAACGCTTAAATGTAACAAATGTAAATACATGTTGAATGTAATGAAATGTAACATATAGGTTATTTCACATTGTAACAGCTAAGATCAAATGGAAAAGTGAAAAATGAAGCGCTTCTGTTTGTACCTTTGGTGAAACAAGGGCTTGGCAACTTCAAAACCACATCTGAGATATCAACAGCGGCACTATCCAACGCATTTGGGTAAACAAAGACCCACGCGGTGGGTTTCTTTCTCAAGAATGATACCTCCAATTCCGAAAATTCATATTTGGCAACCACTTTCCCAACGTAGTACAAAACAGTTTTCTTTTTTGTGAATTTTATCAGCAAAAAGTCTCCAATTTCAAGAGTTTCCACTGCAGGTGGGCTAACAGTTTTTTCCTGGATTTCTTCAGAGTCACAAGCATCTTCTACTTCGTCTGATACGTCCATATCACTGTCGTCTGCTAGAACTGGAAGATCAGATTCGCAACTGCTAGAATCTGAATCAGATTCGCATCTCCTTTTTTTCTTTTTGTTTGTGGTAGTCAAACCCAGAAGATTTTGAGCTGTTTTCAATTGCTTTGCTTTTTCCCTTATTTCTTTATTCTTCCGTTTCTGCTCTTTTTCATCGTGAATCATCTGCAGCCGATTTTTTTCTGGCGTGTCCGTGAAAATTCTCGACTTCCCCTTTTCTCTGCCTTTCCTGTTCGATGTTTTTTGTTGGGCCTTTGGAAATGGCCTGACGGCTTCAGGTGTTATTGCCGGGGTGGAAGGAGGTGGTGTCATGTGACGCGCAGGATATCCTGGAATGGATTCGATCTCTGCATCCTGATGAGGAGTTTCTTCTTGAGGTTCGGCAACAATGGTATCTGAAGTCGACTGGAAAATTTCCAGTGGCGCGTAATCTTCGACTCCGAATGCCATTTTGTTGAATGGCCAAATACCAGGCTTCGTAAACCCGCCGATAATATTCTTTGGGGTAAAACATTCATAAAATGCCAGTTTAGAGAGTTCGGCAATGTTGTAGATAGAAATTGTTTTTCCCGCGTTGACTAGATGCCAGTCGTTGAAGGCGATCTTGAGCTTTCCTTTGAAAGGAGCAAATACACTTACATCCAGCGGTTGTAACTTGTGGGATGTATGTGGGGGGAAAGATAAATAAACAATGCCGTTTTCTCTTGAAAAGTTGATTGCCTCGATTGAAATATGTGACTCATGGTTGTCGCACAATAGCAAGATGGGATTCTCCTTGGAACATGAAGTATGTTTCTGTATATGTTTTAAAACGTCCATGTACAATGGTGCGTTCATCCATCCTGAACGACTGGATAGTCCAAGGCTGCCTTCTGGGGCTCCTTTCAAAAAATGATCCTTGTAATGCACACGCGGAAATACATAGACAGGGGGCAGTGCATATCCCGTGGCACTTACAATACCACAAAACGTAACTAGCTCTCCACGTTCCGCAGAAACAACTTGCCCAACTTGCCTTTGCTTTTTGGCAGCCAGAACTTTCGGGGTGTTCAAGACAGTTGTTATGCCCGTTTCGTCCATATTTATTATTCGATCAGCTGTGAAATTGTGCCGCGCCAAAACAGTTTCGTAATTCTGATAAAACTGATCAACAGCTGTTTTATTAAACGCAAAAGATCTTGCTGCGCTCGTATTTTCAGGTTTCCTCAGGCTGATATTCGTGTTTCGCTTTCGGAAACCAACTAGCCAGTCGGTGCCGGCCAGTTTTTTCTCATCCCAAGAGGGGGGATATTTTTTGTTCAATTTTCTTGCATACTCGTGTGCTAGACCTCGAGTTTGAGTCAATGTTAGGCCGTAATGCATTTTACTGCTTTTTATGATATAATGATTCAGTTGTCGCTCTTCCTCTCTGGTAAAAACCTGTGAAGTCGTGTATTTTGTGGAATAGGTTTCACTTCTTGGTGCTGCATCGTTTTGTTCTGCATCCTTCCGTCTATTTTCAACCCGATGTTGCAGCGTGGAAGCTTTTAGGTCGTACTTCCTAGCTGCTTTTCGTATCGATAAAATTTTATTCAGAACTTCCTGGACTGCAGCTTCAACATTTTCTTCATTTATTACAGATCGGTGGGTTTTTTTTGTGTAATTCCTCACCATTCTTTCTGGAAAGAATTATTGCAAAATAGTAGGTAGCTCAACTCATTAGTATGGGGCACATTGATACGCATCAAACTGACCCGTACGTTAATGTATCAACCCGCCCCATCAATTGGATAGTTGCAAAATTAACCTCCCAAACACATCATACGAGATTAGCAAAATATCTTTCATAAAATAGATTCCTCAGACGTGTACTTACCTGGGTGAAACGGCACGTTCCGAAAAAAAACAATTGTTGTCGATAAAACACTTGTTCCCGGTGAGGTGATAAATTTACTTTATGCGCACGAAAACACGTATGGCCTACTCAACTGCCGAGGCTGCAATGAATCGCACCAAGTTTCCGTTGGTGTCATTTGCTTCACAACCGCCATCTATTGAGATACTTTGCAGGTTTTTAGCGGTTTCTATTTTTAATGTAGTAGTGGTGTATCAATGTGCCCCTTGCATCAATCTGCCCCATGTCCCCCTACCGCTCTCCGCTGAAAACTGGGGTAGAGTAACAACACTGCACACAAACTATACACACACTTGACTTTGACGTAACACAACGTGCCCACTTTGAGGCGTAAGTTGACGTATGCACCCTCCACCTATAATCCAGAAAATAAGAACATGAATGACGTTTAACGGAAGTTAGGTACCAATAACGATCAAATTGCCACAAGAGTGGCTCATACTGTCAGATGTCACTGAAACGTGGGTTTAAGAGTGTCACACTTTATTGTAATATTATTTGTCATAATACAGGTGATGTGTATCTGTTACTGTCTTATACAGTCTCGAAAGTTAAGCAACGTTCGCCGAGGTCGGATGGGTGTGCGACTTATAGTGGTAGTAAAATCACAGCCAGCCGTGCCTCCGAGAGCACGTTAAGCCGTCGATCCCGGTTTTTATTCCGATGACAATCGTTAAGTTACGTCAGGGGCGCTCGCGCAGCCTGAAAACTCTGATACCAGGCTTCCTACCACAAGTCATATGCTAAAAAAATTACTATGTTATTACATCTTGCAAGCTGTAACAAAAATTTAAAACATGTAGTGCCATTTAATTGACAAGTAATCGCTACTGGTGCCTTCATGCCTTGATGTCTGTAGCTTATATATCAACCGTAAAGCTACATTTGAAATACGGCAAATAAAATCACATCACAGTCCTGTTTTGTACTATACATTTTCGAGACTAATACAGACACAATATAAATACATTTATGCTTAATTTTAAAACAACTAATAACACTGTATTTACTAGTTTTGATTAGCTTGTAAAAAATATTTGTTATGACAATATGTATACATTGAGTTTCACAGTATTCTAAATTACAATAGTGAGGTACAAGACCCTCTTCTGCACAAGGAAATGACGTATACATAAATAAACAAGGGGCTACTTTTATATAACCAGCTTCCGCTCTGACAACAACGGCTCACCTGCGCATTGTTGTTCTTAATAAATTAATTTATAAAAGTGATATGTTATCTGATAAATGGCATGTATCCTTTTATACGGCTCTTGTTCGCATATCCATTCTAGAAAATTTATCAAAAACCATCAAGCATGTTCTTAATTTACATCTACAAGAAATGCCCTACAAAGGTGCTTGTACAAGTAAATGGCCACAATTTTTTGCTTCAAGTTTTATATACATATTTTAAAGAGAGGTGCAACAACAAATTATTCGTTGCGGGAAACCAGGTATCAGGTATGAATATTTTTTTCAATCGTTAAAACAATTAAAATTAAAATAGATCTCCAGATTAAGTAGCTAGTATGCACTGTACTTACTGCAAAAATGAATATTCATTATTATTTGAGAACTCATTTTTGAAAATCATCCCATGTACCTAACAATTGTCTTTACTAAAATTCATTTAGTAGTTGAAAATCTATTTGTTTCGACTAAGATAATCACAATGAACCTTAAAAATTCTGCTAACTATCCACATACTATTTCCTCATCACTTATGTCTGACAGGTACCAAATCTCATGCCAGTCTTAGCAATATGTTTTTTAATTCAGCTCGCTAAATCGCCGGTATTCAAATTACTTTACATATTTCCTCTCGAATTTTTGTTGCGTTTGTATAATAACTTCCCTGACAAATCTCCGCGCTTAGCAATAAATTATTTATAGTTCACATGTGCATTATAGAAAGCAATATCAATCAAGAGGCAGGTGCTAATAATGAATTTTAGCTGTCTTTTTAACAAATTCTGCCCTTCACAAGTAAACGTATAGCACCTTTTCGAATATAACACCAACAGCTGTTGCATATATAAACTCAATTTATTTGTCATCTATTGTAACTTTCGATTCGTATCTTCGAAGGTGTCATCTACTTTTTACGCAACATTAGCACTGACAGCAAGTGCTCGTCCCTTTTTCCTTTTCTTTGCTGATATTTGAACAACGCGTTTATAAATTTGCCACATTATTGTATACTTATTAATCTTATTATGCTGAGGTCAAGGTTAAAAATATTATATATTCCGACCAATAAAAGTATCACGAAGATGAGATAAAACCATCCCTTAAAAATTTTCAATACTGATGATAAACTAGTTTGAGAAATAATAGAATAGCTGTTGCACTTGTGACAATATAACTTCACGTAAGATAAAAAACTTAGTTATTATACCGTTTTTAATAAAAAACATTTCATAGCAGATATAATGGATTAGGGCGATTTTTAAACATTTTTATAATGCAACTTATAGCTTAAGCACATATATTTTATTTATATAGTTGCAATAAAGTCTATCTTAAAATAATGTTGCTGCCGCCCCCATTTTGCTAATTCAATGCAGTTCCCCTCGTCACTTCCTGAAACTCTTTTAAGTATTAAAAAATGCTAACTTCTAAAATAGTAATTTACGATACAAGTGTGTAAAGCTACTCTTTAGGAACGAGTGGGGTAGAGTTAAAACGCGAGTGAGCGAGCGTTTTAAGCCCCGCGAGTGACTAAAGATGCTTTACGCATGTGTATCGTACAATATTTTATCTACGATAGAATCTAAAAAATACGGTAAATTTAAAAAATATTTTACATGTAAATTCGAATTACTAGCAACCGGTCCTAATTTTGAGTGTTTTAAAAATTTTAAAACACGTTGCTACTAACTACGTGCCTAATGAAATTTTTTAAGCACGTTGCTATTAACGACGTAAACTAATGAAAACATGTTATTAAACAGTCGTTTTATAAACTTAAAACTGCCAACTAAAAGGCAATTTTACACACTGTCGTAGATAAAATATATTATTACATTCAAATCGCTATTTAGGACATTAGGCCAGTAGCTAAACATTTATGAGCGAGCCAGTACATCACGGTTGGGCCCGTCAGGGAGAGGCACATGATTCAGCAAGACCATAAACGCAAATTCCGCCGTGTGTCGTATAAAAACTGTTTATACTGAACAAAACCAAACCATTTTGTTTGTCTGTTAATGGACAAGGTCTAGGCATGCAGAGTAACAGGTACTTAGATAGCGACTACTGTGGTCATATGGTCAAAGTCCTACTTAGAATTTTGCTGATATTAAGTAGTTGCAACCTTAGCAAGAGATCTTTTACATGATACACATCGTAGCAGCATGGGACCTATGGCTTTACATCACTTCAGAATGATGGCATTATGTAGATGCTTTCATCCTCATTTTTTATTTCCAAAACCTTACCGGGACGGGGAATCGAACTCGCGATCTTAGATCAGTAGTCAAAATGCTTAACCGCTGAGCTACCGAGCCCGGCAAAACCCATTTTGATTATTAAATAATTTTCCGAAATTATTTTCTTTTAAAATACTGTGTTATACGTTTGGCAGTACTGAAGTGTATTGTTGGTGGAACTGCCAGTCAGGGTTACGTTTTGCGTCAGTCTGACATAAACTGACGCAAAACCCACAGACGTCGTTAAGTGCTACCATAAAAAAGTACCTACCGGACTCGTTGCTAAGCTGGTAGATACATTCTACTAGACAAGTATAGAAAAAAGTGCCTTATTTACTGAAAAATTATCATCTTTTATCAAAAAAATATGTTACTGGTTATTTCTTTTATATTCTGATGAAACTAATGTGAACTAACAAAATTATTTTCAATTGCGAAATTTTAGATTATTGTCTTTTGCATGGCATTAAAATAGCAGTATTATAGTTACAAAAAATCTTTACATTACTTATAAAATTTATATTTGTATTACGATGTTAGTTTCTGAAAATTTCAGGTACTATTTTAGGTGGTGTGGTTGGACATTTACTACACTTTATTTTATTTGTATCAAAAACAGTCCTATTTAGAACTAAGTTATTTCCTTTAAAATTGCTTCGTGTAAGTAACTTCTTATAATACGTTACTTCTTTAATATGTGGCTCACCACTGCTACTGTCAGATTTAGATTTGTAAACATGGTTGCCAACCGTGTTAAATGGGTTGCCTATATTACATGATAACGTTGTCTTAATCTTTTTTTTTTGTTTGCATAACAGAAACTTTTAATCTAGCGAGCAAGAGTCCAGGAAAAGTCGTTGATGATCATCTCGTTTTCCACACGAATTATTACATTAATTATACAGGAATAAGAAAAGCATAATTTTTCCAAGGTCTAAATTTGAAGCCCAAAGGTGAAGTCCGAGAGCTACAAATACACCGAAGGAAAAGTGGGGTTCTCTTCTACCGTGCATATACATTTTTTACATAGCCGAAAATAAAAAATAATCTGTAAAGGGGTTTACACGGAACTTCCATCGCGCGAATTAAATCAGTTGGCAGATAAAAATATGTAGTTCGCTAAAATCCCCCTAGAGTCCAGCCGCTTTGTTCCGCTGCTTTGGCCACTAGAATAACTGAGCCAAAGGCGTGCTCGAATTGGACGAGTTTCTGTTGCGTTATAAAAACACCAAACTATTCTGTCCTATTTGTGATGTTTACCGCCGGTTTATCCTACATCTGTTATGTCTCATTTTTGCGTTCTGAGTTAAAGCAAAAAATAAACAAAATTTTATTTTTTTAAGGCGGTTGCGCTTCATATATTTCTCCAAAATTGTCTCGAATTGATGCCAGTAGACATATAATATGCATGCAAATTATTGTCTTTTCCCAATACTTTTTGAGTTGTACCGCCAACAGACAGACACAGACATAATTGAGAAAACCTGTTTTTCGTAATCAGGAGACTCTGAAACGTAAAGATCTGAAGAAATTTCAGTGGCTTTTTTCGCGATTACAATACTTCCTTTGTCTGTTAGATGAGGAAAGTAGCAAAAAACAAATTGTTTCATAAATAAAGCATTAAGGCCAATGGAAATTATAGTTTCGTATTTATCAATCTTTGAATTATGTTTATGTGAACAACATTACAATAGACCTTTCAGAAAATGGCTCAGAAAACGTTCGTTGCTCGCAGTTTTTGTCTTAGTTTCTCAAACGAAAAAGCTGTCCCTTTACCTACTCCTTCTGGCCATAGCTAACAAATAGTATTTTTGAAATAACCGTTATTGAAGAGCTTGTTATGAAAGAACTCCTATCATCGTGCACAAAATCTTTCCCTGGTCCTGACAGCATGTCAACTTTTCTTCTTAAAGAATAGGCCAATTTGTTTTGCAGGTCATTAACCCTGATATCCAACCGGTCGCTTACTGATTATGTGCTTCTTTCGGCTTGGAGCTTAGCAATGGTCACTCCGGTTTTCAAGAAGGGCGACAAACTAGATGCAAATAACTATAGGCCGATTAGTCTTGTTTTTGTATGCCGTAAAATTCTAGAAAGGCTGATTGTGAACCATCTAATGCCATTGCTCACTTCCAACAGGATACTCCGAAATAGTCAACATGGTTTTGTGCCCATCGCTCGACCCTCAACGATTGGATGCATTCCTTTAATAAAGACATCCGAATAGAGGTTATGTACCTTGACTTTTCAAAGGCTTTTGACATAGTTCCCCATTAACGGCTTCTTTTAAAGCTGGAGCATTTTGGTATCGAAGCTTTTCTTCTCGTTTGGATAAAGGCCTTTCGCTCATTTATATCTTTCAAAATAATGGTTGGCCAGCAATTCTCTGCACCATGTGACGTAATCTTTGGTGTACCGCAGGGCAGCGTTCTCGAACCACTGATGTTTTTGATTTTCACAGCCGATCTTATGCACAGTATCAAATTATCACAGGCTTGTGACACTGACAATTCCTTATCCGACGCTAATAATTTATACTCCGGCCTTGACAACATTTGTCTTTGCTGTAAAATTTGGTGTATACTTAATCATAACAAAATGTAACGTCATGCATCTAGAAAAGAACAACCCTCATTTGCAATACTCTATAAACAACACTGCACTGAGTACTGTTACTTCCCATAACGATCTTGGAATCAAATGATCTTACTTGGAGCGAACACATAACCAAGATCACCAAACTAGCAAACCAAAAATTGTAAATATTCAAGAAAAGCTTCGAAAGGCTGCTCCCTCACTAATTTCTAACACTGTTTAAAGCGTGCGTTCTTCCAATCCTAGAATATGGCAACACAATCTGATAACCAACCACCATTGCTGATATAAACACGCTGGAGAGGGTTCAACGCCGTACTACCAGATACGCTTTTATGGTATTTCTTATGAAGAACTCTTTGTAAATTACACCTAACAGTACTTACTGATCGCTATCAGAGAGGAGACCTTATTACTACGTGCAAAATTTTTAAAAATTATTATTCTGTCGACTTATGAAACCTATTTATCCTGAACGAAGATCAAAAGCTCGCAGTCATTCTTTAAAACTCAAGAAGGAACAATTTTGATCTAAACTTCGGATGATTTTGTTTCAAATCAAGTGTTTTCACTATGGAACAGTTTACCCGAGAAAATTATTTTGGCTCTTCGACTATCAGCTTCAAGAACAGATATAACAACTTCCCATAGGTATAGCGCAGTCTCGACCTATGGCATGTCTACGTGTTATGGCCGGGTTTAGTGACTTTGTGCTTCCCTGCTTTTCTGGAGATGTAACCATATTTTCCTTTTCCGTGTTTATTTATGTGCTGTTCTGGCAACTTATTAATTGACGTCTGTTTTGAGCGGTGTTGGTTTTGATTTTCTTCGTGAATTTTTGGCAAATAACTGTTCTTTAAAACGTACGTAAAATCACAATATTATTTAGATTTCCGGTTGCGTTTTATACACACTTTTTTACAGGCGCCGGTCATACAAGATTTTTCAGTTGGCCTTGTTGGTTGAGATAACGAGTCAACCGCTTAATTAAAAAAGTCTAGCAATGGTATCGGGACTGCTTAAGTATTTGACAAGGGAAACCAGAACGGAGGCTACCACAACAAACACATTCAAGAAGATGGAAATATGTCCAGTTGAACTGGTATTCCTGAAACTTGGAAGAAGTGCATGCGAGATAGCCATAAAATTATTGAAGAGTGGTACAAAAGAAAGTTCATGGAAAATGTTGAGCCATTTGTTAGCAATATAAAGAATGGAATAATGATCCCGACAGCGATTGGCATATATTAAATAATTCAGATTAGATGTTTAAGTTTAAGTATTATATGTTATTATGAACTAATCATATCTGTCTGTGTTTTACGTATTATCGTGTATTCATATTTATTACAATTAAGCCGTTTTACATTCTACAATTAAGTGTACAAAAATTCGATGAAATAGAATTTAGAAAACAACACACTGTATATTTACGTTTCTTGAAATCGTCCCAGCCTGCCTAAATTAGATATTTTTTGAAACACAAAGGAATGAAGAGACATTATTAAATTATGTACCCTAGTGTAATGGTATGATGCTTACAGCAATTCTGGTTGCATTGCTAGCTTACGAATGTTAATGAAAGATTCAAATAGGCTCAGAATTGGTATTGTATTTATTGCAACACTTAAGGGCGAGTTGTTCAGTCATGGATTAACTGTAATCCCAGGTTAGTTACTATGGGTACAATTGTCTCAATAATTGTATCCATAGGAGTTGACCCGGATTAAAAGTTAATCCATGACTGAACAACTCGCCCTAAGAGTCACTAGTAAACATGGTAAATTACATAAAACATGATTAGCAATAACTGTATTTAATTAACAGAGGTTAGTGATTGCGTAAAATAATATCGTCAGGGTTGCCATCAGCTTATATTCAAATTTGTGCTCAACTTGGCAAATGTAGCTAAGTTTGTAATGACTGACAGATTAATTGTGTAACGTCAGGACACGATAATAAAATCGCTTTAGTGCAAAGGTGTTTCGAGGCGTTACAGAGGTTTAATGCAGCGTTTGCGTTCATATCAAAGTGACAACAATTGATGACGCAGCTAAAGAGGTTATAAAGCAGTGCAAGAAGGCACAGATTAATGCAAAGAGCATATAAGGCGCAATCTCAGAAAATTACTGAAGATTACAAGAAGGTGCTACAGGCGTGTTAATCAGTGTTTATTAACTAAAAGTGAAAAGTACGACCAATTGTGTTATAGTTTCCTGAATGACATTTACAAAAACAATTACAAATTAAGATCAAACAATGTACGCTTACAGATAAAAATTGTAAATCATGTTGCTATGGTGACCTGGAGATTCGTTTGTTATTGCTGGTTGGGGAAGCCAAGCTAAAAGCTAGTGTGTTAGTTGGCTTCCCGATTTTGATACATTTTGTTTATAAAAGTAAATATTTTGTGCTCACTTGTGCGTTTTATTTATTTGCCTGTATGCGAATACCAGCTGTGATTAAATTGGAAGTGTTCCGCAGTGCAGTTCCAGAGTAAATTGAACCTGGACCGTAGCCTGCCTACAAGTTTTGGAGCTGCGGGAAGCAGAAAGCAAAGTGCAACACCTAGAGGAGGCTTTATTCTTTATATAGAAGCAGGTAGCAGCAGCATGGACCTTTCCATTAAGCAAATACGAGCTTGGAGTCCTTTCTCGCAAGCCGTAAACGAGATCGGCATTTCTTGAAGAAAAAGCAAATGCGAGTTGGCAAAAAAAAAAAAAAAATTCCAGGTTATCCAAACTACTTTATTATAAAAGCATTGTTATAATTTACCTGAGGTGAACTTATTAATTGTTGGTTGATTAGTTGTCAAAATACGCTGAATGTTCTGTGTTTCTGTCATCCGTCAGAATCGAGCATTTGCCATACGGTGATAAAATTCTTCAACAGTGTAACAATCCAACCCTGCAGATACGAGTCTCAAATTGATAGCAGCACAAAGGTTTTAATAAGTTGCAATTAGATAAAATATTAGAAAAAGCAACATACCTTTATTATAGTAAAGCATAATTAAATAATCATATTTTTAATTAGCCACAGAGAGAGGCAATACAATGCAAACTAAAATTTGTAGTGGTTGATCAATTTTATTTATTTAACAGATAATATAATATTACAGTAAAGAGTTAATATAAAATATAAGGCATTACAATATTTTTTCTTAATGTTGGAAAAGGCAATTTCTAGGTTAAGAATTTTGATAGATTGGAAGTGGTTTTGACTAGCTGAATTGTTCATGTTCACCATTGACATGAAACTGATTGTTATGATGATGTACGCAGTCAATCAGATTGACCCCATATATTTAATTACATATGTGCTTGACCCATACAAACGTTAGGAGGACGTCAGACCGTCCTTAGGAGAATTAGATAGTAGAGAACATAAGAGTTTTGATAACTCTTATCCTCATTATTGTTGATAATAATGATAATTTATTATATTGTTTTTGTATTGTTAGGTGTATAGCGTACATAATGAAAATATTAACATTATCTCTCGAGGGAAAAAATCATAGTTTAGACTAGATTGTGCCAGCATTTTCTGCGTATTTCCCGTTCCATCGACATTTCGTCTGCTTGAAAAATGCAAATAAGAAAATCTATTACTATTGTCTTTTGCGCATAAAGGTCATATCAACTAGGCACTAATTAAGCATAGAAAAGAAAATATGGCTTATCGCATATTTTCTCATCCGAAAATAAGCTATTTTATGTGATTTTCCTTCTTTTTAAATAACGTTCCGTTTTAAATGTAGCCTTTCTGGCATTTAAAAAAAAATATTCTACTTTTTTCGTCTGGCACTTAATGGGATAGTTGGTAAAGCAGTCGATTCTTTAACAATACCTTTGTCTTTCTAAATTACGAAAAAACTAATAAATATACATTACTGAAAGCGGGAACTTCGCTAATAAGCTTGTAGACTGTTAACAGGACTTCGAAAATTCCATCAGTCCCAAATGTCTAAACAGCTCAACAAATTTAAATATATTGCGTAAATGGTTAGACATTTCCATCTCTTTGAATTTTACATGCCTTTAAGGTAATATAAGTAACGGAAGTGTGACAAATTACAGGATAAGATAACATCTCGGCGGCTGGTCTGATAAGGACGCAAGTGCTCGTTAATTGTACCTACATAGTGGCCATATAGATTTTAGCACCTGATCAGCGCATTTACATATTCACTGGTGTGTGTAAGTATTCATTATAATTTCATTAACCGTCATTTGAGGACAAGTGCAGCTATAATAGTAATCGTTTGATGGCTCCTAAAGCCAGCTGTAAACCTTCAAACGAACCAATATGTGAGTAGTTGCCCATCAAATGTGTCGTTTTCTTTCACCTGATAATTTGTTTTGCAAAACGTTTATTTTCTGTGAGATCTTTAGTGTGATTTATGTAGAAAAGCTAGAAAAAGGTACTTTAAATGCATATCCGTCTTATGCAAATCGAAGTTTTTATTGCTATAAGCCTAACAGTAACTTAAAGTTCTTGACAGTGAAGCCGTATTTATTTGGCTTTAATACACTAACCTAGATCTGGCTAAGATACCGGAAATTAAAATGGTTAGATCATCTGCATTTATAGCAACAACATGGATTGAATAATAATTTTTGGTAAGCCGTAAACTCATGAATTTTCAGGCCATTGATTTTATTTATACCTATGACTCCTCATCAAGACCAATCTCAATAATCCATTAGTTTTTATTATAATCTTTTTTATTTCTAAACCATACTAAACTATACAGTTATACAGTTTCAATCACAACAAATCATTTTTTAAAGAAACAAAATGCGTTTGCATGAATTTATTGTAAGTAATTTTCCTTTTCATAAAAAGCTAAAATGCAGGTTATAAACACACCAGTTTAATAAAATCGAAGATGTATTGAGTTGTTTTGCAGTATAAATCGACCGATAGCTCTGGCGCATCACTGGTCTTGTTAAAAGTGGCATTTGCATTCCACATTTTCAGAGTTTAGATCTAGAAGCAAAATTACTAAATGTGTAGTAGTAGGTAAGGCAGCTTTTATAGTTTCCTTCCCTTGAATGTCTGTCGACTTCGCGTAAAGCTAACTACGAAAGCCATTTGATATGTTCCTGCTTCAATAAACACTATAAGTTCTTTTCGCTTTTTACTTTCCTGGTCTAAAAGACGCAGGAAGTACTCGTATTGCAATCGTGAAAAATCATCTTCCGAGATTTCTTCAAATCTCCACGTTTCAGAGTCTACCTAGATGACGAGAAACATGTTTTCTCAGTTCCGTCTGTCTGTTGGCTATACTATAGCTCAAAAACTGTTTGTTGTAGGTAGTCGATATTTTGCATGCACGAAACTTTCGGTCAAACAAGTACAGATGAGCACCTTGAAAAGTACAATTTTGTCTATTTTGCTTTAATTGAAGAATAGATAAAATAATAATTAACACATAGCTCAGGCTATCCTTGACGAAAACAGGACCCAACAGATGAAGGGTAAATGTTGTACAATGGACAAAAATGGGCAACACAACACGTGTTTGTATATAATCTAGTCTCATCGCGCAGATGCGAGGCATTCATAGCTTTCGCAGGCGCTGAAATCGCTCTGAGTTCGAATCGCACAGCCGGCTGCAATGTTTTTTATTTGAAAGTTAATGTAATTCGCATTACTAGTTGTTTTCTTTTAGTGTTTCAGTATTACTGCAAACGTTAAAATATTTTTACTTCTAATTACGTACTTCTTCTTCCTATTAGGTCCTCGACCTGTTCTACTTCAAGTTTCAAGCTTGCTCTTAGAATATGGAAGTCCAGGAGTCTTTGCATCTCTTTGCTGCTCTGCTTTTTGCTCTTGATGCGCCTGGAATGTTACACATGCAGATTTTGGAAATTCTGTGGTCTACCATTTCTTTGAACGTGTTCTCTCCATTTTCGTCTTTTGTTTCTTCTCCATCGCACTAGATCTTCGACTCCACATTCTTCTCTTATTTCGTGGTTGTTTATTCTCTATTAATTTTCTGCCAGTTATTCACCGTAACAACACTTTCGTTTCATTTGTTGTCAGTATTTGTTTAGTCTTCTTTGTGGCGGCTCTTGTTTCTGTGTTGTACGATAAGATAAGTCTAATGCAGGATTTATATACTTTTGTTTTGTTTTCATCGCTCGTGCTTTTGTTTCTCCACAGCCACACTACGTTGCTCAATGCGCCAATTACTGCTGCAGCTTTGTTTGCTTGTTTTATTACTTCTTCTTGTATATCACCATAACTTGTGATTAATAATGTTCTAAGAAGTACATTACTTGTTCAATTAATTTATTGTCTATATTTATTACCATACATTTGTGATTTACATAACACCTGGTACTTAATTTCACGCTTAGCGCGAAGACCAGGTTTCAAAAATTTATTGTACATATTCTAATAGATGCCATTGTTTCAATTGTCATTTATATACATTTACTATCATTATGGGATGTGCGAGCGATAAAGTGAAGAGCCATCTACTGGTTACTTATGATAACGCGTACTGATGATTATTATATAAAATGGCTTCCAATCATGTTTATAACAGTCTACATGACAAATATATTGTGCTTTGCAGTTTTTGTCATTACCAACCCTTGACGGGACGTTAAATATCACTCTATTAGATTCTTCTGCGGTTTGTTTAAACTTATGTAGCCTAGCAGCCTTTGTAGTCCATCCTCGTCTTCCGATATTAGTACTATATCATATTTGCATAGCCTATTCTTTTGATCTTTTCTGTTCCCATTCTGTAGCCCTCGTCGACGCATTTTGTTAGATGTATTATTTTATCCATTAACAGACATAATAGTCGTGGACTCAGGCTGTCGCCTTGTCTAATACCACTTGTTATTGTTATATTTTCTGTTATCTCGTGGTTATGCCTAATTTTTGTGCAGACTCCTGTGTTGAGCGTCTTTATCATGCGTATCAGTACTTTTTGTATATTTAGTTATTTAAGTATTGTTAGTATATCTGTGAACTGGACTCTATCGAAGGCCTTACTCATATCAATGAAACATAGAAATGGAATTCGATATCTTTCTGTCTTAGCTGCCTAATTATAAAAATTGTATCTGATGTAGATCGGTTATGTCGGAATCCTTGCTGCTCTTCAAGTTGCTAGTAAATCATTTTAGTACCTCTTCGAGTAAGGTTATTCGTCTATAATTCGTTGGATCATTTCTATCGCCTATTTTATATACAGGGTGTCCGGAAATAGCGAGCGCAAAGAAAGACTACAAATTCCTTGTCCCAAAATATGATGATTTAACTCAACTTACCTATATACAAAGTTGATTAGTTTAGCAGCAAAAGAGCTTTAAAAATGATTAGCCCTTTTACATTTTTTCACATAAGTAGAAAAATTTGTGATAGATGTTATAAATTTTTTGGCCATGCGTTTGAACCAGTAAACTACAGGTGTTTCTGGAATAAACCCTAATTTCGAAAATTACAGGGTGTTTAAAAACTTTGTCACAATAAATTATCCATCCATATTTTTTAACCCCATGTATAATCACTACCAATTGTGTTTTCTGGATAGTTACTTTAATTTACAAGCTATTTTCTCTCTTACAAAATTTTAGTTGTGTAAACGGTTGCCTGAATTAGTAATTGTAACTTAAAACTAGGCTTGTAGGGATTTAGAAAATATTTTTTGTAGCTAAACCGTTTACCCAACTAAAATTGTGTGAAGTAAAATCAAATACCAATTTTTTTTCAAAATTCAACCGATCATGTGTTTTCATAGTTGTAAAATAGTATATTATGGGACGTGTGGTTGAAATAAAATTTTAACGTTGAGAGTGGTTTTTTTCAACGAGCGAAGCGAGTTGAAAAAAGTAACTCGAGACGTTGAAATTTTATCAGCCACGAGTTACATATACTATTTTTTCTACGAATTTTCACTCATTTTAACAAATTAATGCACTTTAGAAAAAATTAAACATAAAGTAACATTTCTCTTGTCATCAATTGAATGTCAAACAGTTTGAAATCCCGGTAGTCCGAGCATTTCAATCTCTAGTGGTTGAAATGCAACTTCAACCACCGGAATCAATGTCAAAATAACTGATTTCAATGTCATGAGTAGAAAAAATCAGTTTTTTCTTGAGATTTCATTAGTTTACTTTTATCACTCGCATTCATGAGAACCCCAAAAATGCTGTTTTAAGCAACACGGCAGTTAAACGACGCCATTTAAATAGTCATTGTGCGTGAGTATAAATGTTATATTCATTGCGTACCGATACAAAATGAACCAACAGTTGATAAATAGTCATATACAATACCGCGAGTAGTTAGCAAATTTCCGACATTTTTTTGTCAAAGTATGAGTGTTTATTGCTTCGATATAAATTCGTCGGGCACTTCAGCACAAGACAAATTCGTCGGCTACAAATAGTATTTAAAAGACTATTCAACGAACAAAATTTAAATTTCTTAAAAAATAATAAATTATATCACGACCTCCTTGATTTAGGTTAGGTTAGTTTAACAGCATAATAAAGGAGGTCGTGTAATTATATTTAATTTACATCAAGTTGCAGGCTATATCTTTGTTTCAGTGGAATTGTATGTATGAATTATTATGAAAAACCAACAAAATGCACATCAAAGCTTGTGTAAATTTGACATTGTAAAATGTGAAATAAATTTCACAAGAAGCGAAAAAACATTTCGTTATAATTGCACTAGTGGAATTTTTGCACAATTCTACTCTAATTGGTGCAAATATCAAAAATACTAAATTATTATTGGTTAATAGTTAACATAGAGGTGGATTAGTCCACAAAATGTAATTCGGCGTTATGATTTTTTCGATTTTTTTACTCAATATTTGTTATTTTTTGGCAACGTCGCTCGAAAAACCAATTTTGAAATTTTCTCGCCTTCAGCTGAGGAATGGGATCATCAAACTCACAAAAAAATTTCATAATAAACGCCTTTATTCATGACTAGGTTGATATTGAATTAGTGTTTGTTTGTAAGGAACAGGGTACAAGCATGCGGAGAACCAGGCACCTTAACGCCAACTGCTATGGTTTTATGGTCAAAGTCCTACTTAAAATTTTGCCGAGACTAAAGAATTTCAACCCTAGCAAGAGATCTTTTACATGCTATACATCGTAGTAGCATGGGATCCACGGCTTCACATCACTTCCGAATGATATCATTCTGCAGAGGTTTTTATCCGCATTTTTACTTCCATTTACAATAAAGGAAGTATTAGATTTACCCAAAAAAAATTAAATTGAGTTTTCAACAGATCTTCACGTTTTAGAGTTCCCTGAACCCAAAAAAAACATGTTTTTGTTCATTGGTCTGTCTGCCAGTCTGTGTGTGTGAACAGAATATCTCAAATACGAAAAGAGGTACGGCGTTGAAACTTCATATATAAGTTTTGTGTACTATCTAGATGCGACGAAAATTGCCTAACCGGAAGTATGGTGTTTACTCTTGTCATTTTTCAGATTTTTATTTATGCTTTTGTTACATTTTTAATGTGTATTGGTGTGAGATACTTAATTTTCCAGTTGAATACCTCTAAAATGGGTTGTTTTTTATTAACTCCTATTTTAAATAAAAAACCGGTACATTATTACATTGTCGAATTCAGCTTAAAATTATAGAGAAAATTGTACGACACTCATTAATGACCACTAGAAAAATTAGTTTACGAGCTGTAACCAAGACTGTGAGGGTTTGTGTCGTTATAATTTTCTTACCGAATCTGCATTCGAGCATTAATTCATATTCCAACAACGTCCTAATTAATAGGACGTTGTAGGAACGGACTCAAAAAAAAAATCCGAAAAGAATTAATGCTCTTATGAGATTATATGCTCTATTTTGTATAGTTTCTGTAGAATTTGCAATTTTTGAAAATTTTTGAGAAATGCTTAAAAATTTAAAATAAAATTTTTGGCTAATTATAAGGTCACTGTAAAAGGAATTCGTGTGCTTGTATCACATCAGATTTTTTTATTTTTAAAAACCTCACCGGAACCGGGAATCGAACTTGCGACTATTTTTTGCACTCTGCATAAGTAATTATTTTCATATAAAATAAAATAATTAATTAATTGAAAATAAAGTAATTTGATTGGCTGTACTATTTCTTTAATTCGAATTAGGACGACCTACATATCTCAGTGTTTATTAATATCTACTTTAAGACTTTTTAAGTTTATACATGCACCTTACCTCTTTTTAATTACATTTACAATCGTACCGAGACTGTGGTGTACAGGTGTACAAATGTGGCCTTACACGTAATGCGCACTGTTGTTTACTATATGATAGTGTGTTCGACACAATTTCACTGATGCCGTATTTACTATACCTCCGTATTAAAGTGTGACGTCACGGTTCGACATTGCGTTGCATCGGTGACAACAAACTTGTTCAAACTTTCACTAACTTGTTGGAATGTATTGTTTTAACAGTAATATTATTTGAAATGTAGTATGTAGTTGTATTATTGTAATAAAAATAAATCCAAATATTTATGCACAATATTTGTTTTACATATTAGTAGGTGATTTCTAAGAGTACATTTTGATTATGATTCTCTACTTTGTTTTGATTAAATATAACATGAGAACCAGCAATTCAAATATTAAACATGGCATTGCAGTTATTCTTATGACAAAGAAATAACAACATCCAACCATACCGAAACAAAAGGCACACGATGTGATATATCTCTCAAAGGCCATTTACAATTTATTTTTGTATTTTCGATTTTTAATACTTATTTCTACCGTTAACAACATTAGTTTCACAGTAATTACATGTTTTCAATAGTATGAATGCTAACATAATATGAATCATTGTTCTTAACTGAAAGCACTGCAGGAACCGTTGTGAACCACTATATATTTCTCATCTGTTTTTCATTGCTACGCTGGAAAAAACTACGAAACTACGAACAATATCGGTCTTTCTTACCTCTACTAGTTAACAAGCGCTAAACAAGTACTCTGCCGAAGCACAATCAATCTCGTTATATTATGAATCAATTCAACCTCAATAGAGAATATCGGTGCATCATTACATAACAGGCAAACAGATTACACGACACTCGCTGTCAGATTTCTTTACATTTAGCAATTTAATAACGAGGTGCGCACTTTTACCATCGGCTCCGTACAACGACTGAGCCCCATCATTACGTATTGTACCTGCAGCGGATGCTGATAGATGAACGAGCTCACTTTCTTAATTAATGACAGCAGATGACGAATGTATACAGGTGCTGCATTGTGTGTCTCTATCGTAGGATCACCGCTACCGCTGCGTCCGCCCACCAGGCATCATCCTCAACCTTGCACATGAAGAGCGTTAAATCGGTCATGCCATCTTCATTATTCTGAACAGTTTCGTGAAGATTGGCTTTCTACTTTAAAGATCGCTTCCCTAGTCGGCGTGGCTGAGTACGCCCCTGAATGTATCGAGTACTTAAGTTGTGGTACCGCTGGTATTATATACTTATTGTACAACGCATTAGAAATAATCCGGTATGTATACA
Organism: Agriotes lineatus; assembly: GCA_940337035.1. Taxonomy (NCBI): domain Eukaryota; kingdom Metazoa; phylum Arthropoda; class Insecta; order Coleoptera; family Elateridae; genus Agriotes; species Agriotes lineatus. Next base: position 152,550,928 of record OW679195.1, read on the forward strand.
GAAAGGATCAAAAGTTTGTCCCCTTATGACTTGAATGCGAAAAATATTTTAATCGAACTGTAAAGTAATAAACTATACCAATTTTAGCTGTTTTTTAGATCAATCAAAAATTTAAAATGGCCGTTGAGAGTCACATTAAGTTTTTTTATAGAAAGGGGGGGGGTGATGTGGCTATTAATTTGAAAGGCTCCATTGCGTAGAACAAGTACCTGTAATCTCAGAAAATGTTGATGAATGTTTTTGAACATTGCATATTTTTTAAATGCAAAGAAGGGTCATGTGACGCTTCACTTATCATTGAGTAGAATACCTACCTACAATTTCAGAAAGCCTTAAGGATCTTTAACATAGTTTTAATAAATAATTAAATAGTGATCAGGGTAAAGAGCAGGAATATTAAAGCAGGAACCATTTTGTTAGGCATAATAAAAATTTTCTGTAAACTATAAGTATGTATTCTACTCAATGAGATCTTTCAAACAATGTGTCACATGCATTAAAAAATCAATATTTAAAAATATTCATCAAATTTCTTTGAAATTATAGGTATGTGTTCTACTCAATGAGACTTTACAAATGAGGTGTCATATGACCCCCTTTTTTATTGCCCTCAAATGGCTTAAAATCATTTTTAGATGCTGTTATTCAGTTCTCTAAGAATTGACCAAAATATTTTGACGCATTCAGAAGTTAGAGGTGAATTGGCGGTGAACTTTTGGTCCTCGGTGTGTATAAACTCATGGGAAAATTATCACAATAAACGGCACTTTTCAGAAACAATTCTAAACGAGTCTGATCACTCAGTTACGACTAATTACAGCTTTCGCATCTGAAAAACGAGTGTTCTCAAGCGTTTCTTCAACGTTTACTTCCCCCGTCTAAAAGACTTCAGGTATTGTAATTGTACAAAAATCACCTTTAGAGATGTCTTCACATCTTCACGTGTCAGAGTTCATAGACGCGAAAAACATGTTTTCACCTGTTACGTATAGTTTTTCGTTTAAATACATTCAGATGCAATTGAGAAAATGTTTCGAGTGACCTACAGTTCCTAAGTGTATATTTGGTTGCATGCTCATTTTTTATTTTTGGAATATTTTTGAAAAGCCTTGAGTTTTAGGGGATTATAGTAAGTTTGCAAAATAGATTGTGAGTACGAGTTACGGCGGGCATTTTTATGCCTCTGATTTTTGGTGTGATTGTTTCTTTGATGTAGCTGATTTTCCTGGAATTTTGCCTCATGCAGATCTACAATTCCAGAATTATTATGTAAATCGTCGTTCACCCGCAAGAAATTCTGTGTGAAATTGCTCGAATGAAGCCACTTATAATGGGATAATAATTTATTTTTGCTAGATCACACACTTGAGGCGACCCTGCAACTTTGGTATGTTTTTGTCGTATCGTTTCAAGACCGGTTGCGATATTGTGTCATTTTAGGCCCTAGTTCGTCTTACTCGTACCATATTCTGCATGTACTCCCTCTTCGGCTGTGATTTCGCTTGTTAAAACACCTGGAGGGCCAACCCCTACGCAGTTCGGAGTCCCTCAATTCGCGTGGCTGCTCTTCCGAAGCTTGTACTACAAGGTCTTTCCCCAGTATGACAGCTGGAGAAAAGCCTGCCACATCTCATGTTGCACATTTACTTGGACGGCTTCAAGTACACCACCCTGCAAAGATACTCTGACGAAGCTGCCCTGCTACGCAACATCAGGTATCTTCTGCGTGTATTGCTAGAACATTTAGTCACCTTATAAATCAAAACGTTTTGGTCGCATTCAACTCGAGATTTGAGTGCCCCTCAAGTCTTGAAATTAACGCTGAAAATACACAGTTAAGTATGTAACACCCTAGGGCCCCTAGGCGTATGGTACCATTCGTTAGATCGCGTTTATAAAAATTAATTGATCGTTGAAACGAATTGATGAGACCGTTTATCGATATCGCAGTACTTGATTTTGAAGTCACTATATATTTACTTACCTATAGTTGAGATACGTGTACTCACTTCAAATTTATTAAAAAATACAATCTTGTACATCTTATAATTAAAATTAAATTAAATCTACAATTCCAATTACAAACAAGTATCCTATTTGATTTTCCTTCTTTGAGTATGGTGCAGAGTTTATACGTGTACATACTGCAAATAAACAATCAGGTTATTTCAAGGTCTGTTATTTTCTTTCTTTTATTATTTTTATAAAACAGCTAAGTAGTTTAGGAACTTACACGGACACCTGTAGGTTTTCTGGTTTGGACCATCTCGAACCAGTGCCGCTTCCGGACAACCTCCCCCCTTCGTGCATGCGGATTGGATGTCTTCCTGGCTCGAAACCGAATTTATATTTGTACTTATATTTCCGCTCAAATATGTACAGGGTAAGCACCTTAAAAAATTAAATGTTACCTACTTTTACTTTAACTGGGAAATAGATAAAAGTAACAATTTGCGCATAGCTCAGGCTTCATCCTTGACAAAAATAAGACTTAACGGATACAGGGTGAATATCGCAAATCGAACAAAATTTCCTATTTATAACACAGCGAGAAACGCATACCGCACGCGTGCGGTCATGACAAGTAAACCCCTTTACAATTTTTTTAACACGTAACACTCGCTGACCACTGTCTGGAGAGTAAAATAGCTGTTTTGATATTTTGAAACAATTTTCCTGGATTTAAATCATGAAAACACCTTTTTCTACCGTATCGGTAGTAAAGTTATGAAGTAATTATTATTTATGATGATCTTTTAAATACGTAAAAGGTCCCCTTGTACAAGTAGCGTACGCTTTCTATCTGACGTCAAAATCCTAGGAATTCTTCTTCGTAATATTTGGTAATTTTATTTTACACCACCTGCGGAAAACACAATTTACTACTTCTTATTCTAGCACTTTATCCGTTTCGGACGTTAGCTATCATAATGGAAATACGTATTTTATTGACTGCACTACGGAAACGTTCTGCGGATGTAACTCCGAACCATTTTCTTAAGTTGGCGAGACAGGAAATTCTTCGTCTACCAGGTCCTCTTCGTCCTTCAACTTTACCCTGGATAATATTTTGAAGTAAGCGGTATTTGTTGTTATTTCTCATGATATGGCCAAGGTAGTCTAGTTTCCTGCGTTTAACGGAGAACAGAGTTTGATGTCTGCAACCCATTCTGTCCAGAACTTCTTCATTAGTAATATGTTCTGTCCATGAGATTTTGAGAATTCTGCGGTACACCCACATTTCGAAGGCTTGTAATCTTTTCTCCATGACTTTGACAAGGTCCATGTCTCCACGCCGTATAACAAAGTGGAGAATACGTAGCAAGATGTAATTCTCTTTTTGAGCGTTATGCTAAGATCCCGCAGAGCAGTGTTTTCATTTGTATGAAGGTTGTTCTGGCTTTTTCTATTCTGTTTTTAATTTCTCTAGAGTGATCCCAGTCATCATTGATTGTGTAACCTAAATAGGTTAAGTGAGGTACAGTTTCTATGGGCTGATTGTTAGCAAGCAGTATTCCTTGTTGGATTGGATATTTGCTTATTATCATATATTTAGTCTTTCTTGTATTCAATCTCAGTCCAATTTCAGTCCATATTCTTCGCTTGCCTTTACAACTCTGTCAAGTAGTTCTTGCAATCCTTGTATGCTATCTGATATCAAGACCGTATCGTCGGCGTAATAACGGATGTTGGTGTTGACTTCTCCATTGACTTTGATTCTGCTTTTTACTTTCTCGAGAGCTCTTCTGAATATATGTTCTGAATATAGGTTGAATAGTAGTGGGGAAATCACACATCCTTGACGTACACCTCTTTTAATTTCAGTCTGCTCTGTTTTCCAGTCTTCCACCTCAATTGTTGCCATTTGGCCCCAATATAGATTGGTGATGATTCTAATGTCTTTGTCATCTATGCCAGTCTCTTTCAAGGTTTGTACCATTTCCTTGTGTTGACATCTGTCGAAGGCTTTAACGTAATCTAAAAAGCACTACTACTTACTTTATATTGACACCTACATCGTTAAGAACTAAATCGTGAACAACATTTGTGATTTTTTATCCGTACACCTCTACAGTATTCAGCTAAAATATGTATCCAGAAAGTAGGCTTTACTACTGAACAATACTCCGCTACAAGAACAAAGTATAAGGAAGTATATAGTACATCCATACATACAAAGTGCCGTAACTATTTATAGCTTTAAAAGAATAATATATTTCAACTACTTCAGGTTTTAACTAAATGTGAAGGATAATATTACTGATGTATATGTGTAATATGCTATTACAGATACAAGAACGGCCTGCTACAGTCAAATAAGTATTGCAATAGATAGATACCAACATAAGCACATTACATTTGATTTTATTTTAAAATATGTGAGAAACTATGACTTGTATGGAACCGGAAAAAAAATTAATTATTCATAACATTTTTCTTCTTTTTCCTCTTAATGTAAGTTGAGAAACCGCACAATATAACCATACAAAATGGAGGTTTTATCAGCCGAGACCGCGGCAAGTTGCTAGCCTGCCCCTTGAATTATGGAAGAAGGCCATTCTACTGACGTCTACCAAAGGTGTAGGTATGATGACCGAGAAGCATAGATGAAACCAATGTCCGGGTGTGGGGTTCGAACCCTCTACCTGCCGATTGCGAGTGCAAACGCTTTATCCCTCGGCTACCTGCTTTCTGTTAATAACTTTAAGATACACAAAAAAGCTCATGGCCACTCATAAGACTCTGTCTATTAAAGCTATATTTATAAATTCAAACCTTCTGATCGTAGATTCGTTATTTTACGAGAGCTTCGTTTCATTGTTTTTGACCACGTTTGAGTGGTCTGTCACGAATACGAACCGATAAACCTAACAAAATAGATTTACCTATCCCTCAGATCTTACTTCATACACCAATTGGTAAGATACCCGTTAGCTATTTATCAAGTTATCGGTAGAGTGTCATAGGTTCAATCACAGGACCAAAGTTCGTAATACTAACAATTACCTACTGGGCCTCAGGCTCCTTAAATCATATAACTTTCAATTATTCAAAATTCACTATATATCTAATATATAACCTTGCATCGATCATTATTGTTCATACAGTGTACGTTGCCTTTCGCTCTTACTGTTTCGAATGTGCATCTTTCACTTCCCTCATGGACAGGCTTAAAATTTTTAGACATCAATTACATTAGGCATATCATTTGTTAACTAAAATTTAAAAACTTGCTGTGTTAGGTTTTGAAACAGGTCACCCAGTATGTAGACTTTGATTGATATTCCATAGCTTAACCCTGTGTTTAACTTTTTATTTATTAGAAGAAGTGTAAGCTTAATTAGAGGTTCACGCAAGACCTCCAGAACAATTGATAATTTTATTAAATGAAAAATCGACCAATCTGAGTTTGCGTTGTTTTGTTTCTGACAGTCTATAAAAGCAAAAACTCGCCACTTTCTATTAACGCGAAAGTACGTTTGTTTATAAACCTAATTTTGAAGTTTGGTTAATTGTTTATTGTTGAATTGTTTTCGAATTAAATCTGAACTGAGGTTAGAATAACAATATTGTTATGTAAATACTCTCCTATGAAGTTAATTGATTTTGTGAGAATTATAACGAGCGTTTTCTACTACAACCGGCATTTTATTTACGACTTGTCTTATGGTTAAATTCAGCGGTAATAAACCTTGAGCAAAGGCAAATAAATTAAGTATCTACGTTAGTATTGGGCAATTACATATAATACCTTCAATTTAGTGACTGTCCTGAATTTTGAACGTGAAAAGCAATGGACAAACTGCCGACAACGATTTTACTGGCTGTCTTCACTTCAAGCAAATGTTAATTTGCTGTCATCAACGAGGGAATACTTTGATTTTGGAGTCTAAAGCAGCGAAGCAAAAATAGCTACACTAAGGACGCGGAAATGATGCTGGAGCTGAACGTTTAACAGTGCATTTCGAGGTAAGTGGAATTCTTTTTATTTCAGGTTCAACTTGTTGGTCTGCATCAGCGTTGCCAACCCCCTAGGAAAAAAATATAGTATAACAACTCGAAACTATCGTATTCTTGCCCAAATTATCGTACAACAAAACTACAGCAGCAGTTATTGGCATTGTAATGATACAACATTCAAAATAGTTTAAATTTTACTCTATGTGTATTTTTTTCATTGTTACATTTTCTTTCGACATAATTATTATTTGTAGTTAAGTATTATATTAATGTGCTTTGCATCACATGTAATATAATTTAATACTGGGGGAGTGGAAGACTGGCTATCCTACCATTTGTGTACCATTATGTGTATTCAGATGCATGAAGGTCATTTTGAACATTCAATGTAATCGTAACTCCATAACCACAATCCATTTACAATGTTAAAGTACTGCTGTGTAGTGTTACTAAGAAAACAAAATGCCTGGTATATTTATAACTCAAATCCATATAAACATTTTACCTTCCTTTTACAACAAAGAAAGTAATGGATTCACCCTAAAAATTCGAAATTGAGTTTTCAACAGATGTTCACGTGAACCCAAAAAACAATGTTTTTGTTTATTGGTCTGTCTGTCAGTCTGTATGCCTGTCTGTCTGTGTGTCTGTATGTGTGTCTGGGTGTCTGTCTGTGAACAGAATATTTCAAAACCGGAAAGAGATATGGCGTTGAAACTTCATATATAAGTTTTGTGTACTATCTAGATGCGACAGCAAGCTCTTGGAGAAAATCGCATAACCAGAAGTATCGTGTTCACTCTTTTGATTTTTCAGTTTTTTTCGATTTTTTTTAAAAACAGCTTTAACGATGTTTTTCAAACTTTACATTTTTATTGTGTATTGATGTGAGATAGGTGATTTTCCAGTTGAATACCTGTAAAATGGGTTTCTTTTGTTTTTGCTCCATTTTGTTTTATTAACTCCTATTTTAAATAGAACACCCGGTATATTATTATATTTTTAAATTCAGCTTCAAATTTTAGAGAAAATGTTTCTCTTCAACTAACACTATTTTGTACGGTTCCTGTAGAATTTGTAATTTTTGAACATTTTTGAAAAATGCTTAAAATTTTTTTAAAAACTTTAAGATCACTGTAAAAGAAAGTTGTGTGCGTGTATCACATCAGATTTTTTCAAATAAAACCGTATAGATACCAATGTACAGTTAAATATTACCATTAATATGTAATCTACCCACATATTTGATAAATGTGTAACTAACACAATCAAAATTACACTTCAGTGAAAATATAATATATTTAGGAATTGACTTTCAACCTGTTAAAAATAATTTCTAGCACAGCATTGTCGATTAGGTTACGTTCAGCGTAAAAGTAGTTAGCAGCAACAAATCTTCACGTTCTAGAGTTTCCTGAACCCAAAAAACAAGTTTTGTTCATTGGTCTGTCTGTGTGTCTGTGTACCTGTGAACAGAACATCTCAAAAACGAAAAGAGGTATGGCGTTGAAACTTCATAGATAAGTCTTATATACTAGCTAGACGCGACAACAAGCTTTTGAAGATAATCGCATTACTGGAAGTATATAGTGTTTAATTTTTCAGTTTTTTCTATTTTTTCAAAAACAGCTCTGATTTTTTTCGAAATTTACGTTTTTATGACATTTTTACTGTGCATTGACGTAAGAAGTAAGATAAGTGATTTTCAAGTTGAATACCTCTAAAATGAGTTTCTTTTGTTTTTTTCTTTTTTTTATTAACTCCTATTTTAAATAGAACACCCGGTATATTATTAAATTTTTAAATTCAGCCTCAAATTTTAGAGAAAATTTTTCTCTCCAACTAACACTATTTTGTACGGTTCCTGTAGAATTTGTAATTTTTGAAAAAGGCTTAAAAATTAAAAATTTTTTTTTTGCCTTTAAGATCACTGCAAAAGAAAGTTGTGTGCGTGTATCACATCAGGTTTTTTCAAATGAAACCATATTGATACCAAGGTACTGTTAAATACTACCATTAATATGTAATCTATCCACATATTTGATAAATATCTAACTAACACAATCAAAATTACACTTCAGTGAAAATCTTATATACAGTATGTCCCCGGATTGAGTTTACAATAGGTGTGATTGACCAAAAATTTTCTAATTGGAATTTCATATTTTGGGATACCGCCCTGCTTGGTGTGAAACTTATTTTTAGTTTACTTTCGATTTTTTAAATTCAAGCAGGCCTTGACAGGGAAGCGAAAACAATTTTATTTTCAGGTAAACTACCCGTTTTGTTCATGATACGGCAAAATTTAATTTAAAAAATTTGTTGATAATGATAAATTATGGCCCTATACCAAATTTCAGAAAGATTTGTCTACTTATAAAAAACTGTTATTTTTTAGAAAATTGTATTTTTTTTTCAGGTAAACTACCCTTTTTGTTTATGATACGGTAAAATTGTATTAAAAAAAGTTGTTTACAATGAGAAATTATGATCCCATACAAAATTTCAGAAAGATCTTGCGACTTAGATTAAACCGTTATTTTTTAGATTAAACAAATTGCATTTATTAAAAATGACGGTTTAATCTAAGTCGACAGAGCTTTCTCAAATTTGTTATGGAGCCATAAGTTATTATTGTAAACAACTTTTCTTAATACAATTTTTCCGTATCATGAACAAAAAGGGTAGTTTACCTGACAATAAAATACAATTTTCTAAAAAATAACCGTTTTTTTATAAGTCGACAGATCTTTCTGAAATTTGGTATAGGGCCATAATTTATCATTATCAACAACTTTTCTTAATTAAATTTTGCCGTATCATGAACAAAAAGGGTAGTTTACCTGAAAATAAAATAGTTTTCGCTTCCCTGTCAAGGCCTACTTGTTTTTCAAAACTGAAAATATTCTTAAAATTCGTTTCACACCAAGCAGGGCGGAATCTCAAAATATGAAATTCCAATTCGAAAATTTTTGGTCAATCATAGCTATTGTAAACTCAATCCGGGGACATACTGTATATAAGAATAGAAGTCCTGACTCATAATCTCACTCATCAACGCCCAGCCCAAACCCTTGGACCTAGAAAGCTGAAATTTTGCACAGAGGTTCCCTTTATGATGTATACAAGGAATAAGGAAGAATATTTCAAAATTCAACCCCTAAAGGGGTAAAATGGGGGTTCCAATTTTGTATGGAAAAATAATATTAAATAAAATCTATAGAACCTTAATTCGCCCAGTAATTACGTACAGTTGTGAGTCATGGACCCTTACAGTAAAGCAGCAAAATTGGTTGAAATGCTTTGAACGACGGATATTAAGAAGAATATTCGGGGTATATCTGAAGGGAGTGGTTATTGCAGAAGAACTAACGCAGAATTAGAAACGCTAATGAAAAACGAAAATATAGTGCAGTATTGCAAGGCGCAGAAACTCAGATGGTTCGGGCATGTGATGCGTATGCCGAAATGCAGAGTGCCGCGAGTGATGCTTGACTGGGACTCTGGATATGGTAGAACCAGAAGAAGACATGGGGTAAATGGTTATCTGCGGTACTCCAAGACCTCGATATAATGAAAGTGAAAAACTAGATGGGCAAAACCAAGGAGAGAAAAGTATGGAACCACCTCGCCCAACAGGCTAAAACCCACATAGGGTTGTAACGCCGAAGAGTAAGTAAGTAATGTTGTATGGAAAAATAATATTAAATAGAAATTTCGATTTGTAACTTCGTAGGAGTATTTCTAAAAACAAATAAGCAAACACGTATTTTGTGATTTTCCGAAAATCAACCCCTTAGGGGGTGAAATGGGGTAAATAAGCATAAAAATCGACATGGGTGTCCTTATTGAGGTTTTTTGGGACGTTGATTGCGAAAATGGCATTTGAAATTTGGCAGGCATAATTCTCATAGGGAGTACGTATCCTCTATGAAAGGATTTTTGAAAATTCAACCCCTAAAGGGGTAAAAAAGGGGTTGCAATTTTGTAAGATGAAATTTTGAACTAAGTCATTCAAAGTTTTAAAAATTTGTCTCCTGAAGGTGAAAATAGAAGATAATGGGAAGGGACGGGACGGGAAGGAAAGGGAAGGGATGGGATGGGAGGGGAGGGAAGGGGGCAACGCGGGACGGGACGGGACGGAAAGGGAAGGGATGGGATGGGAGGAGAGGGAACGGGACGGGACGGGACGGAGACGGAGTCAGAAAAAGGGACGGGGACGGAGACGAGATGGGATGGGATGACAGAAAATAATTAGTCATTAGGCTATTTACTACACAAATAACGAAAATGGCATTTATTTTTAAGTCCAAAAAGGTGAACATGACATAAGGGAAGGAACGGCACGGGACGAAACTGGACGGGAAGGGAAGGGAAGAGACGGGACGGGATGGGACGGGACCCGACTGGACTGGACGGGAAAAGACGGGACGGAACGGGACGGGACGGAAAGGGAAGGAAAGGAATGGGATGGAATAGGAGAGGACGGGACGGGACGGGAAGGGACGGGATGGGACGGGATGGACGGAACTGGACGGGACGGGACTGGACGGCCAGGGAAGGGACCGGACGGGACGGGACGGGACGGGAAGGGACGAGACGGGACGGGGCGGAACGGAACGAGCCTGGACGGGACGGAAAGGAAAGGGAGGGGATGGGATGGAAGGGGAGGGGACGGGACAGGACGGGAAGGGACGGGACGGGACGGGACTGGACGGGACTAAACGGGACGGGAAGGAACGGGACGGGAGGGAAAGGTAAGGAAAGGGGTGGGATGGAAGGGGAGGGGACGGGACGGGATGGGACGGTACGGAGAAAGGGACGGGGACGGGGATAGGATGGGATGGGATGACAGAAAATAATTAGTCATTGTTTAATAGACAAATAACGAACCTCGCGCGAACGAAGTCGCGGGTAACAGCTAGGAATTGACTTTAAAACTGTTAAAAATAATTTCTAGCACAGCATTGTCGATTAGGTTACGTTCAGCGTAAAAGTTGTTAGAAGCAACTAATTTTTACTTCCTTTTACAATAAAGGAAGTATTGGATTCACCCTAAAAATTCGAAGTTGAGTTTTCAACAAATCTTCACGTTTTAGAGTCTCCTGAACCCAAATAAAACAAGTTTTGTTCATTAGTCTGTCTGTCTGTCTGTGTGTCTGTGTACCTGTGAACAGAATATCTCAAAAACGAAAAGAGGTATGGCTTGAAACTGTACCCCTCATCCTTACTTACCTTTGAAGGCTTACACTTCACCGACTAGCTCAAGATACGGTTTCTTATCAGGGTTTAACAATTGTGGGATTTTTAGTTCGTTTCACTTTCATATAAAGGTAAAAGTTCATTAATCAGAAGAAATGGGAGCCATAACTTTATTTAAAAAGTTTTAAATTCAATAAGTTTACAAAGGTTACGTATTCTTTCTAACAGTCCACAAATCAATTGTTATGCATTAGAGGCTTATACCTTTCTAATTTTAATACACATTATGTAATTATTTAGCAAGTTTTATTCTTCTCTGACAAGTTAGAATTTGTTCTAATAAAACGTTAGGATTAATGAATCTATCAGTATCTAGGAGATTTCTTATACCTATTTAATTAATAACCTCCAGTTCGTAAGATGAAAATATAAAGAGCTCTCTATACCCTCGTATTTCTCTTTCCAAGGTCTTAATTACGATTAATGATCGGTATTTAGTTTAATTGGTATCATTCCATGTAGTATAAGAAAGGTCCTTTATGAAGTGACCCAAAAACCAACTTAACAGTCACAGAACGATTTAATCTCACTTCAGGCCACATCACCTGGTAAGTAACTATTGTTTTTACTTGAAACTAATCTGTTATTGAATATTCTTAAGGCTTACGCCCTAATTTAATTATATTTAAGCTATGACGCGGGTTTAAGTCTAACTAACGATATTAAACCCTTTCAGGACTAACATACGGTTAATGCAGAGAACCCTTGAACCTGTACCTCTCCATCTGCCAACATTAACTATGAAGAACTCCTCATCGAACCAAAGAAGTTGCCCTTGACTGGTGAGTGATCTCCTAACTGGTTATAGATTTCTAATTGCGTCCTCTCTTTTCCTTATCGCTCGTAACTTATCGACACACTTCTCCATGGCGAATATACAACTGACCAGAACTGGCGTCAAATGAAAAAGACCGACGAGCTGGTAGTCAAAGAGGAAGCCCTAAGAGCTGGTGGTCAAAGAGGTGACACTAAGAGCTGGTGGTCAAAGAGGTGACACTAAGAGCTGAATCAAGGAAAACCCTCTATTACGATTTGTATGTATTAGTTTGCCGTCTACCTACCAGTTATATAATAACTGCCCTTTTCAGAAAGAAAATGTTTGTGGAATTTATCCTATCTGCCTGAAAAATTATTATGTTTTAATACTATGCTGTATGAGTTAAATAAAGGCTTACTATTGTCTGCTTGTATCCTTTCTAAGCTAGGATTTTCAATTTGCTTCGCTTCTGCATAGAGAAGCGCCCTTTTGCTTTCTCAATTAAACAGGAAGTAATAATTTTTGTTATTTATTGTTTTTTTATTAACGTAACCATGGGCCTTCTAAATTAAATTTCAAAAAGGGTAGGCAACCCCTCCTACTGGTCTTGCACTTAAAGTTGCCTATCTATTAGGATTAATTAATATTGAACGATATTCCTGTAGAAGCTACGATATGTAC
>OW679195.1:152563688-152657536 GCA_940337035.1 Agriotes lineatus
ATTCCTGTTTTGGCTGTCATTCATATATTTTATAAAATTGTATCTTTGCAAAACTGGTACATTAAAACAAGAATTTACGAAAAGATGCAAAAAAGTAGTCTTCTTTCGAGAACAACATTTAGAAAAAGTGAAAGGCCAACAGAAATAATTTAAACTGGAACCGATTGTGCCGACTTTCAACTCAACTTCGGCAATTAATTAGAGCTTTTCTTCCACAGAGGGTAGCAATTTTACTCGCCTTGTCCTACTCTGCCTACGCCGGCTACGCTGGTGGTGACGCAGGAGGTTACGGCGGCGGTGACCTTGGAGGACACGGAGGTTTGGATTATGGACATGGTGGTGGTGATCTGGGCGGCCATGGTGGTGGTGCAATCGAAGAACACCACACCGGACACGTCGATACCAAAACCATCGAAATCACTAAGCCGGTGCATGTGCCAGTCGTTAAGAAGATCGGAGTTCCAGTTCCTCACCACGTCGGCATCCCCGTGGCAGCCGTAGTGAAGGTTCCTGTACCCCAGCCCTACCCTGTGCACATCTCGGTCCCACACCCCATCCCAGTGCCAATCTACAAGTTAGTACCTCAAGAAATCGAGAAGAAGATCCCCATCACGATCGAGAAGCCAGTACCATACCCAGTCGAAAAGCCCTACAAGATCGAAATCGAGAAGCACCATCTCGTCCATGTAGCTAAACCCTACCCCGTGCATGTACCAGTGTACAAACATGTATATCATCACATCCCTAAGAAGAGTGGTTGGAATTAGGAGAGCACTTTTATTTAAAGCATCACGCTGTCGACTGCATTCTTCATCTCACTCATCTTGCGCTGGTCATTAACTCATGAGAAAGTCAAGTCCATTAACCTATTATTGTTGTTTTGTTGTATAATTTGTTGTTGATAATGATTAATATAGATTAATAAAGAAAGTTGAAATAACGAGTTACTTTCACTGTCGCTGGAGCTGGGTCAGGGTCTCGCTTGGCATAATTCGTGCTGCTTTTTATGCGGATGATTAATCTCACCCGTGAAACGACAGCTCACTTGGCGTTTTGCTTTAATTGGATACCGGATGAGACGTGCGCTTTCTTCTTCCGAGGATACTGCTGCTATTAAAATACAACATGCTCACTTTATACAGATGAGTAATTTACATTGCAATTATAAGTCTTATTTTTATAATACTGCAATATGCAAAAAGAAGTTTGCCGTGGAAAAATCTCACTAAAAATTAGCGAGTTATAACGCTTGAACTTTCACATACTATTAGAAGCCAAAATGAACTACAAATGCTAAGGTAAAGGTTTACCGCATATTATTGCATTTGTAGTTCTTCTTAAAGTACGATATCTTGTTAAAATCTTAGTGAGTAAGAAAACCAATATTCTTAAACGACTTACCGCTGTAAATTGTCAGCTCTTATTCTGCAAAAAATTTTCCAGCAACTGAGAACAGCTATTGAAAATACAACTGTATATTACTTGATATATTAATACTCGAACTTCCAAATACGAAATAGGAACAAACTTGATGGTGCCCTTCACGCATTACAAATTATAAACTTAAATTCATCTATTCGCATTTTTTATTGTTAAAAATTCAGGATCTGGTCCATACTCACAATGAGGTGATTCAGTAAATTAACGTAAATTAAACACAGTGTTCCTCATAACAATTAACATATATTTTTTACATACGCTACATGTTTCGGTTTATCTGTTAAACCATCTTCAGGCTAAAAGATAAAGCTTATAAAAATACGGGGAAAGAAACAGAGAGCAAACACCTCACCTAATGTCAAAATTGGACAGTCATAAATAAACAATTAAAATTATAACAGTCAACGTGACCAACATGTTAAATGAAATAAATGATTTGTTTATATACAACGGTCAGCCAAGGTGAGAACTTATTCCATTTATCGGTTTTTGTGGCTTTGATACGTATTTTACAGTTCTCGCCTTGGCTGACCGTTGTATATAAACAAATAATTTATTTCATTTAACATGTTGGTAACGTTGTCTGTTTTAATTTTAATTGTTTATTTATGACTGTCCAATTTTGACATTAGGTAAGGCGTTTGCTCTCTGTTTCTTTCCTCGTATTTTTATAAGCTTTATCTTTTAGCCTGAAGAAGGTTTAACAGATAAACCGAAGCATGTAGCGTATGTAAAAAATATATGTTAATTGATATGAGGAAGAATGTGTTTAATTTACATTCATTTTTATTGTTAATTTAAATATAAAATTCTTTATGTAATTAAATTTAAATTCCAAACTTAATCGGGCAAAAACCGGCATGCTGATTTCATTTGAACCCCTTATTTTCGAATATATCTTGCATACGACCTTAGTATGAATTAGTACGTCTGGTTACATATTTTTGTTTTATTTCTATGTGTAGAAAATATATTTTACAGTACCGAAAGTGTGAGAAAACATGTTATGAAGAAATAATATTTTCATATATGATTTCTATTTCTTCCAGTGTTTTCACCATTATTTTAAAATACATTAATATTTTAAGTAGCTGTGAGAAGATCGCTGTGACTTAGTATAAGTAACAATATATTTTCACTTCAGAAAGGGTACTTGACTATGGCTGTTATACTTTAATATTTTCCCCAACCAGTGTACACATAAAATATAACAGGGTTTTACCACGAGCCTTACAAACAGCTCGAGGACATTGTAATCCTCCGAACAATGTCGACATCCGAGACTGCTAATTCTGGGAAACCAAACAGGTAAAAGTAACCCAAATTCCGAAGGAAGAGGAATAGACAGCACTGTGCAAAACGGGTTTCCGACGTTGGACAACTCCCTCACGACATCGGCAGTTGCGTTAGCATTTATATGGTTGTTTCGAAAATAGTATATCTGTCAACGTTTGAATACTAAATTAGTTTATTAATTTAGTAAGGTCTTTTATTTATCTACGTGTTAGTAAAGCAGCGTTTAGAGGATATTTTATTTTAATATTAGGCGGTAGAGTTTCTATACATAAAAACTAGAAATAATACTTATGAAGTTGAAAATAAATGAATATACAAATTATTCTCATGGTGTTCCAAATATCTTCATTCAAATTTTTCTGCAAATATGATCTTTCGTGGATTTACTGTTATTATTATTAAAGTCGTCAATGTCACTTTCGGAAAATTTAGATCATGGATCCTAATAAAACTATTATGTATTCATAAAAACTATACCTACACATAACTCCATAACCTAGAAAAATATTCCTAAAGTAATAGTAAATTATATCCTGAAAGAGTGTATTTATTGACATGAACAATAATCACCATTATCGTCGTCGACAGCTTCATGGATTAGATCAGACGCCTTAATAATAATATATTAATATATTGTTATGGTCTTTAGTATAAGGGTTTAATATCAAATTAATAAGGTTAAAAGAATACAGTATAAAAAATTACGAAGATGAATTTAAGTATGAAAAGGATATATGTATTTAGTAAAGAAAGGAAATAGAATTTAAAATTCAATTGAATGAAATGAGTTAATGTAAAGTAAACACTTTCTTCCTCATTGTGAGAAGGGACCAGATCCTGAATTTTTATTTGAATGAAATGAAGTGGGGAATTAATCGCAAATACTTATTCGAGAAATACTATTCAACATAGTGGGTGTTAGATAAATATGATAAAGTTTCTATATTGTGTTGGACTATGAAATATATGCTAAATTAAATCACTAAGGAAATATATTTTATTTATCAGTATGTAAAAATAATTTGGTACAAAAACATGTAATACAATTTGTAAGCGGTTAAAATTATGAAAATAAACCCATGTTAAAAATTTAAAAGCTGTTTGGTGTACAATAGGGTTGTGAATTGAAAAAAAATGGCATGGTGAAAATAAAAGTAAAATGTTAAAAGATTAAAAGATGTGCAAACGATATAGATGAAGAAAATGGATGTGGTGAGAATACCAAAGTAATACAGTTATTATCTACAAAAGCAAATTTCTGTAATGGGATGCTGAACTGAGTTTATTGTCAAATTACATTGCATCAAATGAATTGGATGGAATGGTTTTTACTGGAAGTGGTTTACATCGAGATTGTTAGCAGAGTGAGCGTTTCATGGGGTGGATAGAAGGTTTTCATCTAAAGGAGTTCTAATTCGACAAGCTTGTCATTGAAGTGACATCTTATAACTTGCATCTAGTCGAGGTTCGTGATACTAGGTCGTCGGAGGCTTGAGGATTTCAGTAGGACGATGTGGATGGTGTTTGCTGCTGACAGTACTACTGGAGAAAGTTGGTAGGTGGCTTGTCGTAGTTTGGCCAAGAAGTCTTTGTGGATCCAGGGTTTTTTGAAGGAGTTTGGACTGAGATTTGTTTGGACGTTTGGTTTGGTAAAGCAGAGTATCGAGTCCAATAACGGGTGACAAAATACAGGTATTTAATTAAAAAAACTGAAAGAAAAGGATAGAAAGAGTGAAGTGAGATTATTTTGAGAAAGAGAAGTACTTACTATTTGGTATTTGTTGAGTGACAAGTAAATGACAGGTGACAGACGTTTAAGTTGTCATGAAATAAGAGAATAAAATTTCGGGAATAGAAACAGTCTAGATTATGAGCGAATCCTACCTGTGTTTCAGTAAGAGTAAAATGTTTCTACCGGAGTTAATTGATAATCCATAATAATCCATAATTATAAAAGGGCAAATAAGTTACTAAAAAAATCAATTTTAAAAGACAATTTATTGCATATAAACTAAAGTATAGTAAAAGTTAGATGTAATAACTAAAGTATAATGATTATTGTTATAACATAAAACTATTTAAATACATACAGATCATTATAACATAGTCAATCAATACAATATATAATGATTCATTACTTTACACATACATAATCTATTATGATCTACTTATAAAATATTAATTAAATTTGCTGTGCATATGCTTTTGCGCTACCAACCTATTTTTATTTGCTTTTGATTTTGTTATCTGAGACCGACTTTATTTAGACAAACAACCATTCTAGTATTCTAGTACCTTATTGGCACAGGCCTAAAAATATAGAAACACTCGGCTCTTCGGCCTTGTATTATCAACTTCTTCTCTGTTCTAAGGCACCTACATATCTTGTAACGTAATATATTAAAGTGGAATATGGAATTCTGCTACGAATAGTTAAATTGATATGATATACAAAATGTCAATGGGTTATAGACGAATATTTGCTCAAGTTTTATTAATGCTATTATTCTCTTCTCCTTATGCCAGTTATGCCGTCGAATCTTGGTTCGGTTGATTCCTTTCTACCCATCTCTTTCGTTCTCTTCTATTTTCGCCTAGTCTTCTCAATTTATTGATTTTTCCCCTGCTAGCTTTCAATTATTCATTTCTTTTAATCCATCTTCTCTGGGGATTTCCTCTTCTTCTGTTTTCCCAGTTTCTCCCATCTCCATTACACTTTTAAGAAGACTTTTTGGATTCTAACTATTTGTATATGTCCATACAATTGCAATTGTCATTTTTCGAAGTTATTTACTATTCCCTCTTGTTTCAGGGCCTTCCTTATTTGTTCATTTTCTCATCCTCAGCTATTATACTGCTCAAATATTCGTTTGTCGATACTAATTCTAGTTCTTCTCCATTAGAGCTTATTTTTTGCATATCGTTATTTATGTACGGCCGGGAGGAATTGTCTGTAGTCAAAATGCTGAATCCTTGACTTTTTTCTATTATGAGAACCAAAATAAAATAAAACGTGTATATACCACGTGCATAATCACGATTATAGCCCTCGAGAAATTTAAAGCTCTCCGTTTCGCGTCGCATTTTAAACATTTCTTCGTACTATAAACGTTTTAATACATAAGTAGCAATTACGTATCATGGGGGTTTTTTTTTGCTCGCGGTGTAGAGTAGGATTTCGCATTCTACGAGTATATACAAAAATAACTATTTTTACGATTTTTTTAAATCCCTAAGGTCTGAAATAGAGAAGTTACCACCTGCCCGAACGAAATATTTATAAATGTCATGGAGCTTCAACACCCCCAATTTGTGCACTCTATGATTGTAAATAGTAAAGGGTTCAAACTATACCCTTGTTTTCTTCCCTTCTTCAATGCAAATTTTCTTGATTGCTTTCCATTTATTTGGACTACCCCCTTTACATCTATGCAGCAATTGCCAAAAAGTTGACATCAAATAGCATTCTTTTTTATTTAGAGGAGGTGGTTGCAAAACATTACAATTGGGCCAAACAAAAGTTATTACGTGACATCGGTTATCTGTCAAATTTAAAATTTTTTTGAAAATAATTGCGAAAAATGCATTTACTAGCAGCACATAAAAAAGAATTACGAAAAAAGTTGTTTAAAATTTCGGTTTAACATTTTGAAAAAAAATCCAAAATTAAAAAAAACATGTAAACTGAATAAAGAAAAATCTCTTTATTTAGACAACTGTAAAAGAACATTTACAGGATTTTTGTAAAAGTAATTCATTAATAGGGGTCGGTTACAGTTTTTAGCAGCCATTTAAATAATTCTCCCAAAAGGCGCCTTGCATCAAAAACGTAAAAAGTATGACAACATATTACTTAACGGTAAATAATAAAAAATCTAAATGAATAATTAACATTTTCTATTGTTTTGTGTAATTCTAAGTCTTTAAAGTTTTTTCCTAAAAAAATAAATTTTAACATTAAGTCTTAGTATGTCAATTGTTGGAAAATATTTACAAAATAAAAAATTCAATTATTGCGAAAGTTAAAGAAAACAAGTTGCTGTTTAACCTTGAGATTGTTCAGTTAGTTAAAACTGACGCACGCTAAAAAAATCACATAGAAATCTTACTTAATTTCCGAAAAATAGCATTTGTTGGATTTTGAAAATTTAGAGAAACACCAATTTCTAACTAAGTAAAAATTACTCGATATATCTGACAGGGGTTAGTAGGTTTTTAAACAAGCACAACTTTTTGCCGTAAAATTTTTGTCTTTAAATCAAAAATGAAAATTTTTCCCATTTGATGCCGACTTTGTGGCAGCCGCTGTATATGTATATACTTTTGATAACTATTGTAAGTGTTTCTGTAACTTTTAACTGTTCCAGACACTTTCATGCCCGTTCTTTTTGTATTCCGTCAAATGCCGCTGTTATGTCAATAAAGGTTAGGTATAATACTTGCCCCTTCTTAATTTCTCTCTCGAATTTTCCTCTTATTATAGGCCAGTAGCCTGTTTTTAACCACAAAGTGGTTCTATAAGTCCTTTTTATTGTTAAGCCAGGTAGGTGGCTATCTTTGCTGGTCGAAAGTATGAAAGAGTTCCCTATACATTATGTTAGGTTAAGTGGAAGAACAACTGTAGTTGAACTTCGCCTTTTTTCTGTATCAGAAAAAATAAATCCATCTATTATTATTATTATTATTATTATTAGGAATTAACGACTACCACAGGTGTTAGAGTGGTAGCCGGAGAGTGTGCCATATTTAAAAATTCTTATGTAGTCGCCGCGATTCGAACCCGGTCCGGCCGTCTGAGACTCAAGCATGCTGCTTGCTCGGTCATCCGCTCTCTTCTCTCTATTATATTCTTTAATATACTGACATTGTCCGAAACTTTAGTATTCGTTCTAAACGCTGCTTGCTTGTCTACAAGTTTGTCTTTTCTTAGCTTCCTCTCTACTCTTCTTGTGTACATCTTGGACACCACCGATGTAGGCACATCGCTCTGTAATTGTCATAGTGCGTATATTCTCCCTTCTTAAAAATAGGTATTATTAATTATACTCCCAATATTTTGGTATCCCTTCCTTCCATATTCTTACATATACCTCTCATACCCATTTCCTTACTTTTATTCTTCCAGGTTCAATATCTGTGGTTCGATTTTGTCTACTCCACATGCTTCCCCATTTTTATTTTATTTGCAGCTTTTTCTACTCCTTGCGTGCTAATAATGCCTTTTTTTGTTTCTTGTGTACTTTCTTCTTTCTTTTCCTCTATTCTATCCGTATGTACATTCTTTTGATTGAATTTATTTTCGTAGTAATCTCTCCATACCTCTGCAGTTTTTCAGGTACGGTTTTGAGTTGGAAATTCTTATCTATTATATTTCTAATCTTTTCTATTTTTTCCACCTGTTGCTCTTATTACATTCCAAAAGTTTATATTGTTTATGTCATATTGATTATTTATTTTTTTCATAAATTTTTCCGAATTTTCCTTTTTCGCTTTCCATTTATCTACTTCTAGTCTGGTTTTCATTGCTTTCTTCCACGCCTGTTTCTTTTTTGTTAAGTTATTTTCTACTTCGTTGTTCCACCACATGGCTCTTTTAACTCGGTTGTTAATCTTATTCTTAGAACATATCTTTTCTGCTTTGTGTATTAAAGTCGTTTTCGATCTTTCTTTAATAATTCAGTTCATTTTTCTTTTCTTTAACTTGGTGGGTGTTTCCTCTATCTCATTTTGGTGCTGCTGTCGTATGTCTTCCATTTTTAACTTCTTAATTTCAATTCCTGTGTATATCACTTCTTTTTCTTTTTCGTGTTGTTAAAATTCTGTTTGTGCTCTTCCAATTTTGTGTTTAGTATCTAATTCTGTCTTTATTTCTACTTTAACTTCTTTTATATCGTTCGGTGTTTCCTGCGTATATACTTTATAATCTATAATGCTTTTTGCACTCATTTTCTTCTCTATAAAAGTGTGTCTTTCACTAATTTTTTATACGAATATGAATTATCAATAAACATATCATTTATCTGACAGAATTATATCATTTTTCTCACGTTTCTGTTTAGACACTCTTTTCCCAATTGTCCCCTGCATCCTATTCCTCTGTTTATGTTTGTGCACTGGAACTCGATTTATGTTAAGTATTCGGGTTAAAACGTTCTTCAACTGAATTATGCCATTTTTGGCAGTGGTCTATTACGAAATGTTGTATCGGACTTTTTCCACTGTCTCGGGTGCTTACCACATGACGTTTCAGGAGTTTTTGGTCTACTCCCGTCCTCAGGTGAATGGACTCCTGGTTAGTCCTGAGAAGGACTGATTTTTGTACGTCTTTTTTACGTACACTCGGTGCCTACCCCGGGGTTTGAACCTGGGACCACTGATCGCTGTGATTACGAGTTTGTCACTCTTACCACTAGGCCACCAGCGCGGCCATATATTTTAGTTATAATCTTATATATATGTTACCGCTATATGCGCAGTAGCCTATGCACAGTAGACTATTTTTGCAATTCTCTGCGCAGTAGTGGCATCCAAATGGGCTTAATTTCTGCGCTAGCCTGACTAATTGGTTCTTCTGCCAGCGCTATGTATGTAGCTTCTTTTAGCTTCCTACGGAACCTGTTTTCCTCTTTAACTACAATTGATGCGTTATCCCGTTGTATGTGGTGGTCTTCGTTTCAGACGAGTTCTGCGATCTTGGATTTGATGGTTTCGCTCTTTCTAATATCTTTGCGGTGTTCCGATAATCTCACTCGTAGGGGTCGTTGTGTTTCCCCTACGTATTGTCTTCCACACTCGCACTCGCTCCATCTTCGTTTTGAGGCTTGGTATGCGTCATCATGCCTATCAAAGTTGTTGTGGACTTGAAGGCAGAGTTCTTATGTTGAATCTGTTTCCGATTCTTTTCAGTTTATCGGAAACTCCTCAGATGTATGGTATTACGGCCGTGGTGGTCGGTTCCGTTTTCTCATCTTCTGCCTGTGTTGTATTTCTGTCCAGCTCTTCTAGTGTTAAGGTAAGAGTTCTTTTTGGGTAGCCATTCGCTTGCAGCATATCTGTAATTATCTCAATTTACTGTTTGAGATCTTCTTCTTCCGAGCATATGGTCTTGGCTCAGCTGTATAGGCATCTCGTGACGCCACGTTTCACGCTGTTGTGGTGGTTAGAATCGTAGTTCAGGTATCTCCCCGTATGGGTTGGTTTTCGATATACCTTTGTTTTTACATGTCACCATTCTTCTGGACTAGTACGTCTAGGAATGGGAGTTTGTCTTCCGATTCTATTTCCATCGTGAACTTAATTGATCGGGCTGATTATTGAGATGTTCCAGAAAGCCGTCCAGCGTCTTTCTTTCATCGGGCCATATTACGAACGTATCCTCTACGTATCGCAGCCATAGACTAGGCTTGTTCTCATATTGAGATATAGCTCGTTGTTCAAAGTCTTCCATGTAGATGTTACTTACTACTGGAGATAGTGGCGATCCCATGGCCACTCCAAACTCTTGTTGGTAGAACTGCTCGTCTGCTTGGAAGTATATGGAGCTGTTAACGATCTGCATTAAGACCAGGTTATTTTAGGTCTTCATTTTGGTATTTCTTGTTGTGGTACCAACTGCATTAGTTGTCGAAGGAACCTTTTGTCTGCCATTCTCTGGACGTAGGCATACCAAGTAAGTAGTTTTCTTTTGGCGTCCTTCAGTATTGTATATTCTACGTCCATTCACTGCTTTACTATTTGATTTGTTATGCTATGGCTTTCTGATAGTCTCGCTGATCTTCGAAGTGCGTCCATTTCGGTTGCCTAGAATTTTCTTTTATCTTCTCTATAATTTGCTATGCTTCAGTTTTATAGAGCATGGTGTTTTACTACTGCTTCATATATGTTAGTTCTAACTGTTCTTTAAATATTTACACCACAGAATATTGTTTAGGCAAACTATTGTTCTCATGCTCGAATTATTCTTGCATTAATTTCTTTCGCACCTGATCCTATTTAGTAGTAGTAAATATTCATATTCATCAACTTTTATCCCTTTGCCACTTCCCTGTATCTTAAGTTACGTGCATCTGCTCGCACATAACTCGTCTTCACTAAATTTATTGCAGGTCTGCATTTCTCATACGTTTCTTTCAGTTTTCTGGTTATATATTCTAAATTTTCTTTATTACTTGCTAATTGCGCCTGATCGTCTGTGAATTGTAGTGTGTAGATGTACGTGTTGTCTAATTGTATCCCCATTCCGAAACATTTATTCTTTCATAGCTGTTGAGTCCACTTTTTGTACCTTTTAAAGAGTATATAAGACATATAGCTGCTTTGCTGGGGTACCTATGTAACTTAGGTTTGCATAATTTGGAACTGGAACTGTAACATAATTGAATGAAACACTGTTTTCTACCCGTATTGAAGTCTAATGATAATTAAACCTGAGATTTACATTTTATTATCAACGACAGTGTGTAAAATTGATTTTTAGTTGGCAGTTTTAAGTTTGTAAAGCGACTGTTTAATAACATATTTTCATTAGTTCAGATAGTCAGTAGTAACGTGTTTTAAAATTTTTAACCACGCAAAATTACGATCGTTTGCTAGTAATCCTAAATAAAATTTATTATTTTTTTTATATTTACCGTGTTTTCTAGATTCTATCGTAGATCAAATATTGTACGATACACATGCGTAAAGCATCTTTAGTCACTCGCTGGGCTTAAAAAGCTCGCTCACTCGCGTTTTAACTCTGCCGCCCTCGTGACTAAAGACTGGCTTTACCCACTTGTGTCGTAAATTACTATTCTTTCTGTATTACTATGTAGAAAGTGAAGAAATTCATATAATTGAATTTATGATTGTTATTGAAATGTTAAAATGTTTGATTTGTTTATAACATACGTCACTTAAGGAACTAACATTGAAGGCACATCTGTCATCTAAAAAATACCATTGTCATTGTATCATGTTACTATTACTGGCAATTTTACAGTTACATTTACTATTATAACGTAAATAAATGTGACTAAATACGGAAGTACATTTTAAATAAACTCTTTGTGCGATTTATACAATTACAAAACGTAAATTTTCAATGCATTGTGTAAATATCAGGACAACTAAAGGGGACGTGTTATTCTGTGGCACAAGGTTAAGTATAAATAAACATGTTGTTTCCGTCTTTTATAGTCTTTTTCGTGTAACTGCTTTGAGGCTGGAAGTTACAATCCTCTCTATCTCTTTCTGGTATCATTATATTATTTATATATACAAGAAGAAGAAGAAAAATAAGATATATCCGTAACTGCAAAAGCTAATGGTAAATGAAGGTCCTTATCTTTTCAAATATTTAGAGATATTCTGATACAGTTTTTTTAGAACAGAAGGTTTTGAATTAACTGTTATAGTCATGCGGTTCACTGGTACTGTGTTATGATTGCTCTATCCAATTTCCTCCTGGGTCTTTCAGACTTTCTTTTGCTCTGGGTTTGTATGTGTTTTCGGAATTTTGTCTGGGTGATCCTTCCACTAATTTATATACTGCTTTATTTTATTATTCAACTCACACATATCTAATTCTTCTTAGATGTCGTCACTTCTCTGATAATCTCCTAGTGTATATTCAGCCACCCATCGTTCGAATTTGATCTCTTTACTATTTTATATTTGTATTATTCATTACAATTTTAGATATTTTCGGCACAGGATCGTAAAAATATAGATATCTCTAAGTTGTACTCTTTCACTGTAATTTGCAATTTGTGCACAGCTTTTTGCAGTAAGTTGCTCGAACTTGCTGTATTCCTTCCTAATAGTATCGTTAATTTATAGACAGCTATAGGTATAGTGGTGATAGATTATACCCCGGGCATAGACATTTACTTGTCGTTTTTATTATTTATTTGTCACCACTATCCATAATATACTTCAGCCTTCATATACAGGACGTGTAAAAATTGATTGAGATGTTCTTTGGTTTATTTTAAGACAAAAGGTTCCTATCAACATGGGTCGGCAAGTTCTTAGTTTTCTACATTCAACACCTTGTATTTCGAAAACGAAGAACTTGTGCTGGCGTATATCGTATTCCTTGTTCTTGCGGTTCAAGTTACATTGGACAGACTGCTCGTTCCGTTCATGTGACACTTCAAGAACATAAAGGCGATTGCAAACACAACGCATCACAAAATCAGCCGCACTTACTGTATCTTCGATAATGTTCTGTATATTAGCCTGTTCTCTCTCTATAATTGTGTTTATCGTTGGTGTTTTTCTCTGAAATGCGTTCTTCGTAGAATAGTTTTATGAATTCTTTTTAAAGTAAATGCCCCTTCCCTTTTTCTTCAGTATCTAATTATTCGTTTTCTTGCTTCATGCAGCTAGCATTCTGATTTCGAAAGACAGTAGAAAATGGCCAAACCGATGACTTCATAATGCGTAAATTATTACAACAAACGAGAGCTCGTAATAGTTGCATAGTTGCATAAAAAATTCATTAAAGTATCAGTACAAGCATTGTTAAATTTCTGTTGCACCGTGTATGTTGTTACCCATTAAATTGGCATGGTTATTAATAATGGAAAAACATTTCTCCTATGATGATCTTTAGATCAGGCTTTACCAATGGTTTCAGCTCGGAACAGTCTCCCATTAACAAGTTAACCTCGAAGGTTTGGTGTAAATAAAAATACGGTACATGCAGAAATGTTCACGACTAAACGCTCTAAATACATCCTCGGCTAGATCATCACTTGTAGGTCAATCTCCTGTGGTAATAGCGACTAAACAAAGTAAAGTACATGATGCAGTTAACCGCAACCACGTAGTTCTCAACATGACCGCAAATAGAAATAATCGACCAAACCGCTCGTATATTATAAAAGAAATGAAACGCATGCAAGTCTTGCAATTTGCTGCCTTTGTATTATCTTGAATAACTTGAATGCATCTTACACTTCAAGATTGCAGACCAAGATACGCCATGCAAATAACGACGCATAACTCGAACTGCTTGCTAGAACACAGAACGGAGATCTATTAATTATAAGTTAATGAGGACCGCGTAATTAATTAATAGAGATAACTGCGATGACAGGTGTAAATTACAAAGCAGCGCTAAAAATGCTCCGCAATCGTAAATTACGGGGGTGATGGATGTCGACGAAACTCTGATATACTCCCGTGTTACCCGGTAATAATCCGGGGCTCGAATTTTTACGTCTTCTTTGACAATAAAAGCCAAGGCTCGACGCAGAGGTCACACGGCCGGAGTGAGTTAATATTGCAAAAAGTGCAGTTCCATGCAATGTGACACATGCCATAAAAAGGTGTGAAATACGCTACAAGATCCCGCGGAGGGCCTCGCGACGTCAGCGCCGCGCTGAGACAAATTTATGAAGTCTGGCTGATTTACACGGAGCCCCACAAAAACCAGCATCTTTATAACGCCTGCCTGATATTTCAGGATGTGGTTAAAATTAGTCTGCAGTGAGGGTTGTGGAGTATAAAATTTTTTTGGCGCACATTGAGTGACAGACCCAAATTTAGTCATAGATAATAGTTGGAACCACAACGAAATTTACAGAATTCACATGACTCATTTTGCTAGAAATGTAATTATTTCTATACTCCACTGTTAAAAAACATTTAAGCAGTAACAAATAAACATTCCATACATTTTCAAATTTGAAAATATTGGAACGACAATGTAAAAAATAATTTTCTATCAGCTACCTGTTCATCAACTGCTCATTTATTATCGTTAACCTACTGTTACCTTTAGGTGTCAAGCATCATTCACACGGAAGTGCAGCGAAGGTAATGGGTCGCTTTCAACTTACATTACTCTCCACATTCAATTTATGGTCTGACTTGTATGTATATATTTGCATCTAGTCTTACTACGCTATTTCATTCACGAATTAGAACCGAGGAGTAGCTGATCGCAAGGTTAGCATTCTACCGATGGGCTACTGAGGAATTTTTAACTTTATAATACTTCTTATTAATTTGATAGTTACTTTTTTTGTCAAAACAGATATAATAGTTCACCCAAATTACAGCAATTAAATTCGTTAACACACAAAGAAAGGCCAAGTGCCACAAGATCAAAATGGAGGTATCAAGATTCTAGATCATATTCCTAATCCTGTTGTGAAAATTCAAAGATTTTAAGTACAGTGTATCGATGTAATATTCATATGTATAATATTTTTGTGGATGTATAGTAATTGAGGCGATTGGTGAAAATTACATATCGGAATTAATAGCTATTTTGTTAAGCGTGAATCTAAGTTAATAAAAACATTTTATAATCGTCGTTGTATTTAGCGAGCCTACCACTGCACTGCTTAGGCTTTGTGAGGCAATAATACCTCAATTATTGACATTTGCAGTTAACTCCTTGAAAGAAAGACTAAAAAAATCGCAAAACCTCAATTAAGGAAAGCGATTAAGAAAAGTTGGATACATTTGGAGTAAATATAAGTGCAGTGGAAGAAAGATTGATATGACCGGTATTGTAGGAAGGTAGCTCAGATTATAAAGAAAAGAGGAACACAGTTAAGCATATGTACACCAAAAAAAGGAGGAATAAATAATAAGAACAAAAAACAAGAACATAAGAATTTTGTATCAGGGAGCAAAAAAGAGCAAACAAAATCCGTCAGGAGCACCAATATATTGCACAGACAAACAAACAAATGGAGGGCATTTTGGAAAGCAAACTAGAATCAAACTTTGGATATAAGAGATATCGACAAAGAAGAAGAAGAAAAATACAAACAATAACATGCAATTTGGGATATGGAAAGAAAACTGAAAACATGGGCTGAACACTTCGAAGAGTTACTAAATGAGCAGAGAGCAACAGAAGTATCCGATGAAGGAAACCTATAGTGCAAACTAATTGAAATAATTAAACGTTAGAAGAATGATAACAATGGGGGCAAGAATTATATTCAAGTGGAAATACTGATCGAAAGAAGGTAAAACGCTACAAAAATAGATAAGAGAATTGACAATTAAACATGAAAGCAAGAAAAAATGATACAGTTTTGGAAGAACTCAGATGTGACCTAAATACAGGGTGTATACAAATTAGCGCAAAAGCTTCAGGTAGCGATATTCTTTGTACAATTCTGAGTCGAAAATCTGAATACGAAAATGTTGGATTGGTCTTCATAAGTTCTTACGATGTTACCATTGTTACCGTTGCTCTGATGGTAAGGGCGGTAAGCAAGTGCAGCCGGCTTCTCAGCCAGAGGAGGGCGTGGGTTGTATAAGAGACTCAAAGCTTCAGCTAAACTAAAAGAAAATACGGGCGCCAGGTAGCAGATAACCCAGCTCTTTGCTAATCGCACATAAGGTCATACAACAAAATGCACTACCAACACTTCCTGAAAAGAGATACGGCAAGGGACATAAATAAAATTCGCTGGCCTAGGTAACGATTCAATATAATAAGCAAACAGTAAAGTAATAGGTTCCGCAATTATTTTACACAACATATAATAAGGATAATCCCACACAAAATCTCAATAGGGAGATCATATCACAGTTTAATAATAATGAAGCGTATGGCTAACCTCACCACAGAATTGCCATTTAAATTTATATAAACGTAAAAGCGTAGTTGACAAGTAGATTCAAGTTAAGTAAGTAACTAAAAACGGTAAGTGATATCTTAATTTGCGACAAAATATTAGTATTAAGAATTACAAAAATTGACGCCAAATGCACTACTGAATAAATAGAAAACGGTCGAAAGCATCGTGGCTTCGACACAACTGTTAAGATTGAAAAATTTAGAAAGGCACGTTGAATGCGACCAAGCACCCAGTATGCAAGGCGTAACTTTTAATTAAATTTTCAAGACGCTAACACGGGTTACAAGATCTTGTTTCCGTATAAGGCGCTATAAACCGCGAATTCACGATAATGCTAAACAATCCGTATTAGAGGGTCGTAAGCGAACATTACATTCAAGATTCTTGCAAAGCGGAGCGCATATGTTAGTGGTATCCAAACGTAGATTAAGTCACCACGGCAACGTGACGATTGAAAGTGAAATGAGGCTTTTCATGCACTTGCCTTACAATAGTAATTTACGTTACAAGTCCGGTAAACGCAAGTTTACAGTAGCGAGTCCAAACGTTTCGGGACGAGGCGACGTAGGAGCCGAGTCTGGAATGTTGAGACGAGCTACTGTAAAAGTTTACCGGACGTATGTCGTAATGCGTTTTATTTCATACTGCAATTATTAGATTTTTACTTAAAACTACACAAAAAAAAATTTTCAATTGAAAATAATAAATAGTTTGATTATTGATTTATTTCATTTGAGTCCGGTAAAATGTTTTACCGGACTTGTTTATTTCATTTGAGTCCGGTAAAATGTTTTACCGGACCGGTTTATTTCATTTGAGTCCGGTAAAATGTTTTACCGGACCTGATACCGTAAAGCCTCATTTTCCGGACTAAAATCATTAACTTAAACATGGGTTTTACGATGCAGTATGAAATAAAAAATATTACAGTACCGTTGAAACTAGTACGGGGCCAGATGCACTACCGTACATATGATATAAAAAGCTGAATGTCAGTTAAAGAGAGCTACCACGAAATATTCTTTACGTTTTACGATGGCGGGTTATTAACTATATTTCAAAGGTGAGCTTACCGCTTAAAATACACATTAAAAGTATTCGAAAGTTTATCGAGCACGTCGTAGCACCGTCATGACAGCGCCTCCAGGAGGAACCTGAGGTTCGAGAGGTCGAAATGAAAATATTAACTAACCGACCTTTGCGATGGATTTTCCCCAGCTGCAGTGAGCGTAGACAGAGGTCGAAGGGCTGCAAGGCGGCCACGAAGCGGACGACCACCAGGTGACTGTCAGAGGAGGTTTCACAGGCCTTCCCTGCGCTAATCCCTTCGTGCGTGCCAAACTCGAGGAGGCTGCAGCCAGAGGCGTCGATTAGGCCTGGGTGCGGATGTGCTCGCAGGGGGAGCAGAACATTGCTCGAATCGCCACCAGGTAGGAAATGCTGCAGGTACGTTACCAAACGGGAAAAGTGTAGGTGCATCACCAAACGGCAACACTGTAGGTACGTAACCAAACGGGAACACTGTAGGTACGTCACCAAACGGGAACACTGTAG
This sequence comes from Agriotes lineatus, assembly GCA_940337035.1. Lineage (NCBI taxonomy): Eukaryota > Metazoa > Arthropoda > Insecta > Coleoptera > Elateridae > Agriotes > Agriotes lineatus. The sequence continues at coordinate 152,581,574 of OW679195.1, forward strand.
GTACGTCACCAAACGGGAACACTGTAGGTACGTTACCAAACGGGAACAGCTAAAAAGGGTAATAGCCTTAGAAACGAGCTGAATAAATTTAAAAAAACACCCATACCCGTTGCAGATGTTCACGGCTGCACTACGCCAAGAAGGAGGAACATGTGCTTGCTAAAGCGAAATCCCCAAACTAGGTTTGAGCTTGGAAATTACCAAAAATACAATCCCCGGGGTCTATTCCAGAACGCCCGTGGAACTCACAACACACCAAAGGTAACTTCCTACGTAAGATGTCATCGAATAAATCCAATTATGGTACGTCTCCAAGACGTTAATTTTCGAGGCACAAAAATGGCGAATGGTTGATGGTTTCCAAAAATTCTGATAACAAAAATCAAATTTTGGAGAAGGGATCAGATAAAAGCAATCCAATATGCATAAAATGAAGCCTACACACCAAGGGCTCCCAAGCCTGTAATTCTGATCAAATTGCTTACTTAGATTGAAATATAGTTTTCAGAAGATCTGAGCGCTCAACATTGTTGTAGGAAAAATTAAACTTGAAGAAAGATATGGCAAAAATTAATTTTAACCAAAATTAGGGCAAATAATTAGATGACTAGCTGTAAATGATTTTTGAACCGTAACAACGAGCGGTAGCTAAAAACAATTGTTTTTTCAGGTAAAGTACCCCTTCTGTTTTAAATACGACAAAATGTCACTAGAAAGAGTTGTTCAAAATATGAAATTATGGTCTCATGCAAAATTTCAGAAATATCGGCTTACTTTTATGAAACTATGTTATCACAAAAGTACAGTTGCGGACACCTCAAAGTGCACGGTTTTTTGTTACTATGGTTATTTTTGCGATTTTTCGGCTTATTAAACGAGGGTTTCTCCAGTGGCGTTGCTTGTGATTGTAAGAATAGGTAGGTATTACTTTTTTAATGTTTGTATTTTAGCAAAGTTTCACAAGTAAACAAACTATACATATAATAATATGTATTTGATAAATATGTATCAGTATTCGATTGCTATTACGCTTTGCAGTTTGTTTCGCATATATTTGACCAATGTCTCCATATTGTATCCTTCTCTCAGTTCCTTCCAAGCATTTCTTGTCCTTTCCCATAATTCATCGGCGTTGTTTGGTGTAAAATCCTTGGTATAAATTTTTGTAGTTCAATACCCCCAAACATTTTCGATGAGGTTCAAGTCCGGACTTCTTGCAGGTCATGGTAATAAATTGATATTATTCCCATCACACCATCAATGAACAATCCCTGCTGCATGCACAGGACAGTTATCCTGTGAAAATAATGTTATCAATGACGTTAACATAAAAAAAATTTATTAATTAGGTAATATCTTGCCTGTTGAAAAGTAAATTGATTAGGAAAGACCTCTCTTACAGATAGCAGCATCACATTTTGCAAAATGTTGCAACAATTTTCAACGTTCAGTCGACCATTAATTCTATAGCATGCCCCAGATTCGTGAGCATTGATCCATCCCCATAGGTTTACAGAGAATCGTCCACTACTCCTTATGGCCTGAACAAAATATTGCTCCTCAAATTTTAAATTTTGAAAACAGTCGTGTTCCAAAACTCGTCGATTTCATTCAAATAGTCAGTTGCAAACTGTTTTCTTCTTTCTTTGTACTCTGGTGTTAAAAAAACTTTTCTTGCAGGTCTCTGCTGCCAACGATTTTTAATTTTGAAAATGCAGCTCTTGCCCACATGCAAATCTGCTGCGAATCGACTCAGCGACCAGTTCTCTTCCAGTTTTGTAATAGCTCGCATTTTCTCTGCTTGTGACAAATGTCTGGGAATTTTTCGAGTTTTCAGTTCTATGACAGTTGATGACAAACGTAAACGTCAAAACTCGACGTCTATGATTAGAATATCGTATTACAAGCTAAAAATCTGCCGTGCACTTTGAGTTGGCCGTAACGGTACTTCATCTAATGCACACGCTTTCATAATAGTACGTCGATATTTCGGAAATTTTGTATGGGACCATAATTTTACATTTTGAACAAATCTTCCTGATGACATTTTGTTGTATTTAAAATAGAAGGGGTACTTTACCTAAAAAAACAATTGTTTTTAGCTTCCGCTTGTGAGGGCTTATGAAGACCAATCCAACATTTTCGTATTAAGATTTTCGACTCAGAATTGTACAAGGAATATCGCTACCTAGAGCTTTTGCGCCAAATTGTATACACCCTGTATATACACTAAAAGTAACACGTGTATTTAGGGAATATCACTTCTAGACAGTACATAAAATACTGACAATGGTAATACGAAGCAAATTAAGACGACAGGTATACAAGAGGCGACAAAGGCGAATACCAGGAGTGTTCAAGGAATTAATTTTGACGCCAGTGAAGATTCCGAATAACAGCTATGAAGAGGTCATGAAATTGGTTCAATTGACCCTACATAATTCCCAAAGTAGGATAGCAGTAAGTCGAGAACTATTAAAAGCATTTAAAGTCAAAAAAGCCTCAAGACAAGCAGGTTTACTGATAGCGGAGATATAAATTGTGTGCTGAAAGTGATTAGAAGAAACAGCTAAATACCATATAATGGAATTATTTACCATTTAAGTCGCCAATGTATAAGATTTACAGACAAGTTTTCAAAGTACCCTTACTTGAAGAGGAAAGTATAAGATACTTATATCAAACACGACTGAACAAAGTATTAGAACAATTGATGACAAAAGATAACATGGATGCAGAATGAGAAAATGTAAAGGAAGCAATTAAAATAGCATCTTCAGAATATTTGGGAACAAAAAATATAGGAGAAGAGGTGGTATGAAAAATTTAAACGACATTTAAATACAAAAGTAATTTTACACAGCTAAATTGGAAAGACTGGCATGTCCACTTTGTTTGATTGTATCCACTAAAAGTGTTGTTTGAGCCACGGACAAACATTCATTTATGAAATTAGTAGTCAAAGAATTATCGGTAATTGTAAATACAGATAATTTTTTTGGGTAATTCGGTTCTGTTGAATCTTGACTGGTTAAAGTTTAATTTTTAAAATGTGGTTGATCGTTTACATAAGTTTGATAGATGTATGCTTTTTTGATTTAAATTTTCTTTTAAATAGTTCTTGCAAAAGCTGAAGCCATTATATATCTTTATTTGAGAGACAATAGCATTTCCATACTTCGAACCTCTTAAAGCAGATTTTGTTTGTCTCGAATTTTTAAAGACATTTCTGTGTCAAGATATCACATTTTACATTGTTTCCATATCCCCTTTCACCGCTCAGTATGATACCTGAGCAGATTTCTTTGCATTCATTTATAGCCTGCTCTATGTATATATTGAATAATGCAGGTGAGAGGTTGCACCCTTGTCTGACTCCTTTTAGAATTTTAGCTTCTCTTTGACAGTCGTCGACTTTTATTATAGCTTTCTCGTTTTCATACAATTCTGTAATTAATCTTCTGTCTCTGTAATCCACATGTATTGTCTTCAAACTGTCCTCATAATATGCCAATTTACGTTATCAAACGCCTTTTTTATATCAATGAAGGCGATATATACATTTTTATTCACTTGAATGCTTTTTTCAATTAAATTTCTGAGGCAGAATATAGCCTCTCTTGTACCTTTGTCTCTTCTGAATCCATATTGATCTTCAGTCAAATTGCATTTTATTTTATTTTTAATTCTGTTGTTTAAAATGTTTGTTAGGATTTTAGAGGCATGAGTTAAGAAGCTATGAGTTCTATAGTCTTCGCAACTGGTTGATTTGTTTTTCTTTGGCATCATGGCCATTACGCTTTTCTTAAAATATGTAGGTACTTGTCCTGTTTCATACATGTCCTTGATGAGTGCGTATAAAGTTTTCAGTTCTTTCAATCCTTTGATAGATTCATCTTTTATTATGGATGGACCTAGTTGATCTCTTTCTATGTCATTTTCTGTTTCTATATTAATTGTTTCATAGGGTGAGTTATAAAGTTCTTCTGTACATTGTTTCCAGTAGTTAGCAATTTCTTTGCTTTCAATGAGGTTTTTGCCTTCTTTTGATTTAATAACGCTATTTCTATATCTAAATTTTGTAAAATGCTTTCTTATCAGTTGATATGTCTTTTTTGCCTCTCCTGAAGTTGTCATCAATCTCTTCCACAAACTTGTCGATCCATTCTTCTTTTGACTTTTTTACTTCTCTATTGATTAAGTTTCTAAGTCTATTATATTCACTTTAATTTTTGTAATTTTTTACTTTTCTTCTCGTTTCTATCAGGTTTATGATGTCGTTGTTTATCAACGGTCTCTGTGGTTGATTTTGTCTATAACCTATTATCACCTCTGCTGCGTTCGTAATAATTGTCTTAATAACTTCCCATTTCTGGTTCAACTACTTCAAGTTTTTTTCTACGGTGTTTTGGAATTCTTTCAACTTGGTCTCTTCTTTTAGCTTCTCTGTCGCCCATTTTCTTACTTTTACTTTCTGTTTAAATGTTCGTTTATGATTTATGTCATACATCATGCATACCAAGTTGTGATCTGTACATATGTCTGCCCCGGGATATGTTTTACATTGTTTAATTGGTTTTCTGTGTATTTTTCTTGTAATAATATAATCTATTTGGAATCTTGCGATATCACCTGGCTGGACCCATGTGTACCTTCGTTTAGTTTCTTGGAAAGGTATATTTGCAACTATGAGTTCCTTTACAGAAGTCTATTAGTCGTTGTCGTTTTTTATTTCGGTTTCCTAGACCGTAATTGCCTGTCACTTCTTCTTCTTCTTGTTCCCCCACTACGGCATTCCAATCTTCTAAGACTATATAAGATTCGCTTTTTTCCACATATTGTAGAAGTTCTTTTAACTGTTCATAGACTTCTTCAACTTCTTCATCTGTATATCCCGTAGTTGGAATATACACTTGGATTAATGCTAGGTCTGTTGGCTCAGCTTCTATTTTAACCAAAATCATTCTATCATTGTAAAACCAGTAGCTTTAGTAACACTTTCTCCCCATTGTCTTTGTAGTATTATTCCAACTCCCGTAGTTTTATTTTCGTCTCCTGAATATAGAATTCGGTAATCATCACTCCAGAAATCACCAACGTCTGGCCATTTAATTTCACTAATTTCCATTATTTGTATATTTCGGAGCTTCATTTCTAATTTTGTTGTCTAGTTTTCCACCTATACCCAGTGATCTCACGATCCATGTCGCTCTTGTCTTGTAGGATCTCTTTCTGTTCCTTTTCATTTCGTTCATGGTTTTTCCCAAAATTGTCTCTGCCCGCGGGACTATTTTACTTCCGGATAATTTCATTTTCGAAGAAGCCATAATCATATTGTAAATGTAATAATATAATTATAATTATAATTGAGCTGCAGTCAGAAAATAATGTAGTGGGTTCTCCCTTCCTTCCACATCGCAGTACCGCAGCTGAGGGGGATGGATGCCATCTTCACCTGCTGATTTACAATCTACAGCTGTACTGTTGTACTACAACTCCACCTCTAGTTGGTTTTGCAAAAGCTGCTGCCCTTTTGCAGGGTAAGGATATATGGTAGGATTAAATTTGGACTGGTTAGGTTTGCAAGGTTAGGACCTGGTTCCCCTCTGTTAGGAGATGAGATACACCAAGGCACGCGTGGGCAGAGTCGCTTCCCTGAGATAGACCTATCTTCGCTGGGATGACGGAGAGTGTCTTACCCGCTACCCGCGAATTTCTCTGTGAAACGTTTATTTAACTAGAGATAAAATAGTATATTATGTTATTAGGAGCAAAAGTTATATTTTATGTGGCGAGGCTGGACGGGTTATCTGCCGAGCTTGCGAGGCAGATAAGTACAGCCGAGCCACAAAAAGATACTTTTGCTCCGAATAACATATAGTATTTTTTCTTCAAACGTTTTTATAACAAATTATTTACAACTTTGTGAACAAACTTCGAAGAAAATTACTTGATCTCGTCAGCGGCAGATAATATTATCTGTGGCAGATAAAGTTGTCAGCGGCAGATAATAACTTTACCTGCCGCTGACGAGCGGCAGATAAAGTCGTCAGCGGCAGATAATATTATCTGCCGCTTGGCAATAAAGTGACAATTTAGCATCATCAATCGAGCAGTATAATGCCATATTTTACTGCCGTTTGAAGAAAATAGTATATTATGTTATTAGGAGCAAAAGTTATATTTTATGTGGCGTAGCTGGACGGTTTAGTAAGTACAGCCCAGCCACATAAAGATACTTTTGCTCCGAATAACATATAGCATTTTTTCTTCAAACGTTTATAAGAAAATCCTAAGAAAATTACTCTATCTCGTCAGCGGCAGATAATAACTTTATCTGCCGCTGACATGCGGCTGGACGGTTTAGTAAGTACAGCCGAGCCACATAAAAGATACTTTTGCTCTGAATATCATATAGCATTTTTTCTTCAAACGTTTATAAGAATATCCGAAGAAAATTACTCTATCTCGTCAGCGGCAGATAAAGTCGTCAGCGGCAGATAATAACTTTACCTGCCGCTGAGATTCGGCTGGACGGTTTAGTAAGTACAGCCGAGACACATAAAGATACTTTTGCTCCGAATAACATTTAGCATTTTTTCTTCAAACGTTTATAAGAAAATCCGAAGAAAATTACTCTATCTTGTCAGCGGCAGATAATGCCTTTATCTGCCGCTGCCGCATGGCAATAAAGTGACAGTTTAGCATCATCAATCCAGGAGTATAATGCCACATTTTACTGCCGTTTGAAGAAAATAGTATATTATATTATTAGAAGCAAAAGTTATATTTTATGTGACGTGGCTGGAGGGTTTATCTGCCGAGCTTGAGAGGCAGATAAGTACAGCCGAGCCACATAAAGATACTTTTGCTCCGAATAACATATAGTATTTTTTCTTCAAACGTTTTTATAACAAATTATTTACAACTTTGTGAACAAAATTCGAAGAAAATTACTTGATCTCGTCAGCGGCAGATAATATTATCTGCGGCAGATAAAGTTGTCAGCGGCAGATAATAACTTTACCTGCCGCTGACGAGCGGCAGATAAAGTCGTCAGCGGCAGATAATAACTTTATCTGCCGCTCGTCAGCGGCAGATAATATTATCTGCCGCTTGGCAATAAAGTGACAATTTAGCATCATCAATCGAGCAGTATAATGCCATATTTTACTGCCGTTTGAAGAAAATAGTATATTATGTTATTAGGAGCAAAAGTTATATTTTATGTGGCGTAGCTAGACGGTTTAGTAAGTACAGCCCAGCCACATAAAGATACTTTTGCTCCGAATAACATATAGCATTTTTTCTTCAAACGTTTATAAGAAAATCCTAAGAAAATTACTCTATCTCGTCAGCGGCAGATAATAACTTTATCTGCCGCAGACATGCGGCTGGACGGTTTAGTAAGTACAGCCGAGCCACATAAAAGATACTTTTGCTCTGAATAACATATACCATTTTTTCCTCAAACGTTTATAAGAAAATCCGAAGAAAATTACTCTATCTCGTCAGCGGCAGATAAAGTCGTCAGCGGCAGATAATAACTTTACCTGCCGCTGACAGGCGGCTGGACGGTTTAGTAAGTACAGCCGAGCCACATAAAAGATACTTTTGCTCTGAATAACATATAGCATTTTTTCTTCAAACGTTTATAAGAAAATCCGAAGAAAATTACTCTATCTCGTCAGCGGCAGATAAAGTCGTCAGCGGCAGATAATAACTTTACCTGCCGCTGAGATTCGGCTGGACGGTTTAGTAAGTACAGCCGAGACACATAAAGATACTTTTGCTCCGAATAACATTTAGCATTTTTTCTTTAAACGTTTATAAGAAAATCCGAAGAAAATTACTCTATCTCGTCAGCGGCAGATAATAACTTTATCTGCCGCAGACATGCGGCTGGACGGTTTAGTAAGTACAGCCGAGCCACATAAAAGATACTTTTGCTCTGAATAACATATACCATTTTTTCCTCAAACGTTTATAAGAAAATCCGAAGAAAATTACTCTATCTCGTCAGCGGCAGATAAAGTCGTCAGCGGCAGATAATAACTTTACCTGCCGCTGAGATTCGGCTGGACGGTTTAGTAAGTACAGCCGAGCCACATAAAAGATACTTTTGCTCTGAATAACATATACCATTTTTTCCTCAAACGTTTATAAGAAAATCCGAAGAAAATTACTCTATCTCGTCAGCGGCAGATAAAGTCGTCAGCGGCAGATAATAACTTTACCTGCCGCTGAGATTCGGCTGGACGGTTTAGTAAGTACAGCCGAGACACATAAAGATACTTTTGCTCCGAATAACATTTAGCATTTTTTCTTTAAACATTTATAAGAAAATCCGAAGAAAATTACTCTATCTCGTCAGCGGCAGATAATAACTTTATCTGCCGCAGACATGCGGCTGGACGGTTTAGTAAGTACAGCCGAGCCACATAAAAGATACTTTTGCTCTGAATAACATATACCATTTTTTCCTCAAACGTTTATAAGAAAATCCGAAGAAAATTACTCTATCTCGTCAGCGGCAGATAAAGTCGTCAGCGGCAGATAATAACTTTACCTGCCGCTGAGATTCGGCTGGACGGTTTAGTAAGTACAGCCGAGACACATAAAGATACTTTTGCTCCGAATAACATTTAGCATTTTTTCTTTAAACGTTTATAAGAAAATCCGAAGAAAATTACTCTATCTTGTCAGCGGCAGATAATGCCTTTATCTGCCGCTGCCGCATGGCAATAAAGTGACAGTTTAGCATCATCAATCCAGGAGTATAATGCCACATTTTACTGCCGTTTGAAGAAAATAGTATATTATATAATTAGAAGCAAAAGTTATATTTTATGTGACGTGGCTGGAGGGTTTATCTGCCGAGCTTGAGAGGCAGATAAGTACAGTCGAGGCACATAAAGATACTTTTGCTCCGAATAACATATAGCATTTTTTCTTCAAACGTTTATAAGAAAATCCGAAGAAAATTACTCTATCTCGTCAGCGGCAGATAATATTATCTGCCGCATGGCAATAAAGTGACAGTTTAGCATCATCAATCCAGGAGTATAATGTCACATTTTACTGCCGTTTAAAGAAACTAGTATATTATATTATGAGGGACTAAAGTGCACCATTTAATCCCGCGAGTGGAGTTTGTTGCCTCGAGGGCGAAGCCCGAGAGCAACAACCAGTCAAGGGATTTAGGCACTTTAGTCCCGAGGTATATACGATATTTGTTGCACTTTTGGGAACATTATCATCAAACATTTCCAAAATTTGGAATCTGTCAATTTGGAAACTGACAATTACAAGTTTTCAAAAATTGAATTGCAGCAGGCCCTGGGTAGCCTGCATCAGTTGGCAGTACTGAAATGAATTGTCAGTATATGTCAAATTCGAGATTTGCAGGTTAAGTTTTGCGTCAGTGTGTGTTAAATGACAAACAAAACCTAACCTACTAACCTCGTGTGTAGATAAATTTACCATATTTACGGTAACATTTTTACTTGTCCCTAGGGATTAAATGAGCTACTTTAGTCCCTGTTTGCGGGGACTAAAGTATCAACTTTAGTCCCGGAAGTGCAAAATAAAGGTTTCGCGATAGTAATTTATTAAGGGCGAATAACTTCACCAGCAAATCTTTTTTTCGAAAGTTTGAGTAAAATATTTTCCGAGCAAAGCATGATCCCGAAATACGTGTTGTGGTTTATTGTGTGTTGGTATGCAATGAATATGACATTTATACTGACACTCAATGACAGTTTAAATTAGGTTTTCGAAATAATGCCTTGATTAATATAACATATTTGGTAGTTGCCATGGATGCATGCGACAAAAATAAAGCGATAAACATATGATTCGTTGAACTTTGAAAAATCATGGCGTATTATTGGATAATGAGAAGTAGTACATAGTCGTCGGTAAATCTTTTTCATTCGACTTTTTCTATTGTGAATCAAATTTATGATTTCAGGAGAAGATTGATATTCGTGTAACCTGAATATTTTTAGAATGTTTACCGCTTATAAACGACCAGCTACCTATAATCACCCAAGTACTAGCAATTTTTTATTAGTACCATTCGTTATTTTGCTTACAATCACTGATACCTAGCTAAGTGAGGGCTTTCGCAACTACTCGTGTCTGTGTACCTATACTTATACGTTCTACCCGAAAGTTTTTTTTTTAAATTTCCTAGTTTATTTACAATCTGTCCTAGAAGGACAATAGGTAAATCATATAGCAAACTAAAGAAAAAAACAAACAACTAAATTAACGTATCCTGTAGCAGTTACCCAGTGGTTCATGATTTTCTACACTACCATCTAAAATTAGATTTGTGTTATTTAAGAATACATAATTATATAATTATATTAATTAATTAGTTATAGGTTACGTAAATCTATTGCTTAGATCTGATGGCTTAAATCTTTTAAGTCTACGTGTATCATAGTGTTCAGTAAGTAGTCTTTTGGCGAGTCTATTTGGATGCACTGTAAGTCTGTTATTGTACTTTTCACTACAACATATGGATCAGGCAATTATCAATTGTCCGAGAGAAAAAAAATCTCGAAAAAAAAACTTTATTTGCTTTAGAAAACAATAATCAAACAATAAAGATTACTCTATGGGATGATGCCACTACAAGTGAAGCATGGGACAAAAACAAGTCGAAAAGTCAAAATGATACTCCACTGTCAAAATTGCAGTCGGCTTATGACATTTATTCTGGATATAGTCGAGGATGTGTGTCTTGAAGAATACTTGTCTGTAGACGATGATGTGCTTGTAACCGAAATGCGAAAAGTTGGTCAAAATAAAAAAGCAAGAAAATCAAGATAACATACACGCTATCTGAGGGTGATGAAACGACACCGAAAGGTCCAATTTTACCATCAAACAAATAAATGCGGCATTTGTTAAGTAAATGTAGTGCATATTTGTGTTATAAAGTTAATTTTCTTGAAAATCGAAAGTTACGAATTCTTTAAAGGAATAGTATTTCCCCTCATCTAATACTTTGATTTTTTGTAATAATATTTTCCCGCTGCTGATCATGTAAGTCAGTGATACAGCCTTAGTAAAAAAATGTGTAAGACGGTGATTATATTTGTTTGCTGCTTTTTCTTGACAACGGAACTTAATATTATTATTAAGTTCCTAGGAAAATAAAATTAGCAAAGCAAGATGCAGATTTAGACGTTTTGTTTATAAATTGCAAGTGTTTAATTGACATGTGTGACACTCACAGGTAACACGACTCACGAAAACTAATCCTGGTGACAGGTGACAAACCAAACGATTTTTTCAAAAATCTAGGAAAGTTTCGATAAGCAGCGGGAAAAATATAATAAGATAACTCGGAATGTATCGCCTATTAACATTTTCGGCAGGCAACAAGCCGCAACTTCGTCTTGGCTTGTACTTGCCTACCTCAAATGTTAATAGGGCCTTACATTCCTTGTTACTTAAATACCTATTATGTAGATGTTAGACTCAGCTGCCGAATTCGTTCAATTGACGAAATGGTGTCCTCAATCCGGGAACTGCATATAACCTAGTTCACCCCATTGCCGAATTAATTCGCCCAATTGTCGATTTTATTTGCTCAATTGCAGTTTTGGGTTTGGCCAATTTCGGCGATTTTGATGGTTTCGCTAATGCGTTTATATGTTTATTTTATTTATTTTGTGTATTTCTGTAACACGGGTTTTTATTTCTCGATTTTGTAGTGCGACTTAAATAAGTTCGACTGTATGTATTTGATTTTGCTCTTATTATTTCATTGTTTAGAATACATATTTTTAAGTTAACAAAACAAATGCAACATATTTCAAATTGCCAGCTAATGTCTTTCTTTAATCAGCAGTGAAGAACGTCGAAATCTTCATTAAAATACGAGAAATCGGCAGTGAAGAAATTAATTGTTTTACGACTTTTTGTAAGCAGGGGGGCGATAGGTAAACGTCAACATAACCTACAAAAGTTGGTTAAAATGTCCTAATTTCGCCATTTCTCGATTTACAAAAAAAATGTACGCTCGGCACTGAAGTTTCTTTTTATCCCTCATGTGGTTTATTTGCCTTGGCCCTACGGGCTTCGGCAGCTAAATCCACATTCGTGATAAAAAGCTCAACTTCAGTGCCTTGGTATACAATAGTGTAGTTTGTATACCAACGAACTTCAGTGCCGAGGGCTACATTATGTTTTTTTTTTAAATCGAAAAATCGTCAAATTACAACATGTTAACCAACTTTTGTAGGTTAAGTTGACGTCGGTTGACGTATATCTGTTGCACCGCCACCTACAAAAAGTCGTAAAACAATGAATTACTTCATTGCATATTTCTCGTATTTTAATGACGATTTAAACGTTCTTTACTGCCGATTTCAAAAAGACTACTATTAATTATGGTCGATAGTTAGCAACAATTCTTGTAAGTCGAAACACGTTTAGTTTTCCTGAAATTATATAGAACTAGCTTGACAATCCTTATGGTTCATATGAATTTGAACACAGCACGATCAAGTAATGAAATCTGACTTACATAATATAATTAATAACGTTTCCTGGAAAAACTAAATAAAGTCCTGTTACTCGTAAACGTAAACTATTTGCTTGAAAGCATACATTTATGCGGGACAAAAATATATTCCAATATCTAGTTAAGAATGTTACTTCGCGACGTTATTTATTCCCCTATCCATTTATATTATTTTTGCTGGAATCAGATACGGTTCTCTTATAGGCATCTTCTCAGCGTTTTATTGAGCAGTCATACCTACACAGATTGCAGCAACAAAGTAAGGACACCCACACGACGTTTCTGTAGCAGGACGCCGACACATAATTTGAGCACTTTCTAAAGGCGCACGAGCAGGATTGCGTTTCCCGCGATAATAAGTAAGCACAGCGATCCATCCGGATATTATCCGTTCGCCAACAATGCGATCGCGTTTTGAATTACGTGCCATGAAATCGTGATGAAAGTGAGTTTGGATTTCATTTCGAACAGCAAACACATAGATCGTGATTTACACGAACCAATTATAATATCCTAAAGGGCGGCGGTGGCAGACGACGTCAGGAGGGTTGCAGCTCGGGAGCAGGAGTAGCAATATCCGCATTCCAGGACTGGAATCTCGCTATGCTGACAGCTCCTGATATTGCCGGGGTGTCTGATAACGACTGCTCTAGGAATGTCGTTAGCTTCCCAAAAATAACGTTTAGACACTGTTATTTATGGCGTTGACAATGCGTGCTGCTCCCGTTTCAGATATTAAATCGGGCCGTAGTTTTGGCATTTATTAGAATTCTCTTATAATAACTCGGCTGCGCCAACTTTCGGAAGATGGATTTCGATGTCGATTACTGTCGACTTCGGATAACAGAAACAGCGTAATAAAAGAGCCGTGATGTTTCTACTTGTACAATCGATAGCACTTATGTTCGAGTACCGATTGAACTTAAACCTGTTGAATTGACAATCAATCTTTCATTTTTACACAGAGATTACATCGAGAAACTGCATACTTTCGATGTTTTCTTGATTACTAGTATTACGTTGTGTTTTGGGTCGCACTACGCGTATAGGTTAGAACTTCAAAATCAAGGAAGTTATACTGAATGTGATACCTGATATTATTCCACCTCAAGAATAGGATATTTAAATGTGTTTGGAAATGTTACTATGTCTAGCCCATACGTAATAAAACATTACAAATCAAGAGCTATTTATACATTAATTTATGGTTCAGAAAGTTGCTAATACGCGCTTGACAATCCCTATGCATTATTCTTCTCCTTTTTTAGTAATTTTCTTCCTTCCGGTTACAAGCCTCTCTCAGTTACTTCAATGTATCTCGGTTCTGTACTCACTAGTACCAATTAAAGGCTGCTAACTATTTAATTTAATCGAACGTTGATATGGTCTTCCGTCGCTTTTCTTCTCTTCTATAGTCTTCATTTGGTTATTTTCAATGCCAGTTATTGATATTCTGGATGACGTGAGCTGATAAATGTCATTTTAGGATTACCATTCCTCTGGTTAAGAACTTTTGCTCTGTTCTTTATGTATTCGTTGGTTTCGCGGTGTTTGATGTCCATCTTTCTATAGCTCTCTAGTATACTGGCATTTTATTCAGAACCTTTTTAATCAGGACTAGGGTTTCACTATCACATAACGTCACTAGGATGTGCATATATTGTAGACGTTGGTTTTGAGATCTAGCGGTAGTTTAGAGTTAAAAGCATATCTCATTTTACTATAAACTCTTTCCTTTCCAACTATTAGGTATGTACTGGTGCCAGGTGTACGCAAGTCTCTCTTTATTTGCTGGTCGTCCATAGTAATTGCAAAATTTATCATTTTTAACCAACACCGGACCGCAGTTACCACAGGTTTGATTGCGTTGGGAGCCAAGCGGTAAATATCGTATCCGATCGTCCCAGGCTAGCCCGTAAGAGAGCGTGGTTTGCAAAACTCGTGAACTTCGGTTCTATTTCAAAATTAAATAAAACAAATAAAGGTATTTTTATGCTGGGTACGCTAAAACAGTTTCCCAACCTTAGATGTAATTGTCTCGCTACTGTCAAGGCAACTAGGTGGTCTCGTAAAAAAATTACTTTGGAGTTAAATTGCTTATTTCTAAAGCCAACTTTCCATTACAATCTGTTTTACAAATACGTCTACACAAGTAAAAATTAAATGACACTCGGCACACTAAACGCACTCGAGGAGTGCGTACTTTATGGTCTCAGCAAATTATTTAATAAAAACCAAAGACACAGAAAAGGTACTTTAACAAAAGTACATTCTTTTACTTTAAAATCACATTACGATATAGAAAAAAATAATCGCACGAGACAATAAAAAAACAATAGCATAAAATCAACATGCACTTAAAATATACGAAGGTCTGCGGTAGCGTTGAAACAAATTGTTTAGAAACAAAGAAATCCGGGCTTTGCGTAATGGGGTCGCCTTTGATTATACCTCTCGCGAGTGCATATACAATAAATTTGACTACAGTTAAACACCGCCGAAACAAAGTAAAAAACGTAATGCCTGCATTAAAAGCTAGCGCTCTGATCGCTGTAATCGCTAGAAGTACGCTACACACCGAAAATAGCGCCACTAGTATTTTTCAAGCGGCAGCAAGAAGGTCTGGTTACAAACTTAAGGATTAAAAAATCACTTATACAAATACCTGCTCGAAAGCTTGATTCAGGCAACATCTAGTCGTGGTTGAGGGACACTTGGTAATAGGCTTTGATGGTGAGGGAAGCATTCCCTACGCGCAGCAAGTTTTCTTTCTGAATTTGGCACGAAAATAGCTCGCAAATCATCTCCTAAACTGGTTTTGCTGTCTGTCCACCGTCTTCAGGCTGGCTCGCTACAAATTGTAGCTCGCTGCGAAAGTCCGAAAATTGAGAAAAACTGCACGTCATAACGTGAACTTCAATTAAATTAGGGAAATTAGCCTCAATATCCGGCAACGTCGTGTAATTTGGGTAAACACACCCCAAAAATCACGAAATTAAACAGGTTAATTACTCGCAATACACCACACCCAAAAGGAATTCAAGCGAAATCAAGAATTTATAAATTTATAAATTGCAATAAGACCAAGAATGAGGTACCCCGTAGAGATCCACCAGACAAATCAAAAACAAAAAGGCTCTTGGAAACACATTAATGGACAGGAAAACGAACGAGGATAAGACATGTAAAGTAGAAAGTATTAATACATGGCTGCTGAGTAAACAATACTAATGTAATGAGCACATGTAGCGGATGAACGAAGAAAGGATAGTTAGAGTAGCACCAGAAAAATCATCTCTGGGAAAGAGAAGTATAAGAGGACCGCGAAAAAAATTGAGTGATAATCTCCAACACGAACAGAAAAGAAGCATATGAGACGAATAACAAACAGACAAAATGCCTAAATCAAAGACGGAAGAATAATAAAAAGAACAAGAAAATGTAGGAAAATGACATTATATTTTACGACGTTTGCATAAAATACTCTTGAACTAGAAAACGAATTGATTCATTAGCAATAGCCACCACATAGCTTTAATATTATCAATGGATTATCGGAATCATGTTGATTATAAGCCGTACCTGGATTTGTGTTGTCAACGCAGAATGCACAGTTACAAGTTATCATTCACCACTGCACTATTATAACGGCAACAATATTCCATCAAATATAGTTGCTGTGCTACTCAATATGCTGAGTTTACAATAGAATGAATATATACCCAATCTTCTAAAGCAGCGCTTGTCAATTTTTTTCTTCATTGCCCAATCACTTAGAATGTAAATAAAATACTTTAGAATGCACACACAAGCTCAAATGAAAAATCTGTTAAAAACTCTTTAAGAGCTCGGCTTAAAGAGTAAGGTCTAACTTTTTTAATGTATACTGAAACAGCACTTCTTCCTATACTGCGGATCGATATTCAAATAAGACGTTTGTTTCGCTCCTTCGTCGGGACGTTACATTTAATCTCGCACAACTTAGTATTGTTCTAAATTATTTGAGCTTTTGTTTACCTACCTAGCTCAGTATGCACAAAATTCTTTTAAATACCCAGTCGTGGCAATCACTATTTGCCAAAAAAACAGGGAGCTTGTTTGCACCTGTAGTGTTCTCGAGCTGAAACTGATTTCAAACAACATCACCAAGAAAAGGCAATTTGTTTGCACCAATTTATTGACTTTAAAGTGCATGTACAAATGAATATATAAAATAAAAACATAAAAATACCATTAATGCCTAGAATGATTGGTCATTCCTAAATACAAACATAAAATACGAATGAACAACCTATGTGCGATAGAGTTTGCATTCACATTTAAACAAGGGCAGAATAATTAATTCTGCCAAACAAATACATTTAAACGATAGGCGCCCAAATAGCTGTCTTTAAAAGTAAAAAACGTTGAGTTTCTAAGAAATGCCATGTACGCGATTGCATGCATGAAAACCCGTCGTGATTCACATTTGTAAGTGCAATCCTTTAGCCGCGATTCTCACTCAGCTGTAGAAACTCCTTATCCTCTTAAGCTGCACACATTTCAAGTATTAAGTTACCTGAAAATTCACGAAGCCTGCGAATTAGTGTGTTGTGTATTACGCTCGCCCTCGAATTGCGTCACCCAGCGTGACGCGTGGAATTCTAGCTAACACTGTGAGAGGGAATCCCTAACTTTGAAACCTCTATAACGGTTGATGTCACATACCCATAATGAATTTGCCGTAGGTGATTTTGCACAATGCACTACGAGCCATTCGAGCTTCCGCAAGGCTGGGTGGCTAGTAAATTGTTTCCCCTAAAATATACTTAAAGTTGATATTTTCCTCGTTGCTCAATTATTCCTGTACATACAAAACCACGGTTCACAATTGGCTCGCGGCACAGGATTGTACCCGCACTTTGTGTGATGCTAGATTACAAAGTTTAAGTCTAATTAACAATAAAAAAGCATGCAAGTGCAAAGTTGTTATACAGTGAGCGCCAAAAAGCATTGGTCAGTTTGAATACCTAATAAAAACCCATACACTTCACCTATGGAATCAATGATAATTTCTTCATAAATCGGAAACTTGGGAGTTTTGTTTCAATGTTTGACATCCTCCGAAAGTGACAGTTTGGTGTGCTGTTTCACCGTCAAAGATTGTCGGGGCTCATTTTTTCGAGGAAATTGGTGAAACGGTAACGGTTACATCTCAAAGACATTACATGCTTTAAAGATTTTTTTATTGCAAATAGAGGAGGAGATAGTAAATGAATATTGGTTTCAACAGGACGGTGATACAAATTACACCGCAAAAATTCATACGAATCTCCTACGACAATCGTTTCCAAATAAACTGATTTCTTGCTATGGTGACCTTCATTAGCCCTCGAGATCGCAGGACATAACCACTCCTGATTTTTTTTCTTTGGGATTACTTGAAGAGCAGAGTATTTACAAGAAAGATAAGAAATCTGGAAAAGATTAAAATGTTTATTCGGGAAAATATTGAAGCTATACTGCAGGATATGCGGCAACGTGTGATGAGAGATTTCGGCCACCGTTTAAAAGAGTGCATTCAACAAGAGGGGAGTCATTTAACCGACAGCATTTTTCATAAGTGAATCTCCCATTCTTAGTCTTTAAGAAATAGTTCTGATTAACTGTGTAATTTAAGCAAATAAATTGTTATTACAATTTGAAACTGACCAATGCTTTTTGGCGCTCACTGTATATGTAAACATTAAAATAAACACTTCAGGCCCACACTTCATTACGCTTGCGCAATTTTACATTTTTTAAACTATTTGAAAAGTTGAGGCAACATATTTCCTCTAAATCAGCAAACGTATCTCGCAATTCCAATTGAAAGATTATCAGAAACAAGATTATGGTTTTGATAAACTATGCAAATGATACACAGAGCAATTTGAGGCTTGATAAAATAATGTCAAAACTATAGGCAAAAGCTACAGCACTACGCGAATAACAATTAAATCACTCTTTTCTAAAGGATTTGCAGCATAAGCTGCTAAAATAGAACATGTTTGTATTATTATTGCAACATGGAGAATATTTTTGTTAACAGTCGTATGTGCCATGTGTTGCCTAGATAACGTAGGAAATTATTATAGTAACATTAAAAACAAAACGCGGAATTGCATGGCACTCGGTGAAAATTGCAATCAGCACTTATACATAGATATTTCTTTATTATTCAGATTTTTAAGTTTGATACAATGTTTTATTAAAGGTAAATAAATATTCTACAAAAGATTGAACGAGAAGTTAACCTAATAACAGCAACTTTCATACTGTCCTTGATAATGATGTAGCAGTCCACATTCATATATCTGTATTTTTTTTATAATAATAGTTGGAAAACCATTTGTCACGACAGCAGCGAAAACTTCAGCTAAAAATTACCTGGGCGTGTGATGGATGGATCATTAATTCATCCGTTGTTTAAAATTAGATACAGGTACAGCATATCACTAATTAATATGTTTACTTGGTTTAGAAGTGTTGTGGATTTCCGGACGGATCAATGCACCCTACTCTGTGCTTTCGTTAAATATGCTTGCTGTGTTATGGCTTTGCTGGTCAAAAAAATCTAGAAAAATTTAAACATTTGATAAAAGTAATACAATATATCGTTGATAATTACATGTACCTACATATTTGTGTAACAATTTGCAATGCTTTATAAATCGATCCCAAAAAAATTTGCTTATATGCAACAGTTTAGATTAGATTAGATTTCACGACTGCCTTTTGCTGGCATGCGCACGTCAGCCCTTAGGGCTTTTTGTACTGTCGGGAGTTTTCAAGTTAGCAAGCCGACATCCGTATCTTTTACTAGACTTGCAATGTCCCCTACTAGCTTGCGGTTGTCAATAGAGTTAAGGCTCCAATCGAGTTGGTGTCTTTTACGCTCTAATGCTGGGCATTCAAAGAGGATATGATAGGCTGTTTCATCATCCTCTTGGCATAGTCTGCAAACAGGTTCATCTCTATAGATATTGATCCTGTGCATAAATTCTCTGAATGCTCCAGTGCCTGTTAGTAGACTGACTACTTGCTTGATTCGAGTTCTGTTCAGTCTCAACAGGGTTTTGGTGGTATGTGGATTCGGAGTTTTTAGTAATCTTTTGCAGTGTGTTGCTTGATTGTAGTTTCTCCACCTTAGTTGGTGTGCGGTATTGACCCATTCATTAGTGGCTGAGCGGGCTTGGTTTTTCTGAATGCTTAGACCAGGTTCTGGACCGGTCATTGCATTACGGGCTGCTTCTTTTGCGAGTTTGTCCGCATTTTCGTTTCCTTCAATACCTTGGTGACCTGGGATCCAGCATAATTTTACTCTATTTCCCTGGCTTAAAGTTTGAAGTTTGGATTTGCATTCCTTGACCAGTCTCGATGAAGTACTGAAAGCGTTTAGCGCTTCCAGTGCTGCCCTATATGCAACAGTTAAGTATTATGAAATAACTTTGAAATAAAACGTTAAGCTCGTTATTTATTTTCATTTACGTACAACTGTTACTATTAAACTTGAAACATGGCAACTACAATTAAATAATAAAAATGCCTTGACGACTTTGCGTTTCAGCTTATGCTGTTGGATCTTCTACAAGTATGAAACAGGATCGTCAACTAATTTCCAAGATAATTAGGATTAGAGGGTAATATTTGTGCCAAATACTAGGTATCATAATAATTATTAATCATTATATGAAAAATATATGACGATATTGGCTTTTGCTGGCTACTAACTGACAAACGCATTCATTTTTAAACTTCATTGTGACATTATGAAGCGACATTAATAAAATGTGAAATAAGTGCAGGTTTTGTATTTGGCATGTTTGCACGAACTGTAACTCTGTAAAACAGTTCTACATTCCTCTTGATAATATACATAAGGTTGAAAAACGGTATATAACTAAAATCCCTCTTGCTGGCTGGTTGTATAGACTTGAAACTCAACAAAATTTATACGAAGAGACGCAAAGCACAGTCGCATATTGGTTTCCTTAAAAAATAATCTGGGTTATTAGTCCAGTCACTATGTACAAAAAGAAGGCATTTGCTGCAACGTGAACTGAAATTTGAAATGTCTTTTTTGGAATGTTGAGGGGGGGGGCTGGAAAGTTTAACTTGTTGAGGACCAATATTTCCTATGTGCTATTTCTGCCATCTTAGAAAAAGGTGTGTTTGAATCTTTGCATTAACTCGGTCCCCGTTACCGATATATGAAAATAAAGTAGACCTTTTTTAGATAATTTTTCAACTTTTTCGCGTACGACCGATATCTGTCGAGATATGGGACGCGAAAAGAAAGCGTGAAGACGTCCACATTTTTTTTCACGCGTTCTTCACTTCTGTTTTGTTTCTCGTCCTATTTAGCGAAAAGTAGTTACTGTAGAGCTTAAAATAATCTACAATATGACCTATTATAAATTGCATGCGACCAAAATTACGACTTGTAGAGTGGACCAAAGTCGTCAAGTCGGCGCGTAGGTAATTTAAATTTTATGTATGGTACTATTACATAAATGACATAATAAATTGCATTATTACAATCATTATATTTCATAGAAAATCTTAGTGAAAAACTTGATGTTCAATTTTCCTGGTCCCCAACATCCCAAAAAAGGAGTTTAAAATTTCGGTTCTTAAGGATTTTTACTACTACTACAATCCGAGCCTCAAGTTCATATGTGACTTTGGCAAGATATGAAGATCAAGGTCTCTATTCATTTCTCTCTCTTTGTCGACCTGTATGTTTTCATGGCACTATTACCAACGCAAAAGCAGCAGCAGCTAATGGCTCGTATTATTTCGTCTATCTATCTCTTGGGGAATGTTGATGTATCTTCATATTTCTATCAAGGCATGAATAGCCAACTGGTAAAATTATTTCGATGGATACACTCAAAATATCTATGCACGCTCTATAATATGATTGTGAACAGTTTTTGGATTTATTTCTTATAAACGCACACCAGTACTGAACTATTTCTTTATCTATCACTTTAAGATTTAAGTAATCACGTTTCAGAAACATACGCATACACATTTTGTGTTTACTGTTAAGCGTCTATACTTTAAAATTTGATCTAGTTTGTGCATTGCTAATTTAACTTGAACCTTCTGCGCTTACCAAAAGCATCTTCAGACAGCTCTTGAAGAAAGTTTGCTTTATAAAAATTAACATATTCTTTACGCTGAACATTAAACATAGTAGACTAATGTCATGATTCAGTGCTAGTTGTCGAGACAAACCCTATGGAGTTCAGGACAGTTTGATTGAATTGGTCTCAAGCATTTTGCTTACAATCTTCTTGTGGTGTCATATTTGCTCAGCGAACATTGGCTATCATGATTTGGTCTACCCCCTGCTGGGAACAGCGAACAAGTTGATTTTTTATATCACGGGAGCAGGTTGTTTAGCCAGTAGTTTCGTCTGCTGCTTGGACCACATCACCTGATAATTTTTTTCCTGGATGATGACGTCTTAGGATGCTTTATTACTTAAGTATGAAAGTTTCTTTATTTTAATTGTTTGACCAATTTCTTATTTCCTATGCGAGAAAGTTGTATTTTCATCCAGGAGACTTTCAGCATTCGGCGATAGATTCATAACTCGAATGCTTCTAACCTTTTGAGAATTGTAGCGTTACAGTCCAAGCGTTAACACCGAAATTACATAACATCTCACCAGACTGACTCTAAACTGTAGGTTCAACACACCACACAGCTGCTCTAGCTTTTTCTATGCAGTTCTTGAGCAGAATGGTCCCATTTGTCATTCAACACGCTTCCTAGGTACGTGATCTTCTCTACATTTTACAAAGCTTTACCGCATATATATTGATACCATTATTGTGCACAGCATTTTTGCACGTAATCATCTATTTGGCATTGCGTTTGAGACCATGTAATTCCTATAAGTATATGGCCCGATTCGCTATAGAAACCGAAGACCCTCTTGGATGTCTGCTATGTGAACAATTTTCTGAGTATCGGATATTGCTCGTTGATAGGCTGATGATTTTAATGGCCTCATGGCAGTCTAAAGCTTATAGCCCAGGCATATTAAACACATTTTAAGGGAAACTTAAATGATGTAATCCTGATTTTTGGAACAAATGTTCCTTAGTACCCTAGAAGCAATCCTTCAAAAGTTTCCGCCTCTGCGGTGTCGGTGTTTTTAGAAACAATCACGATAAAATACATTATCCGTTCATATTGCAGAAAATTTTTATTAAGAAAAGTTGTTCGCAATGTACAGTTATAGCCCGCTGGAAATTTCAGAAATATTGACCTACCTTTATGAAAACGTCAACCGATTTTGCCGAAAGCTCCTGGACTTGTGTTTGTCTGTCTGTTTGTCCTCTGGTCCCCGGTCGCATATGCTCCCCGGCCTCCTGCCCCCTATCCCCCAACCACCCAGCCAGCTCGTCTGCCATCCCCCCTGCCCCCCGCCCGTTGCCCCCAGCCCCTACCACCGTGCCATTCTGCCGTCCTACCCCTCGTCACCCTGACCCCCTTCCACCCTGCCCCCCCCCCCTCGCCGCCCTGCCTATAATTTCTGAGATTTTTTTGGAATTTATTCGACAATTTTTTAGGGTATTTGGGGCGTCCTCACACCGAAAATCGTTAGAAGAAATTTGTGGGAAACATGTATTTGTTATCTTTCGACATTTTTTAGGGTATTTGGGGCTCCTCACAGAAAATCGTAGAAAGTAATTGTTGAGAAAACATTTTTTTGTCATCTTTCGACATTTCGTAGGGTATTTGGGCATCCTCGCACTGCAAATCGTTTTAAGTAATTTTTTAGATAAACCCTTTTTGTCATTTTTTGAGACTTTTTAAGGTATGTGGGCCTTCTCACGCCGAAAATCGTTAGAAGAATTTTTTGAGAAAGCTGTATGTATTCTCTAACGAACAAAAACAATCCGGAGGTTTCTATCTCAGGTCATTCGGCCGCTACAATATTTTATGTGAGTATTTGCAAAACTGCTACGTTTCGGATGACCATCGAATAATTGTTGAGCAATTAATCTGCTAGTATTGCAAATACTCGAAAATTCGAGAAAATCGTAAAGGGTTACCGAAAAAGTCGAATTTAAAAAAAAGGTTCCGGTTTCAGGTTTTCTGCCATCCCTCCCCTCCCTGCCACCCGCTTTCGTGCTACCTGCCACACTTCCCCACCCTACCCCGATACGTATTTTATTCGCAACCATATATGTAATGTTAACATTCCTAACCTCATTTGAGTGGGGGAAGTCGTACATTTCAGCCCTCTACTTCCCGCACTCACTTCCCGCTCAAGTGCAGGAAGTGAGTGAGGGAAGTACATTCCCGACCGCTGGGTAGGTAGGGATACTGGGAATCTTGTTGATCCATTCATGCGCGTCGGAACTTGTCGTATCATAATATAATAATTATTCCAATTATTGTTTAGAATAAAGTGGTTGCGAATAAAATAGTATACAAACCTTGGCAGAAAGTTTCCTTAGTCTCGAGATAATAGCTGATTTGGACGCTTCACGTCTCAATCAGCTAACTAATCTCTCGACAGTAATGAAACACTTCCCATCTCGAACTGTAATATACTATTCTTTGTCGCCCTATGTCCGAACCATTGACGGTTAGTGGAGAATTTTGATGGTAGAGCCAACCGAATGTAAAATAAATTTTCCACTCCCCCCCATCTCCCTAAAAAAGACAAATTCCAACATCCCAAGATCTAAATATTCCGTATACGGACTGAGAAAAGTTAACATCACTGAAATAAATTACCAAACTTTTCAGGTAGATAAAAGATGCTAAACTGAATCGAGCACCTCTCTTTCACGTTTTGCTTAAAAATATACACTGTGGTGTTATCTCGCTACAACACATATTACGAACGAGATAAAAAGACCACAGTGTATAATTCGACCAAAAAAAGATGCATCTCCAATGTGAAAGTTAAGTTTATCTTCATATAGAATTGGTAAGTAATAAGTATAATATAAAAATAGAAACGTGTTGGTCCGTCTACGTCACTGTTTTATTTCAAACTTTTCTTCCGGCGAATAGGAGGAAAATTACTTATTTAAAAGAGAGTTATTTTAATCATGGTGGACGGTTACCACCTGTCTTTTTTTCAGCAAACATAACCATTTTTGAAGGGACTCTCCTTGTGGCTTCTCTTACTCTACAATGCGCTTTTTACAAGGCAACGCAGATTTGATGTTTATGTCCAAATTAAATTGTTTTATAGACTCATTCTAACTGCGGCAGGTAACTAGAACTGATATGTGTAGAGTGCAGGTACAGAACAGAAAATTTCAGCTGTAATTACAAGGAATTTTTCAATATACAAGGTTTTTCAAAAACATGATGCTAAGCTTAAGGAGGTTATAGGGGGCGTCGAAACGTTGAAATTCCTGAACATCATTTTAGTCTGCTTAACCTGGAATAGTGAAAAATTTTCGCCTGCGGCCCTATTTCCCCATTTCATTACTCACATAGCCCTGAAATGTTCTTTTTTGGTTTTACAAAAAAGTGGCAACCTTAAGGCCGTAGGATTTGTATAAGTAATGCACGCTGACAACTTCGTGATAAATCGAAGTTATAACTAAATCAAGTAATAATTAATACAATAATATAATGGGAAATATTAATTAATACAAATAGATGTGATTAAACTAATACGCTCGTAAAGACGAGCGAGAGGCCAAAAGAAAGAAAGTTGAAACCCCAACTAAATCAAAAAAAGGCAAAAATGAAATGGCTCAAAATAGCAGAACAACATGGAGCTTTGAGGGACCTCATAACTGAAATGAGAAAGGAAATAGACACATTGAACAACTGGGTAGCGGATAACCCTACTACTAATAAAGAGATAAAAAACGGCTAGTATGCTAAGAGGCTACTCTAAGAAAGTGCCCTTTCTGGTAGACTTCACAGATACACTGATTAAGGAATTAAGAATAGCAAGAGCTAAATGAGCTGGTTGAAATGAACTGGCCGGAACACGTATACCAACGTTGCCTAGTACGAAAAAGTGACGAAATAAAGGACAAGGACGAAGATATCATCATTGTAATGAACAAAAATGAAGACTCGGACAATGCAATGGTAAATAAGGTCTTCGAGCGAAACCCCCAATTAGGAAACCTACTGGAAGGGGGAAGAATAGAACAGGGAAAACTCATCTAGTTACGGGGTCACCACAAGTGGGCTAATGACAGAAGATGAAAAGGCAATAAGCAACATAAACAGATACACTTACCTGGCTATTGCGGAAGACAAAGACGAGATGTCTATTCTCAAGAAGATAGTGCAGAAAGTGGCAGAGGTATACTAGAATAATTGAAGAAAGAAATGCATATGCATGACAAGCAAACATGTGAACGAAAGGCAAATACGGAAAATACTGGAATATGTCTGCAGAAAATAGGAAATAACAATCATAATGAGCAAACATCAGAGCTGGTCACGTGATAAAAGAACTAGAGGAGAAGATGAAAACAACAGATTGCCGCTGGGAAAAAGAAGCACAGAAACAAGGAAACCATTGTTATGAAATCAGCTACAGGGGACACATACGCGGATATTATCAAAAACATGAAGAGTAATGTGGAGGTTGGAAGTGTAATGATAGGCAGGACAAACAAGATAGACGACCACTGCGTAGAATTCAAAGTAAAAGGAACAGAAGAAAAGGATAGGCAGGCTTGCAGAAAAGCACTCACTGAGAAAATGAAGAACATGGCCGACGTGGATCTAAAACAAAAAATACGGACGGTGATGATACTGGACATAGACGAAACAACAGATAAATCAGACGTACTAACAGTACTTACTAAAGATCTCAACAGAAATGAGAGTCTACAAGCCGGAGAGCAACTAGGGCTTGGAGAAAAAGTTAACAAAAATGGAGTAAAGTACGCTTTCCTAAGTATACGGGAAAACGCAGCTAAGCAGCTGCTCGATAAAAGAGTAATTGGAGAAGCATGGTATAGGTGGCGGGTTAGAGAAGTAATCACTCCAACCAAATGCTACAAATGCCGTAGAGTCGGACACGCAGCAAGAGACTGCATATTAAAAGAAGAGGGGTGCCATGATTGCGGAGAAACTGACTACCAAATTAAGGAATTCAAGAAGGAAAAACTATGTTATTTATGTAAAGTTCCTCGGCATAGAGCAGAAATCATAAGGTGTCCCGTTTATAAAACAATGGTACAGGAGCTGAGGATAAAGGGTGCGACTCCCAACTTAAAATAATGAACATCCTACAAGTCAACTTAAACAGGTGTATCGCTGCTCATGACCTTTTAGAGCAGACAGTGCAGGAGCTTAACAGCGATATTATACTAGTGAGTGAATCCAACGTGAAAAGGGTAAAAACAGCACCTGGCTGGCTTATGGATCTACAATCGAACGTGGCAATTAAAATTGTAAATCCCGATATACCAATACACAAAACAGGAAAAAATTATGAATTCTGCTGGGTGGAGGTAGAAGAGTACAGAATATATCGCTGCTACATCTCCCCAAATGTTCCTCTAGCGGATTTCGTATTATTCATTGGACTGGAGTGAAACGTGAATGAATCCAATAGCAAAAAAGTTATCACTGGAGATTTCAATGCTAAAGCAAAGGAATGAGGTGCTGGATATGAAGACAATAGAGGAAGAATACTACTGAAATGGGTTCCCAGAAACGATCTGAGCCTCATAAACGAAGGCTTGACTCCAACATGGAGAAGGGGTAACAGCACAGGATTCAACGACATCACCTTCGCTTCAGACCAGATATCCCCATTGTTGAAAGACTGGAGGGTGTTGGACATAGAAAATATGAGTGACCATTGCTACATAACCTTCCATTTATCTAGAAGAGCGATCAAACGTCACTATGACAGCAATGATAACGGCAGGACCAAGTGGAACCTTCGCAAAATAGACGTGGATGCATTTCAAAATACGCTGCGTAACTTGCCGAGCTAGGAGATGGAAGGACTTCAGACCTATCAGCCTGACTTCTTTCCTGCTAAAAGTGCAGGAGAGACTGATTGAAAGGTATATTAAGAATGGAGGATTGGTGGCTTTTCCGCAGCACCCATCACAACACGCCTACCAACAAAGCAAGTCAGTTGAGGCGGCACTCCATGCGATCGTCTCTAAGATAGAGAAAGCCCTGCACCACAAAGAGCTTGCGCTCGGTGCATTCCTAGACATAGAAGGGGCGTTTGATAACTCCTCCTTTGATTCTATATGTGAAGCGGCCGAAAGGCACGGGATCGAACCATCGTTGATAAGATGGATCGGTTCTATGCTGTCGCAGTAAGTGAGATCATGCAAGAAGCCCTCATTACTGTACAAAATTGGTGTGTAAGGCAAGGGCTCAGGATTAATCCTACCAACGCAGAACTTGTCATCTTCACAAAAAGAAGGAGAATTGAGGGTGTCAGACAGCTCACACTCTTCGGTAAAGCTCTCCAGCCCTCCGAATCGGTCAGATATCTTGGAGTTATCCTGGATTCAAAGCTGAACTGGAGGACTCATGTAGAGAGACAAATTCAAAGGGCCACTGCTTCCCTGTGGAGATGTAGACGGACCTTTGGAACCAGCTGGGGTCTCAAGCCCTGTGTCACCAAATGGCTATACACGGTGGTTACAAGACCAATAATAACATGTGCTGCTCTTGTTTGGTGGCCCGCAATCAATAAGGCAACAACCAGAAACAGCCTCAACAGACTACAGAGATTGGCCTGTTTAGGCATAACAGGAGCAATGCGCACTGCTCCTACGGCAGCTCTGGAGGTGCTTCTGGGGCTTCCGCCCCTTCACCTAGTCATTGAGGCGGAGGCTAGGAAATCAGCCTACAGACTAAGCTAGGGTCAGATGTGGGCCATGAAAAAGGAACAAGTGGGACACTCAGGGATCATCCAACATTTTGAGAAGGTCCCAGAACTTCTCACAAGGAGCGATTTCATGGCTCCGCTTTACATGTTCCACAAAGCATTTCAGGTACTCATTCCTGATAGGAACGATTGGTGTCAGCAACAGCGTCTCATCACTCCAAGGGTACTTGTTTGGTACACAGACGGCTCCAGGATGGCGGGGGGATCTGGTGCTGGCATCTGCGGCTGTAGGCCGAGAGTCAAACTCACCGTTGCCCTAGAAAAATATGCCACTGTATTCCAGGCGGAGGTATTTGCCATCCTAACCTGTGCTCAGGAGAACCTTCAAAGAGGTTATTCCAATCTGCATATTTACATCTGCACAGACAGTCAGGCAGCACTAAGAGCGTTGAGTTCACCCAGAATCAACTCCAGGTTGGTTCTGGAATGTTGCTAGACACTGAATAGACTCGGTACAAAAAACTGGGTGAAACTACTATGGGTACCAGGCCATAGTGAAATAGAGGGTAACAAAGAAGCTGATGCTCTAGCCAGAAGGGGTTCTCAAGAACCACTCATCGGCCCTGAGCCGGCTTCAGAAATTACCCGTGCCACTGCAAAGAGCAAGTTGAGCACTGGCTAAGTAACCAATCCAGTGCCAACTGGGCTTCGTTACCAAAGCTACGTCAGGCAAAACTCCTCATCGGGGAACTGTCGCCTGCCAACACCTTTACTCTCCTGTCAATGAGCAGGAAAAACATTAGGATCGTGACTGGTTTACTAACAGGACACGGTCACCGTAAATATTTTGGAGCCGGCCTGGTAGAACCCCAGGCGATAAGGGACGTTCCTATGGGTAGGATTCTTTCCTTCGCGTTGGAAACCTTCCTCTTCGATCGAGACCCGTAACAAATTAGGTGGGAGCACAATGGACCAATAGGTCTCAGTGCAGCTTACAACAAGCCCCACCAAAAGAAGAAGAAGAGGAGATGGCAAGTGCGGAAAATCTCGTTAAGGCTATAACTATGGCATGCAATGATTTTATGTCACAGTGCCGCAGGAAAAGAAACGCACGCAAACCGAAATATTGGTGGACAGATCAGATCAGTCAACTAAGGAAAACATGCATCGCGCAACGTAGAGGCTTAACCAGAGCAAGGGGAAGAAACACCAGCCCAGAAGTCATTCGACTAATGGAAGAAAAACTGAAGCAAGCCAGAAAGGCACTCAGAATATAGATTAAGAGGTCAAAAACCAAAACTGGAAAGAGCTATGCGACGAAGTAGAGACAGATGTATGGGGGCTAGGGGACAAGCTAATTACCAAACGACTTAACATAGCAACCCCACGCATCCCCAATGACCTGATAGTGAAAGTAGTCGACACTTTATTCCCAAAGCATCCTGAAATCAACTGAATACGTGGTGCCGAGGAAGTGGCTTCGGAAAACCTACTCACGGAAGAAGAACTGAAAACTGCAGCTTGAAGACTAAAAAAACCAAAAAGCACCTGGAGACGATGGTATCGTTGCTGAAATATTGAAGTTAGCCATTAAGACGAGGCCAGAAGATGAACTGCTGGTCATGAACAGACAGCTAGAGGAGGGAACATTCCCTAAAATATGGAAAGAAGCCCGGCTGGTACTGATAAAAAGCCGAACAAACCTAAAGACAATCCCAGAACCTACACGCCGCTGTATATGCTAAACGTTATGGGAAAGCTACTAGAGCAATTGCTACTAATGAGCTGAAACAAGAATTAAAAAAGAACGAAGAACAATCTCCAAAATAGTACGGTTTCGTAGAAGGAAAAGCTACTGTAAAAGCAGCTATCGAGGTACGGTGCGCCGCAGAAGCAGAGATGAACAAAACCCGAAACACACGAAAACTATGCGCATTAGTCACACTTGATGTAAAGAATGCTTTTGGTTCGGCACCATGGTGCGAAATTATCAGGGAACTAAAGCGAAAGAAAGCGTCTACCTAGCTGGTAAACATCATCCAAAATTACTTGTGTAATAGATCTCTCAGCACAGAAGACGAACACACATATCCAATGACTCTGTGCGTTCCACAGGGATCTGTACTCGGACCGACTCTGTGGAACATAATATACGACGGTGTCCTGAAGCTGGAGATGCCTGAAGGGGTAAAAACTATCGCCTATGCTGATGATCTAGCTTTAATTGCAACAGCTAAGGAAGAAGTACTGCTAATGAGAAGCGTAAATACGGCCCTGGAAAACATTAGCAGCTGGTTCCACAGAAAAGGGCTAGAGCTAGCTCCTGAAAAGTCGGAAGCAGTTATTCTCAGCGGGAGAAAACGATACAACCGAGTAGCAACGTTTACACTACAGGACACAACCATAGAGCTCAAAGGCTCGGTAAAGTACCTTGGTATAGTCTTCGACAAAAACGTGAGCTTTGGTAAGCACATAGACTATGCGGTGGAGAAAACGAGCAAAACAGTAGCAGCACTGACGAAGATCATGCCCCGGTGGTGCTGGAGATGGGAAGAGGAGAATGCTTGCGGCAGTGGCGGACTCAGTTTTTCTCTATGGAGCTCCGGTATGGGGAAAAGCCTTCAAATTTAGCAAATACAGAACCTAGGCGCTATCATTACAATGAAGAATTGCAATAATAATACGCAGGGCGTATAGAAAGATCGCCACAGAATCTGCATTGGTCCTTGTATGGACAATCCCGTGGGGCCTTAGGGAGCAGGGCAGACAAAAGACGAGTGAGAGAGGAAATCCTGGAAAAGTGGCAAAAGTGGTGGCAGGAGGCTACGACTAGTCAGTGGAC
Organism: Agriotes lineatus; assembly: GCA_940337035.1. NCBI lineage: Eukaryota > Metazoa > Arthropoda > Insecta > Coleoptera > Elateridae > Agriotes > Agriotes lineatus. The sequence goes on from OW679195.1 coordinate 152,612,804, forward strand.
ACATACAGTACCACCTGAAATAAAACCCTCGACTACTCGCGAACACGGGGAGAACGACTACCACCTGACACATGTACTAACTGGCCATGAGAGTTTAGCAAGCTATCTACATCTTATTGGAAAGACAAATAGTGCATCATGTACATACTGCAACAAAGAAGATGACACAGCGCAACACACACTCTTCCAATCTTCACATTGGCATGCAGCAAGAGATGAGATGAACGAAGCGCTACAAGATGGACGCCTCAGAACCTGATGGTGTCCAGAGTAGAAAACTGGACAACTGTACTCAACTGCATCAAAACAATAATGATGCAGAAGGAGAACTATGAAATAACGAGGGAAGACAGACATTAATAATACACACGGAGTTGACCATGCCGAAGTAGTATCGCGAGATGTTTCCAGCATGACTCGACGACAAGAAGGAGGAGTTTTAATCGGTAGGCGTTTTGGGGCTCCCCCCTTTCCCCAAATGAATGACACTCCCGGAAAAATCCCCGGGGTCTTTTGAAGATTTTTTTAGAGAAGGAGTCTAAAAAAAACACGCTCCAGCTTGGTCGTCTTCTGTGCGAATGAAATCTTCGGACTATATTTGGCAAAGTCACCCTACGCGTCCAAGTTGTGAGCATCAAAATAGTAACTCGAGACGCAATGAGCCGCAGGCACACTAGTTGAGCTAAATGTGAAGTAGCCCGAATTCAATGCTAGACAGCCTATATTTGCCCCTAACTTCTTCTCCCCTCTCTGCCTGCTGCACCCCATAAACTGTCAAAAAGCTGGGCCACTTCGACTTGACTCCAATGTGTCCGTGAAAGCAAATAACGGCTTATCGTAGTTTATATTCATGAAATAAAAATTACTCATGTTTTGTTTAAGCTTTAAAATGTGAAGAATTGTGAAAAATAAGTACAAAAAATATTTCTTTCAGAATAAAGGAATTCTTGAATGACTGGTTTGTTACGGTAGGACAATGGCTCCTTGGTTTCTCAGAACGAATCGCCACCGGTCCGAAGTGTTTTATTTTTCTTTATTTTATAATTTTCAGTAGGTGTACAATTACGGTGATGGAATTGTTTCCAGCTGTATTGCTTTAATTACCAGGTTCTCCAATTTTTGCATAGTAAAATTGAAAAACTGTTAAGTACTTCTTCTACAATATTGCGATATACGATTGATTGTCCAAGTTTCACATCCATACAACAGCATTGACCATAAGTGGCAATACAAGAATTATTCTTTTATGAAATTTGATCTTGCCATTTCAATTCTACTTCATACCAATAGCCCATTTTGTTGTTTATATTGCGTGCTAGCTATCGGTAATTAGTTACCATTTTAACCGTTTTGCCATCAATTTATAATAATATTTGACGGATTCCTCTTGCAGTTTTATTTCTTCTTTCAAGGCAGATGTTTTATTATTTTTAGTGGGTTGCCATCCACGCCATTTTGTTAATATTATATTAATGCAAATTTTTACCGTTTCTCTAGTTCTAACAGATATTAAATTATTGCAGTAGAATAACGCTAGCTACTTAAAAGTAGTGCATATTTTCTATAATTTTTTCAAATTGCATTCAATTAATTTATTTTTATCCCTCATATGCTACTTCAAAATTTTATAATAACGGCCGCGTTAAAAAAGTATGGATTCTAAAGTTTACTTTTATATGGATTCTCATTAGAAATTGAAAATTTCAATAAAAAGCGAATAACGATTTGAAAAAAATATATAAGAACAGACTAATAACGTTCTAGAAACAAGCCGATTTGGAACAATGTTGTTTTAGAATGGTCTCAACGAGTATTTAATTATTTTCGACTCTGTTATCTTTGTATTATTATCTTCATGGACCGTTAAACCGTAGGTACAGACAGTTACTCTAAGTACATGCAGAGCTGGCCAGTAATTAATTACTTTGTAATTAAGTTACTAATTAAATACCTTTTTTTATATGTATTGGAATAAAATTACTTTTCAAAGTATGGTAATTATAATTAGAAATTGCCATTTTTGTTAAAAAGTACTTGACAATACTGTTTGAAAGTAATTAATTACTATCGAGAGATCCAAAAAAAACTATTTCTCAGCGGGCTGTGGAAATTCAACGTATGAATAATATGTTGGTGACACTGTACGTCAATGTCAAATTCGAGGTTAGCAGGTTAGGATTTGCGTCATTTTGTGTCATAACTGACGGAAAACTTAACCTGATAACCTCGAATTTGACATTGACGTACAGTGTCACCAACATATTATTCATACGTTGAATTTCCACAGCCCACTGAGGAACAGTTTTTTTTGGATCTCTCGATCCATTCAATTACTGAATGAATTTTGAGTAATTAAATTCTCTATCGTGTTTAAATTACTTGTGGTAATTGAAATTACTCGCAGTAACTGAATTAGTTTCTGGTAATTGAATTACTAAATTACTTACATCGATTGCGTATTAAATCTCCAGAAAGCAAAAAATAAAAGAAGGTCTTATTAAGTTACATGTTAAGCAAATCGAAATAGGGCTTTCCTGGTCACATATGAGTAAAATCTATGATTTCCTATGACTAGTCGGATAACAGCTAGTTTTGTGCACGATAAAAGAGACATTTGGTGCAGGATGTAACTGTAACAAATGATTATTGTGCAAATAGCGAAACGTGTGTTTGCGATTACAGAGATTGACAACTAGCTTTATTAGACAATATTGATTTATAATTATTATTTATTATCCTGAGGGGTATATTACGTTTTTTTAAATCGAGAAATCGCAAAATTTCAACATTTTAACCAACTTTTGTAGGTTATGTTGAGGTCGATTGACGTTAAGTATCGCCCCATCGCCTACAAAAAGTCGTAAAACACTGGATTACTTCACTGCCGATTTCTCGTACTTTAATGACGATTTCGACGTTCTTCACAGCCGATTAAAAAAAAGTAATTTATGTTGTGCAATTACAGTTACCTAGTCATTGATAATTGAATTACTATTTCATTTGAGTAATTGCTATTTTTGATAATTTAATTACTTTATTGGGCTTCAATTGTTAATTAATTACTTTTTAAAAGTAATTTGTCCAGCTCTGAATACAGGTTTCCATCCTTACATACATGTGCGTTAATTTCGAAACCAACTATTTCATATACACACAGTATTGAATATCGAAGAAGTTTAATCCAGTGTTGATACACAAACAAAATATTTGAACTAAAAACGTTACGCATTCTTACCTTGTTTTTAAAACTATGGGATGGGAAAATGGTCCATTGTTTTTTTATACAAAAATTAAAAAAGAATTTGATACGTGTATTAAAGAATATTAATCTGTTTTTAATTTGGAATATGGATTGGCTTTGATGATTCTAAATTGTAAACATTCAACGCAAGTGCATGAAGCGAAGGTCGTCTATATTGTGTTCAACACAAATTTTGAACTGTCTGCGAAAATATATTATGGTCGGGAAATATAATGGTCATTAGGTACCATCCTGAAAAAAATGTTAGTATACGTCCCCTCCTTTCTATGATATTACTGGTCTGTCGATAAATTTCGGTCCGCTGGTACATTCTTTGAGTATCATACGCTGCTGAATTGTTTTATGACATAATTCTTAAGGCGTCAGGGTTTACTATTGTATATTTTTATAGTTAAGAATTCGCCCTAGAGCAAATATTTAGCGCTTAAGGATTTTTATTGAATAAAAAGGTGAAAGAAGCCATGGAAGAAGACATTATTCTGAGCAAATGCATCAATTAAAAAAGCGATGCATGAAGTTAATGAGTATTGGAAAAAGCTATTGGAAATAATGTCTTGGAATTTCACATCTTTTTCACACCTAGGTACTTAGATATGCCTTTGTACGTTATACACGTAGTAAGAAACGTGTAAAATTCTAACCAGGTTTTTCAGCCAAGTTGGCTGTCAAATTTCCACTTTCGGCAAATCGAAATTATTAGTACCGATGCGAAATATTTCACCGACCTACAACATAGCGAATAAAAGAACAGTCGTGTAGCAGAAAGTTATAGAAACGTTCCATTCCATTTGCAGATGACAACCGTGAGTAATAGGGTCAAACGTTTTAAGCTCGATTTTAAGCTACTCTAAATGCAGTGTCATTAGTTGGCCGAGGGTTTATTTAACGGCGCAGCTTTACCTGGGCCCCGGGATATTTTGACATGGTCTCGGAGTGTGTATTTAAACCGCAAGAACATGCAACAATCGCATCGCATTGCTATAAATTACAGGGCTTTGTGCCGGGCCCCAGAGTTGGCCATTCAGAGCCGCAACGTTAGACGATAGGGTTCATTAAATCCGTTATCGCGACTTCCAAGTCGCTCCTACAGGGAAACTTTTAAATTTATTTCATTTATCGTTATTCAAGTCGGTTCCGACTCAGTGCTTGTGCTCCTGCGTTTTCTCATTTTTTAATTCCCCCGGTTCCCGATGTACTGGATTTAGGACTTCCATTACGCCGAGTTTCTGGATTTTGTAATTGCGCAATTAAAAGTTGCCTTCTCAATACCAATATGGCAACGCGAAACTGCTGTATTTTCATTTTACACAAACAGCTCGGAGATTACTTGAGAAAAGTTCATCCCATAATTTACGGAAAACAAAGTCAACAATATCTCTAGCAAAAATACATTTGAAATAGGATAAGCCTGGGAACATAATGTATCAAAAAATAGAGTGATCAAAGTTAATAGCCAATGCAATAACATGGTGAAGCAGGACGGTGATCTGGAAAACCAAATCTATAATAGGCACATCAGTTGTAAATAATTAATTTGCATATGTGATTTTGTTAGAACTGCATGATGATTGTCATTTTTAGAGATTCCTGTAACTCTAACCGCAAGCTTACAAAATGCTACGATCAAATAAAAATAAATACAGTTATGTGAATTTTATAAAGAATGTCAGGGTTGACCACTTAAGAAACCAAATTCGAAGGAGAGCTACATTCAATGAAGCTAAACAGTACAAATTAAAAGATGATAAATGTTTAAACGTATTATTACCCTAAACTTTCTTTTAGTGGTTTCATATTTTATATAATAACCAGGAAATGTTTTATGTCAAAATTTAAAGGACTGAAATGCACTATTGCAATAATAAATAGCAAAGGATGCCGTTGAAATATGTAGAACATACAAATCTGAATAACATTTGCGACAAAAGAAAAGGAAAAGCAGAAAGAGACATTCAAACCGAATTAATAAATATTTAAAGTCTGTCAAAAAAACCAAATTCTGTGCAACGTATATTAAAAGTTTTTCAAAATAAATGGAGTATCAAGGTTACCTTAGTCCTTCATTTTTTATTCATATCTCCAAATATGGTATAATTTGCTGATGACAAAGTTACTAAGAAGTAACACGCAATGGAAATATTGAAAGAAGAGTTGGGACAAATATTTCAATTTACAAATAATCGTAAATACAAACAAAATGGTGATGATTGGAAACGAGGAATTGACAATGGATGAAGTGCGCACAGAAAGTAAATCCAAGATATTAAAAATACATTTCCCCACGCCCACATACGAAAGCGGCATTTTCCATACAGTCAAGTAGCCACGAAAAGTGACAATATCATAACGAACGTATTTTTTACGAAAAAATTCAGAATTCACAGTATACAGTGGGCTAAATATGTCATTTTAACCTAAAAACTGCTGAAAATATGTAATTTCAACCTAAAGCTGCAGACAATCTAATGGCATTGTCAGTTGTCACTATAAAGCTGATATTCATTAAATTGCAAAAATGTATCTTTCTGGTAGTAGTGGGAAAAGTAGTGTTTTAGGTCACTCAGCTTCGCTACGCTTTCTCGTTTCTCAAATATACTCGCAAGATATACGCAGCTTGTTACGTAATATACTATAATCAGTGTACATTCCATTGAAACGATTATTTGAGAATAAACAGAGAACTGAAGAGAATGGTAGCAGATGCAAACAAAGTATAAAGAAGAACAAATGTCAAGACATAAATACTTAGATGTCACGGAAATACAACAGCGCATTAACACGTCGATGGTGTTACATGTAAAATTTCCATTAATATTAGTTATATTAGTTTGCTTGCGTTCCTGCAATCATGGCGTATGTTCGGTTGCCTACGCACCACTGTTTCGAAGGTGCACAATAGGTTGCGTAAACCACCTTTTCAATTTGAATTTTTTAAATTCTTGAGTTGGAAATATAAACTGGTTTTTCGAAAATTGCTAATATATTGGCTGAGTTTTTTTATAGTGTTACAGGGCGATATCTCGAAACTATTTTTTTTATTAAAATATTTTGATGAAATTTTGGTGACGTAATAGGGAGATGGGGGACATATTTAAAATAGTTTTGTCATTTACTTCCTCTCTGTATTTTGAGGGGTGGGGGTAACTTTGGAATTTTAAATAGGATGATTTACTTTTGTTTATAAAATTACAATCTGCATAAAAAAACACATATGTCTACATAACATTTTTTGATTTTCTCTTTCGGTTACAGAATTATGATTTACTAGGTTATAAAATAAAAAAGAATAATAATCATTAAAACATCAAAATTCTCGTCTGACTTAAGTAAAAATAACTCATTTCCATGGAAACGAAAAATAATTCTGGCTATTTCCAATCCACTTGAAGGCAAATAATCTAAAAAAGAATAAAAAAGAACGAAGATCGGTAAAATCCAACTCACCTAATCAAGTATAGGGGGATCGACTTCCTGTGTCTATTTTGGATTGCCTGAAATATTACTTCTAGTACTGTGCAGTAGATTTTGGTAAAGCGCACTTTAAATTTGAATTAAACACTGTAAAATTTTCGAAAATTTAGTTCAGCATCTCTGTGTTAGTTGTGCAATTGCTGAAATTCGACGTGTTAAGCCAGGAGTAGACTGTATTTTAGAAGAAAAATTACTAGTGGCCACCTTCCAGTATGTAATTCTGGATTCGTCCTGCCACATTGCTTGCCGCTATGGATTATTTCAGGCCTCTTCACCGTATTTTTCTTATTTGGCTCAGTTGCCACCACCTGGAGCCTAGTTATTTTGGGAATCATCAGAAGTGATCAGTTCTGCAAGTAGTTCCGAGTCACTGTTAAGCTATGCTTACTCTCATCTAGCATTTGGGACTGTTTCACTGTGGTTTTCCCTCGTGCGGCTGCACTTCACACCCAGAGAAAGAACCGCATTACCAGTCCTTGCAGTTTTGGCATCACCTCTATAGCCCTCGCTGGAACCTCATGGTCGTTTTGGCCCCTTCGGGATTTGGCAAGGTCAGCAATTTGTGTCCCCTTGTTGCCGCATTATTAGTGGCAAGCCAACTATCAAACACATAGCATCATTGCGGGATCTAAGCTCTAAAATTAAAGCTGTTTAAGATCAACATGCGATTGTTTAGCTGTAAATTGTTCGCGATAATATACAATGCCGGGGATACTGACGTCTTTTCCGTGCTTGCTATCAGTTGTGCACCAGTATTTGAAGTGGGTGGCAATTCGGACGTAATAGGTCTATGGAGAGGATTCGATTTAATAGCTGGCACCCCTTAATTCAATGCAACAATGACTGACCAATACTATGACACAATGTCCCCAGTGCTAATAAATACTAAATGAATCTCTGTCACCAAAAAAGGATGGTTTGGGAGTATACGCTCGCGACCGCTCATCCGCTGCTGAGGTGGTTCTAAAGAACGAACTACCTGATATTGCAGGTTCCGGAAGGGCGCCACGCCGTTGTCCAGCTTCGGTTTTATTACTCCCAGATGAAACTCATAACAGCGAACCTAAATAGTTCAATAAAGAAAAACAGAGACTCGATACAGCAGTAAATAAAAAATCAGAGGACATTACTTCACATATAATGACAACAGTAGTTCCATAAAATTTGATGCGGCCTGTACATAAAGATTAAGAACAAATATGCAATGCCGTTAAAAAATACAGCCCGATTTCATATAAATACATATGAAAAGGTAGTTATGATTTTAACTCTAATTACGACCCCTATTTTAATTTAGTTAACAAAGAAGAAACATAAGTAAATATGTAAATACAGGACATGTAATTAAGTTCTCAAACGTCTCGTTATGGCACACGCCAAGTGAAGCGCGTTCTACACCTGGTGGAGTACCTTATTAGACAGATCTGTATAAAAGCGGCGCTTCGAGTAGCCCTTGAACTATGCAACTCCTGGACGAGGTGCGCGATGCCAAAAATTCAGCTGCACTCCTGAACTCGACGGCAAAGGGCAGCACAAAAAAAGTACATAGGAATAATTTCACAGCACCTTAATTTGATTGTACCATGATGCTGTAACAAAACTCTTGGAACGCAGCAGGGAGCCTCTTCAACAACAGCAACTTGGCGAGTGAATTCCAGCATGAACGTAACCAAGCTCTTCGAAAGCAATAGCCGGGAGCCTCTTCAGCAGGCAGCACCCTGGCAAGCGAATTCCAGCAAGAACCAAAACTTCGGCAAGGTGGAAACTAGGTCGTGGCCTATTTTAACATCCCATAACAGCCAGCGATCCCTCAATAATTTGCACGTGCGATTTGGCCATGGAAAACCGGCACGCAGTTCAGTGGCTCATAAGAATTCGGCAAATTCAAAGCTGGGAAATGGCGAGTCGAAACCCGAACCTCGAAAATTTCCTGTTAAGAAGTTCACAGTTTAGAATCACATTTAGGGAAACAAAAAGGTTACATACCAGACGCAAGGTGTTAATGAAATTCGTTCGCATTTGCGACAACAAGCGAAACTGCATTCATGTCTGTAGATTTTGCACAAAACCAAGTAATTTACGAAGCCATCAAAATGGACGCCAACAACCAACGGGCCCAAAAGGAAGTCAATTTACTTGTTTCCAGAAATCGATAAACGAGTGATGCTTTACGTCATAACAAACCAATAGCGGTCACCAGGGAAATCAATGACCTAAAGATCGCCCAATAATCGTTCGATATTGAAATATTACAATGCGCCACCTACTGTCAGATGTCAGAGCTTGAAGAATTGCAAACCACCGACGCCGATGGAGAACTAGGCTAAATAATGCACTTTGAATTGCCTAAAATCAAGGCGCCCAAGGCTTGCTAAAATGGAAATGTAACATAGCGAGAGAATTCCAGCTTCGGTGCCCCGTTATCGCATCGAGATCACTAGCTCGTAAAACTAGTGATATTTAGGAGCGTTGGAAATTACTTTAGCTCTTAGCTTATTATTTATTTTAGTTTTCCAAGAAATCAAACAATATACAATTTACATTAAAATAACAATACTAAAAATACACGTTAAAAGTAAATATACGTAACTGTAGGTTTACACCACTTAAAATTCAAGTTTAAATGAGCGTAAGCATTTGCCTTTTGCAATCTTTGAGGCTGCACCTTTTCAACATTTTTGTTCATTCAATATTTCTGTTATTTTGACCTGAAAATACATAGTGTAAATAAACATTAGGTTAGAGCAAACTCTGCTTTCTATTTATTTCTTTATGGGAAATGTTATGTAATTAGGCATTTACATCAACAACCGTAGGTCTTCTGATTTGGATCGTCTCGAACCAAAAGCGTTTCAGACAACTCACCCCCTTCTGCTCAGTTTAGCTACAAAAACTTTGCTATCCCAAGGTAATTTCTAAACCACGGTGTTCCGTTTTTGAAAACATTTAGTGTGATTTTAATTAATTTTCACGTGTAGCAAGGGAATTTTATAAGTATCTACTAGCAGAGGAAAGAGGAGAATTTATAGAAATAATAGACGAATAAGAAACTGTAACAAACGAAAATCAGTTTTTTAGTGACTTAATGCACATAGAAATAAGGTTACAGGACCAGCCAGGTTAAAAAATACTCAATAAAAATATTGGCAGGGAAGAGTGTGCAATATAGAACTATTGCCTACCTATAAAGTTAAATATACAAAATTAAAGTTACAGTTAAAATTCTCAAGAGTATATAAGCTCAAAGTCTTAACATCGCAATATCTATGGCTAGTATAAGAGCAGTACAGATTAGAAATTAAATTATTCATTTTTACTGTAGCTTAGTCGGTCACAGTAATAATACTGTCAATTATATCATACTCCAATGGTTTAATATTATGTTGTGACAGCTTGTCGCGTATGTTAATTATTCTACAATTTATATTACAGTTTAGTAACGACAGGGACAACAAACAGTCGTATTTCAGTTCGCTGTTACACACGATTACACTTATATGGGACTTAAATAGTGCTTTATGTATTCTCTTGGCGATGACCCGTTCATTATACTAATATGTTTATTAGTAGCATGTCGACCTAGATTTTTTCTTGATTAACTAATTGCTTTACAGAGTTATGCGTTTTAACTATATCTTAGCGGATAAAATAAGATAATTGCAGTCGTACAAATGCTAGCAAAATAGTGGATCGTTTGTATATTTGGGCGAAAACATGTCATTCTAATTTATCTAAATCAAAATTTTACATTCAAAGCATTTCAAATTAATAGCATTAGTTGTTATACATATGTAATGTATTTTTATATCAACGGAAAAGCAAAACTGGAGATTCTGGGTTCCAAAGTAAGAAAATAATTCTTATAAATACTTTTTCGAAAATGCTTGCTTGATGGCCTTAAAGCTTCATGATGAAAATTTGCTACGCTTGGGATTCATAATGTATTTTTAAAAATAATAATAACAATAAAGAAGTCTTAAACACAAATACAATAATTTGAGATTACCGTAGTATAGCAAATGTGCTAGCTGACTCAAGGGGGTGCGTAGAGGAAGGTCACTAAATTGAGGCAGTCAAAACCAGAAAACGTAAGATGGAAACGTAAACCCCTCAATAAGAATTCAGAAATATTAACAATAAGCAGAAGTTACTAGCTATGAAGCATTCAGTGTTCCATTAGCATACTGCGATTTATAATACACTACAAAGTTTAATTATTTAAAAGTGCAGGGAAGTAATTAATCACTTAGGGCCGGTTCTACAATTCAAGTATATACTCAGAATCGAAGCCGGACAACTCGGCGCCGCCATCTCGGCGCCGAATTCAAATTTGCAAACTACATTGTGCACTACGTAAGAAAATTATTATAAAAAAATAATAAATAAAGTGATCGCCAAAAAGCTGTCATCAAATGAAAAAAAAAATATTAAGAATTTCTTGGAAAATCAAACACTGACGACCAGAGGTGGTTGCAAAATGGGCCAAACAAAAGCTGTCACGTGACTTCCGTTATCAGTAAAATTTTACATTTTTTAAAAATAATTACGAAACATGCATTTACTAGTTAAGATAGAGACACATTTTACGAAATAAAGTTTTCTGGCCTTGAGATTGTTCAGTCAGCTAAAACTAATCTATATACAGGGTGTTAATTAAGTACGTAGACAAACTTTAAGGGGTGATTCCGTGATCAATTCTACGATAAAAAGTTCATACAAACATGGAACCAAAACGGCTTCGTTCACAAGATACAGGGTGTTGAAGTTTAAAAAAAATTATTTCTCTTTCAAAAATTTGGACAACGCCTAGAGGTATTCTAATGAAACTTGGTGTATGATAGTATTTCATAAAGTGGCATTGTTTCGTCAAAATAAATTTAATTTATTTCCACCAGTGGCGTGCATCGGGGCCACCCAAGTTACTTTATTTTAGAAAAATCTGGTACGCCACTGTTTTTTAGTCAATACGATAAGTTTTTTACCAGGATATAAAGTTTAAATAAGTAAGCTTTTTTTCATTTATCACTTTTGCGAAATATCAAAACTAACGGAGGTACAAACAAGGTGTTAAAGTTTCAAATTAAGAACTAAAATTACTTAACGAAAATTAAACTAAACTTAATCTAACTTAAATGATATGTTCAAAATTATCAGCATTCGCTTCTACACACACGTTCCGCGTATCAGAGCGATGTGGCAGCGGCATTTTGACACTCCCAATAAATATTAAGCATATTCACTCATTCATTATTTTCATAAACATGACCCATTATTGTATCAATAACATTAAGAAAAATCCAATGGAAAACTAGTTGACAGGTCATTGCTTGACAACAGAGATAAACAAAAATAAAATTGTCCAGCCGCCTTTGCACCAAAGTTTAGTTTTTAATTTAAAACTCTAACACCTTCGTTAGTTTTCATATTTCGGAAAAGTGGTACATAAAGAAAAATCTTATTTTTTTAGCTTTATTTCCTGGTAAACGGAAAGAATCAACTTAAAAATAACCCTGTATATAGTGTGTCTGGAAAATACGTGTACAACGAAACATCACAAGTTTCTTTGCCCAAAATATGATTATTTAACTCAACTTACCTATATACAAAGTTGCTTAGTTGAGCCGCTAGAGGGCTTTAAAAATGATTAACTTTTTTAAATGTTTCAACGTCCTGTATGATCACTACAATTTTTTTTAAATAGTTACTTTAATTTAGAAGCTATTTACTCTCTTACAATATTTTAGTTGGGTGAACGGTTGAGCCACAAAAAATATTTTCTAAATCGCTACAAACCTAGTGTTAAGTTACAATTACTGATTCAGGCTTGTAGAAATTTAGAAAATATTTTTTGTGGCTAAACCGTTTACCAAACTAAAATTTTGTAAGAAGGAAATAGCTTCTAAACTGAAGTAGCTATTCACACAAAAACATTGGTTGTGATTATACAGGGGATTAAAAAAATATGGATGGATAATTTATTATGACAACTTTTTTAAACACCCTGTAATTTTCGAAATTGAGGTTTATTCCACAAAAAGCTGTAGTTTATTGGTACAAACGTATGGCCAAAAAATTAATAAAATCTATCAGATTTTTCGACTTACTTGAAAAAATTTAAAAAAGCTAATCATTTTTGAAGACTAAGCAACTTTGTATATAGGTAAGTTGAGTTAAATCATAATATTTTTGGTCAAGGAACTTTTTTGGGGTTCAGCCCTGCTTGGTTAAAAGCGAATTTCGAACAGCATTTCAGTTTTGAAAAATCAAGTATGCCTTTGAAGTTTTCAAAAAACCTATTTTACTGTAGAGTAGCGTGCCTTTTATGTAGAAAATACGACAAAAAGTTATTAAGAAAAATTGTTTAGAATCAACATCTAGGCTCCTATACCAATATTTCAAAATCCCTGGCCAACTTTGATCTCTCACATTTTCTTTTATGTTTAGGTCCCATATCAAAGAACTTTACTTTTAACAAAAACTGCTATGGAAAAACAAATATTTTTAACCAAGTTTTTTATTTCATAATAAATTTCAATGCGTGTTTCGTAATTATTTTAAAAAAATGTAAAATTTTACTGATAACGGAAGTCATGTGACAACTTTTGTTTGGTCCATTTGTAATCACTTTGCAATTACCTGTGGTCGTTAGTGTTTGATTTTCCAAGAAATTCTAAATATTTTTTTTTTCATTTGATGCCAGCTTTTTGGCGATCACTTTATTTATTATTTGCTTATAATAATTTTCTTACGTAGTGCACACTGTAGTTTGCGAATTTAAATTCGGCGCCGAGATGGCCTCGCGCCGAGTTGGCTGGCGTCGAGATGGCTCGGCGCCGAGTTGTCCCCGCGCCGAGCTGGCCCCGCGCCGAGATGGCGGCGCCGAAGTGGCGGCGCCGAGATGGCGGCGCCGAGTTGTCCTAGACCCACTCAGAATAAGCCATCCGAGGTATAATTGTCATAGTTTTCTCTGTTACAACAATCGTTTCTAGGGTATTTATTCCCGGGATAACTTTATCCTTGGATTGTAGAACCCTTATTAGTATTTAAAATTATGGTGAGCAGAATTTTATATTCAAAACTATTAATGCGGAGCTTTATGTTCAAAGTTATTAATTAATATATCCAAAACCTGCAGATTACGCGGAAAGGCCTCTGCATATAATTCATAAACAAATAAAAAATACATAAACAGAACTACACAAGTTTCGCCAAAATTCACACAGTCACGCGCACTTGAAGGTTATTTTCACATACCCAGAATATGGAGGAAATTAATCTTATGATTGGTTGTTAAGAAATATAAACGCAATAGTCGAGTAACTCTTATTATAATATGTATAATACCATAATATCCATAGGCTTCTAACTATCAAAATCTAGTTACTGAACAGTTGTAAATCTAAGAATGAGAATCTTGGGAAAACTAGGATCGTATAAAATAATTGAATGTATTGTCAAAATCCCGTACATAAAAATTATAGTTGCTCACTTAACCTTTTGCCTGACAGATGTCAGGACACAATTAGATTTCCGTCAGGTACGTCACTCGAATTGCCATAGTAATAAGGTATCTCAATTTCTTCTATTTAGCTACCAGAATCTTTAAGTATGTGAACACAACTGTAGCTATTATTATCACATTTTCATCAGAAAATGTTTGCAAACAAGCGATTGTATACTAAATACCAATTATAATGAACTGAAAACTGAAGTCAAACTTAAATAATCGTCATTAACCCTTCAGTTGACGTTTGGTATGAATCTCACACCGTTTGACGAGCTGGGTCTCAGAGGCTTTAAATTTGACCTCATTTTTGGCTTAAACTGCACTAATATATTTAGTTTTTGAATTCATTTGTTGCGCTAGTTCATTTTCCACTACTGAAAAGAAAAATGTATGTCAAAAGAAGATTGACTTGTATTATGTACTAGATAAAATGTTACGTTTTTAACAGTGTTTACAAATATTAGTTTTTATTTAAAAAATCGGAAAATACAATAATAAAAAATGTGTGTAAATGTAATATACAACATTCTATTAACTCTACAAAAACAAAAATTTACGCGAACAAACTGTTTGGGTATAACAGACCCAAACGTCCTTAATGTACTCAAACTTACTGTAGAGGTTGGAATAAATACAAAAAAACTCGTCTTAAGATAGAAAGATACATACATAGAAGCTAAAGAATTATAATAAATATTTAAAAATTATAACAAGAAGAACAGATTTTACAAAATCTCACAGGCGGGTTAAAAAAATGATTAAATACCCCAATACATTCGGAGTTTACTGCAATTATACGTACGCACGAGGGGCAGTAAATATATCTCTGATCTGTACCAAATTAATGTTTGTCACGGTGGCCAGGATACGTTGGAACATATCTCGTATGATCTAGCCAAAAGGGCTGCAGAGCGGCAAGATACATTTGGCACAATGCAAGGGTTTTTTCAGGATAGTGTTAGATGCACTCGGGCGAAAGGTGTTAAGAATAGCTCTACTAGTGCTTCGGTAAGTTCAACGTATTAATTAAACCACTCAACTGTTACCCGCAAGATTACTTGCAGAGTAACTTGAAAACAATTTGTCAGACAACTAGTCATCATCACTATCATCATCATCATCAGCAATCAATCAATCCATAGTCGGATTCTGCCTCCCCTAGTTTGGTGTACACCTTTGCGTATATGCCTGTTTGTGACTTTTCCATTTTTCTCGATCTTAAGCCTGTTGTCCCCAATTGGTGCAGACTAGTTTTTTCATATCGTAGGTCCATACCATTTGCGGACGTCCCCGGCTTCTCTTGTTATTGAGTGGTCGCCACTCTGTGATTCGGTGAGTCCAGCGATGGTCCGTCATTATGGCAAGGTGACCAGCCAAACTCCATTTTAATTTACAGATTCTTGTTACCGTCAGTTACTTTAGATCGTCTAGGTATCTCTTCATTACGTACATGTTCACGGAGACTCACGCCCAACATCCGTCTTTTCATAGCCTCTTGGGTAGCTTTGAACTTGTGAATAATTTCTATATTTATTGCCTGAGTTTCTGATAAGTAGTAGTTAACTGAAAATCCTGAAATACATGCAATGACACGTAACAGCGAGCAAGGGGATTTGGCCAGCTACATTTAAGCTAATTTGTAATTTACGTATCCTATAATATTTATGTAGAAGTCTATCTGTTTAATTTATTTCAATTCGAAAAAGTTTCATGCAAGGGCTACGTCATGTATATCCGACAGTCCTCCTATTAAATAAAGATATAAGAAAAATGCTGGTTTTTGGCGCTAAAACGGGCTCTGTAGAGCACGGGCCGCGAATATTATTTAGCATTAGCTGTGCGAACTTTGAAAGAAACATACCTTTACGCCCAAAGAGTGAATTTTAATGCAAGACATTAAAATTACGTCTCCCCTCTCGAAGGTTGGGTCAAATCAGAGAACTGCGTAATTTTGCGGGCTTTGGGATAACCATCAGTTCTGAATATAACCGACAGCATCTAAAGCCTGGAACTCCAACTGCAAGAAGTACAGAGCTAAATTTACGCCACAGCTGAGAAATGGATCGTTGCGTACTTGCACGCAATTAGTAAAGGCAGGTGGTTTCACCATTTGAAATTTGTGCAGCTAACAAATTGCATCGTATTGCATTACCTCGCCTCCAATATTAGGAGGCATTTTCGTGTTCGGCCAAAAACGATCGTAGCAGCTTGTCGCTAAAGGACCGAATTATATCGCCAGCAGAGCTGGGAAAATTACTTTTAAAAAGTAATTAATTACTAATTACCAATTACCGCCCAATGCAGTAATTTAATTACCAGAGATTCAATTACTCAAAGGAAATATTAATTCAATTACCAATTACTTAGTAATTGTAATTGTACAACATCAATTACTTTTTCAATTACTTTCAATAAAAAGTATTGTCATATACTTAGTTTTATTTAGTAGCACCTTCTGGCAAGTTGCAACTATTATTAGTGTTGTGTCGATTCGTAATCGTAATCTAAAAATGCTTAATTTTTATGTTTTGTTAACTATAGTAACCTACATACTCTTTCACTTTTGAAGTTTTCTTTAATTAAATTTTGTAGCTACATGCACCGTTCACCAAAACCAAAAGTTTTTAGTTTGTTTTGAAGTAAGATGTAAGCAAATAAATAAATTCAAGGATAACAATTATACAGGGTGTCCCAAAAAAATGCAACACCGATTTGGCATAGCTTCCTTAGGTTATAATAAACCGATTAAACCTAATATACCTTAGTACAAAGTCCCTTCAGTAAGAAGGTATAGGAACTTGAAAATTCAAATGTATATATTTTTTTATATTAGTTTCCACATAGGTAAGGTTATCACTGAAGTTGAGATTTTTATCACGATTGCGGATTTAGTTGCCAAGGCCCGTAGGGCCAAAGCAAATAAACCACATGAGAGATAAAAAGAAACTTCCAGTGCCGTGGGGTACATTGTTTTTTTAAATCGCGAAATTACAACATTTTAACCAACTTTTGTAGGTTATGTTGACGTCGGTTGACGTTTACCTATCGTCCAGCCGTCTACAAAAAGTCGTAAAACAATGGATTAGTTCACTGCCCATTTCTCGTATTTTAGTTGACGATTTCGACGTTCTTCACTGCCGATTTAAAAAAAATAATTTTTTTGAATATGAAGAACTGTCTCATTTAATTTTGGCTACATTTTGTAATTATATTAGAAAAACTAGCACCCTGAGTATGTTATAAAAGTAATTTTTCCATGTCCGTAATAAATTAATCCACTAGTTTTGCATCGCTCGCTCGTAAATTAAACGTTGAAAAACTCTCACTTTTCTTAACTTGTAGAACAATGTACTATTAAATACGCCTAACATGAAGCTGAATGACGAAAATATGTAACTTACCTAAGTATACAGGGTGGAGCATTTGATTTTTTAATTGTTTGACAGCAAATTTCTATTTAGATTTTGTAGAACACTACGTGGTGATTCAATTGGCACAACTTGAGTATTGTTTATTGGCTCAGTTAGAACATATTTTTTACCCCTATATACGAATGTAACATTTTTTGTCGCCTGTTAGGGGTTTCCCGAAAATATACGTTTGGTTCCCTAGTCGGTTTCCAATGGTAGTGGGAGGGAATATAATACATTGACTACCGTTGCCATTAGAGACGGGAGGCAATGTGATTAATAATAAATCAACTAACCTCCTGGTTTTCATATATAAATATTTTTGAATGCAGCTGAATACAAGAGATTGTCACATCATAAAATGTAAAAGTGTTGAATGTATAACTCTGGACTAAAACGTAAATTCCTCCCTTGCATGATTACAACTGATTAGGTACTGAAGAATTAAACTACATCCGCGGGAGGGAATGATACATTTTAGTCCCTAGTAATACAAATAGCTATAAAAAATGTATTAGGTAACTTGAAATTTTAAAACAAAATATCAATTTGGTGTTGATCAGGGACTGTTGAAAGTTGACAGGTGACTGATAAACCTAGTTGAAAACCGCTGATTGAAATAAGAATTTGTACAGCAGATACAAAAACAGCTACAAACTATGAAAACTAAGAATGTTTTATATAACGAGATCGTATCAACAATAAAAGATGTTACCATTCCAACTACTTAAACTTTTTGAAAACAAAAGACAGGTAAATTGACATAATTGAGGATACTTATTCTTTCACAAGTCCAAACACTAACATATACCTATATTTTACAGATTGTTATAGTAATTGTCCTTTTGTCCTATATTTTAAACCAATGTTTCTGATGAAGCTAACAATGAATTAGCGAAACGTAAAAGATATTTTTAAATAAAGATACTTTTAATTATGTGTTATGAGAAAAACAACAAAATTTTTTACTTACGTTGTTAAAAAAATGTAAATTAGGTGATTTTATCTCTAAATCTGTAAAATAGATGTTTTTTGTGAGGAAAATAGAACCCTTTTGGGTAGTCTTATTTCCGATCCAGTGAACGTCTGTTGTATAATTTCACTTAAAAGAATAACTAAACACGAACAAAATATTTTAACGAGCCGGTACTTCACACCATAAAAAAGTAAATTAAGCGTCCAAAATCCAAACCTAATCGGCGGTCAACAGGAGTTTATTTGTCGACTTTGCTAAGTATTGCAGAGACTGCGCTTTGATTTCGCAGCGATTAATAATGGCAAATACGTGACATAAATATCATTCCTTCTGAAGCGATGATAAGGGAATTTTCAGGCGCAAATTTGATGCATAGTATCCGCGACCAGATTACCGAGTTAAAAACAAACAATAAACCACTATTAAAGTTCGATACCTTCAATAGAATTAAATTGATTCAATAATGTTAATACCCTAATATTCCCTCCAAATTGTACGTAAAAACCATACAAAAGTAGCTAATCACATTTTACTAAAGTTTGTCGTTAACAGCCTCTTCAGATCCCCTAGAATTAGGAACTTGTCCCCAAATCTGACAACACTGCTCATGACGTGCGTACAAAATGCGATAGTTGCTGTTTTCGACTCGCCAGATAAATTAGGCTTCTATTGCGCGGGGAATACTCTATTGCGGTTTGCTTAATATGTAACTTATCTTATTTTTTGCATTCTGGAGATTTAGCACCCAATCGAGGTCAGTAATTCAGTAATTGAAATACCACAAAGTAATTCAATTACCTCGAGTAATTTCAATTACCACGGGTAATTCAAATACTTGTAAAGTAATTTAAATACTTTAGAGTAATTTAATTACACAAAAGTAATTGAGTAATTGAATGTAGTAATTAATTACTTTCAAAAAGTAATTTTCAAGTACGTTTTAACAAAAATGGCAAGTCCCAATTAAAAAGTAATTAATTACTGCCCAGCTCTGATCGCCAGACTCGGTATAATAACGCGTACAGCACTGGCTTCAGGCGGCTTTAAGATACGCGTATAAGACAAACATTTCGATTTCTTCTTATATTATTCTTATATTATATTATATTATTATATTGTAAATGTAGGTCAGCTATAATTATCCTAGTTTTTTACGGATAAATGCTCCTAGAACCTAAGACAATGTTCGTAGTTGTATATTATTAATTAACAGCGTTTGGTATAGCCATGGCCATTTATATTGGGTGTATAGCGTAGTGGAGATAAATGGCCTGAAAACGACTGTCGTGCAGGAGACGGCCATAATCTGAAATGTGACACTAAATTCAGTGCTAAATCACCTAAAAAGTGAAATTCGCGATGTGACAAGTCTGATGAAAGAGTTAATAGATCTGTAATGTCAAATGTGATTTGTATCGTCGAATTGAACAATCAAAACTAACTCTCATAACGTGCAAGATGCAATTTCTGACACAGCCGGGGTTACGTCGTAATCAAATTCTTCCGTTATTCCAAATAACAATAAACCAGAAAAGGGAGAGTAAAGCCCGGTCGACAATACAGTCATAAAAGCTCGAAAAGGAAAAGTTCTTTTCGTCCGACGATTTCAACCTCTTGTGCTACAATAGAGCTGGACAATCCTATTGTACTCAATGGAAGAGGGAATGTCCCTTCCATTCAGGCGCCCGATATATAAAGGCAGTAGCTTAGTTTCCGACAGCACTCACTTACCACTTATCACTTGTACTTTTACTGTGACTTAATATCACGTTTTCGACATATTCCGACTCGTACGCATTTTGCAGAATCGAGGACCAAGGTCAGTTTCCAAGGTCTTTATTTGATAATTAATTCGGTATCGAAAACCAGGCTACTCAAATTCGCATTCGTATTTTAAATTAGTATTATCGAATTTGCATATGTTGTATTTTGTTCGTGTGTTTTAAAGAAATAAAAGAAATGTTATTGTTTTCCACAAACGGTTGTAGAATTACTGAACTTAATTCGCTTAGTAATAAACAACAGTTCTAGCGCGAACCACAAAAGTGGTAACCAGCGACTAAAGAAACCAAAGGTGTAATCCTATTTGCTTTCCTTTTTTATACGTATATGTATATCTGTATTACGTGATTTCTGAACAAATTGGATTTTATTAGAGTAGAAGCTTGGAGTACATCTTTTCAGTGTTTCGAGTTCCATTGGGTCAACCTCTGGAGCTTTGTAGCATTAGGTATCCGTAACCTCGGCTGAAGAAAAAGTTAAGCGTTTTCTTGTTCTACCTCAGGTAGTTGGCAACAAAATGGCAAATAAGTATGAAAAATTAAACAGAACTAAAGTCCTCGAATAGTAGCATAGCGGAAAGCACCATTACAGACATAGAGCAGTCCTTAAATACCGTGAAATCCGGGTTTAACCAGTTAAATTACAGAAATTACAAAAGTATCACGTAAGTGCTGTCCATGATGAAATGTTAGAGGACAAATTCGCTCTCAAGGCGTGCACCAAAAGCATCCACAAGTGCATCCTACTCCATAGGAAGCCATAGTTTCCCCTATACACTGGAAATTACCAAAAATAAGATACCAATTGTAAATCAAAATTTACCAAAATTATATGCTCAAAGGCTAAAAATTTTGAAAACTGAATGATAGGTTTAAATGGTAGAGCAGGTTGTTCTGGTGTAGTACCTACCTCACTACTGAACTTCACTTTATGATTATCTTGTTGTCTTTTCTTTTTTTTTTGTTAGATTATATTTATGTTGATATAGTACAAAATTAAAATAATAAAAACGTTTATTATTATTATTAAGTAGGGGCGTAAGCAACCCAATAATTAATGATCAAAATTGGAAAACGCAATGTGAAATAAAAGACTAAAATGGCTACAAAAATTATGCATTGCTTGGGCACCCATACTAATCTTCGCTGCAAGATGTAAAATACTGGTGACTAGGCTGGAGTAAACCTTTTCACAGAAGACAGTCACATCTTGAACCCCAATACTCAACATTCAAGTACTTAAAACCGCTAAAACATAAAATCCAAACCAATCTACAGGATAAATGCAAATCTCACCCAGAAAATGAGAAACTCTAAAAAACTGAGGGAGAAAAGACAATGATATACTCAAACCAAAGAAAATGTGTTTAGATGTTCATATCACCAGAATAGTAAGTACCTTCAACATCCTTAACAACCAAACTCTAAGATAATGTGGACGAAACCGTGACCTGCTCTGCAGTGCCTAACTAAATCAGCCAAGATAACCTTAAATTGGCAGAAACTAACTTCCTACTCCTTACAACATTTCAAAACAACAAACTAACAAAGTGTGGTAATTGTAGAATAATATTTAACTAGTTAATGATGTTGTCGTTATCATTGCAGAAAATGGATAGAATACGCACTGGGATTAGCGACTAATCTATATCTAAAAAGATTAGTGGAGTACTGGAAAAAAGGCCCACGATTCCGTCCATGATTTTTTTTAAATCTTTTTTATATATACTTCGGGTCTGTATTTATGTCTGGAGGTGAATGTGACCGCACTATTTAATGGACGGGGCGATAAATTGGCCCGAAAAATGTGCAAAAATGGGTTTTTCACGGATGCCTTCGACTATTCAATTCGAAATAAAAAAACCTTCGAATAAAAAATGGAGCTATTCTCAATACAAACAATTTGAGCTTGGATTTACGAAAATCGGTTAACCGGTGCGAAAGTTACAGCCCTTTGACCGACCTCGCCCGTTGGAATTGTTTCTCAGGGATTTCCTACTCAGGGCGGTCGGTCGCAACCTGTTTTTGGGGGGATGGCATGTAATTAGAGCGTCCGTTTTTTTAAATTTATAGATTCACGGGCATACGAGAAGATGTGCCTCGGGTAAGGTGCTTGGTTTAAAGGGGGCAGAGGGGGAGGGGGGGCCGCGAAAACCCATTCAAACCCGCCTAATTGCCTCTGTAATTGGCCTATTTCAAAAATCTTAACGCCAAAAAATCGCGCGCTGTGCCTCCTTTAACCAACACAAAGGATTTTAAAAACGCGCGGTAAATAAAAAAATTATATCAAAAAAGCCTTTCTTATTAATTTTTTTTAATTAAAATTGATTTTTTGAGGGTAAGAAAAAGCGAAGGGTGTAAAAAAACTACGTGATGGGACGCAGTTTTTTTTCCCACAATCTGGACTTGGGCACATTTTTTTCCGGTGGTTAGGAGGGGAGGGGCGTCATAATATATTTGTCTCAATTTCCTACGTTAATTAGGGCCTGCAGGAGCCCGAGATACAAATTAGAATCTGCAATGCATTTTATGCCGAGTAGCAGCGGGATGCCTGGGGCGTGGCTTACGCTCATTGTTCTACTGTATTATTGGTTACACGTGGTTCCTGCGACATTTTATTCTGTGTACAGTAAGAATAAATATTGTTGAAGTTTTGTTGATTCTGAGATTCATTATGCTACAAGCAGCGGTAAGTGTATCTACAATTTTTCACGGGATGCTTCTGAATGTTCTCGATACATGAGACTATTATACTATACTATATGCTTCATACATATAATATATTGTAGAGTTGATTTGATAGGTAATCGACAGACACATTTGCTTCAAGATTGACCCTGGCATTAGAAAACCCAGTACTTGTCAGTATAACAATAACAAAACAAAGCTATTACAGTCGCCCCGTTTTTTATTTTCCGCTGTGTGTGTGGCAAGAGCATACTCGGAAATACGCAAATAATAACCAAAAAAAAGTAAGCGATTCCGACAAAAATTGACGAAGATGTGGCCAAAATAAGGTTGAAAAATTTGAATCGTAATTTACTGCTCTCCTACACACACAGACACTAACACCCATATTCATAGTCGTTCGCCAGCGGCTCGCCGGCGAGTCGCCGGAGTTTCGTTATGATTAGTATGTTGGCGGCACTGTACGTCTATGTCAAATTCGAGGTTATCAGGTTAGGTTTTCCGTCAGTTTTGACAGAAATTGACACAAAATCTAACCTGCTAACCTCGAATTTGACATAGACGTACAGTGCCGCCAACATACTATTCATAACGAAACTCCGGCGACTCGTCGGCGAGCCGCTGGCGAACGACTATGAATACGGCTGTAAAAGTATTTCAATGCGTTAGTGAGGTAGAGCAGTGTACAAAAGTCGGGAGTGGGAGCGTAAGCCACGCCCCCGGCATCCCGCTGCTACGCGGCATAAAATGCATTTTAGATTCTAATTTGTATCTCGGGCTGCTGCAAGCCCTAATTAACGTAGGAAATTGAGACAAATATATTATGAAGAGGAACGATAGATCTTCATTATGAACCAAGTGTAAACACTGTAATCTTTTCCGTCTCTCTGCTAGCGGCCGGAAAATTTGACCCCCCGCCCCTCGCCTCCTAACCACCGGACAAAAATGTGCCCGAGTCCAGATTGTGGGAAAAAAAACTGCGTCCCATTATGTAGTTTTTTACACCCTTCGCTTTTTCTTACCCTCAAAAAGTCAATTTTAATTAAAAAAAAATTAATAAAAAGGCTTTTTTTGCTATAATTTTTTTAGTTACCGCGCGTTTTTAAAATATTTTGTGTTGGGTAAAGGAGGCACAGCGCGTAATTTTTTGGCCTTAAGATTTTTGAAATAGGCCAATTACAGGGGCAACTAGGCGGGTTTGAATGGGTTTTCGCGGCTCCCCCTCCCCCTCTGCCCCCTTTAGACCAAGCACCTTACCCGTGGCACATCTTCTCGTATGTCCGTGAATCTATAAATTTAAAAAAACGGACGCTCTAATTGCATGCCATCCCCCCAAAAACAGGATCCGACCGACCGCCCTGAGTAGGAAATCCCTGAGAAACAATTCCAACGGGCGAGGTCGGTCAAAGGGCTGTAACTTTCGCACCAGTTAACCGATTTTCGTAAATCCAAGCTCAAATTGTTTGTATTCAGAATAGCTCCATTTTTACGTTTTTTTATTTCGAATTGAATTGTCGAAGGCATCCGTGAAAAACCCATTTTTGCACATTTTTCGGGCCAATTTATCGCCCCGTCCATTAAATAGTGCGGTCACATTCACCTCCAGACATAAATACAGACCCGAAGTATATATAAAAAAATAAAAATAAAAATAATGGCCGGAATCGTTACCAAGCCATTCTCAGATTTCAAGTACTCCACTAGATCTTAGCTGTGCAACTTTGAACTGCCGCTGGCTACGCAACATCCACGCAGGACAACGGAAGACCATGTCTGACGTGATGATGATTGCCCGAAAGCGAAACTTAACACACATCTGAAACAGGAGTAGCGAAAACAAGATCGGTTTATTTACAAACAGTTACACTGCATACTGTGTTGTCATATCATTAGGGACGTTTACACGACACATACTCTAAACACGGTGATAATCTAACAAGCGATAACAACGTACCGCCACTTCGAATTGCATCGCCAGCTACGATTCTTAAACTTTGTCATTTATAGTCTGTTCTCAAAATATACCGGGTGACAATGAAACTACTACCCACGGCGGCATTTCGAAACGGCTTGAGATAGAAATATGCAATTCGGTATGTTGATAGGGTTGAAAATACTTGTCAAAATTCAATTGTTTTTAAAAACCATCGCAACCTCTGTTCTGGCCTACTCCGTTTTTCCGTAAAATACAAACAAATAATAGGAATTAGGGCATATTTTTAAGCGGTTCTATTTCAAAAACTATTAATTTTAGACATAGGGTATGTTAGACAAAAATTATTTATAATTGTTCAGAGAGTCAATTGTTTTTATGTTACAATTGTTCAGAATTTTCAACCCTATCGACATACCGAATTGCATATTTCTATCTCAAGCCGGCTCGACATGCCGCCGTGGGTAGTAGTTTAATTGTCACCATGTATATGTTTCTAACGTTACTACGGCTCTAAGCTATCCCTTTTGCTGTTCGAAATAACATATTTGACCCCCAGAAATTTTCTGACGTCCCTATGTAGACACTCATACCTGTCAACACAAACCAACTGCAGAAATAACGCTGATAAAAAAATTCTAGAATTAAAAATAATGTGGATATATTTCAAAGCGTCTAAGTCCATAAAATTCTATCCATTGTATGTTTATTGACTGCACAATTATTTCCCAAAGTAATGCTTACTTTTAGAAATCTCCAGGTAATTTATTTAGCTCAGGTATTTTTAAATTAATAGGAATTACTGATTAAACGAGAGGAACGATAATTCAAAACTTTCTCAAATACTGCCATAGGTAATCCCGGCGTATACTTATATTTTACATATTTTTTGCTCCGGAGAATATCTTCTAAGCGCTTTGTGTTTCTCTTTTATCGAAACAACTTTGATATGCCCGAAAAATGACATAAATCTGAAAGCCATTCATTCTTTTATTATGTTAAAATGATGTAGTGCCACTATGCACTTTATGCTTCGGCCCTGGAATCACGGTCTTTTATTTGGATACCCATAAATTTATCTGAGCCCAACGGATGGCCGAAACATGTTTCGTATCGGTAAATATGAAATCAACCCACAATTCAAGCCTCTGACAGGTGCGCGTTTCAAACTCTTTTTGTTAGATGGACTCCGATCGAATTATAATCCGCACTGCTTAGATTTCCGCCGCCCGAATTCGGCTAATTCAGACCCCAGCTCGTCGATCAACGTGAAATAAACAAATTTGTAACAAAGATAATTTTGCGTGTAATTAAGTGTTGGAAACTCGGAGCGTTTCTTTAGGAGCGTGACGCCATAAATTAGAGGCTCTACATTTTAGTTAAAGTGCATTGTGTGAGGCATTCCTGAGCCGCGAGGACTGCTGATTGAACGGGCGATGGGACAGGTGGGAAGCAATGATTTGTGTTCGCCGAACTGCTCTCTTATTCCCAATCCACTATTTCATGTGCCTACTCGCACCCAACTACCTACTAATAACATCTTACCAATAATTGCATGGTGCACAACTGCACCATCATTATTGAATTTGTGGTCGGTTGTGGTTTCGCTTTGGAACTTTCGGCCTTTTATTTGATCTATCTTTAGAGTAAGGGTGTTTGCGATTTGATTATCTATAATTTAGAAATTACTATTCATTTTTTTCTTTCAGTATTGAGATATTGGAGTAAATAAATCTATATCCTAATTAAATTAAGATCTTCATCTGTGCAATTATATTTACTAAAGCTGTTGGGCATACCTTTGGCTTTAATGACATCGTAGTCTGTCTTAAATATTTCTATATAAGTATTGTCTATGTTGGTCGATAGCGACCTGTTTCCAAATACGATTGCCACTGAAGAAATGCCTGCAGATAATAAATTTAATAGCAAAATTAATTAGTATAATTGCACAAGTACTTTAATTAAATATTTTTTCTCAGAATTGTGTTTTTTCATATACTTACCAGCGTTGTTGTTGTTGATCATATGACACTTGACTGGTTTCCATAGAAATCGCATGCGGTAAGTACATAACGCAACAAGTGCGGTAAGTAAAAAATACCGTGCGGTAAGTAAATTCTATAACACAATAATTCCGGTAAGTAAAAATTACATAATAAAATATTTAAAAATGTTGAGAATATCTATGTTCTTCAGTCGATTATACGATGTTAAATGCTTCTAACAGATCTCGAAAATTAAAAAAAAACGACCCATTAGGTCTCGTTTTTCGAACTTTTTCTCGACCTAGTAATATGCACTTACCCACCTTGTATTGTAATATTCTATAAATACAGAATTTTCAGCAAAAAAGGGATTATGTGGTTGAAGCATATTTTTGCAATGCATGCAGCCTAACACTACTCAAATAGTTGTCTAACAGTTTAAGATTTCATAAAGTCAGTCGGACCGTGAGGAAACATCGATAATGTTAGAAAAATTGTTACAAAACTTCCGTCTGTCTGTCTCCGCTAGCCACATTCCTCAAGAAATTAACTTTTCGTATAATATAGAGATATTTTGAAAAAAATTCACAAAGGTTTCCGTATAGTCGCAATATGTCGTGCAGTTCTGCTGCCTAATTATGCAAAATTTATTTTATTGTTGGTTAAATAATAACATAGATGACATGTTTTAAAACTTTTATTTCAACTGAACATGGTTTCGCCTCTTTGATGATATGAATTTGCAAAATATGAAACTATGGTCAGTAGACAAATCCACACTTCTTCAGTGAAATACCTCTTCATTTGCAGAAAATTGATATGTGGGTGGCTATGAGGCAACTATTAATCGGCCCTATTTTTGGCTAACTACATCACCCAGTAGACCGTTAACGATGTGCCAGATTGGGTGGGTTTCGGAAAGAGATATTTCGGCGACCCTGACTCGCCTTGTCTCAGGCCATGTTCCTACATAGAATGAAATGCCCGAACTTTACTATTTTTGGAGAAAATAAGGAAAATAAGCAGTAACTCTTCAACATTTTATTAAAGAATTACATGAGAATGAACTAAAAAACACAATATTGCAATAAGATGACATTAGATGCCACACAGCACGTGAAATCATATTTGAATCACTTGAACTTTCTGTGTGGACATTTGTATATAATTAATTTTTAAATGCCGAAGAATTAAAAAATATAAATTAGGTGTACAAAATTCAATAACTCAGCAAACATTGTACAAAATGCCTTCAACAACATCAAAAGAAGATCTCGTCTATGATTCAAAGAACGCATTGGGAACTTGTGCTTTTATTTGTATATTAGGTTTCAAGTTACGTTAAATTTCAATGCGTTTCTTGTTTCATATTTGACTTTGCCATTATTTTAAAAATTGAGGTTATATGTATGGAACTATGGCATACGTTATTCTAGTGGTAAAAACCAATCTTGTTAAAAAATAATAAAGGGCGTTGCGCAAAGCTTCTCTCATAAGTGGAAGTTTTGTAACTAACCATTTTGAATGAAAATATCAAAGGGAAAACAATTCAAATTTCTTAGTGTTCATCCTGTATCTGCTGGGTCCAAAATACGCCTATTTTCGTGGAGGGTAAAAACTTGAGCTATGTGCAAAATATTACTTTTATCTAACTAATACTGCTCAAGATAAAGCAACAATTCACATATTCATTTTTTAAGGTGCTCTCTCACCCTGTATATATTTAATGAAAAGCACTTATATTTTATCTACGACAGTGTGTAAAATTTCCTTTTAGTTGGCAGTTTTAAGTTTGTAAAACGACTGCTTAATAACATGTTTTCATTAGTTTACGTCGTCAGTAGTTACGTGTTTAAAATATTTCATTAGGCACGTTATCAGTAGCAACGTGTTTTAAAATTTTTAAAACACCCAAAATTACGACCGGTTGCTGGTAATCCTAAGTTACATTAAAAAATATTTTTTATATTTACTGTGTTTTCTAGATTCTATCGTAGATAAAATATTGTACGATACACATGCGTAAAGCATCTTTAGTCACTCGCGGGGTTTAAAACGCTCGCTCACTCGCGCTTTAACTCTACCCCACTCGTGACTAAAGAGTAGCTTTACGCACTTGTATCGTAAATTACTATTTTGAGCCAGGTAGACAAATCATTCGCATGCAAAATTTCGTCGTCCTCCAACAAATTAGTTTTTAAACTATACGCTAACAGACGAGCAGACAGACAGGCAGATGGACAGACAGACAGACGGAATTGAGAAAACCTGCTTTTCATCATCTAGGGACCCTGAAACGTAACGATCTGAATAAATCTCGGAAGGCGATTTTTCCTTCGTCATTTAGACGGTACAACAACATTAAATTTACTCATAAACTGCTGTACATAATAAAAAGGTAAATTTTCCAATCCCTTCTTGGAAAGTTGTGTTTTATTTATTAAAATGGCAAAGTGGAATCTTATCATGTTACTTTGTTCTCTAGTGAATGAAGTAGCCCGCAGTTCATAGCAACTAACAAACTACATAGGTCTATCTTAATAACTAACACAAAATCATAATAATTTATTTACTTATTAAATTTTTATTTGTCGATTTTTAAAACATATTTAAATAAATAAATGAAGATATGGGGAAAATGTATGTCACACGTCAATAAAGAAATTTTAACCATTCAGGGAAAAATGTCCTCTTATCGACTAAACGATTCTTTATTCACTTGTAAGTGCCATACACAACTTTAGTATTTAAGGCTTCCTTTTAGTTGGAAAAAATATCTGCTTGAAATTTGTAGCAACACCTTATTAAGTAGGCATCCAACTAAACGTTGTTCTTACCTGTCTGAAAGGGTTCACGTAATCCTTAGATAATAATCAGCAGACGTTATTATCTTGCATTTTACAACTTATGTTTCTTGCAGAAATCGTTTAGTGTATTGAAATCGTTTAGTTCTCGTTAATATTGATGCAGTTTTATATAAACATTTAATTTTCTAGAATTGTCTTCAAACAAACACGTTACTAATTCTTATGCTATTAAAATTTTTGTATGTCTAGGTATTTAACAAATATTTCGAGATCTAATCTTATCAAAATAGCAAGAAATGCATTCAAATATTATCTATTTTTAAACAATTATGACTATGATAACACTAAATGACAGATAATCAATTATCACTGATCGATTGATTTCTATAGTCAATTACTTAATTGAAATACGATTCTGTTGAATCAAGTGAATTCAGTGATTTCAACGAAGAAAACTGCTCTTCATCAGATTCGTTACTCGAACTAGAAGTGGAAATTGAACAAAACAAGAAAGTGAAACTAGTGCTATTAGTGGTCGCCGTTTTGTAGACATCTCCCATTTTTTTAAATCGTTAAAATCGCTTCAACACGAGGGTTTTGGTTGTTCTTTCTTTAATATGGATATTATTAGTGAAAAACGCTTAGGATTTGCGTTGTTATTGTTTGCAAATTATTTGACATTGGCAAGCTTTCTAACATATTTAATTAATAAATAGATTTTGAAATAGTTTTCTTTATCGAAAATCTAAAACAGTTCTATACAAGCATGCCCTGGATATCTATCTTATTGCAATAAGTAATTACTTTCATCAACTGACGTATTAAGAAGCAATACACTTTCAACTACAGTTTTGGGATACTTTCTTTCTTCTAATGTTCTAATATATAACCGACACCCAAGCTTTGTGTGCTTAGTCATTACAAATTAACAGAGAATCGTTCACTCTACGTTACTTTCGACACTGGACCGATATACTCTTAATCTACCATTATAGGTATATTAATACATTTCTGCAGCAGAATATATCATCTTATTAATATTAACTACCTACTTTTCCTACATACATAATGGTAAAAGCTATGCGTAGGTACTTGCTTCTTGCCTTCAGTAAAGTTTCTTTGCATTCAAACAATTAAATATTGTTGTAGCTTTAATTGTTGTTATCGCAATTTAATGGATTAATAAAAAATGAATTTGCTTCTTATCTGTAGCTGCCGTGTGGGAAGTGTTACGTATAAATTCTACACTGATTTAAATTAATTTGTCTTGAGGGATGAGGGATTGTCTTGAGTTCAGATATTTTCAACTATTCTGATGTAGGTTAGGTCGGCGTAACTTCGATGGTTGCCTGCATTCGGTTGCCTGGCCCTCTTTTCTATTTTCTATTTTGAAAATCCTTCATTAGGAGACATTTTTGGTGATTTTTGCAAAATTCCCAGTATATAAAGGGAGCGACTTTTTGGGGAAATTGATTGATAGATTGCTTCCGGTTCTGTGTGGTTCTGTTGTGTATAATAGAAATTAGTCTAGTTATGTCAAGATTAGAAAGTAGCTTCCTTCTGTGGTGAATATTGCAGGTATCTTTTTACCCAGTTTCACATTTTACCTAGTGGTGTTTGTTGCCATCACGTGGACCACCTGGAGTACAGGTGGTTCTGTGTCAAGCTACGCTTGCCAGTTACCTTACTTCCGCGGTTGTTTGATGTACTTTTCCCTTGTATGATTCCACACGAAAAAAAAAAGGATGCATATCTCGACTTAGCAGTTTTGCGCAGTTTCCACACAGCTTCTTCTAGTACTATGCATACCTAGGTGCTCGCGTTCCTCCTCATGTTCGAGCTGTTACTATGTTAGAACAAATTCTAAAGTGTTTTACTTATAGTTTGCGGTTATGATATCCTGTGGATTGTTAGAAAAAACTGGAAGTCTGTCTGATGCAGCATTGCTTATTGCGTGTTTGTTAACTTAGCTGTCATATGCTAGGTTCATTTAGAATTTTTATAGTGGCTGTGAACTTCGCTGATTTTGGTCGCATTGAACTCTTTGCTTAGCAAAGCACGTTTTACAACCCTTTGTTTACCATAGTATTAATTGTGAGAGATTACTGGAGAATTTCAAGCCATTGTTGTCGGTCTTACACCAATAATTGAAGTGTTCGATAATTCGGATGCTATTAGCCTAGCGAGAGAATTTGGATTAGCCTGATAACAAACCCGAATTCGAATTTTAGCTTCCGTGCCCCACTACCGCTCCGAATTCATCAGCGGTTGTAAAACGTGGCTATTGTAAAACATTGCCCTTATTTTGTTCATTTTTGCCAACAAAGCTATGCACAGATATATACAATTTAGTATTTACAACCAATAAAATCAATTTAAAACTTAGAATAAAATCAACGTCACATTCATAATAATTACAACAAAATAAGAATCTAGAGTAAAATGCCATCACTACAAATATAAAAAATATACAAAATTATAGGTTTACTCCGCTTACAATTTATTTATTTAAAATGATTGTAAGTATCGTTTCCCCTTTGGGGCAATAGTGTAAATAAACATTGGGTTGCAACCATTTTTTTTACATTTATTTGTGTATGAGAAATATTATGTTGGTTAAGGATGTACCGCAACAGCTGTGTAGGTCTTCTGGTTTGGACTGTATCGAACCAGTAGCGCTTCCGGACAATCCACTTAATCTTGCTCAGGATCTAACTGGCAACACTTTGTTACGTTTAGATTACGCCGCCTTTCTTAATTTCGAATTCGAAAGGTATTTTCCCGCGCATCGCGTGAATGGGACATTTGGCCGTGATAACCTCGATGTGCTTTTATCCGGGGAAAGCC
Source organism: Agriotes lineatus (assembly GCA_940337035.1). NCBI lineage: Eukaryota > Metazoa > Arthropoda > Insecta > Coleoptera > Elateridae > Agriotes > Agriotes lineatus. The sequence goes on from OW679195.1 coordinate 152,645,474, forward strand.
GATTGCGGGTTTCGAAGCGTTCTTTTTCCGCTCGCAGCTTGAAACGAGCACTTTCGTGGCGTAGCAATTCACGAGCTTCGGGGATGTTTATTAGGGCTTTTGGTTAGTTTTGTGTGGTGGTAATATGCAAGCCCTCACGTTTTCGTGGCTTTAAGGCCCCGGGCTCACTCAAGGAAGTTTTTCCTATGCCTTGTGCGGATTTTTTGTAGGTAATGGCAACCATGAGCTGTTCTATGTGCACAAAACCATCATCTAGGGTGAATAACTAGACGCGCTAGGGCCCCTGTCATTGTGTATTCTATTCGGATATCTTTCCCTTTTCACAGCAAGCAGTACCAGGCAGAATTAATACCGGTGTTTAATTAGTCAAGCCAGCGAAATTTTGGGCCCTGTCGCCGCGCTGAATTCTGGCGCAACGCTCGTTTGTTTTCCTGTCCACGGCGACCTACTGCTGCAGATGTTGTACGAGTCGACGGTGGTAAGCCTTCACGGAGCCGCTTTCCCTTGTCGCCAGCGCCTATCTAGGGCACAAGAAGGACCCGTATTGGTGGTTCATTTGACCTCCTGGTTTTGGCACCTCAACCCCGCTGCTGCAGCTCCGTTTGCGCTGGAAAACACCACCCACGGCCGTATAAACTTCTCGGCCGAGAGCTCGAAAGCCGCGTTCAGTTTCCTCAAAAACTGAGCCCAGGACCTCTTGCGGACTAAGTAGCTGTCTAAGCTGCTTTGTTTTAACGTGTTGTAAATTGGTGTTTGTGTCATAACACTGTGAGTATATTATAGCATGTATTAATTAGTTTAGAGAGATCCTACGATTTCGAATTATGCTATTTGTTATGATAACTACTGTAAACTTGTACTGTGATATTTACACGAAATTATATGATCTTTATTGCCAGTATACAGAGTGAATTAGTTCGGTTGATTGCATTTATTTGGAGCTATCTGTTAGGGAGTGTGATATAGCCCGGGTGTTGGGTTCACAATTTCTCGTTAGATCACCGGGGTGCATTCGCCGTTATTTCAAAAATTGTTGGCGCTCTGGGCATTCAGTAAATTATTGTTCTACCGTTTCACTTTCGTTTTTAAGAATTACACGCCTCCAAGCGCTGAGCTGGCGGCCGGCATTTGCACCTAAGTGTACCTAATTTTCGTTTCCTTTTAAGATCGCCCAGAAATTCATTTAAAAAGGCCTAACACCTTTGTTACTCCACAAAACAATTACTGAGTTTAGGTTTTGTAAATCGTTATTGAATATTTATTTAATTTTTCGTATTGAAATTCCTCGTGTAGCAAAAGTGCGCCTCTAACATTAGCTGAGAATAGTAACCCAATCCCTTGTCCATGCAAAAGTTTTCAACTCTGTCGTGGTTGCCGTGTTATTTTACTTCTTGCGTTCCAGATGAAACCCTATACAAAAGTGGTCGAAACGATGATTTTAATTATCTCAACAATGATACGGCCTAATCCTGGAAAACTTTTGCTAAATAAATGCACCAACTTTAAAAAACAATAGTTATATGGGTAGGTATGTGATTGTGAGCATTCTTTGAATATGAATATTTTTTTCAGTGTACCAAATATTTAGTTACAAAAATTTACTAACGTCAAAATGACCTTGACATGTTATCACGACTTGTAAAAAGCTCTTCAGTTATAGAAAACGCATTCGTGCTATTTTGATGGACTGGAAGATTGAGTTATGTTATTTTCAACAATTTTAATTTACTTAACGGATGAAGAATGATAAACTATCAAATTTTGCTTTGGCTTTAACCATTCTTTTGTTACCAAGTGTACCTTACACTGTTAAAAATGCACAAGCAAAACTTGCTCAGAATCACAAGTGGAGTGAATGGGGTAGAGGTGTATAATTACACTTACCTAATCAATAAACTGTTTTTTATAATAATTGATACATGTAACTACTCTGTAACGGGTCTAAAATATTATTTCCGATTTTCTCATTTTACTCCCTTTTACGATAAAGAAGTATTGGATTCACCCCAAAAATTCGAAATTGAGTTTTCACTAGATTTTCACGTTTTCGAGTCCCCTGAACCCAAAAAAACATGTTTTTGTTTATTGGTCTGTCTGTCTGTCTGTCTGTCTGTGTGTCTGTTTGTCTGTCTGTGAACAGAATAGCTCAAAAACGAAAAGAGGTATGGCGTTGAAACTTCATATATAAGTTTTGTGTACTACGTAGATGCGATAGCAAGCTTTTAAAAAAAATCACATAACCGGAAGTAGGTGTTTACTCTTGTGATTTTTCAGTTTTTTCGATTTGTTCAAAAACGGCTCTAACGATTTTTTTCAAACTTTACATTTTTATTGCATTTTTTATGTGTATTGATGTGAGGTAGGTGATTTTCCAGTTGAATTCTTCTAAAATGGGTTTCTTTTGTTTTTTCCTATTTTTTTATTAACTCCAATTTTACATACAACACCCGGTAGATTATTACATTTTCGAATTCACCTTAAAATTTTAGAGAAAATTTGTCTCTTGAACTAACGTATTTTGTACCGTTTTTGTAAAATTTGTAATTTCCGAAAATTTTTGACATGCTTAAAAATTAAAAATAAAATTTTTGGCTAATTATAAGATCACTGTAAAAGGAAGTTGTGTGAGTGTATCACACCAGATTTTTACAGTTCATTCGGCAACCTTTCACGTACTTGTGTATATGGGATTACCATGTAATTTTTGGATTGGCAATTGGCCTTTTCTAAATGCTGCATATACATCTTCAGAGTGACATTATTTTCGAATTCCATTTTTGAAAATCATTTATACTATAGACGTACTTACTTCCGATGCTATAAGACGCAGTTTGCTTGGGACTCCGTTTGATGACGCTTAGTAAACGAATTTAACCCGAAAGATCGTCGGTAACTTGCTGCAGATTTTATTTTTAGGGGTTGAGGGTGAATTTCTCCACTAATATGATTAAATCAGAATGTCATGGTATATACATAATATATGGAAGTGGGCCAACCAAGATCTCAGGTACGGAACCGTTGTCGCTCTATCTTCACGTGGTCCGACGTTTTGTCTTGCAACCTCTCCAAGTTATTTTTGAGGGATTCCTAATCCTTCATTTGGAGTGTACTACACTCCAAGCCCTTTTAAATGGCTATTTTTTGTAAATACTCGCGAATAACTGTTTTTCGCTTCGTGCCTTTTGAAACAATGCAAATATTGCACTTAGCCGGTGTCAGTTAGTGCTTACTATTCACACAGCAAAGATATAAAGTGACTTGGGTGTGTGACACTCCGCAATTGCGAGACATGTTTCAGCGAATAACAAATTTTTGTCCAACTACCTGCGTCCCTGGGAAACTCGCTCACAATTTCGGTAAAGCACTGTAAAAATATAATACATATACCTTTCGGTAGGAAAGCTGACGTCAAGGGTGGTGGAAGTAGGGTTTGCAGTTCTCCAAACTAGGCTTAACCGACGTAACAGATTCAAGTGAGAGTTGGTCGATGGCTTGCAGGTGAATAAAAATTGACAGGACCGATGAAGCGGCCCTCTCGTCAGCGATCTCTGAGAATAATGTGTAACAAATAAGTCAAAGCGGTGCCTTGGAGTTTACACAAACTACAAATGCCGTTATTTAAAAACCCGCATAAACGCAGGACAACGCGCGGGCGTTGTGATAAGTAAGGGAAGCTGAAGCGTTATTTATAACCGGAAACTCCACTACGGAAACCGCGTAGCGCAGTTGGGTAGGCGCTAAGCTTGCATTAAGCAAGTCCTCGGTCAGAATCAAGCGGGGGCCGAAATTTTTCCGCAACCTTGGCGATTGGAATCGGTCTCAGTGCGACCATTTACAGTTGGGCACCAAATTACCTGTGCTCTACTCAGAACCACAGACCTAAGAGATGGTTGCTGCTCAAGCACAAAAGGCGCGTTCCAACTTTGTATCTCGAATCCGGAGCAAGTTGAACATTGTACCGTCAGATGCAAGCGCATAAAGCATCAGCCTCTACACCGCAAGATAAAATGAGGTTATCGATAATACATACATACAATTCTACTACAAAGGACTGGCTAACTGCCAAATACGATACATTGACAATGACGACAATGCACTCGCACACATAACTCACAAAAACAGTGGCCTGGAACTCCAACGACCAGGGAATCTTCGATATCAAAGCTTTACGTCTGTTTCCCTCTGATTGCAACACTGTAATCCCGTTCTAGCATTCACAATCGGAGGTCGCGTACCTCCTTCCTATACTTATTTGTGGCTTCGAATTCAGCTGGCTCTTTTTACTTTCACCACGTTCTATCGCTCTCATAGCGTAAGTACTTTAATTGGTGGCAGATTGTTATGTCTAGACAAATATCTGGCGTTTCTTCTCCACCAGCAACTTACGTATTTTCAAGCTTCTGCACGCGTTCCGACAGCAAACCTTTTAAATTAAAATCGAATTCGTAAAGTGCCATATAAAGCGTAGCATCATCTGAACTCGTTCGGACACAATCAAAACAGTGGAGGCCGAGGAGGTAATTAAAACGTGACACAACTGTCCTCTGGCACAAGGAATACCGGCAAAATACCACACGCCCCCGACAGGAATATGTGCGCTGGTTGACATCCAAAATTTTTTGGTGGTGTACAGATGCATTCCGGCAAAAAATGCGCTAAGACAAAAGCGCTTAAAATTAAAAAGTAACAACAAATTGATAATACGTAGTGCCCTTGCCAGTCTCTATTCGCGTTTAGTTATTTTCATTAAAACACTGCTACTTGTACTTATACGATGTATTTTTGACTCGAACATATCGATATCTTTTGCGTTTTTAAGATTACAATCATTCAGTTACGTTTGATTAAGTTGTTTGTTAGATTTTGGAACAAGTAGCATCATTACTTCCGTAACAAGTCCACAGCTCTCCGGCGAGACGCCAGCACAGGAAGGCTGAATTTGGCAATGATTCCATTTAAAGAAATGGATAAAGGACTCGATAAATTCAATTCCTTTGATCATAGATCCGAAAATGCGTCTTCATGGAACCACAGCACCGAAAAGGATTATAAAAAACAGTAGAGCAGTATATTTCCATAAACTATACCAAACAAGAGAACCTTTATATGTTACCTATTTTAAAGTTAAATGTAGAAGGAATAGATTTTCTATCGTTAACATGTACGTGATGTTTTTCTTTTATAGGCTTAATGCAAATTTAGAATTGGGCTTTAAGCGTCGACACTTCCAACAGGGCAGGAAATTAAGCGCATAGTTAAACAATATCTCAGACATAACACACTATTATTAGCAGAAAGCATAACGCACCTACAAATTTAATTATAAACCCTGTACAGTGTACAGTTTGTATTTAAATTCTACGTTTGCGAGCAAATGCATTCTATTAGAGTTAAGCCATCTTAGAAAAAATTACAGGAAAGCTTAATTTGATTTCAACCTATAATTGTTATTACAACTAATATAGTAACAAATATTTCTGTTCAAATAAAAAAACACTATAAAGTTAGTGTGATTTAAGATTTTTGTTAAGATTCTATATTTCGGCACTCCCATTCTTTAAATTTTATACATTAGGCAATTATTGTAGATGTATGTTTTATCATTTATCCATCCCTGTCTTGCTCTAGAGTCGAAAGGTACTTAATAACCTAAAAAATGACTCCTGGGTATTTATGATCTATTTTGCTGCTACATCACTAATAATATATTGTGAAATAGAACTGATTCTTTTGAAATCATAAAAAAAGTAGATCACCGAGCAAAAAAAAATTGATTGGACAGCACCAATAAGCTGTACCTCTGAAATGAATATACATAGATAGATACATAAATGCAATTCCTACATTTTTATTGTTTGCTTGTTATGGTAATCATAGCTACTTTACTTTGAAGTATTTGGACGTTTTAACGATTCTTGTTCATTTAGGACACTGGATGTCACTGTTAATGTTAAACCTATTATTAATGATCAAAATAGATTAATAGCTCTTTAAGTAACAAAGAATGTTAATAGGCGATACATTCCCAGTTACCTTATTATATTTTTTCCGCTACTTATCGAAATTCACTAGATTTAAAAAAAATTGTTTGGTTTGTCAGCTGTCACTAGGATTGATGTAGATTTCAATCCCTTTCGTGAATCGTATTACCTGTGAGTGTTATATGTCACATAAACACTTGCAATTATAAACAAAACGTTTAAGTCAGCATCTTGCGCTGTTAATTATGTTATCCTAGGAACTTAATAATAATATTAAGTTCCGTTGTCAAGGGAAAGCAGCAAACACATATTATTGTTTTGTTACTAAGGCTGTATCACTGACTTACATGATCGACAGCGGGTAAATGCTTTTCGCTATATTAAAGATCATATTATACGTAAACCCGTTAAAATGTGTTACTGCCCTTGACATGTGAGGTGCAATAAACAGTCACTTTTTTCACTCGTTACATAAATAACTATTCACGTTTGGATATTTTATAAATTCAACCTTCTTCGCTCAAGTAAATTTTGGAATATCAAAGCTATCAGCTAAGTCCAAATGCTTTTACGGTATCCAATAAACATTAATCATTCAACTTGAAACTTTCCACGTTTTAAGTTTCCCATAGAAAAACTTCGACGTCTTTAGTTTTAGTTCCCGTGCCTGCATACCTACAATTATAATAAGCACTCAAGACTGCGATGATATCGAAACCTCTTAATAGCAAACGCTAGCCAGTATTTTCTATAATAACCATCGCAACTTCCAATAAAATAAATCACTAAAACCATTTCCTTAGCATAAAACTGTTATTACTTCTTATCGCGCACCTTAGTGGCAAACCAAACAAATTACGATTACCTGATATCCTCGCATAACAGAAATGGCAGCTTGAACTCCAATCCCGATTACGATCCTGTCAAAAGGGTTGGTCGGAGGTGACCTAAGAAAATTTATGTGTTCACGCTACACAAACATTATTTACCATAATTGTGGTTTTCTGCATTGCAAGTGTCTGCAACGACGGTAATTTAAAGATGCGATAAGAGCGCAAGTTTGTTTATAGTAATCATTTTTCCTGTAAAATGATGTAACTGTGGAGTTGCAGCAAAAGGTCAAAATATTGTGTCTATAAATATCGGTTATTTGCCTGTACATATTTTAAGAGCGATAAATCATTACGTGCTTGTGTTATATTTAGGTCAGATCTAGCACATATCTTTATAATGGTTCAATTAAAAAATCGTAAGAAACAAATTGCATCAAGATACGAACACTAAAACGTATACTCGTATTTTCTTTATAATAAATGTTTTTGACGTTATTTTTTATCTTTAAGTAAGTAAAGGCGTTATTAATCTTTCTTATACGGTAGGATATTGTTCTCCCGATTTTTCTGGGGCACTTTTTAATTCTTCTTTCATTCAGTTCCAACTGTTACAAATTACATAACAATTTTTCGAAAATATCAACATTAAGAAACAACACCTAATAACTATATGCTGACTATGAAATAACTTCACAGGTTCTAAATTAATATTTGTTTACTGAGATTTGTCCGCGATCATCTTTTCACTTTTCACTGTTTATTTACTAATTCGGATGTGGTTGCAATTTAGCCTTTATAATTTTCTTCTTCCATATGACAATTGTTATTAGCAATTTTTCGAATTAATGGCAGGCTGCAATAATTTTTTTTTATTTTTGGTACTCAGTCAACAGCCATTAGGCCAACTATAGGCGTCACTGTACATTTTATGGGGACTTACAACCCTACTAACGACTGCCATGATGTTATTATGACATCCGGGACCAAATATTTTCGTGGCAGCCGTACCACCAGGCGCCGAGAGAAGCAGCCGTGGAACTCCCATCCAAGTTCTGACCAGAAAGAGCGCTGCTTAACTCTACTGACCGTACGTGGACGCTTGTTCAAGCTACACCACCCGGGACCCTTATGGTGGAGAACCAATGAAAAATTGTCGACAATTTGCTATTTTAGACATTTCCTTATAATTACTGTGTTTCTATAAAATTACAATTTTTGTGGCAATACTAGTTGTAACGTATAAAAACTTTATAAGGTTAAAGAATCAGTTGTTTGCATTGCGAAAATTGTTGTACATGTTTAAAATAAAGTTTTGTTTAAGGTTTGTCTATTTAACCCTGTCTTTAAACCGAATCTAATACGATTACTTAAAATAAAAAAAAATGATTTACTAATAATTATTTGTAGAACTAGTGATGAAAGCCATACCTTTTTTGATGAGTTTGAAGCCTTCGTCGTCGTGCATCAAACGAATAAAGAAGTGGCATTCATACATGTTGTGCACGTTATTTTTTACATAGTAATAATAGTGTTAGTGCCTCACCATTATTATTATTAATAATAGTAATAATAATAGTAGTCTTGTAACTCGAAAAGGTTAAAATATTTAAAAAGAGTATTACCTTCTTTACGATTTTTCATTAAAAAACGACTTTCGTGACCACTATGCAGAAATAATATGTTGCTAAAAAATGTACATTTCCTTTTAAAAAATTACAGTGAAAATGATCTTTCACAAATTAAAGAACACCGCCTAAACAAGAAAAACGTGGATTAATTGAGACCATCGAGAGCACCTACAAAGGAGTTGTAAATAGAGTGTGAAATGTTGTTTTAGATTGTTGGCAGTAAAAGTGACACCGGCATTTTACATCTGACAATTTAAGATTATACACAGTAGAAATTCAATTCTAACAATTACAAACATTTCCATTCCATTAAGACTACAGGTAATACGGTTGGGCTGGAAACAAACAACGAAAAAACAGAAGTATTGACGATTAATTGCACAGATAGCAGAAAAACAATGATTGAAAGAAATAACATAAAAACCATTGAAAATTGTATAAATTGTAAATAAACAAGTTGGACCTTACGCAGATGTAAATAGCGGAACTTAGAAATCACAACATGCATTTAACCATAAAAGGCAAAAGAAAACAAGGAAGGCCAGCTTTACCATGGAAGAAAATAGTTAATAAAGAATACGGTTCGCAAAAATTAACATGGAATCAAGTCAAAGGCATAGCAAAACATAAAGATGAATGAAGGCACTTTGTTGAATTAGTGTGTAATGGGGAAAACGACTCAACTCATGTGTTTAAAGTAGTGTACTGCAGTGAAGTGAAACTTAGTACGAGGCTGACTACCTTTTACTATTATTTTAACTGTCAATCAAACTCCCTAGGACGCCCTTTACTCTCTGGAGGAGTGTATAGGACAGAAGAAAAAGTAATCTCATTTCAACAAATATAAATACTTTCGCGTTGAGTAGGTATATTTAGAATAACAAATACAACTACAGCAAATATTCAAAGTCATTTCTTCCGTTTTCCATATACAGCATTATTTTGTGATCAGTATTAAACATTCTGTAAGGGTTAAGTGAATTTGTCAAAATTGTATAGGTTATATTATTTAGTACCTTTACTTATCACTGCCAACATAAATTGAAAAAAAGTTCCACAGCACTCTAGACGTCTAGAGCTTAGAAGTATTCGATTATATGAATGTGCGTTTGCGGGCGATACTTTAAAGTTATCATAAATATAAATTTGTAAATTTGGAAAGCAGCGCTGAGAAAGTTTAAACTAAAGTCAATCTAATATTAAATAATGAAATAAAGATAGGTGCAAACATGCGAGACGGACACACATAACAAGTTACGGGGTTTAAATATTTGGGAAGCTAAATAAACCCGGATATAACTTTCCAAGAAGAATTAAATAATAGAATGGTAACAGAAAAACGTTCTCGAAATGTTATATAACAAATTTTTTGCACTTCCGGGACTAAAGTTGATACTTTAGTCCCCGTAAACAGGGACTAAAGTAGATCATTTAATCCCTAGGGACTAAAGTAACTCATTTAATCCCTAGGGACTAAAGTAAAAATGATACCGTAACTATGGTAAATTTATGTACACACGAGGTTAGTAGGTTAGGTTTTGTTTGTCATCTGCCACACACTGACGTAAAACTTAACCTGCAAATCTCGAATTTGACATATACTGACAATACACTTCAGTACTGCCAACTGCTTCAGGCTATCCAGGACCTGCTGCAATTCAGTTTGTAATAAATTATAATTGTCAGTTTCCAAATTGACAGATTCCAAATTTTGGAAATGTATGATGATAATGTTCCCAAAAGTGCAAAAAATAGCGTATATACCTCGCGACTAAAGTGCCTAAATCCCTTGAGTGGTTATTGCCCTCGGGCTTCGCCCTCGAGGCAACAAACTCCACTCGCGGGATTAAATGGTGCACTTTAGTCCCTCATGATATAATATACTATTTAAACATAAAAAACTACCCATACAAACAGTGCTCATAAAATCTACGTTGATGTCGGAATACTTCATCACAAGAGAAATTAAAATTATAGAGAAGCGTTATAAGTAAAACCTTTAGTTGAAAAATTACCAGAACAATACATAAAGTGATTTAGCTATTTAGTAAATTTAAAAAACCTGAGAAACAAAAGTAATAGGCAAATGCAATAGAAAGATCAAGGGGAACATGAAATTTTTTTATTTATTTTTTTAATTTTTTTTTATTTTATTTTATTTATTTTTTATTTATTTTTTTTTATTTTTATTTTTTTAATTTATTTATTTAACGGTTAAAGACCATTTCTTTCACATACAAGTACATGATAAATAAGAATATTTATACCATATGATACAACAATAGCGAAATAAGCAATTAACATAATTATAATGATAATACATACAAAATACTACATAAATAAGCAATAATAAGCAATTAACTTAAAAAATAATAATCTGAACATAAATATAAGGTGCCACATCTTACTAATTCGTATTTTGGCGTATAAACCTTCTAAAAGAACTATATGAGTGGGAGAAGAAGTCGATCTCGTAATCATCACCTATTTTAAAAAGCTTAGGTATAGGAGCATTTAGCGCATAATTTTGACTATGGAATTCAAGTTTAAATAGTTCTTTTGATCTAGTAACTCTAGTAGGTACTACAAAATTTATTTTTTCCAAAATCGTTGCGCAATCCATCGAGCCATTTAAGATTTTAAATAATAAGCAAAGGACTTGATTTTTACGGCGTTTTTCTAAACTGTCTAAGTTATACATCACACGTAACTCATTGGAATGTACTAAATTATAATCAACATAATTTTTGTACGCTAAAAATCTTAAAAATTAGTTTTGAACTTTTTCAATGCTATTTATATGACTTAAGTAGAAAGGTTCCCATATTAAGCTTACATATTCTAGATTAGAGCGTACAAGTGAACAATAGATGTTTCGGATACTATTAGAATTAATAAAATCAGCAGTATTCCGTCGTATAAACCCCATTAATTTCAAAGATTTGTTGATAATATTACTTATATGCTGATCAAAGTCAAGTTTTGAGTCAAAAGTGACACCCAAATCTACAATATTATCAACAGTAGGTAAGATAATGTTATTTATAGAGTAATTAAAATGAATGGGATTTTTTATACGATGGAAACGAATTGATTTACATTTGTCGATGTTAAGGGACATCATGTTATTATTACACCAATTGTAAAGCCGGTTAATATCCATTTGCATTCTGGTACAATCTTCTATTGAGGAAATGGGTGCATACATTTTTAAGTCATCAGCGAATAACAAAACTTCCGAGAAGGAAAATATCTCGGTTATATCATTGATGAAACAGTTGAATAGCACTGGAGAAAGATGGGATCCTTGTGGCACCCCAGACGTTACTTCAATGATATTTGAAAGGTAGTTGTTGATTTTAACAACCTGTTGGCGGTGAACAAGGAATTCCCTTAACCATGAGAGAAGAGTACCATAGATACCTAGTGCCTCGAGTTTAGCTAGAAGGATCCCTTGGTCCACTCTGTCAAAGGCTTTGGAGAGATCTGTGTATACGGCATCGACTTGCACCTTACGTTCCATAGCTTCGGTAACATCCTGCTTGTATATTAATAAATTGGTAATAGTGGATCTGCCCTTTACAAAACCATGCTGGCGTTCTGTAAGTACGTGGCTTACGA
>OW679195.1:152657636-152751469 GCA_940337035.1 Agriotes lineatus
GCAAACAACATGGAATACCGCGAACAACGCGACAAGTGGCATGGTAGACACATTAAATGAGTAGACCGCTCAAAAGCCTTAACGACCTTGGAGGAGGCGGATATTGTTGGTGCCATAAACTAACTTTCAGCTTGGTCTTATCCATTAACAAAATTAGAAATAAGACTGATTATAAAAGGCTATCTCGATAAAAACGGACATAAAGCAGTGATCTTTCGTGACAACCTTCCTGGTGGGTTTCATGGAGAGAAACAATTTAATTCAAAGTCATTTTGTGCCTTAATATAACCTTAAATTTGTTTTAAAATGATGCAATTATTTATGTACCATAATAAAGTTATCAAAATTAGTTATCTACTATGACGAAGTTGTCCCTAGAAACGTACAACTTCGTTTATAGATGAATTTGAGTTAGGTGAAGAAGTTGTCAAAAAATGGGTACAACTTCGTAAGGAATTGTTTAGCGATTTTCAGGTGTATAAACGTTATTTATAAAAACCAAAGAACGGATAATAATTGTCCATCCCTAACTGGTAGGTATCATCTCATTTTGTTATCCTAAAAAATTATATATGGTTACAGCGCGGCAAATGTACAAAAACTCTGACGAAGTTGCCCGTTTTACGGCACTGAAGGAGAAGAAGATGAGAAAGTAATGCTACCTCGCCATCAAACTTTTCTTTGGCCAGAAAGGAATCTCAAGGAATTTAGAAGTAGTAAGGTAAAATGATGGAATGCGCATTTTTCAGTTCATATATGAGGTAATATCATTATACTTACCTATTCCAGTTGTCGATAGGGCAAAGGCAGGCTTGCCATCTTTTAGAATATTATAAATTAGAGTGTGACAAAGAATGATTGACGCACTGGTGGTTTAATACATGTACAGATGACATATTTTAGGTCGCATGCTTTTATGTACTCTTTTACAAAGTCTAATTCATTCCTTAAAACAACCAGTACGTTTTTATCATTTCCATTTTCGATGTAAAAAATATTAGAATTAGCAGTAATGAACCAATTACAGGGAGCGGCATACGCTCTTTGTTACGTAATTGGATCTGCAAACTAGATTAAGTTGAAAATAAGCATCCGTTCGGAGCAACCAAAGTAATTGGCGTTTTTTCCCCCAAAAGTTGAAAAATAAATTAGGTGGACGTAAGGAATACTATTAATCTCTCAGTTTTAGTGTGTGATTAATTAAATCTCCTAGTTGCTGTTAATTAAAATTTCTACTTTCCCGTATTTGGCGCACTTGCAGGCCGCAACGAACGTAATAAAAGTATTAAAAAAGTCATTAAAGTCACCAGAACTAAATCCATATATCTTCCAACTTTAATAACAAACTGAAATGAAACAAAGCTGGCGATAAAAATTATGCGTCCGACTTATTGGAGTGTCTTCTATCGCTAAATTATGGCATTTCTTCCGTCTAATAAAACGGAACAGGAGGCGAAACAATATTAGAGCTGCTATCAGTTGTTATTGCAGCAGAATCGCTAACAAACAGCGCCAGAGCGTAACGCTTCCTGATGCCACTAAGAGGATATTGAGAAATTGACTCTTTTCATGAGCAATTGATTGCAGGAGGTATTCATGGCCTGCTGTTTTTACGCCGCTGTCGCAACAGAATCACAGATAAAGTTTCCATGTTATTATCGCCTTTTACGTTTATTCGTTAATTTTGAGTTTGTAGGGGATAATTCTCCGGAATAACACCTTCCGTCGTTATTCAAATTGCTAGACATAACGATAAAAATACCGTCGGGATTTTATACGTTCTTCGATAGCCTGGCATAATAAGCCCGTCGAGATTCGGCGGCGATTTTGAAATTGCGTATTTCCTATTTGGGGTTGTCGTTTCAGGTTATTTTAACGTGGAAACTAAAACGGCCATAGTTAAACTTAATATTGCGTTACTACAAATAAGGAGGAGATAATTGTTTGAATAAGTATAGCACAACTATGTCAACAATTAATAAATAAGGAGAAATCTCCCAAGACATATTTTATCGATTGGTATACATTTTCAAAAGATGAAAAGACTAATACTATGATAAAAAATTATCTTGGGACTAGAACCTTAAAAAAATGGTGCAAATTCCAAATGGAAATAGTGGACGATTAGGGGAGGAAACCGCAATATTTCGAATATTAAGTAGATATATATTAAATGGTCCTACTATAGACGTAGACACATGCTTTCCTTGCCGATTGGTTGCGGAGGTCACTGGACCTCATTCTCCACGATTAATGTCATGGGCGCGGGGGGGGGGGGGGTAATAATGTATAGGTACCGTGTGTCCACAGGGTTTCGCACCATGGAACCAGAACAACGTTAATTTATCCCAAAGATCAGCTCTTGCTTTTACGAAAACAGCTTAACAACAAACCATATTATATTTATTTTTCTATGGCAATAAACGATTAAGTGGTATGCAACTTGAAGTATGGTCTCAAATTCGAGGTTAGCAGGTTAGGTTTTGCGTCAATTTTGACACAGACTGACGCAAAACCTAAACGGATTACCTCGAATTTGACATAGTCTTACAGTGCCACCAACATATTATTCACACGTTGTATAACCATGACCATTCCAAAACGGTCGATCATTTCTGAAGGCAGTTTATTTGTAACTTGCAAATTTAATTTTAATAGTCAATGCTTAGCAACCGTTTGACTATCAATTACCACCGGAAGAGTAGATCTTTAAAATAAACTAATATCACTTCAGCGCCATGGTGCGTAGTCTCGTGGACGCACGGTATAATATTCCCTCTGAGAACGTAAGTTCGGATCTGACCTACTGTAATATTCTATTTTACGAACGGAACAAATTAAATGATCACTATTTAAATTTTGTGGACAGTACACTTTTCCACTATTTTATTTCAATTGGTCAGTATGATAATAAATGGTCTGTTAAAATAAAAAATAGTCAGTATGATCAAAAATGGTCGGTGAAAATAATAAACGGTCAGTAGTATAAATAACAGTCAGTTAAATTCATAAATGGTCGGTGAAAATAATAAACTGTCAGTAATATAAAAAACAGTCAGTTAAATTAATAAATGGTCGGTGAAAATAAATAGTCGGTGGAAATAATAAACAGTCGATAAAATTAATAAAGCGTGGGTAAAATAATAAATGGTTAGTCATATTAATTTTATATAAATACAAAAACATATAGAGAAAAATATAAATGAAACAATAATAAAACACAATTTAATAAAGAAAAAACACTGCCGTTATGCCATGATGAAGTAGATAGTGGTGAGAATCTGAAAGTAATTATAATTAATAATACGCACTAACTACATATATCTGTAGGTTAAATACCTACCCTATTGGACAAGAAGTGCCGGTCTTGCTTTGCATGGTCGGCCACGTCACCTTTTTGCTCCAATGGGAACCGATTTGGCTTCAGCGGGTGGGGTTGCATATTTCAGCCTTATTGCAATACCCACTACATGCTTACAAATTAATTTTTTGAAAAATCCTGGTCAATTGCAAGTGCCTTCAATCCATTTGCTTGAATCATTCGGAAGAGTAGTAGTCCAAATGTTGAACGCGACAGTTTTAAATTGTTCAAAAGCGGAAAAACTCGCATTTAGAGTTTCCTCTAAATTTGTGACTTCATTACTTTGGCCAGCAGGAATGAAATAAACATATCCTTGGGATTTAACATGCGAGACGACCTTCTTTTTTTCACTAGCCCATTGATAAGCTTTGGTCTATAAACCTAAGTTTAGAGTAGAAACTGCATGCATTGTCTTTGCATTTGCAGTGTACTAAAGAGACCAGGTATTTATGTACTCCTTGAAAACAACTGCGAATCGAGATATAGGCAATCTCTCCCGCAAAGTTTTCTCATATTTAATCGCTCTGTTGAGAGATTCCAAGGCATTATTTTTAGACGGAACCAGTTTTGAAACACCTTCAAACCAGTTTGAATTACTTTCTAACCATTCATGTTGAAAATATTCCATAATTTTTTTGTTCGCCCTTCCATTTTGCAACAAACAGATGTGATAAAAACGTTTTTACTTTTGCTGAGTTGTAATAAGTCAATATCTTTTAAAATTTCATTTCGTTTCTCCTTTGGATGCACCAGCTGCTCCACTTTCCTTTGGACGCGTTTTTTCATATATGCCTAACACATTATGATAGTAACATCCGATCTAAATAAATTTATAAAAGCATTCTGGAGGCTTTTAGCAGCATCACAAACGAGGTATTTTGGGGCAATTGATTTTTGAAATATATCGCGACCGGCAGATTTAATTATTTTAAACAAAAATATAAATCTTCAGTTTGTTCTTTGCTGCAAACCGATAGCCCAAACACATGAAACACTCGTTCTCCATCTGTAGTTCCTAATAATAATACAGGAAAACCTTGCCACTGTTGCGATTTGCGTTCTTTAATTTAATGAACTATGTAGGAATATACTGTACTTTAGTTAGCTGTAAGCCATCTGTATAATATTTTAAGGTAAAATTCGTAGGAAAATGTCATATTTAAATTACAACAAGCGGATGTTTAGAAACGTGCCTTTCGCTTGGGAAGCTGGAGATATTCCAATCTCACGAATAAGATTTGAGTAAGTTTATGCAGCGTTTACTTCATAAACCGAAATATTGAGTGATGTATATGACCGGTACGTGATTAGAAGAAGCAACGGTTACAACTCGATCATAAAAACTATTTGCAGCTGGGACCAAATGCTTTAGTAGAATTTTAAATCTTTATAGCGGTAATTTACTAAGGGTCCTAACAGGCCACATTCACCGTGGGAAATCCTCAAGCTTGTAAAAATTCATAGAACTATTATGAACGGTCACGTCCGCGTAATGCCAAATGTCCAAAATTTAGACCAGCTCTGATAGGTTATTGGGAACTTTGTAAACGCCCACCGAGCTTTCTTGGTCAGAATGGACTTAGAATTAAGTTAGTTAATAAGAAGATGTAAATACGTAAACTTAAGGGTTCTGTAAACGGCAGAAAAATAAATGCAAGTATTTGTATCTACTTAAGTGTTCTTATTAATCTCAGTAGCTTTGGTCTTCGTGTCCGAGTGTGTTTCAACTAAAAGGATTGCCAGTTACCCCGACTTTAGGCGTCTCGCAATAGTGGTGATCAAGCGGTGTAATTTATAACTTATTTAAATCGCACGACAGAAGATTTCTTTTGTTTCGAAGTCGGTCCAAGTGCAAGCGTTGAAATATACAAGGGGAAGCACGTGAACAGGACGGGAAAAAGCATCTAATAAACTGAGGCGGTACAACGGAAGCGGTCAATCCGGGAACGGCGCAAGGAATCCGTGGAGGCGGCCAGACAACAGGAGGGCAGTCATCCGAAGGGGCGGCGTAGATAAAATCCAGGAACGTCGAGGAGTGAATGCAGGAAATTCCGTGGTCCAACGGGAGCAGTCAATCCGGGAACGGCGCAAGGAATCCGTGGAGGTGGCCAGACAACAGGAGGGCAGTCATTCGAAGGGGCGGCGAGGCAGCATTCTGGGAACAACGTCAGTAAAACTGACAACAAAGAAAAACCAGTGTAGTGCAGTAAAAGCCAGTAAATGTGTCGAAGTGAGTGACGGCGGAAACTCCAGAAAAAAAGTCAGGAAAGCGGCTTCAGAACAGGGAGGCGGCGCGTCCAGATCTGTGGGAATAAGACGACAGCACAGCGGGGAAAGCAGAAAATTCCAGTTGTGGGTAAGTAATACTTGTTGTTTGTTTCGGAATTATATGGTCTTATTATGCGATTTAGTAAGGTTGTGTATATATTTTTTTTGAAATAATAGGATCAGGTATTGCTCGTAGTTGTCAGTAATAGTAAATTTTCGACGGGTTGTGAACTAGTTGAGTTTTTACAGCAGCGATAGGTAATTTACGGGTTACGCAAAATTCCTGGTTTACAGAATTTAAATTTTATTAAGTGTTTTGTTTAAAACAAACAATGGTTTCCGAATACAGTATTTTTTCGGTGAACGAATTAAAATACGTTGCTAATCTGTTGGCATTACCGGAGAAAAAGAAAAAGGCAGAGATCATAGAAGAATTGATTAAGGCTCAACATTCGGTAGAGGACATTAAAGTAGAATTAGGTGCCTGGGAGGAAAACCCTCGGAAGGACAAGTGGGAAGAATTAGCTAGCAGGGAACGAGAATTAGCTGAAAGGGAACGAAAGGAAAAATTAGAATTAGCTGAACGGGAACGAAGAGAAAGGTTGGAATTAGCTGAAAGGGAGCGAGAAGAAAGATTGGAGGTAGCTAGATTAGATGCCCAAGTGAAAATTGCTCAGGCCCAAGCTCAAACGGCAAATGAAAATAATGTACATGATGTCAATACAATTAGGAATATGTCCTTGAATATGACAAAACAATTGCAACCTTTCAAGGATGACGGTGACATGGGATTGTATTTAACGAATTTCGAGCGGGTTTGTGTGCAATTGAACTTCTCCAAGGAATCGTGGCCAATTCGATTGACGAGTGTGTTGTCACCAACAGCGAATGAGGTCGTGGCTCGATTAACTGAAGAGGACAGCAAAGATTACGACAAAGTCAGGGCTAGTCTGCTCAAGAAATATCAGCTAACAGCAGAAGTTTTTAGAACGAAATTTCGGTACGGGAAACGGAAAACTGACCAGAGTTATGCAGAATTTGCATACCAACTAAAAACCAATTTCCAGGAATGGATCAAGAGCGAAGAAGCGGAAGGAAACTTCGACAAGCTAACTCAACTGATGTGCTTGGAGAAATTTTATAGTTCGTTGCCAGGGGAAATGAAATTTTGGGTGGAGGACCGAAACAAGTCCAAGACGATGGAGGAAGCTGCAGAGCATGCAGACACATACGTCACCAAAAGAGGACCAGGTACAGAACGGCAATATAATGGAAACTTCAAGACATCGAAAAATAAGTTCGAAACTAAGCCAACGACGTCGAACTTGAAAAATGACTTAGGGAAAAGTCAGGTGCAAACGGAAAGTGTTGTCAAGGAAAACTTGGACAAACGCAGTTTCGACAGACGAAGGCCGGGGAAGTGCTTTGGATGTGGTGCAGTAGGTCACTATAAAGGTTCACCGGAATGTCCCAAAACACAAGTCGTTTTAGCAACGATAGGCCAGAGCAAGAACGAGGAAGGTCTGCTAGAACCTTATACCATAATAGCGAAAGTAAATGGAGTGGAAGCAAAATTACTACGAGATAGCGGAGCCAGCTATGATATCGTGCACACAAATTTAATCAAAGGAGCCGATTATACAGGGAAATATGTATATGTGCAAGGACTCCTGAATGATGAATGTGTAGCGTTACCAGTTGCGAAGGTAAAATTAAATTTGCCAGAAATTCAGGTGGAAACTGAAGCAGCTGTAGCGAATCGTTTGCCTCGAGATTATACGTATCTGCTATCGAATAGAACGTGGGAGATGCTGCCGAAGGAAAAGGATGTGGTAATTCAACAAGTGCTCGCATTAACGAGAGCGCAGGCGAAGGCTATAATGGAAAAGGAAAAGGTTCACGATGAAAATAAAGAAACGAATGCCGAAGTAAAGAGTTCAGAAGACGGAAAAGATTCCGACGAACAGGGAGAAGAAGCGGAAAAGGAGATTGGGTATAGATCACCGAGCCTGGAAAAGGACGAACAATTTTCAATACCTAAATCGGATGTCGATTACTCGGACATAACACAACTTACACCGACAACCTTAAGAATGCTGCAATTAGAAGATCCAAAATTAAAGGAGTATTTTGAGATGGCAGAATCAAAGAAGGAAAACAATGGAGCAAAATTCTACATTGCTTATGGAATACTGCACAGGAGAATTACGGACAAATTGGGTCGGAGCTTTGAGCAAGTGATGGTGCCAGAAAAATTACAAAGCAAGTTGCTAGATATCGCACATGATAACATGTGGATGGGACACTTGGGTTGTAACAAAACCATTGACAGGATCAAGCAGAATTATTGGTGGAATCAGATGGGACGAGACGTGAAAAACAAGATCAAGTGCTGTGACGTTTGCATGCGCGTAGGGAAGCCCACTGATAGGAAAAAAGCTCCAATGTGTAGAGTGCCAGTAATCACCGAACCGTATAAGCGAGTAAACGTGGATATTGTAGGACCTTTAGCGAAAACCGAGAAGGGAAACAGATATCTACTAACGCTAATTTGTAGTGCCACAAAATTTCCTGACGCGATCCCATTAAAAGTAGCAGATTCTGAAGCGGTGGTAAAAGGGTTATTAAATATATTTTCGCGAGTAGGATTTCCATCCGAAATCCAGATGGATTTGGGCACTGTATTTACCAGCAATCTAACGACCGAATTTCTTGACCGATGTGGTATAAAAATCATACACAGTTCAGCATATCATCCGCAATCAAATGCAGTAGAACGATTCCACGGCGTATACAAGCGAATCCTAAGAGCGTTGTGTTACGAAAACGGAAATGAGTGGGATAAATATATCGATCAAGCGCTTTTCGCTTTGAGATGTGCACCGCACGCGGCACACGGATTTAGTCCCGCAGAATTGGTTTATGGACGTCAGATTAGATCTCCACTAAACATGATCAAGGAGTTGTGGGTTGGAAAGGAAACCAACGAACCGGTAGTAGTGTACATGTTAAAGTTACTCGATAGGCTAAGGCAAATGCAGGAAATCGCGAAAACGACGACTTTGGAAGCACAAACCAAATCAAAAGGTTATTATGATCTGAAGGCGAAGGCTTCATATTACGAGGTTGGCGAGAAGGTTATGTTGTATCAGCAAGCCAGGACCAACAAATTGCAGATGCAATGGACTGGACCCAAAGAAATATCGGGAAAACGTAAACAAACTCTTGTCCACGTCAATTTGTTGAAACCTTATTTTGAAAAGGCTGAAGTTATTGCGATAGTAATCAAACAACCTGGGGAAGAAGGAGCAGAACTCGATCTTCCAGAACTGGAAATAGAAGACACCGAAATCTTAAGTGCTTCGGAAGTGTTGAAACAAGCCAAAGGGGTAGGAAAACTCACGGAAATCCAAATGAAAAGCTTGGAGGAATTAATCCAAGAATTTCCAGGGTTATTTTCAAATCGACCCGGAAGAACCAACTTAGTGGAACACGATATTGCTCTCAAGGAGGAAAAAATTATCCGAACTCGAGCGTATTCACACTCACCGAGGGTACGCGAGATTATCGACAAAGAAATCGATAAAATGTTAAAATTGGGAGTAATTAGGCCCAGTAACAGCGAGTATTCATCGCCTATGATGATTGTGGAGGCTGAAGGGAAGGTTCCAAGGCCTGTGATCGACTACAGAGCGTTAAATGCTATTACGGTGCCACAGCAACATCCTGTTCCTAATATAGAAGCATGTGTGGAAAAATGCAGCAAGGCCAGATACCTGAGTTTAATCGATGTAGTAAGAGCCTACTGGCAAATAGGGATGACTGAAAGAGCAAGTAAATATGCTGCTTTCATAACGCATCGGGGAGTTTTCGAACCAGTGACGTTAGCGTTCGGGCTGCAATCTGCTCCATTTTCGTTTCAGCGGCTAATGGACACCATATTGGAGGGAATGGACGATTTCGCAGAACCATTTTTGGACGATGTGGCGGTACATTCGATGACTTGGGAGGAGCATTTAGGACATCTACGTGCGGTATTCAAGGCAATGCATCAAGCAGGCCTAACGATAAAGGCTAAGAAGTGTGAGTGGGGAAAAGCCGAGGTGATATATCTGGGACATAAAATAGGTCAGGGATTTAGACAACCGTCGGAGGTAAAGGTAGCGGCCATACAGGAGTTTCAACGTCCCCAAACCAAACGGGATATTCGATCATTTCTCGGGATCACTGGGTATTATAATCATTACGTCCCGAACTATGCAGACATAGCTAGTCCACTTACAGACGCATTACGGAAAAATGCGAAAACCAGAGTAGAATGGGATGATCAGAAAGAAGTTGCCTTCCAAAGATTGAAGGACGAACTAATGAGCGGTAAGGTGTTGAGAGCTCCAGATTATTCCCGTGAATTTATAGTACAAACCGATTGTTCGAAGCGAGGAATGGGGGTGACTTTATCGCAACGAGATGCTAATCAAGAAGAGCATCCGGTGCTGTATCTGAGCAAAAAACTCACGGATAGGGAGCAAGCTTATAGCGCAAGTGAACTCGAATGTGCAGCTTTAGTCTGGGCAGTCGGAAAATTAAAGCCTTATTTGTTTCTGAGCCATTTTACCGTAGAAACGGATCACTGTCCTTTGACCTGGTTACGGCAGATGAGCAATAAGAATGGCAGATTACTGCGGTGGTCATTAATTTTACAAATGTTAAATTTCACTGTTCTCTATAAACCGGGAAAGAAATGCGGAAACGTGGATTCCTTATCTAGGTATTTTGTTTAGTTAAGTCACCGAGAACCAAAGTAGTACTGACAATTACACCAGATAACTGATGTTAATTCACGTAGGTTAGTTAAATTAGGGTAAGCATAATGAGACCATATAGTTCTGAGATTTATGACTTGTATTGCTTAAGTGCGAAAGAAGAACGTCTTGTGGTGTAAAAATCGATAGATTTAAACCCCAAAGACTATCTTAATCCGGGGGCAACTGTTACGATTCGCGTTCTTTAATTTAATGAACTATGTAGGAATATACTGTACTTTAGTTAGCTGTAAGCCATCTGTATAATATTTTAAGGTAAAATTCGTAGAAAAATGTCATATTTAAATTACAACAAGCGGATGTTTAGAAACGTGCCTTTCGCTTGGGAAGCTGGAGATATTCCAATCTCACGAATAAGATTAGCGTAAGTTTATGCAGCGTTTACTTCATAAACCGAAATATTGAGTGATGTATATGACCGGTACGTGATTAGAAGAAGCAACGGTTGCAACTCGATCATAAAAACTATTTGCAGCTGGGACCAAATGCTTTTAGTAGAAATTTAAATCTTTATAGCGGTAATTTACTAAGGGTCCGAACAGGCCACATTTCACTGTGGGAAATCCTCAAGCTTGTAAAAATTCATAGAACTATTATGAACGGTCACGTCCGCGTAATGCCAAATGTCCAAAATTTAGACCAGCTCTGATAGGTTATTGGGAACTTTGTAAACGCCCACCGAGCTTTCTTGGTCAGAATGGACTTAGAATTAAGACAGTTAATAAGAAGATGTAAATACGTAAACTTAAGGGTTCTGTAAACGGCAGAAAAATAAATGCAAGTATTTGTATCTACTTAAGTGTTCTTATTAATCTCAGTAGCTTTGATCTTCGTGTCCGAGTGTGTTTCAACTAAAAGGATTGCCAGTTACCCCGACTTTAGGCGTCTCGCAATAATTTCGTGCCTCCATGTGGTAGTCGTTAACTCCTAACGAGGACACTAACAAGGCTAACCACCTACCCGGTTAACGAGAAAAAAGGGCTCATACAACGACACAAATAGCATTTTCATATATGGGTCCCAATTACATTTCGGGAAGTTTCAACTTTTCTTTCAAATATATTGAGCTTGAAAGAATTGAATTGTGGAACATACTATCTTGGAATGGCAGAGACCAAGAGATCATTATAGAGTTGCAAAGAACCAATATACATTGTTTATTAGAAACAAAAATAAAGGAAACGGATCAGCATCTTGCAACGAATACATTATGAATTATGATATACCGTGGGGTTAAGAAACAATCCCGAGCCAAAAAAGGAGTCGACCTATTAATACATAATAATTGTAAAGACCGAATACTATTCATTAAGTTAGAAGCTACAAGAAAATAATAAATATTATGTCGGTATGTACCCCAGAAGACAGTAAGCTCCACGGCAAGCAAAAAAAAAGTTTTATTGCCAGCTCCAGAAAGTTGTAGAATCGATAAAAACAGAGAAAAACATCATAATCATGAAGGATTTCAACGTTAGGAATAATAGAATATTAGGTATCAAACAACGTTCTAATGAATATGCAGTAAATGAAATGGCGACAGAATGGTAAGCTTTTGCTCAGCCAATAAAATATACGTTTTTCGACGACAAAGAATAATATAAATATATTTGACATCCACGAGGGGACGTCAATCCGCGATTTATTATATATTAATTACAAACAGGAAGTTCCACCCAACACAAATATTAGATATAAGGAGTTTTTTACGTGTAATAAGCGTAATTAGCATTAGAATTTAATTTGTGCATAATTCTTAGCCGTGCAAACGCTTCTTTATTTAAACGCTGTGGTCCTGCAAACGCAGCTTTATTCTCCGCTCGCTGTTAAGTGGCAATCTGCTTTACCAACACGTTTTTAAGCAGTTCGTTTTGTTTTCGGCTGTTTTTTCTTACAAAAAGCGGTTTCAGCCAGCAGTATTCCTGCGAATCTTAGAAACCGTTCTGCCTGTAATTATAGGTTGAGTAAATTACTTCATTTTCGATTTTGGTAACGTAATACAATTAGGTCCGACATTTTTAATACCACCCGGGCACCTCCTGGCATCATCCGAGTATTGTAAATGTTTCAGCGATTTCACTTACTTAGGAAGGCTCCTCTACCTCTGGGAGCCTAGCGCCTGAGTGACGTTTGCCAGTATCCTCCACTTGTAACAGCTGTAACAGCCTGTTTGGAGGCTATTTGAGTCACCTCTTCCGAAGCATGATGCTCTCAGATAAGTAGCTGATAAGCTGCGGGATGTCTGAATCAAACTGTCTGGATGAATAAGGATGTACAGAGAACCCACAAAACACATATAACATATGCCAGGAGACAGCAGCAAAAACACCAAAAACGAAACAAAAGATGCAAGTGGCTGAAATGAAAATACTGCAAAAAATTACCGGCAGTACCAGGTTGTGCAGAATAAGAAATATTAATATTCGTGAACCTTGTCAAGTACCACACATAACTGATTAGATCAGTGGAAAAAAAGATAGTGGAATAAGCACATATCGAGGATGGATGAAATCAGACTTGTGGGAATTGCTAGAGAAAGCCGACCAATAGGAGGAAGGAACATATGACGTTCCAACAAAAGATGGCGAGAGGGAGTAATATGAATTAAGCAATGAAATGCCGTAATCTGAAGAGAACAGGCTCATAACCTAATAGAAAGTAGTGGAAGAAGCATATATTCAACTTGTTTGTTGTTTCCTCTGCCATCACTCATATTTCACTAGGTACCGTATACCAGTATTGGTTGGATGATGGTTTTGTAAATCTATACTTTCATGTTACGATATGTATTTCGGGAGCGTAATAGGTGGGAGAGTGCAAAATATGCTTTACTTGCTAGCATTATTCTTCTGTGCAGTTCATTGTCTTCGGTTCCATTGTGCTTAGAGCTGTATTCCTGAATAGCTAAACTGGCTCACTGCTTCCACTGCATCTTCGGTGATGATGTGTCCAATAGAGTGGGCATTTATTTTAGACGTGAGTATGTTCCTTTTGCCCTTGCTCCTGTTCGACTCATGATATTAATATCGTCTCCATATGCTGCTAGTTGGTTTTATTACTTAATAGAATAAATTTTCTAACATCTTCCGGTCTTAGTAGATACTTCAATATGAGACTGGCCAACGTGGGGGTTGGCCCCTTTCTATCTCGAGATATTGGAACTTGTTTTTGAGTGTGATAGGGGGGGGGGAGATACATTTTACGTTGGGTGGTGGGCTTTACCATCACAATGCAAATTATGCATTTATGTATTTTTAACTTATAATTGACTTACGTTATTCGAAAAGTATGATTTATTTCGCTTTGTATTGTTATAACTATTTTTATATGGTTGTGTAGGACAAACTTGGGTAAATAAACTATGGCAAATGTAGTAATCTAAATTATCTGATTTAGTAATACGCCATAAATTAGAATAAGCAGTATAATTTATTTCGCTATATATTGTTATAACTAAAGTATGATCAAAAATTGTTTTCATCGAGTGTGGCTATGAAATAGCTCCTACTTTATGAATGCAACTACGTTTATATTTCAACGTCAAACTCTACATTTGATTTTTAAATTGCTTATATTTGCATTCATAAATTACGAACTATTTCCATAGGCATACTAGATGAAAATTATTTTTGATAATACTATTTTTTTTATTGTTGTGCAGTGCAAGTTAAATATATATAATATAATATAATATATAATATAACATTCATAGAAAAACTACATAGTAATTTGTCTTCATTAAAGCAAGTAACACAATTATCACCCCTTCTTTTGACTACTGTATGGCACGATATCGTATTACATATATTGAATTTATCCCCCTTCTAGAAAATGACACGAGAGCTCTAACATACATTATCGCTAAGTGCTAGTGTACATTTAATATAATAATATGCTGCTATAGCTACGAGAAGAAACTATAAATAATTTTAATAAACAATAGCGGCAACGTTTTGATTAAATTCCATTAAACACATTTCATGAAATACTGCATCTTCTAAAAGAAAGATGTACAGATTATATTAGAGTTCGCTAGAGTAATTATCAATGATAATATACGCAATAAGCAACAGATGCAAAATCTAAGATGTAGTGAAACAGTTGAACAAAAAAATACGAAAGGCATATAATACATATTTACACATAAGGATAAGCGGTAAAAATGAGCAGAAATGGTAGATCACTCAGGAACCTGCTAAAAATAAAAAAAGAGTTGATATCACCCTTACAATAAACGGAATAAATCTTACTTCACGTTCGAAAATAAAAGATCTCAGTTTTTATAAATAATTCATTTTTCTTTTTAAGCAATTACAAGTGGCGAGCTTCGGCACGAGGGTTGCTAATTTGAATATTTTGTGAATACTTTTTCCAGTATATCATTTATTTAGTTAGAAAAAGTTACGAATGCCAACATGGTATAGACATTTTGTAACTTTTGGAAAGTACTTCAGTTGTTATAGCAAAGAGTATTATATTGTAATGTACTTTTTGATTATAGTAAACCCATTCGTGAGATCGTGTTGAACTAGAGGGACCAGTTAGACTATTTTCAACAACTTTAATTCACTTGAATGTAGAATGATGGAGTGTCAAATTATGCCTTACACCGTTAAAGGAATGCACATACAAGGCCTTCTCAGAATCGCATATGCAGTCAACGAGGCATAGATAAAGAGATCATGTAAACTATACGGTTCTTATCGTGTTATGCCTTGGTCAGAGTGCAAAGTATAGTTCAAAAGTTCTTCGATTGCAATGCACCATGATACGTCAACATCATACTCTGTTTTATGGGAAGAAAAGCATCTTCCAAAATGCAGGAAACTCATGTTGTAGAAAATCTGCCTGCGTGTTTTCTACCATTTTGCCGACCGTTGGGCTTAAACTTTCTTTGGGAACTTTCCTGACGTCAATGAGTAGCTCAGGACACTCTAAGAGCTGTGAACCAAAACCTTCATGAGAGTAGCTCCAGTACTGCAGCTGGACGAACTAGTACCATGTTTTCTTGCTAAAGAGATATACGTACGGGTACATTAACATTAATGATAAATAACTTGTTTTTTATTTATCACTTATTTGAGCTTACATTGAATGCTAGTATGAGGAATTCTCTTTTTATTTTTGGTTGGTTAAACTATTAACACTTTCCACCTGTAAACACCACGGAAGAAACGAAACCTTAATCTACAAATATGTGGCAAAATCAGTGACAAAATGCCGATTGTAGGTGGTCTAGTGCGCTAAACCCTTGTCTAAATCCTGCTTGTTCCACAGGTTGGTAGAAGTCTATTTTATTGGTGAGTCGGTTAGTGACTATTCTTGTAAACAGTTTGTAGAGATTTGAAAGCAGGCTTATTGGTCTATAGTTTTCTATATCTGGTTTTCTGATGAGTACTTATAAATTATTTAAAAAGAAGAAGTTTTTGATTCATGACTGCAAAGAAATTAAAAACAGCGAGCTATGGAAAAAATAAGAATTTTCTTAAGGGACAGAAAAAGCAATATTAAAATTAGCAGCCAAACAAAACTAACTGATGTTATATACAGAATAACAATCGAACTGGCTGGGCAACTAGCGAGAAAGTAAAAAAAAATAATAGAATTATAGTAGACTATTTTGGCGCCCGTTATAATAACTAAGAGAAGCCTTGGAAAAGCCCAAAGACGATGGCTTGACGATATCAAGGAAATAGCGGAAAACAGATGGTGCCAGACGGTGCAGAAGAAATTAATCTGAAAAAATACAGGCGAGGCATATCTCCACTGTCCAGCAGTCGCCAAACAATGGATGATGAAAATTAAGATAAAGACATCAACTTATTTGACCAGTTGTTCTAGAAACTTCGCGAGAAACGACCCAGATTATCGAAGAAAATAGTTCGTTATCATCACGATAATGCGTCTTGTCCCATGCAGCTTACTCGCTAAAGGTTGGACAAATCAGCCCATAAGTATAGTACAAAGGTTCTTGGAGATTTTGGAATAATTACTTATATTAAGATAGAAGGAGACTAGCCGCAAAATCAAATTATTTTTATCTCCCTGGTCTAAAAGACAAAGAAAGTATTGTAATCGTCAAAAAATCACCTTACAAGATTTCTTCAGATTTCCACGTTTCAGGGTCCTTAGATGAAGAAAAACATGTTTTGTCAATGCCGTCAGACTGTCTGCTTGTCTTTTGGTCCCTCTGTTTAAACGTCTGTTGGCGATATAATTAAAAAAATATTTGTTGGAGGAAAACAATATTTTGCATGCGGATTATATGTTTATCTTGTTCAAAACCGAACATACTTCCGGTCAAATATATACGTTGTGAGCACATCAAAACACTAACATTTTGTGTATTTTTGGTTTACTCAGGAACTGATAAAAGTAGTATTTTGCATGTAGTTCACGTTTTTACCCTTGACGAAAATGGAACTTAACAGATACAGGCTAAATATCGTAAAAAGGACACAAATGTACAACGATCTTATATATCTTAGATAAACCAGCCATAAGTGTAAATAAGAGAATTACCGCCGTGCCTGAATGGGACTTGCAATCGGGTCTGCCAGGAGTGCTTCTGGATGCTGAAATCGCGCCAAGTTCGAATCCTATTGGCTGCATCTTTGTTATTTGCAAATTGGTGTAATCCGCATTACCAAGTCATTCCTTTTATTGTTTCAGTATTACTAAGAACGTTAACATATTTTTACCCCTATGTGATGCGCTCTTGCGAGGGAAGTTTCTTGTAAACCACTTTTTGTAATACCTACATGTTAAAGATTTCTGTAAGGGCTGTTTACTACTACGTAAGCAGCCTCTTTACGGCCGCATGCCGTAAAAGGTGTCCGTAAAGACCACGGCCTGCTAAATTGTGTGCCAAATGTCAAAGTGATGTTTGTCACCTGCTTACAGCCATACACAAAATTGGAAATAAATGACATTTATAAACAACAGTTGCAACGTCCTACTCACTCTCAATCATATTCAAACGTTATTACACAAATCTAGCGTTTTGATGAAAATAAATTACAAAAAGATAGGGATGACCTAATTGTCTGTAGGTATTACAAAAACTATTGTACAATACAAGTCCGTTAGGGCCTTTACTGCCTCGCCAGTATTATTCAACTCGCTCTTCGAGCTCGTCTCACAAACTCTCTGACTCGGTCGTAAAGGCTATCCTAACGGACTTCTACTGTAAAATACTATTACACGTTTTTGTCCAATATTTTGTTGTTTTCCTTCCTAGGCCGAAAATCATTCGTTCCATTTTCGTATGTGTGCAAGAGTTGTTCGTTTTCCGAGGCATTAAAAAAAACCTGCATCTACGTTGTTCTTGTGTGCCCCGGTATTGAATAATAATTGGTTGCTTGTTATAAAATATTATTATTAAGCTCAAACTGTAACTATTTTCCCGTTTATTTGAATTAGCCGCGTCGTGATTCTCGTTTTGACCATACTGTCGCAGTAGGTGCGCTTACTTTCTGCCCCTCGTCACTAGTCAACTTTCGTCATTTTGTCCGGATAGCTATTAACGCAAAGATGCATGCTATTATCAGCCCAAATTCTACCTTCGGGGTAAGTGCATCTGGTCCTGGTCCCGTATAGCCGTTCCTACTAGTTGTAGTGCTGGTCAGTATTACTACTCTCTTTTCTTTTTTGTGCTTCGGGAATTATAACCGTAAATCTCTGGCAAGCCCCTTGCTCTTTCGTGACGACGGTCCTCGCTATTCCTGCAGCGATCTACTTTACCCGTTGGTTGCGAGCCGATGCTCAACCATCCATTTAAGCTCTGCGGAGGAATAGCTATTTGGTTGTGCATGTAGTTATAATTTAGTAATTGATCGATTGTGCTATTTGTTCTCGAGTGAGATCCTTCAAATACTCTTCGAGCGCTATTTGTAGTACCTTAATTGAGATTGTAGCGGTGTGCCGTTAAACCGTCGCCTTTGATTAGCTCACTTCAGGTATCATCAAAGCCTTATTTGCTTTGAATTTTAAACGTACTAGTTCATTTTATTATTTGCGTTTGTAATTATACATTTAAGCGTTTTATGTATTTGCGATTCTGCTGGCCGCTTTAAGCTGTTGTTAAAGCTACCTGTATTTTAATAATATATTGTTGATTATTATATATTTTATTATTGCTACATGTGTTTTAGTTACTGCAAACTAATTTTGTGACCTGGCCATTAGTTGTATTGCATTTCAGATTATTGTGATTTTGGCTAAGCTTTGAGTTTGTGAGTTCTATTTTCTATATGGACATACTTGTTGTATTAAAAACTCATTGGCGCCTCGTTTGTAATAATTAATAAATATAATGCAGTCCCAATGGTTGAAATATTTAAATTTGGAATAAAGGCGTCATTTTGAGGGACCAAAGTGCCACTCGAGAATTTAATAAATGTATCCCAAAATCTACTCCGCCCCTCTCCAAGGGGGCCCTTGGGGCTCCGCCCCTTTCCAAGGGACCCTCGAGGCTCCGCCCCTCTCCAAGGGGGCCATCGGGGCTTTGCCCCTCTCCAAGGGCCCCTCGGGGCTCCGTCCTTCACCAAGGGGGCCCTCGGGGCTCCACCCCTCTCCAAAGAGTCCTTGAGGCTCGGCCTCGGTCGCGAAATCGAGGCGACGGCGAAATGCATGCAAACGCAAATGCCGCCGCTACCATAACCCGAGTCTGGATCGTTCTTTTTTATTATGTAGGGGATTGGTGATCCGGCAGTGCAAAAAATAGCGTATATACCTGGGGACCAAAGTGCCTTTGATCCCTTGAGTGATTATTGCTCTCGTCTAGGGCAATAAACTTCACTCGCGGGATCAAATGATGCACTTTTGTCCCTTGGTATATAATATACTATTATTTACTAGCAACATGATATTATATATTTTCGTTATAGAAACAAAATATGAAAAGCTACTCATAACTCCCAAGGGACTTGTCAAATTATTTCTCCCTCAAGCTCATGGTAATCATGCAACTACAAATAACGTCTTAGCGACCATACAATGAGGCAATCCTTGATGTTACTTACATATTCTAATTTTAAATGTCATTATGGCATTTTGAAATTTCATACCATTCTTACTAATATGCTAGTAAATAAAATATTGTATGCACCACGGGAGATATTCATGTCAACCTCAGGGAAAAACATATTCATATCTCCCTTAATGCATAAATATCTATTTCATTTACTACCAACATGATATTGTACATTTTCGCCATAGAAACAAAATATGAAAAGCTACTCATAACTCCCAAGGGACTTGCCAAATTATTTCTCCCTCAAACTCATGGTAACAATGCAACTACAATTAACGTCCTAGCAACCATACAATGAGGCAATCCTTGATGTTACTTACATATTCTAATTTTAAATTTCATTATTACATTTTGAAATTTCATACTATTTTTACGAATATGCTAGTAGATAAGATATTGTATGCACCACGGGAGATAGTAAGTAGTAAGTTTATTTTTAATATTAATATTACATGTTTCTCTTACATACATTATAAATTAAAAAAAAATTATATATCAAGAAACGTGTATAATATACGTATATATATATAAAATTAAATTAATTTGGACACATAAGCACAAGCTCGTGTGTGTCCGGTCTGTATATGAAAAAAAAAATTACATAAGAGCTGACATAGAACTATTCCCAGTGCGCATGAATACAGTTAAGTTAAGCTATCGTCGTACCAATGTTTGCAGTAATTTGAGTTTAATGAACAAGTAAGTTAATTGCTTTAATTAAGGATTTTTAGAAAAAGTAATGGGTTTACTTGAATAAATTTTGTGATTTTGCTAGCATATAGCCTTATATTATTTATTGTATTAAAGGAAATTGGAAGTAAACTGTAAAACTTCGGTCCTACATAAGTGATGAATTTTTGGGTAAGTGTTAAGTTTGTTAATTTTTTCATTTTTTCAGACGTTTGCTTATTATTAATAGCTGCCTATGCACTTAATAGATATTTATGCATTAAGGGAGATATTCATGTTCTTTACCTTTGGTTGACTTACAGACCTCGGGCCAGAGCCCTCGGTCCGTAACACATGTCAACCTCAGGGAAAAAACATATTCATATCTCCCTTAATGCATAAATATCTATTAAGTGCATAGGCAGCTATTAATAATAAGCAAACGTCTGAAAAAATGCAATAGAAGGTTTTCGAGTATATTCTTCAAACACACTGCATATGACCATAAATATTATAGACATACTCTATACCTAGTTCCTACAGTTCACGCAGATAATGCAACAAATGAACTTAAGTATCACAAATGTTCCCAACTATTTATCAATTAGATTTCATACTGTTCGTACAGAATTTACGTAAATAGTGTAGTGTCGTTTTTTGAAGATCGTACGAGGATAATCCGTTAGAAAGATTTTAGAAGGATTTTAATGTATTGATCAAGATGGTTTAATAGTGTATACCCGTAATGCATGTTAAGAACTGAAAGTGCATATTATTAAGGCGAAAATATCATATTGTTTCATTTTATTAAAAGTATCAATTGATAATAAATTTGAAATTACGCGCGTAGTCTATGACATGTGACGATTATTTAAACAAAATGCTGAAAACTCTCGTTCAGCGGCGAATGTCAACTTTCTGTTGGAAAATGATTTGGTGTTCGACAAAACCCGAACTAAAAATTTCACCCTTCTTTCCGTCTTTTTTGGTGCAGTAAGAAAACGCATTTAACTTTTTAGAAGGGGATTAAAAATAGTAATTAGCAAAAAAGGGTCTATTTTGATAGCAGTCGGGGGTGGATGCGCTCGGCTAGTCTGCATACTCAGGAAGAAGGTGCGAAGATGGCAATATTTTATTCGGGAAGCAAAGACAAACATGTTAATTGCACGAGAGTGTCGGGGGTGGAAGACAGATGGCTCGCGCAGGTGGTGTATCCTAGAGTCCCTGTATATAGTTATATAAGAGTCGGGCAAACACAAATGTCAGCCGCCATTAGTGTTCCAAAAATAAATGATGTGTTCAAGGCCGGAGTTGTTTTCCGTAGTATGTGTCACTTTGATGAATTTAATTACTTGTCAGTTTGACATTGTCAATAAATGGTAAACTTAATGCATTTACGAAAACTACACTGGTAGGTATCTACCGTTTACCGATTGGTGGTCAGCTGATTTTGCAGTAGATAGATCGGATTGAGTAATTCACGAGCGGTTTTTTGGTGATGTAGTAAACATATAACCTCTAAAAACTTGTCTTGTCGTCGAATCGAACAATATTACGTACGTCATTTAATTGTCATTGCCATAGCCACCCTTCAAATTTCCATTTTAGAGTACTGCGCATGCGCAGTGGATCGTAGCCAATCAAAAATTGAACCGCGTTTGCCCGACTCTTATCTTACTATATACAGGGACTCTAGTGTATCCGTGACAGACGGCTGGCGGCGCTAACGGCGCGAAGCAACGCTTTTTCAGGGACGGCAGGCCGGAGGAGGATTGCAGAACCACCATAAAATATCGACTAGTTGCAATAAAAGACCAATATCCGATTACTATCGCTCGCGCACGAATGCTAATTCTTGATAAGCAAAGAGTAAGTCCGGATCTTGTAGCAGCTGTTAACGAGACACATGAGGCCAATGTAAATGTTTCCGACGCCTGCCCTGTGGTGCCTCCTAGGGCATAATATGTGGGAATTTGTCGCAGTAAATTTTGGGAGCGGCTCGTTGGTTGGTTGGGGTTTATCCTCATCCACGCGCATCAGGATGGGATTTGATTTCTACGCGGCGTTGCTCTCGGGAATTAAGGTATTGTTTCCGCAGATTATCTCGCGCCCGTGCACCTATATATTTTTTTTATATATTTACGCCGTTTGTTTTAAGTTCGGGGAAAATATGTGCGCCCTTTTATACGCTTGTCTGATTATGTACTGTTTGCCGGCCGACTAAACCGCATATAAATAACGCGATCTTAAAATGCGCCCGGTTAAATATGTCCCGAATTATATGCAGCGGAATCAGGGATGGATCAACGAAACTATGTTTACGTGTTCTAGAAGCTAGTTGGGGATTAACTCCATTCTCCCTTTATACTAGAAGAGGGTACTATGGATCTGGATGTTCATTTTCTTTTGCCTTTAGTCGTGTAGCCCAGTTCTATTGATTTCAATCGTTTGATGCCATTCGTCTTATACTTCTGTAGTGTTTTTGATCCAGATAACAAAATGCAACTAGTTACCTTTTAGTAATTTTGTTTGTGGTTTCTACTCCCACATTTTGTGTTATTTGATTGCCTAAGTATGTATAGTTTTACTTACTTAATCTGGGACCTTTTGGTAGAAGGTGATTATGAGTTGAGCTTCTATGGTTTTTTCCATACTTTTTTCTACTGCTTTCCTTCGGAAATCCTCTACACGTTACTCCTCTGTTCTGCCGCTTTCCTCATTTTCCTTCTTTTTAGGGGCCTTCCGATTTTTCTTTTTCCTAACCCTCTAGCTTTATACGCTCTCTAAACTAGTTTTTCTTCTTCCACTTTTTGCACATGACCAAACTGCCGTAGCTCATTTTGCAGGGTTTTCCGATTGCTTTTCACCATGCATCAGTTGTGTTTCACTTTATCTCAAATGCTTTTCCTTCTTATCAACACTCGTCAGTATTGACAAATGAGAATTACATTTGACAAATTGTGAAACACAATTGATACATAGTGAAAAGCAATCGGAAAACCCAGTATAGTTCTCCCTTGCCGTCTTTCCTTTTATTTTTCTTACGAACAAGCCAAGCACGTCACTGCGTAAGAACCTTGGACTTCTCAAATTTAGCTAATAATGAGTTGCTTACTTTCCTAGAACAATTGTATAGATATTTAACTGTATGTATTAAGTAGTGGTTCATTTGATTTTTTATTGCTTTCAATAAATAGTGTGTATGTGCTTTGCGCAAATCAATAAGTACTACCAGATGATCGAATACTTTTATCCTCTGGGAGGCTGTGGAATTGTTTTTTTTTACTTCCTTTTACAATAAAGGAAGTATTGGATTTACCCCAAAAATTCGAAATTGAGTTTTCAACAGATCTTCACGTTTTAGAGTCTCCTGAATCCAAAAAACATATTTTTTTCATTGGTCTGTCTGTGTGCCTGTGAACAGAATATCTCAAAAACGTTAAGAGCTATGGCGTTGAAACTTCATATATAAGTTTTGTGTACTATGTAGAGGCGACAGCAAGCTTTTGAAGAAAATTGCATAACCGGAAGTAGATGTTTACTCTTGCGATTTTTAAGTTTTTTTCGATTTTTTCAAAAACGGCTGGAACGACTTCTTTCAAACTTTACATTTTTATAAAATTTTTAATGTGTATTGACGTGAGATAAGTGATTTTCCAGTTGAGTACCTCTAAAATGGGTTTATTTTGTTTTTTTCTATTTTTTGTATTAACTCCTATTTTAAGTACAACCCCTGGTATATTATTACATTTTTGAATTCAGCTTAAAATGCTTTATTTTGTACGGTCTTTTGTACCATTTGCAATTTTTAAAATTTTTGACAAATATTGAAAAATAAAAAATCAAATTTTTACCTAATTATAATATCACTGTAAAAGCTGTAAAGGAAGTTGTGTGAGTGTATCATACCAGATTTTTTACATTTATTTTGGAAGTCATGACTAAAGTTACTGTAGTAACCACTGATCACTACTATTTGCTGTGATGGTAACTCTAGCAAAATGCGAACAACGGACATAAAATTCATATACTCAAATTTATACATTTTATTTCTACAAATACTTATTTATATATCTAATAAATTATGGATCTTAAATATTTTAGTGTACTTAATGAATTCCTTTTGGAAGAACTTGCAATAGTGAACCGAAGAGTACAATTTCTTCACAAATCATGTACTGCCATCTACCGCTGACATACTGGTTATTTGTGTTAATAATAATTTGCAATTCGAAAAAGGTAGTTCAGAGCCAAAGTCCGTGGAGATCTAGAGTGATTAAAGAGAGAGCAACTAGGATAAATAGCATTTATTGTTAATTTTAATATATAAGATTAACTGATTCTATTATGGTACCATATGTACAACTAAGTAACGAAGGATGCTATGTTCTTGGGCCTGAAACTCCAAATTTCTGCAGTTCAAAACGTCGGGTGGGGCTGCAACTAAACGTGCGTTTTTAAGAGGTTTTTCGGACGGCCTCGACCTGAGCGCTAATTTCACTCGAACCTAAATAGCGGCAAGCTGAAATCAGATCAGATCAACTTAATGGCGGCTAATTTTTACTTTAAAGAGCTCGAATTGGGGGTGTTTGAATGTCTTTATACTAGTATGGAATGGACTATAAGCGTTTTACCGGCATCTTGTGAATGCGTACAAGACGGTGTTGCACCCCGCAAATCGAACCCGCTGAGTTCTCAAATCAAGCGGCCTTCAGTGCTTGGTAGCTCGGTCGGTAGGTTGGACGGAAGGCTTTTGCTATTTGCTTTGACGCGGCATCTGCCGTGAACGTCATACTAACACCTGAGACCGAATCACATACGAATGTGGCGAGCGGATTGCGGAACGGTTAGTTATCAGGGAAAAATTCTTAAGCTTGCCAGCATGCTTTCCATACGCCCTGCGGCTTAAAGACTGAGGTGTTGATTATTGGAGGAAAACGATCAAGCTTGTCAACATATTTTCCATGCACTCTGCGAATTGAAAGCGAAAATACCATCGCATATCTGTAATAGAGTTTGCCGTGTAGAGTTCCACTAACCCAGATAAAAAGAAAGGGATCAAGATTCTCAAGAACTTCAACTTCTCAGAGAGAAGCTAGTATCAGAACTTGTCTCTGTAGGCCCGAGTGTCTTGAGGATTTCCACCTCGTAAACTCAGAGCGGGACTGAACATGAGAAACTGGTCGAACTGAGAGTAATAATTGCACCTATCAAGCGGGCACTCCAGATGCTAGTTTCGCTGGAGGTTAGTGTCTTCAGATTTCCGACTGACGGCTGCTCACTTATCAGGATTAAGCGAGGCTGGTGACTGGCTGTGGGGCCTTAAGCTTTCCAGTGCTAAAGCTTACTCCCGGCTGGATATCGACTCGACTCTGAAAGAAAAGAAAAAGAGATTCTGAATTCAAGTGTCTTCAGCTACCCGGGCATCACGCTCCTATACTCGTTCATAGTCTCTTTGCAGTTTGCTTACCGAGGAGAATTAAATGGGGCAAATAGAGAGTTGTAAGAACTAGATCACCTGGTGCGATCAGCTAAATCTTGCAGGAAACAAATAACGTCATGTAACCTCATATGGAGTCCAGATGGCTTTTGTGGCGGAGTTTGCTCCGTGCAAATTAAAATTTGTGGTTAACACATTTCTAATTCAATTTGCAGAAAAGCGGAATGCCACAATATCTTTAAATTTACAATGTGTAAGGACGAAATTTTTTGTAAAAACTAAAAGTGCAATGAACCTTGCTTTACAATTATGGCCGATGGCACAAAAGAGACATTTCTTTATTGGTATTCGTTACGTAATAGTATATTACATAGCAAGATCTGTAAGAAGCATATTACGCGAGAATTGAAAAAGTTACCTACATGCCGCTTAGCGGCGAGTGCGTAATTTCACGAGTGCCTAATTGCTTTATAATTCTAGGTGTACGTTTTGTACGACCACACTGATTCCGTCAAATAAAAAGAAATGTCTTATTTATTGTCAAATACTAGGCTGCTACAGTTCCAACCGTTCCTCTCTACAATGCACCGTACAAACAAAAACTGTAAAAATATACGTAATTATAGTAACCAAAACCAGAAACCATTGTTGCTACCAACATAATAAGTCATTAAATCCCTAATCATGGAATCGGTACATTTTACACATGACTAAGCGTAAGAATACGCTTATATAGTTTGTGAGTTGTAAAATGTTGACCAATTACAGTAGTGACCTTGGAAATAATATAGTACAACTAATGAGTCCACGTTATACATCAAAATACCACTTGAGAAAATTTCTCTGCATAAACATGCTGACCATAATTTTTATCAATTTAAAGACAGACTTGTTACAATCATTACGATAGAGATGGTGTATTACGTTCTTCTATGCATATTTGTACAAAGCACCGTTAGATATACCCAGCTCGATTCGTGATTGCTGAAATTACACTAATCTTTACTGCGTTCGAGATCACGGTTTAGATGTTTACTGCAAAGTTATTCTGCAATTTTAACGAGTGTAAACTTCACTTGCGAGACATATATGGAGTCAGAGATCGAGATAAACAAATAACGGTGTTTTAATCACTGGATTCTTGCTGCAGGTATGTAACTCATTTTTTAATCAGCGCGTATTTACATTAATTACATGTAGGTTGCAGCTCCTCTTCCTTACTTTTAATAAGTCACGAAGGAAACGACCACGAATAAGTTGCTGATTAACGGCATTTATCCATTAAAACCAAAGCTTTTTATTGGAATATTACAATAATGGACATATTTTAACATAAAAATGTAATTACAGCGTTAACTCAATATCTTGTCTATGTTAAGATGAGTTTAATTAGCAGTTTAAGGCTTGATACATACTTGTGACTAGTATAATAGTAAATAGTATAAACTAAGTGATCTTATGTTGCTGTCCAAACGCAGTATGCTGCTGCTTTCATGAGATTGTGAGTTTAAAACCTAATGTAGACGACATAGTGGCATACTAGGTTATTGAAACTCGAACGCATGTTTATGTGTAACTTTGTACCAAGAAGGTTTCGCCTTCGACTTATTATGTATGATTGTAATTTTTTGCAAACGTTTACCTATGTATTGTTTCACATCATAACGAATCCGGAAAATGTATACTGCTTGAATTTTCAGTTTTTTGCCTGAGTTGATTACGTTCCGTGGAAATAACTAACTCGAAAACTTTCTCAAATGTGTACATTGGAAATTCGACATTAGAAAAACATTATGTTCAAATCATACCACTTGCAATATTTAATGCAGTAAGATCAGGCATGATATAATATCTACGTACATTAAAAATAGTAAAGGGACTATCCCGTCTGTTCCTCTTCGGTTTCTAATTTATGAATGGAACTATGTTTCTGCTTAAATGTCAATCTTGGCATCTGAGTATTAAATAACTTCTAGTTGCGTTAATAAATTAGGAACTATGCGTTTAGGCAACATAAAGCATGATGATAATTACATGGATGTGAGCACAATTTAAAGAATATTTGCACATAAATCACACAATGAATGTGTAAATAAGTAATCGGACGGAAGGTACCTGAGAGCAAGATTAAAATCGAGCACTGTAGTTAAAATGTGTTTAGGGCGAACAAGTACCAGAATTATTGACATTTATAGAAATTCAAATGGAATCGAGTATTAAGTGAATATAAATAATAAAGTGTCAGTTATTAAGTTAAAAAAATATAATAAGATAAAATAAAATCTCCAACAAGTAAATTTTCTGCTGGAGGTGGTTTTTCATGTGTAACTAATAAAATGCGGTAATCAATTTAAATGGTGTTTAATTAAATTAAGAGTTGTGAAGGTTATATCAAAAAAATATAAATTTGTACAAGAACCATAAGTAATAAAGATGGTTCGAGGTTGAGTGCAAGAATGGGTCATTGGTAGAGCTCGTCTGCTGTCGCTGGCTGAATATGTCGACTGACTACGGTATTCGCTGGTTCATGAATCTGTTGTAGTCACTATACAAGGAAGGAAAAGCCGTGCAGCTGAAGACGGTGCTGTTGCAGTCAAATACACTCGGCAGGTAATCCTGAGTTTGGAGTTCGTTGCGGTTCTTGATTTCCAGACTGCTTAGCCCAGCGGTACCTTCGGAGAGAGACCCTAAAAAAGAGAAGATCTGCGGCGTTGATGTGGTGAACTAACACACAGGTGCCTAAGGTGAGCAGTTTTTACAGTATGCAAATTAATATACTTGATTATATAAACTGTTTTATTCAGTGAAACTGAGGTTATTACGAAGCATAAACACAGTTTCACTAAAAACAACGTGAGAATATCATTTAACCAAGTTTTCATTGGATCTAATGCCAATTTAATAAAATTATTATTTTGCTCAAGTGTTGATACGCAACCCTGCTTTGAGGTATTCATATCCTTCCGAGCTATGCAATTGAAATAAAAATTTAACGATTAAACTAAAGGGCAGAAGACTTGACTATTCAATTAACTTTGTACCTAACATTTATATAAGCAATATTTTGAATAGCAGCAAAAATATAAATTAATATAAAAAATAATAATACGTCCTTTCATTGCACTACTAATAAGTTATTTACTCATAAGAAGTTATTTAGGCAAACTAAAAAACGGCAGCTCCTTTCAAAAAAATTAAGTTCAGTAGGTTTTGTACTAGGGTTGCTACACTGTTGTCCAGTTACTGTAGTCGTTGCAGTCACAATTGAGGACTGTTGACAGCCTAGTACGTAGTACTTAAAAATTGGCATATCTATTTACATACTTTATTTAACACTCTATGATTCGCTTAACAAAGACGCAATTGCAATCAGATTTAAGGAGTGGAGAATTCATACCATATAAATTAGGAATCAAGAACTTTGTAATTTAAATGCCCCGATGCGCATTACTGCAGCTGTAGTTTCAGGCTGTCTCCACGACTTTACAAAACAAATTAAACACACGGAAAAGGAAAATAAAATCAGAATGTAAAACCTGCGTGGGATTAAACTTGATATATTCAGCGAAAACATTAAACTAAAATGTCAAAAACAAAACCAATACTGAAAGCTATCCAAATGGAACACTAAAAACGAAAACCTTCGTTGGTCTAAGCCTACATGACACTGAAAGAATTAAAACATACGATAAACATATAAAGCACAGTATTTAACTAGTAAAACGGACAAGAGGAAAACGAAGGTATTGAGGACTAATGTTGAAAAGCGAGATAGAAGAAAGTACTGCAAAGCCATTTTATCTTCATTACTTAGATTTGCCTTGAAATTTAATTTTAAGGAAGCTTCAGGAGATGAAAGAATAACGGTAGTGTGTTGCATAGAGATATCTACTATTTATATCCTTTTAAAATTATAAATCATCTTCGTAATAGTACTGGTAGAGAAAGAAGCGATGTTTAAGTATACGCGGATACCTATCATCAATGCGTACCTCTTAGAGAATATCGATCACTATATCGTACTTTACCAACCCCGTGAGGAATCCAACGCAGTGAGTCCAAGAAAACCTATGCCAAGCAAATCGAAAAAAACCTAAAGATGAAGAATCAACGACTCGACCTAAACCAAGCAAGAACAGTCGCCACGTATCGTAAAGCATGGAGAAGCGTGAAGAAAGGAGATCGACATTCTGCAGCAGTCTCAGGGTATTAGCTGCGAGGTAGCCCTCCTCTAAATTCCAGCTAAGGGTCAAAGAAGAAGATATCCTCCCCCATTCCAACGAATGCTCCTTAGAAATCTATGAAGCACATTTCAACTGGATGATTGATATTACTGCATATTTGATCCTGGCGTGTAAACAGTACTTCTCTGATTCCAAGGTTGCTGCATAATGTAAACTGAGTATTGTACATTTAATTTTCCCTTCTATTATAAACTAGTTAATCACCCGAGCTACGCTTCGGTTCCCTAATTTAAGAGAGATTCATTAATATAAATTTAAAAAAGGATGCATCGGCCGGGAATCGAACCCGGCCGCCCACGTGGCAGGCGAGCATTCTACCTCTGAACCAACGATGCTTCGTTTGAATAAGGCGCTGCTATAATGTATATAATTTCTCTAGGTTTTCTTAGTTTACGAGTAGAATCAGGGTGCCCTTTGTATGGTGTACATGTTCTTGTCGGATTTGGATTTTTGGGCGCATTCAGTTTTATCGTTCTGATAAAGTTATTTATCGATGTAAATTATTTATAACAAACTTAACCATCGTCTCAATGTAAATTATTTATAACAAAACTTAACCAGCGTCTCGATGTACCTTACCTATGTTGTAAATGCTGTCTGACACAATGTATAATATTTCTCTTTATTTTCAATCATTACTTTTTAAAGCGAGAAGCAATGGAAACACGAGCTCTAGAACACGAACATCAGGCGACTGGGAAGCGAGAGACGCCGTCAGCCCTAATCAAACTCACTATATATACTTTTCAAACACTTAACTATTACAAAGATGCCACAAAAGGTTTCAATTTATTAATTTTAATATGTTGAAACGCTCGCTATTAATATTGAAATTTTATATTATTGTGAAATATATATAATGAAATGTATAAAGCTCACGATTTAGCTCTATTTGCAGTGCAAAATATTTAACCAAGTTAGTAAAGCACAGAGTTAAGATATTTTATATAACTGCAATTTTAAACAATAATAAAAGTATTAAATGCATTGGTAATAAGATGCGAGAAGCAGTAATTAGTCGGATAAAGGCACGCAATAGCAAAGCTTATTTCAGAGGGTTTGAATTTGGCTTTTGAATAAAGTAATATACTAAAATGATAGGTTTGTGCATATGTTGAGCCAGACCAAACGAAAGTAATTGACACAAAAGATTGTTATGTGCATATAAATGAGCGTAGTTATCAATGAAAGCAAAGGACAGTGAAAATTGTGAGCAAGCTGAAGGCTAGATGAAGACAAAGATAAGCTACAAAATTTGCAAATAGCAATCCTGAAAATGGGGAACTCAAAATCAGTGCGTTAATAATTAAAAACAGAGTGCAAAAGAGCAGAGAAGTGAAATTAAAAACGTTTGTGAGTGCAACGATAAAGAACAATACTAGTTATAAGCAAGAGACAATATTTTAGATTTAAGAAAATGTTAAATTTTTAATTTATGTAATCAAACTTTACTCCATTTGTGGTTAATATTATCAAAACTAATTTGCAATTAATAGTAGAAGAACAACGTATCATAGCAACCTGATGCTTTTTTGTTATTAACGGGAGAACAATATAAATAGAAATTAATGTATCTTGTCGAATTAGTGCTCCAATTTTAGTGATGTTGTTTAATAATAAAAAAGTATTTTACCACATAAAAATTACCCAGTTTTATTAATCAAGTGTTCATCCAGCTGTGGAAGTGTTTGTGGCAGTTTCC
This sequence comes from Agriotes lineatus, assembly GCA_940337035.1. Taxonomy (NCBI): domain Eukaryota; kingdom Metazoa; phylum Arthropoda; class Insecta; order Coleoptera; family Elateridae; genus Agriotes; species Agriotes lineatus. The sequence goes on from OW679195.1 coordinate 152,689,175, forward strand.
GCCACGATAGAATTAAATTTGCAAAACTGATCTTCGAGTGGACATCGGCAGCCGACCATCTGAAACTTCCGAGGGTCATTTCCAGTCAAGTTAAGCATAGAAACCCAGAGGTTAGCAGTCGGGGGCATTAGCGGGGTCTGCAAAAACGTCGCAGTCAAGATCTGCGGCCAGGAAAACGGAGCCCGAGGCAGAAAACCGGGAGCGTCATCTGCGACCAGCATAGAATCGAACTTTACGAGGTAGGATAGATCTGTAAATTGAGGGTCAGCGTACGGGAAAGCAATTAAAATCCAAGATTAAACCTTGCCAAAGAGGCCTATCGCTTTTCCAAAAGTCCAGCTAAGCCATAAGGGTCCGTAAAAGCCTTGGCGTCAGTGAATTTTGTGAAATTGGCCAGAATGAAGCATCATAAACAAATGAATGTTGGCGTGGGTTCTACGTCATCCGGAGAATAACGAAGGCGAGGGTTTAGTTGCCAAGCTGAATATTCTAATTAATTACCTGATGTTTTCTCGCAAAATTTCACGATTTTAAACGTTCAAATACACACTGTACGTACAAACCATTTTTTTGTGTTCGTCTGTCAATTTATGAGGTTGTGAATTATCTACTAAAAACGAGCAAATGAGCTACGTTGAGACAAATAACCTAAAATTGAGAATATAGTCCATTTCAGAACTTAACCCTGAGATAAGCAGTTTTCGTGTTTGCCGTGAGCTAAGCGTATTAGATATTGCAGTTAAATAAGATAGAAAGAGGGGCAATTAAGCATTTTATTTGTGCAATTATTACATTCCATTTTAACCAGCCTTAAATTACTGACAGGCAAAGTGAGCACGGTATAAAAAATTAAACTGAGAATTGTGTATGGATTTGCCCTAGTTTTAACTTACATTAATTTTCTAAATTAAAGATAGCCTTTACAGTCAGTCATATTCATCGCAATAAATATATATTATGCCTGCCTAGGTGCCTGTCTGCGTGTATCACGTTTTCATCAGCACCGATCGGGATCAGTTCGTCCGCCATCGGTCCTGTCGACAGCGTGTACCTTATAACGCACAGATAAGCAAATCTTCGGAAATTTAACGGAGCACTTAAAGCGTCTTGCTAATAATTGGATTCCGGCTAGGAGCATAGGCTCAAATCACACCGCCTGCGATTGTTTTCTTTTTTGTTAAGAATTAATCTAATTTGCATTACTAAGGGTTTACTTTTACTGCTTCAGTATTACTAGAAACACGAAAATATTTTTACCTACTTTTTCGACAATTTTGAACCGTCCAAACTTTATTCGATCTAGCAAAAGTGGCTTTTCTTAAGTAACGACGTTAAAAACATAATCTTTTGTAACTTTTTTATCTTAAATTCAATTTTTAAAATGTAAAAAGTAACGCCCCCTACGTGATGGGCCCAAAACTAGTTATGTTAAATTTGATGCATTGAAATTACAGTTACATTTACGGTATAAATTCACGTGAACTAACTTTTAAAAGTCACACCAAGCAGGTAAGAGAAAAGGGCATCGAAAAGAAGCGCTTTGGCGGAGCGCTCTCGGGAATCTCTAATTCGGGAAATTTGGGGCAGGCAACGCGAAACTATTATTAATCTGGGAAAAGTTTGCGAGTCGGGGGATAGGCGATACCGCGCTAATTACAAGTATTGCTTCGCACCCGCATCGGGGCATGAAATCCTAAGCTGCTTGTCGGCCATAAGTCGGTGACGGCGGGCGCAAGTGTTGGATTACACTCGCCAATTACAGGAAGCGTGCCGGGAATTAGCGACAGCGATCGCTGCCTTGATTGACGGCTCTCTCCCTTCTGTTCCAGACTTATCAATAATTCACCCGAGGGGTATTACCGTTATACTTTCTTATGCTTATTTATTGCTCTGCTAATATTTTCTTCCATTCCGATGCTCCTGATAACACTTTTTAGTTAATTGTCACTATTAACAACAATTTAATTTGTTGTTAAATTAAGCTTTAAATTACAGTTTACCAAATTATACTTTTACAGAATTATACTAATAAAAACAAAGTAAATCCCGTGCAAATTATTTTAGGTTTTACACAACGATTATGTACAAAAATAGTTTAAACTGCTGGAATGTTTGGATACCTAATTGTGAACTAAACAAAATTACGTACTTAACATGAGCATCTCCTAAACGCCAAGAATAGAAATTTGGCTAAATTAAATAAAATGTTCGTTATCTCAAGTGCTGCTATTATCTATATTTAAATCCTAGATTTTTATTTAATTTTGACTACAGGGTGAAAAAACGAATTCCATTATTTTTCTGGCCACAAAGCCTTGTTGACAGTGTTCAAATACCTCTTTGGCTTCCTGACATTTAAACAACATATTCATAAACAGTTGACGTCAACCGTAACTACCATTTTACAATTAATCAATATTTTTACACATTCGATGCAGTAAAATGACTAGAAAATTGTTAGTTTTCAGAGACCCTTAAAGAAAAAAGTTGCTTTGTAGTTATAAAAGGTATTTGCAGAAAGACTAGTTTTGCAATTCCTCTTTCAGTTTCATTTTGGAGAAATAAAGAAAACTGATATTTATGAATTTGATTTTTGACGTCTCAAAGCGTCAAATACAAAATTTACTGGAGGCAGCTTGCTTGATGGTTTGATATTCGAAAGCAGTCTAGAATTTATAGGAAATGTTAAAAAAATATGTCGACCAAAAATAATATAATACTTGGTGAGTTAAGCATTTTACAGCGCTCGCTTTTATTAAAGCAATTCGCGTTGTTAAAATTAAAATCTCGCGGTGTAAAATGTAACCTACTGCACTTGTAATATAAATAACTATTTCAGGATTTATCATTCGTTTTTAATATTTCAAGATATCTATGTTAATTTGTTTGATCAAGTTCTCTTACAACTATGTAGCACGGATCCTCTTACTTTTACTAAATGAACACAAGCAAAACAGAGAACATCGTTTTAAAAGATTTTTTTTCGTCTGACAAAATCATACGAATACATATACATATAAAATAACAAATATGAACACCGAGACTGTAGGTAATCCTGGAAGTGTAAAATTGGCGGAACTATTAAAAAAGCGTAATAATGCAATATAAAATAAAATCCCTCTTTTGACTCAAAACAGAGATAACAATAAAAATATGTATATAAATATATTTAAAAATAGATGTATTATGATAGAGCAATGCACTTGTCATAAAATTATAAAATATTTGCCCAAAAGCTGGCTACGTCTATTGCATCCCCTTTAGCGGATATCAAATCTTCCATCGTGTATGTTGCGTTGCAATTTGAACATTGTATGAAATGTTGTGTGGTCTGCAGTTCTCCGCATTCACATTGAGTTTGCTCTCGTGTCAAGAAACGCCACTTATGCAAGTTGTCTTTAGACCGTCCAACAACGCTACGCAGTCTATTCAGTGGTTTCCATATGATCCACCGTTCCTTCCAACCTGATGGTAAGTTTACAGATGGTTCCATCCATTCGAGAAGATGGTCAGTTTTGTTTATCGAAATTTCGATTCTAGCTTTACCTGATTTTTGTGTAAGATTAGTGAAGGTACGTAGGAAACCTTTTCTCGATTTTAAACGAGATTCTGGTGGATGGTAACCAAATAATAGGTCGACGTGTTATTCAACATCTTTTATCGTTCGTTGTTTGCAGTTTGTACACATTATTAAGCAACACTTGGTAGTGTACCGTATCGTATGCAGCCGTAAGGTCAATACCCCTGTAATATTTCGAGTTTCAAAACCATCTTCGATATATTATGTTACGTTGAGGACTTGTGCTGCACAACTTTTACCAGGGCGAAAACCAGCGTGTTGAGGTATAAGTAGTGGTTCAATAGTTTCCATTAATCTATTAAGAAATATTCTTTCGAATACTTTGTAGAGATGACATAAGAGGGAGATTGGTCCGTAGCTTTTCGAGTCAGACGGATCTTTCCCAGGTTTCAGTATTGGTATCACTTGGGACTTTTTTCATATCTTCGGGATTTGACACCTTATTAAACAATTATTGAAGAGTTGTAAGAGCCAGTGCTGCGTGTTTTTACTACTTGATTTGTTCTACTATTATATTATCTAAACCAGCTGCTTTACCCTATTTAGATTGCCTGATGGCGTTCTCTAACTCAGCTATATCAAATAGTCTGCATAGGTAGTTGTTTTCGCCTTGTACATCCCTCACAATTTTGAATTTCTTAAGACGGTGATCCGCTTTACCATTCACTAACAGCTGATGCGCTATTCGGTCAGCAGCAACATTAGCATACAGGTGACAAGTAGTTGGGTCACTATTAAGACGTTTAAGCAGCCTGCCTCCATGATTTCTTATTGCCTCTAGACATATCCATCTCTTCCATCACTTTGATCCAAAGATCGCGTTTGGACTCAGCAACCAATAACATCAGCTCTCTACCTGCTTGAATGGTGACGTTGTGAAAAGGATCTTTGTCAAAGGAAATTAGCTATTCGTTGATTTTAGCAGCAGATTCAGGAGTTAATCCTTGAACTTATTTTGTTCGACAGCCACGTGGTATTGACAGCCTGAAGGAGAATCGTATAGCATCCGTAAATTGTTGATACGATTCGGTAATTGGACTGATGTCTCTGATCGCCCTACGGACTCGCATGATTGCCAAACAATATATCTCCTGTAAACAGAAATGATTATTTGAAAATCAAGAACCCACTAGTTGCATTATATATGAGAATATCCCTTATGCAAATTTAGTTGGGCGTTTTCCATGGTAACGGCGAAAATTGATAATCGGAAATTTACCGGAAAATTTCCGCTTATGTCACTGTCATCACAAAAAAAACCGTAAACTATTAGGACTTAGATATTAGTTTCGTAATTTTTTTAATAAAAATGTTTTCTTTACTGTTTTTTTTTTCATTCGTGATATTCTCTGTCAAAATATAACGCGTGCTTTAAAAAATTTCCTTGGAAATATTTCAAGCACTTGTTATATTTCTACTGATAATATCCCTCTACAAATACATTTTGGGATGTGGTTTCAGCAGAATGGAGCGGAAAGTCGGACATGTTGTAAGTGAAATGTCTTGTATAAAATAAAAGAGAAATTATGGTTGCTGGACTGGTCAAAAAGGTCAATAGACCTCGTAGCTCATGTGATCAACTACTTTCCGACAACATACAAAAACGTTAATAAATTTAATAACTAGATCGGGAATCGGAAATGTATGGCGGACATTAAGATTACTTTGAACATAATCTACAGATTTTAATTTAGATTTTAAACCTGGGTAACTAGTCTACTCACTAAGAGTAACGCTTACTGAGAAGGTAGTTTTGAGGAATTCTGTACATCTATAAACCACCATAGTTTCTTCACCTACTTTATCTACTATTTAATTATCGATTACTTTATATATCTGTGTGGATCCTAATCGTTATGAAGCAAATTTCATGTAGTGTGAGAATATGTAATAATGCCATTGGCGGCTCGAGTAGAATTTTGATGGTAGAGCCAACCGAATGTAAAATGAATTTTCCATCCCCTCACAGACAAAGACAGGTTCAGATATCCCGAGATTCAAATATTTCGAATACGAACTGGCAAAACTTTACAGGTTAGTAAAAGATGATGGAGTGAATCCAATATGTTTCTTTCATTTTTCGTTTACATGTATAATTTGACCAATAAAATTGTATCTCTGCGGTTTGAGATCCATAGATGCATGCGCGATGGACGTAAGTTATTTCAAGATACGCAATAATTTGATGGATTATGGGAATAATAAAATGATAACCGTAATTATTTAACGAAAACCTCAACGTGCAACGTCTATTCTGTCGGAATTGTACACACGGCATTCCGAATATGCTCCCCGGACGCGGCGCGGCCTTTCGTCATCTAAACTTGATGAAGTCACCTACCGTACGTCTAAATTATATAAGCATCTATATTACTAACTCGAGACCTGAGTCAGACTGCTTGAGTGCCTACGCGGATGTGGTTTCCATTGAATTGTGATATATCCTATCTTTTTACCTACTTCTTGGCCGCTCTACAAAGGTAAAAAAAGGTTCAGAGTCATTTCAATTCCCGCAACTGAGGGCGGGCTACTATAGGAACCTTGCATCCCTCTTCAGCCAAAAAACGGGAATTATAGGATGGGTGAGAGAAAGGAGAGGTGGAGAATGGAAAAGAGGCCAGGAACGGTGGAGAAGTACTGTCCCGGTATTCGCCTCAGAGAAGGTACTCTGTTGACTTAGAAAAACAATCTAAAAACCTAAATCAGATCAGACGGCCACGTGAATCGAACCCGCGACCTCCCGAATATTCGCCACTCTATCCGCGCTGCAGTCTATAAACTGTTTATATTCATAAAATAAAAATTAGTCGTGCTTTGCTTAAGCTTGAAAATGTGAAGATTGGTGAAGAATAAGTACAAAAAAATGTTTTATTTCAGAATAAAAACTTCTTGAATAATTGGTTTGTTAAGGTAGAGTCATGGCGCCTTGACCCTTTATAGCCAACCGCTACTGAATAATGCTATTCTATTAAGACAACTAGATTAACCCCCTCGTCCAAAGACGAACCTTCAGCCTTTTTGTTTCTACCACTTTAAGCTTTTCCTCTACGCTGGGCGGTGCGCCTTCTTTTCGCGTTATTGATTATTTAGATCAGTTCCTGTATTAAAATGAATAACAGCCAAACTAAGCATTTCGCAAAAAATTGCAGTCGATAAAAATCTTAAGGCGCCTTAACAACTCGGTCAGAAAGGCTGCGTAACACACAAGCCTATCGTTGTAAATATTATAAAGTGGACAGGACGACATAAGGGGCAAGCCCGATCGAGGCCAAAGCAAGTGCGGTTGGTGGTGATTCAGTGTGACGGATGCAAGTAGCTGCACTAGTTTTTATTTATATCATACTATTTGGCGTCTTCACTTAATGGTTCATAATGCGAAATAGAAATATGTACGTACAAGTATAGCGTCAGTGTTTCAAAATATTTGAAATAAGAGTAAAAAAAATGTTACCCAAAATGTTTCCCTCGAGGTTGCATAGGAAGAACAGAATATGACAAACTTCTTAAACTACTGCTGTTGTCTGACAAAATTTTTGACATTCGTCAGAAATGTCGTTGTACTTCCTTTTTATAGTCTTCAGTCTTTTGCTGCGTTGTCGTAGCTTTCTATTGCTTCCTATATCTAATTCTTACTAAAAAAAGTGTCTTCATTTAGAAATTGTCTTACTTGAACAAAGTATCTCCAGCACAGTAAGTTGAGCAACTGCAACGTCATTACTATTATACTCTATGTGACATTAGCGACTCTTATGAAAATTCCAATGCAAACTGAATTTAATTTCTTTTACACTAGAGAACTTAATTAGTTTAGAGGGTGTAGCTTTATCTAATGGCATCGAGGCGTAAATTTATCTGAATGTACTTAGAATGCAGAAGTAGAGGGGCCTTGGTGGGTCGGTGAAACACTAGACTAGGCGAGAGTTCCACTCCCGGCCCGGATATTCCGGTTCCACTTAGTCAGTGTAGCCGTTAAGTGACGTTCGCATTCAATCATTTCAAAGTTTTTTAATTTAGTTTCCGATGATAAACAAATATTTTTATTAATAAAACAAATATAAATATTCCGGAAGAACCTCTTACATTATTACATAGGAATAACGATGTAACAATATAATCTAACAGGAATACAACAAAAGATTATTAAGTTCTTGTTAATTATCTATTTTCGGCTATAACAAAAAGAACACACTAAAGATAATTATTATTCTAATACTATTGTAACGTTAATCCCAGTAGCAAATTTGTCTAAAGCATTAGTATTATGCCAGAAATTTGTATGGCGCTTATTCCGTTACTATCTGAGATTACATCGGCCTAACGCTCGAAAAAGCGATAAGAAGACGTCCACCAGCGGTGCACCAAGTCGCGTACAAGCATGCACCTCGCCGTCCCCAACGGGAACCATTCTACCTGGAGCCACTGCACAGATAACACGGTCCAACAAGTATAAAGGCAACTTTCGAATACATTTCAATCACTTGAGTGTTCGGACTTGAGTCCCTGAACTTCCCTCCTTCTAATACTTTTCTGATCTAACTCTATCTTGTGACAGGTTTCTGTCTTGAAGGGTATCCCAACCGAACCTCATCTAAGTCCATCTTTGTGTTCCTCCTGAACCTAACATAGCTTAACCTTGTGTCGGAAAGCCCGACTTCTTAAGCGTTTCTTGAAACAAACCCGACATCCACTAAATTAATTTCACTGGCACAAATATAATCTGTCTCAAACCCGTCGTTCGAAGCACAGAATCTACAAGGCAGCAGACCTACATGGACTCGTGCTAGAAGCAGTAACCGACCAAACGTGTGTGGTATTTGGGTTGCGGACTGATCAGGGACCCAGAACACGAAAGACCAGAAAAAACTGTATTTTTATATTAATGTAAGTACATAACATTTTCTTAAATTAACGATATTTTGTATATATGGATAAACATATTATACAGTTTATTTCTACATTGTGTTATCCCTGCAATTATATATTTGGGGACCCATGGCATTTGAGTTTTACCCGAAGCAAAATCAGTTTAAAACTTCTTCTTCTTCTTTAGTAGCCTTTTTCCGTCTACTCCTGGAGATAAGCCTCCCCTTGTCTTTTCCATTCTGATCTATCCCTTGCCACTTGCTGCTACCCTCTTTCCAATTTCCCTTTCACATCGTCTATCCATCTTCTCTGTGGACGTCCAACACCTCTTTTGTGTCTTCTAGGGCGCCAGTTTAGTATATGTTTAGTCCACTTTATATCGTCTTGTTTGGCGACATGACCCACCCAACTCCATTTCAAAGTGGCTACTCTTTTCATGACATCCTACACTTTTGTCTTACTTCGTATCTCTTCATTTCTGATGTGGTCTCTGAGATTTACTCTTAACATGATTCTTTCTATCGCTCTTTGGGTTGTTCTGAGTCTATTTGCTTTAAAACTAAATGCCGCGAATTTTGGCCAAGTTTAAAACAAGCAATTAAAAATTCCGATACCAGCCAGAAGCATTACACTATATTACACTATAGGTGCTTTAACTAATTATTTATGCCACATCTATTATCAAATACAAACAATAGCATTAAATATCATATATTTTATTAGAAAATAGAAACAGAATTAACTCTACTAGCTTCATACGTAATAAAATCGATAAAAAGAAACTATAGCCTGGAAGAAAGAGGATATAATGTAAATCGAAATTTTTCATCACAAATTGCAGACATTTTAGCAAATTGTACACGTATTTATTGCCGTTATTTAGAAGTGTTGATTATTTTATTGTTAATTCTAATTTCATTTTTCTGCGTAATATCCATTATTGTACTGCTATTGTAGTTAAAAAGCTACCCAGTAAGTGTTAACTCTCAGGTCGGTTTATGAGAAATTTAGTTTCAGCTGTGTTCTTGTATTTATCCAACATAAAACATGGAATGCCATTTAATTGTGTATATATTTTTGCTTCTGGTTTCTTCTTTCTTATATTTCACTTGGTCAAAAAGATATTTTTATGCTCATATCTTTCTTAAAATCATTTATCAGTTGCTTGACTGTGAGCAATTGTTGATACATTATAGAGATCTAACATTTACTATTGCTATGCACAGCAGCGCCTCCACCAAATGCATGGACTGATAATAAAATTTCGTAGCTACAAGCTAACTAAACGTTAAACACTTTCATGGCTAGTGGATACATTCTTTATAACTGACTGTTTAGAGTTCTAAGATTGCTTTAAATTCACACATATTTTGAAATAAGTATAATTTTAATTACGGTTAATTAAGTATTGTACAATTACATCTGTTTTGTTAAACTTGAATGTTCTGTTTCAGAAACATACCACCAGTTTATCTATCGGCAAATTTTTCTAATTCAAAAACGTTGATTGCGTCTATATATATAGAACAATTACTTCTTATTAGAGCAACTTATTCATTATAAATTACAAGATTAAATGAGTATAAAGGAAAATAAAATTTGGTATATTTATATTATACGAACTAGAGATATGTTTACTTTACCTGGTTTAACTGGATCATTAAAATAAGCTACACAAAAGTAATTTGAGTAATTGGTGTGACTTTCATTTATAAAAATGTGTTTCCAAATATACCTTAAACTTGCTATATGCTACCATTTGCAAAGCATTGAGTGTGTTTTCTTTAAAGTAGGTACCAATATATTCGACTATTACTACCACTCCACCGCTATTACTTTTTATCCTTTATTATTCGCTTACAAGGGATTTGAATTGATGGTAGCGCAACACGAAATGGAAAACACAAGATAAAGGGGGAACTGGTGTATAAAATTTTAATATCGTTTTATGTGTCCCTAATTGTGCGAGTTTGTATACTCCTTCATTCGTTTTCTCGATGGTATGAAACAATAACTACAGCACATACGTTCCAGCATATACGTCTCACCACATATGAACAATAAATCTATCTAATGTAATGAATGTTATATTCAGCAATTACTGCAATTTGTGGCATTACTCTGAAATTACGATTTTGTTTAAGTGTTTAACATAGTACAGCTTTATATCCCAAGGGTAACCTACTTGTCTATTCTTCAACATAAAGTTGACGATTTACAACCAAACTTGTTACAATTCAAGTATAGAGCGTTGCGCCATATTTTACATACATAATTGGCAATTGGGAACTACAAGTCAATTAGAGTAAAACAAACTGCCGATACTGAAGCCAATTATGCCAAGCTTACGCTGTTAACATTAAACGCTTATTTATAAGCAATTTTTGACTTCCATCATGCAACAATAGGGTACCTGTTAATATTTGCTGAGTTGTTCCTATTTCATTTTCTCTGCCGACAGTTATTACGAATTGCCACACATCCATTTACCGTGGTGTGTCATTCATCATTGACCGACGTGCTGCAAATAAATAAATAAATCCTGGTCGAGGTTTTCCGAGTTATGTCTGTGGTCGTAATCCGCGGTCCCACGTTCGAGCAGACCGCAGCGATTGTTTGTTCCGATTCACGATCTTCCAACAATGGAACAACAGCCCTTATTTCACAAGCCAACGCCCGCTTCCCCTGCTTTTAGCGCCGTTAACATCAAATTGCACCCATACTTTTATTAAAGAGCTTGGCTGATTCGAATTGCCAGTTATTATCAAGCTAATTGCCGGTTTCTTCCTCCCATTTCCTCCATGCGTTTAATTTGTTATTTTAAAATTGCAGTTACGTTAAGTTAAAATTTGCAGGGTGAGAGGGAGAGAAATGGGAAATTATATAACAACCACCATTTAACGATTTACACTAATTACACAATTAGACAATAGTAAATCGTATTAAGCAAAGTATCATTGTAATGTCTATAAGGATTTTATTGGTTTGGAGTTTATGCAGTAAAACAGAGAAAAAAAATTGATATAGTTACATGTAATACAACATTATGGAAAAATCGATAATTTCCAAAAATAGCAGAGCTAGGACGTGAACCACATTTTTTAAATGGCCCACTTTATACAGTTTTGTCTCCTCTTTTCATCGGCACAGAATTTTTGTTGCGCATGAATTTGTTTACAAAAAACAAAAACTGAATATCAGATGACTAGAGACCCTGTATAAAAAGTAAGATAAGCGATGGGACACGTGGAACCCGTCTCCAAGGGCACATTGGTCAATCGCTATGTTCCCCAAAGGATTTTTCAAGATGCTATTTATTCATTTATTTAAACTGCTGCCAACAGTGCTAAAGCACTAAAATTAGGCTACAGTGTAATTACTACAAGCATAACAAAAAACAATATGACGTCATATAATTGCATAAATTAAATTTTGATTTAAATATATTCGTACCTAATATACTCCTGCATTTGAACAATTTAAGAAAGTAAATGTAAATATTTGTAGAAATGTAAAAAATAACATACCATACCGAATTGACAAAAACTTAAAAAGTAAATAAAAACTTAAAAATAAAAAGTTAAAACAATTTCCATTTCTAATTAGTGGGGTAACCCTACACTGCTGCGCCGGTGGAATACAATCATGCTTAAATGTTTTTATGTTTCCATTGAAGATGTCAATTTCTTGGGACAGTAAGTTAGCTATACTGCAAGTTACATATAAAGGTGAGTGGCGTAGGATATTGGTTCTTGGTGTATCCAAGTAAAAATAAGCTCGAAAGCGTGAAGTTACTCTAGTTACAAGAAAATTTAGTTGCATTAGAATTGTGGGGCAACAATCAATTTTGGAATGTACTACTCGATGTAAAAATATTAAAGATGAAATATAACGACGCGTTTCTAAAGACTGCAGTTTATATTCGTCAAGCAACTGAGCATATGAAGGTGTTATTAAAGGGTATATACCCGTTGATTTGTAATGCAAAAACCGTATGAAACGCTCTGGATTCTTTCTACTTGAACTTTGTAGACAGTATACGTTGGCGACCATATAATTGCAGAGTATTCTAATCCCGAATATGAGTTATAAAGTTTTACTAAGATTGAATTATTTTTAAAGTTAAAACTGTTGGGTATCAGGAATTCCAACATTTTAAAAGATTTGTTTACTGTGTTGTTTATATGATTGGAAAATGTGGGTGAGCTATCAAACGTAACGCCTAAATCCACTACTTCATTTTTAACTGAAAGTGCAGTAGTATTCGTGTTATACGTAAATCTAATTATGTTTCTCTTTCTAGTATATGTTAGTATGAAGCATTTATTGTTTTTTTTTGTTATATTTTTATTATGCAATCTGTTAATAACTAACAATAGGCACAAATAATGGATGATAACATGGCATGCGAGGGAAGTTCTTCAATGAGTACAACCCTATATGAAGGTGATTGGAGTGCCGAATTCCTATTCTAATTCCAATTATACATGTATGTATATACATTTAGAGTATATTATTATTAATATTACCTGACTATTTTTACTTAACTACTTCTATATGGTAAGTCTAATGGCGTTGTGATTTTTAGTCTTCTGGTTTGTTCACTGTTACCTAATAGGTTTAGAGCTAATGGATTTGGGTGTGTTTCTAGTCGTCTTATGTATGTTTCACTGCACTGCACAATCACTTCATTGACTGTCGGCACTTGCAGATCCCTGTAGATGTCTTTGTTGGATACGAAAAATGGAGCAATTAGAGTTGGTTGCTGTTCCCCAGAGCTGTATACCATATGTACACTAATAGTTTATTACGAAGTGATAGCTGAGATTTCCTCCCAAGGAGCCAGTAGTGTTTTTGGAATTTTATCCCGAGTTGCTTGCGTTTATTCCATATAATTATGAGCCTTCCAAGGAAGTCGTTGATCAAGGTGCATTCCTAAATATTTGAGGCTGTCAACTGTAGGTATTATTTTATTATGCATTGTTACTGGTGGTGATTGCCCTTTGCATTTTGTAAATACTATATGGTTAGATTTCGCTTCGTTAATTTTGATGCGCCATTTTTTTGCCCATTGCTCTATTTCATTTAAGTTTTGCTGCAAAAGCGTAGTTGCTGTAATGGGATATTTGTTTTTAGCGAGAAAGGCAGTGTCATCTGCAAAGGTAGATGTAGTTACGTTGGGATTTGTTGGTAGGTCTGCTGTCTGATGAGATTGGATGTAATTTGGTGACTTCTGCTTCGTGTCTTACTCTAAAATACCTTTCGCCAAGATATGATTTAAGGAGAGTGAACATAGAGTTGGGTAAGTTTCTTTTCAGCTTGAAGAGTAGTCCTTGATGCCATACTTTGTCAAATGCTTGACTGACATCAAGGAATGTCGCTGCGCAGTAACTTTTTTCTTCAAAGGTTTGGTTTATAATGTTCACGACACGATGCACTTGTTCTATCGTGGAGTGATGCCTTCTAAACCCAAATTGGTGGTCCGGGACCAGGTTTTTTGCAGATACGATGGCGCTTAGTCTCGTTGCTAGTATTTTTTCTATAATTTTTGACATTATCGGCAGTAAACTAATTGGACGATATGAAGTGGGGTCGTTTGGTGGCTTGCCTGGCTTGTTGATGAGTATAATCGCAGCCACTTTACATTGGGCTGGAAAGTGTTTTAACCGTAGCGCTGCATTTATTAGGTACGTCAACATAGTTATGCCCTTGTGTGGCAATTGTTTCATTATCTGTCCCGTGATTAAGTCAAACCCTGGAGTCTTTTTCGGGTTCAAGTCATTTTGGATAATGTTTTTAACTTCTTTAGGTGTGGGTTTTTTTATTGTTTCACCGGGCTGTTGTGGAGTTAGGAGGAATGCAAGGATATGTTCCTCGTCTCTTTCATCTGCTGTTGGTAACCCTTGGAACACATTCTTCAAATACTTTGCAAATGTTTCTTCCTTCTCTTTGTCTGGTTTGGCCCAACTGTTATCTGTTTTTCCGATGGGCGGTATTTGCTTTTTAGGTTGGTTAAATTTTTTGGTTGCCTTCCACAAGGCATAATTTGAGTCCACGGGTGGTGTTAGATTTTCTAGATACTCTTGCAAGGAGTTATTTTTGAGTTCAACTAAGTATTCCTTTAATTGTCTCGCCGATCGGTTGTAGTTTGTTTTACCTACAGGGTGTCTAGTGTTTTGCCAATTTTTTCTTAGACGTCGTTTTTCTGATATTTTGTCTCGAATGTTCTGAGGACAGTAGATTTGTTTTTGCTTTTGTTTTACGATCGGTGTATCTTCCCAGGCAGCTTCTTGGTTCAGGGTGGTAAAGGTTTGTAGTTGGAGTTCAAGATCATCAACTGTGTTTAAAGATACCGGGAGATTTACTTTTTCATTTATTTTTTCTCTGAAACTATTCCAGTCGGTTTTGTGGTTGTGTAGTCTAGCTGGTTTTTCTTTCTCTTGTATGCTGGAGAAGATCATGGCTATTACTGGTGAATGATCTGAATCGATGTCGCCATTTGATTCTATTGTTAGATATCCCGGAGCAAAACCCTTAGTAACAAGCCCTCCAAATTAAAAATGGCCTATCTATTTAAAAAGGCCCTTTGGAATGCCAATGGAGTTACAAATCACAAGTATGAGATTGAAACATTTCTAACGCTCAACAAAATAGACATTTTATTAATCTCAGAATCCCACTTAACCTCAAATACTAGCTTTATCATACCGCGGTATACTATTTACAAGGCAGCTCACCCGGAAGCAGAAAGGAAAGCTCGTGCAGGAGCGGCAGTTCTAATAAGATCCGGAATAAAATATCACCTTGTAAGTAAAGTCGAAAAACCTGAACTGCAAGCAACTAGCGTCGTGATTAAAGACTGGATTGGGCCGATCACAATATCGGCCGCATATTGTCCACCTAATTACACAGTAAATAAGTAACCTAGGAAACAGATTTCTAGCTGGCGGAGACTTTAATGCGAAGCACACTAGCTGGGGATCAAGACTCACAGCACCAGGAAGAGGTAGAGTACTCTACCAGGTGATGCAAGAACTAAACTTGGGTCACCTATCAACATACAAACCAACCTACTGGCCAACAAACAATAGAAAGATCCCTGATTGCCTGGATTTATTGATATTAAAGAATAATTTATTTTCTTGACTCCATTTATAAATCTTGTCAACATCATTTTGTAATGCCTGACTATGATTGGTAGATTCAACCACCTTCCACAATTTAAGATCGTCCGCGAACAATGCGTACTCCGAATTTTCAATGACAATAGGCAAGTCGTTAATGAATAAGAGAAACAACAGAGGTCCTAAATTGGCACCTTGAGGTACACCGGATGCTGCATTGTATTCCTTCGAAACATAACTTTTATAGACGACACATTTTCTCCTGTTTCTAAGATAAGAACTAAAAAATAAAATTAAATTGTTAGAAAATTCTAAGTGGTGTAATTTTTTTTAGTAAAATAGTGTGATTTAGTTTGTCAAATGCCTTGGCAAAGTCGGTGTATATAACATCGATTTGTAAGTTATCGTCTAAAGTCTTAGATATTTTTTGTGTAAAGGGATACAAATTCCTAACGGTCGAGCGATTTGGCATGAACCCATGCTGCGTATTAGATAGTTGTGATCTTACATAATAAAATACTTTTTTGTATAAAATGGTTTCAAATACCTTTGATATTGATTGAAGTATAGATATGGGTCTGTAGTTAAGTAGATTGGTTTTATCACCACTCTTGTAAACCGGACACACTTTTGCAATTTTCCATTTACGATATCAGGATAAGTATGAGTTTGCAAAGAAAGATTAAATAAAGTTGTCATAGGAGAAGCTAGAAACTCCGAGCACGTCTTATATATGTAAATGGGAATTCCATCAAAACCAACAGCTGTTTTGGGTTTGAGAGAACACAAAACTAGTATCGTCTCTTCCACAGTTATATGGTCAATGCCAAAGCTACCCCCATTGTACATTTCCTCCGAGTCCATATCTATATCTTCCTGAGTGTACACAGAGTGAAAATTATCTGCAAATGCTTCAGTTGTCTCTGCATAGTTATTAAAGTATGTACCATTAACATGCATATTATCATCAACTGATTTTGTTTTTTGTTTATTTTTAATAAATGACCAAAAATGTTCAGGTGCAGTCAGAATGGACTTTCGGCAGATGCACAAAATTTTTTATGTGCAGTATTTATGTCTCTTTTAACCTTTTTCCTAACCTCCACGTAAACACAACGAAGTCCGTTATCATACTGCTTTTTCTTACATTTTCTGTGCAAACGATTTTTCCTTTTCATATCTTTAACAATAGAAGGCGTAAACCATGGAGGATATCTGTGTTTTAATGGTCTAGATTTAGAAACGGAGACACTAAAAACCAAATCAAATAATTCATAGAATTTCTCAACAGCTAAGTTAACATTTGCAAAATTGTCTAAAATATGCCAATTTGTTTGATGTAACCTATGATAGAGCTCAAGAAAATTTGCTCTTTTATAGATATACTAGCTGCTACCCGCGATTTCGTTCGCGCGAGGTTCGTTATTTGTGTATTAAATAATGACTAATTATTTTCTATCATCCCATCCCATCCCATCCTATCCCGTCCCCGTCTCTTTCTCCGTCTCCGTCTCCGTACCGTTGCATCCCATCCCTTCCCGTCCCGTCCCGTCCCCCCCCTTCCATCCCATTCCTCCCCTTTCCGTCCCGTCCCGTTCCGTCCAGCCCCGTCCCGCCCCGTACCGTCCAGTCCCGTCCCGTCCCTTCCCTTTCCTTTCATCCCGTCCCGCCCCGTACCGTCCAGTCCCGTCCCGTCCCTTCCCTTTCCTTTCATCCCGTCCCGTCCCGTCCTCTCCCCTTACATCCCATCCCTTCCCTTTCCGTCCCGTCCCTTCCCTTATCTCATGTCCACCGCCTTGGACTTAAAAAAATGCCATTTTCGCAATCAACGTCCCAAAAAACCTAAATAACGACACCCATATCGTATTTAGGCTTATTTACCCCATTTCACCCCCTAAGGGGTTGATTTTCGGAAAATCACGAAATACTTGTTTGCTTATTTGTTTTTAGGAGTACTCCTACGAAGTTTCAAGTCGAAATGTCTATTTAATATTATTTCTCCATACAAAATTGGAACCCCCATTTTACCCCTTTAGGGGTTGAATTTTCAAATATCCTTCCTTATTCCTTGTATTCATGATAAAGGGAACCTCTGTGCAACATTTCAGCTTTCTAGGTCCAAGGGTTTGGGCTGGGCGTTGATGAGTGAGTGAGTGAGTGAGTCAGGACTTTCAGTTTTATATACACTGACCGGCAAAATTACATATATTTTTTTAATGCCGTGTTTTTGTCAATAAAAGTTAATGCTACAACTTTTGTATCTACAAATTGCCAACAAATATATTTAATGATCAAGTAGTTAGCTGAAAAAATTGTTTTTGTCATTTGAAAACAATTCTCATACTGTTTTGTATAGGTACTGTTATAGAATACTTTCAAAAATCAAGTTTTTCTGTACGTTAATTTGCATTGCTTTTGTTTATCGGAAAGACTCAGTTTTAAGTTCCTTCGCTATTTTAAGTCTGCTTTTGTTTTTTGTATTCCCTTCTTATGGGTTGTTTTGAATTATGCCAGTGCTAAGTCGCGATAATGCAATTAGAGCGACAGTGTTGCTGGAAGGAGGAAAAAAGCAAAATGATGTTGCATTACAGCTAAGAGTTAATCAGTCTACAATTTCTCGACTTCAAAGACGACTTAGAGAGACTGGAAATGTCGGTAGAAGACGAGGGCAAGGTCGCAAGCGCGTGTCGTCGACTGTAGATGACCGTTTCTTGCTATTAAGTTCTTTACGGAATCGCACTCTTACAGCTCCAGAACTGCAAAACAACCTTGAGACCACAAGAGGGATAAGAATAAGTGAGAGAACAGTGAGGAAAAGGTTAGCAGAAGAAAACCTTCACGCTAGACGACCTGGAATGTGTCCCATTCTGTCCAGACGGCATCGGCGACTCGATTAGCTTTCGCTCGTCAGTATGTAAACTGGAGAATAGAGGATTGGGAAAAAGTTCTGTTCACAGATGAATCACGGTTTCCTTTGAAGGGTGCTGATGGTCGTCAGAGAGTGTGGAGAAGAACTGGCCAACGTTAAGCTGAATGTGCGATTACCGAGAAGGACAGATTTGGGGGGCATTTCTTTGAGTGGTTCTACAGACCTTGTTGTGTTTGATAGACCAAGTGTAACAGCTCATTCGTATATCGAAGATATTCTGCAAGACCATATAGTACCGTTTGCATTTGGTATCGACGACGATTTCTTATTAATGCAGGATAATGCTCGCGCACATATTGTTCAGATTACTAGGGACTACTTAAATGCTGTTGGAATTAACACATTAGATTGGCCAGCCTGTAGCCCCGACTTAAATCCCATAGAGCATCTATGGAATGAGCTCAAGAGGCGATTGCATGCTCGAAGACCACGGCCTGCTTCGTTAAATGAGCTACATCAGCTCCTGCAAGAAGAGTGGGAGAATCTGCAGCAAGATTTCATCAGGAATCTTATTGGCAGTATGCCGCGACGTCTTCAAGCCGTGATCCAAGCTCGAGGAAAACATACAAGATATTGAGGCAAGCAAAATTAATTACACGAGTTTCCCTTGTTCTAGATGTGATAATTCATATTTATTAACATTTTCAGAAACTGTAACACACTGTAGAATGTGGACGCTACTGGGGAATTAGTTAGAGAGTATTGTTCTCCAAGCTCCTTTCTTTGGTCTTACAGACATGTATTAGTGGTAAATGGGAATTTTTCAATAAAATATTATAAAAAAAATATAGGTTAATTTTGCCGGTCAGTGTATATAGATTGCTCACCGGCAAGGTATTTTCAGGTTTTACTCTGGTGCAGTGTAAAGAATATTCAAGAGATGGATGCAGTACATCTTCTTGAACAAAAGGAGTATTGCATTTAACAACATCAACATGTATGTTGGACAATACAAAATCCAATATCCTACCCATCGAATTGCTTACATTATTATGTTGCGTTAGGCTAAAAAAATTTATAAAACTCAAATAGTCGTTCTGAAGTAAATTATACCTAATGTTAGTACTATAGAGACGTTATCTCAGATTGCGATAAACTTAAGCAAGCTCCATGATAGGTTTTATTACAGGTATTACATTTTATTTTTGTACTAGTTCATTGATGATGTCATTGCCAAACTAACTTTTACATCCAACTGTTAAACAGCCAGCATTAAACTGAAATTTGTAAACAATAAGGAATAAACCCTGATTTATCAGTCGCACAATGAAAATTCCACTTGTTATTGCAGTAAAAATTACAAACGTCAAATGACATTAATCATTTCCACGGCTTACTAAATTGTTTGACAAACGTCAAATTCCAAAGTGGCGTTTTTCACTCAATTCAGCGGGAAGTGATCATTTCAACCCTTATAAATTCATAACAAGTTTTTGAATTCCAGATAATCATGGAGATTGGTTCGAACCAATCCGCATTGATCACTTGTATTTCCCGTCTCTAATCTTAATATACACGGTCTCTACGGATAACCATACTCTTATAAACTATTGTTTTTATTTTGAACAGGCTATAAATGTAAGAGTTGGATAATCATCTGTCTAAATTCGTAATCCTCGTTAGCCTTGTTGTTATTCGAGACGGTTCAAGCGCTAAAACCCCACGATTACCAAAGCCGGATTAAGGAGGGACTAGGTTTTTTTTGGCTTTTGTAATATGTTAGAATCAAACCCACATTTTGTAGTCTTAAACCAGATGTTTTAGCAATGAGCCACATTCTTTCCTTAATAAAATGGTAATGCATAATTAAGTTGTTTTTGAATGGAGGATTTTAGGAATCCACAAAGAATGCATAACCAACTAATTTTTACCCTTTTTCCACACAAAATTATACTGATGTAAAGGAACTACCTCTATTACCTGCTTTTTCAAAATATCCAAATGGTTTTCAAAGTGTTGGTGAGTGATAAACTCTGTATTGAGGTAACCCCAAATAAAGAGGTGTTAGGCATGGAAACCTCACAGGCCAGTGTATTATGGACATAAGCGGCTAAGCCAAATCTCCGGTAAATTCGTGAATTGGCGGATTTATGTAGTGATATGGTTTGAACATCCATCTTGTTGGAAGCAAACATCGGTGGTAACTTAAAATCCAATGAATGTTTTGACTTAAAATCTGACTTAGAGAAGTGTGCCATAACATTCCTGTATGTCATATTTGGCTAGCCATACAGAAGTGATATAATAATGGAATTTTGGGTAGACAATAGATTTGTACAAAACTAACAACACAAGAATTAAAATACCTTTACCAACTCATATGAGGTAACCAAGTGCGCAAGGCAGGTCTGTAGTCTTTCACCAACACTTTTAAAAAAAATAATGGACAAGGCCCTCAAGAAGTGGACAAGAAAAGCTAAACATATGGAGCTGGTAATTAGTAATAAAACTCCGTAGACCTTCTATTTTGCAAACGATTCGGTTGTAGTAGCAAAATATAACGACCTCAATATGTATAGTAAGAAAACTGTTGGAAAAATGTGAGAAAGAACATGAGGAAGTCTTATAGTATAAAGTGAACAGCAATAATATGGGCATATAGTACCTAGATGGAGCAAAAATATGTAAATACCTGGGAGTTATTTTCCACAAACATAGGGATAGTAATAATGAAATATTAGCTAGAATTATCAACGGAAATAGAAAACGATCAGATGCCTGCATTCGATATTATGGGATAAAGTGTAAATGTAGAACAACAAAATGCAGCCAATCACTACATATGGATTTGAAGTCTGGGACATGAGTAAAAAAATGCAAATTAATAGCGACAACAATAAACTTCTTAAAAAGAAGGCATAAAAAACTCATCAGTAAGAAAATGTATTGAGGTTGAAACAAATAATCGAAAAAAATTATGAGAAGCAACTGCTCTAGTTTGGATATACAAAAAGAATGGACGACAATAAATTGCTAAGAAAAATTTGAAAATATGCACCTGGAGAGAGAAAGAAGAGGGCTCGACCTAAACATAGTTCGAAGAATGACAATGATGAGGCGATGAAGGCAATACGCTTTAAAGTAGGCCATGCGAAAGCGTTATAGCTAGGAACGGAGAAACGGTCAGAATGGTAGAAGATCCGTTATGTACGTTATGTATTTATATAATATATTTTGATCGAAAGGTAGTGCCTTAATATTCTATTAAATAATATATCATGCCAAAACTCCAGTATAAATGCAAAATTTTGCTTTTCTAAGATACGTCTAAACTTTGGATTAGAAGCATGAACTTAATTTGCTTCGAAAATTGCTTTAAATATTGCTTAAAATTATCTTCCATAGCGTATAGAGCCAAAATAGCACTTGCTTCATTCTTATCATATTTCCTCCGCAAATTTTTACGTAAAACCTTTCACTTGCGATTACATTAGGACACATCTGATTAAACGTATTACCAATTTCACACCACTTAATTGGTAAAATTCAATATACCGGGGTTACCTAGGTGGGCAATCCTTTGAGGATTCTCGGGAGCAGGGAATACAATGGCGATAGTCCCGACCCTCCAGGGCAAGTGGGGCTTTTGGGAGATAAGTGGCTGCTTCCCTTATTTATTTATAAACAGTTACAGTGCATATTATACTCTTATGCCATTAAGGACGTTCAAAATACACGCTCAAAAGCTGCAACTAATCTAAACAAGCTAGAGAAGCGCAGCATCTTTGAACCGAGAATTCCTTCCCCCCCCCCCCCCCTCCCAAAGTCTCAGGGGAACGCTCATCTGGGTGAACCTGGTATAATGAACTATTACCACTTAATTAAACATATTTTTTGTTATAATTTTAGTTGTAAATTCGGGCTGAGTTGAATACAAACGTGTCCTTATTAAAGAAATTCAGTAGTGAGCTTGTCACAGGTTGTATCTTTTAAATAAAGTTTTCTCACAATTGTACAAAACAAACTATCCTACTATCCTTGCAGTTTAGAAATTAAAAATTAGTGCAAAAGTAACTAGGCCAAAACCAACACGGTTTTTCTATATTTAAAATAAATTCACTTAGACTTCTTCTAAATCCCCTTACACTATACCCACTGTATAGTGACTGCCGTATTTTAGAAGACAAAGTCAATCTTTTTTTAATAATGTTATAGTGTTTATCTCTTGACGTAAATACGCTCCGATGTACTTATGGGGGAGTATATACGAATATACCTACTCATCCTGTATGTAGGTTTTCAACACTTTGCACTAACCTTAGTTCTGGAGTGAGAACAGATGCAGAAACAATATCGTCAGGTGGTATGGTAAAACGTCTGCAATTTAAATTTTTATTTAGTATTCGTAAAGCAATTTACTATGTTTATTAAAACTACAGTAGAGGTTTAAGACAAACAGTTAGATTCGCTAGTTTGCTTGCAAGTACTAAAAATTAGGTTAAGAGGTTAGAGTAATGAAAAATGAAACGTTTCCTCCTACAATTGCTCTGCAGCACCAAGCAAATCCTGCATTGTGATTCCGTCGCCCAGCGCACTTGCAATAAATTCGTTGTAGAAATGTTAAGAAATATATGTCGCCGCTAGCAAGTAAAGCAAAATGTAACAAATTGCTGCGAGATAAAATTATTCCATAGTTTATAGAATCCTGCAGAGTTTTCGTGTTGTGATTCAATTAACTTGTCGAAGTTGGTTGAAATAGGCTTTATAAAATTATAGTTAACACAAATCTTGTATTATAAATAACGACGTTAACGATATGACACTTGCGTAAGTTGCAAATACTACAAGAACGCGTTTTTCTTCAGTATATCTATTTCACATTAAGCGCTCCAAAATTCAATAAAAGATTTAGTTGAATAATTACATATATATTTAATGGCCTTTACACATACTACATTAAATCATTTAGAGATAAAAGATTGGTTCAAGTGGTTAGATCTAAGTATTTCAAACATACGTATCAGTGAACATAAAATAGCAAACTAGTTTACACTATTATGATGAAGGTACGGACTATGAGTAATACCTATTGAAGAGTCGTTGCCGTTAATTTTATTAAATATTATTGAAAACACTACACACTACATAATAAATCCCCTAGTTGAAGTTGCAAGTGAATACAACAAAACATTAACGATCGTTAGAAAACAGGGTAACTAAACTTTCAGGTTTACCGTTGGTATAAATTGATCAAATGCAACATCTTTCTCTGATGCATATGCACATATTAACAGTTTGCATTTTATTAACTGTGAGAATACTTGAAATAATTACCACATAATTAGTACCTACTACATGGAGCAGGAAGAAAGAGTAATTCAAATGGTAGGTATCTACGTCCAGTAGCAGGATATACAATATACATACTATACAAAACCAAAAACTTTTTAATGAAAGATAAAGCTAGTTTTATTGGAAGAGGTAATACTCAACAAAAATTCTGTAAGAGGCTTTACCCAGAACTTTCCTTGCCCAAATTAGATCAATTTGCAAATTTAAAAAAATTTATCCCGCTGGAGTTTGAACCCGCCGCATCTGCATAGCGATCGTAACCTTATCAAGCCTCTCTTGAACAGAACGGTCTTATTTTTGAGACGTTTTTACTCTTTTGTGACATTATCCTGTACCGGTTGAGTACTACTTTCGACAAATGTAAAGCCTACCCTATGTGAAAGTTATTACTTCCTTCTATTTCAAAATTAACCCAAAAATAAACAAAATTTCATGTTTTTAAGGTGTTCACCCGGTATATATTTGTATGAAATTGTACTGGTTTCATGCGAGGTAGATATATAATATGTATGCAAAATATCGTCTTCCTACAACAAATAGTTTTTGAGTATACTGCCAACAGACCGACAGACAGACGGAATTAAGAAATCCTCCTTTTCGTCCTCTAGCGACCTTGAAACTTGAAGACCTGAAGAAATCTCGGAATCAGAACTGGAATCTGCAACTTTGCTTTAATTCAACCCACCTTGTATTTCTTGCCATTTTTTGATATCCCGATGAAACTCGAAGTTAAGTAGCCCCTGTATAGTGCTAAAAATGGAATTTCACAAAACTATTATTGCTGTAGACAGTTGGTACATAGATATTCGTATTTTTTTAGGTATAGCATAATTTTACAAGAAAATACCGAAATTACAATCACGTATCAAGAAGAAATAGTTTCCATATAAGTAAAAATCTAAATACTTTTTAATTTGAAATTGCTGTGCTATCTAACTACATTTCGTTTTAAACAACTATAGCTTTGAAAATATTGATGTAGGTTGAGGTAATTTATTTCGGTGTAATTTGTTTATATTAGGTGCCAACTTAATATACATAACATTTCGTAAAGTAAAGAATATACAATGGTCTATGCTCTTTGGCCATAGTGTGTTAAGTTCTGAATAGATATTTTAGTTCTTTGAAGTTTTCTATTGAACCTTTTAATTTATACGCAAGCTATCTGAACATTGTGAAAAAAAAAGAATTAGGTGTCTACAATTCTGTAAGTTCATATTTAACCCTATTTTTACTAACAACTTTTTCTAATAAAATTTTACCCCATCTTTAAAAATAGTCAAATTTAATTGTTTTGCTTCACACTGTATATTATTTAAGGAGACGTGGTTGGTGTTATTTCCAGTTTCCAAAAATGCAATAGCTTTCTACGGAAATAATCTTTTGAGAAAATTCCCTTTGCAGCCCTGTCTGGCCACAATAAATATGCAAACATGAAAAAGTAGAGAGTGAACCTAAGTATATCATCGAACAACTTAATTATGTAAAATGTACAACAATGATATAAATATAACACGAAGATACTTATACGCAGTGATAGCGTAGACAGAAGCTACCATTTGCTAGAAATCTGATTGGAAATTTCTTGTTAAAGGATGCGGAATTCAACTGATTGGAACAGTTGTTGAAATACCAGGAGTTTAAAAATATAAAAGCTCTTATTTTCAAAGTTCCTACTCATGTTATTCGCGTGCTTTGATGTTACAGATACATGTAAGTAGACCGAAATAATTACTGAAATATTCGAATATAATTAAAAAAAAGAACGAAGGACACAAAGCGTTGCTAATGACATTTATTTATTGTGTTAAACACTCAATATAGTTGTCATGGAAAACTAACTTAATGTTTTTAGGTGAATATTGTAATATTATATTTGTTATACCTCTTTCCTACCATTTTCTAGGCGTTTATTCATGAAATGTTCCACAGCACTAGCAGCGACCTCTGGAACCATGGTGGTTTTGGATTGTGATTCTGGAGACTTCTCTTCAAATAGATTTAAAGTCTTACGTGGAGATTTTGATAAAAAATAAGAAATTTGAAGTTTCTACAAGTTGCCATTGCACTTGTGTCTTCCTCTTTTCCCTGCTGCCAACTATTTATCTTTTACTATACTCGCCATAAAGCTACTTTCACTAAGATTAGCCGAGGTAAAATTCAAAAATTTACTGTAAATGCAATCATTAAAAGGTATCTTATCTGCCGACAGATTACATACTTAATTTTATAATTAATGTTGATTATAGCAAGAAATCGTATGTAAAAGTAATTATCAGTGCAGTTGCGTGAATGATCGACTTCGACCAATACAATTCTATAGTTTATATTTTAACTTTTAGAAAGTGTTGTTAGAAGACACCAATAACTACAAGAGCGAACGTTCCCTACAAGATATGATACGTCAGGTTTAATTCTGTGGTGAAAAGGCAAAAGGGTATAAGTCAAAAATGATCATTTTACAGGAACATCAAACTATTTTGCTGGAGATTTGAGAACATTTCATTCTTTTCGCTCTCAATCAAAAGAATCAAGTCGATTTATTGACTACAGCTTGCTTTGCTATTGATTCTAAAACTATTTGCACTAGAAAATAAATAAATACGGATCTTATACCTTATTGCATTTCCTTTTATTCATTTTATGAAATAGCAAAAGGGTATAAGTTGACATATAGCTTTTTGCAATTTCCTGGAATATGTATTTTCTGATAAATAATTACTATGACAGAACAGCATATGTAGACATAAAGAATATGTGGTTTCGAGTTCGAATAATATGAGGTTATGTGTAAACTTACCGGTTACGTTCTTGTTACAGCACTCCTGCAAAACTTTGTACGCACGAGAGTGTGTGTCCATTTTGGCACTTATTCATTAAACTACACAATAATAACTAATAATAACACTGGAAAACTGGACCGCTAAAACACGCTATTGCACCTGGATGGAAATGCATTCGTAGTATAAGTGTACATAAGTTAATTGTTTCCAACATATGCGGAAAGGTATGAAATGGCAAAAGGGTATAAGTTAACATATGCTGTTCTGGCGTTGCAGATAACATTACGAAAAGGTTTGACTCGGGGTATTAGTACACATGTATCTATTTGCCATTGACTAAATTTATTTTTTATCAATTTTTAGTGAATTTTCAGGGAATAAGTCTACATATCCCATTTAGAAAACTTGCTGTAGCAATGCGGTTCTGGTATGTAGACTTATATCCTCTTGTATTTAGATGCCCGATATTGCTCTCAACACTTGGCATCAATAAAATAAAAAATTAGATAAGGCGACTTATATACCCTTATACCTTTTTGCCACAGAAGTAATATAGGTGACACGTGTCTCCCAACGCTACTAACAGAGTTATTCCAGAATTACTTAAAAACACTATGTCAATAGGAAGATATCATTATCATTACTCATTATAAAAAAAACGACAATGAAATATAATTAGAACTTTCCTAACCACATGAACTCAATGTTTGTAATAATGTCAATGTATAAAAAACAAACAAGCAAATTATTCGATCGAATTACTAATTATACAAAACGGTATCATATTTTGATTGGCGCGAGTATACAGAACCAATTGAATAAACAATAAATTCGAAGTTTGTTAATGGATGTTTTATTTCATTATCTTCTCGTCATTTTGTATGTTTTCATTAAAATATGAAATCAATAATCAAAATAAAGCAC
Organism: Agriotes lineatus; assembly: GCA_940337035.1. NCBI lineage: Eukaryota > Metazoa > Arthropoda > Insecta > Coleoptera > Elateridae > Agriotes > Agriotes lineatus. The sequence continues at coordinate 152,716,670 of OW679195.1, forward strand.
TGACGGATCGATCATTAGATAGTAATTTTAAAGTACCCTATTAGTAATGAGTTATTGCCAGTAAGTCTAAAAGTAACAAATGTTACCTTAAATTTACATCGTTATCGCCAGAAATAGACAAAAAAGATGAGTTCTATCTGAAGAGCAAGCTTTAAGAGAGTATTCCGTTGCAAACCTTTGAAGCGAAGTGAGCACGCTACTTCAAAATTTATGTCTATTTTCAGAAAGAATATTCATTCGAGGATTTTTCGAGATACGACCACCAGGGCACGGTCTATTAAAAGGAGACGGGCAGCTATTCTGATATCTGGAAGTGAAAATGCAATAACTGTCAGTGTTTCAAGCAATATTGCAAGCGGGCTGCACCGGCGTGGAAAATCATACATGACATGCATATCCATGGCAACCCGCGACACTCCGCCAGATATGAATATTTCATAGAATACATTTTCATACTTTATTGAACGTGTCACCTCCGATTACGAACAATATACCTGTCCTGCGTTATATTTTCCGTCTACCAGAGCAAAACACCGCCGAGATAAGTAGAAAGGCTTCCGTTATACGCGGAATCCATAGCCCGCTTCGATGTGTCTACAAACTGCGTCGTTATTAAATCCTGGAACTGAAGGCTTTTCTTGCTTTACAAACGCTATAAATGCGGCCGTCAATCATTGGCCGCATTGACAGAAGCATCGGTAACATATGATTAGTTCAGGAGAGCTTGTAATTAAAATAGATAAACCGATCTTTCATCCACTATAAAGCCTATAATTTACCTTTAGCACTAATAGGCAGCAAGGAAATAGAAGTCATCTCTGTGCTATTATTCCTGGTTCTCCAGACGTTATTATGTTGTGTTATTATCAATCTTTCTCGTTGCTTCGTGTGCTGCTGTTGGCTTCTTTGTGTAACTGTCAGTCGGCGATGCGCGTAAAGACCAATACGCTTACCACTTTTTATGCAAACGAGAGAATATTAGCATACAACTGTGTATGAATTGCAGCTGTGCGATGTGATTTTTGTAGGCATTTTGTTGGAAAATAGCGCTAAGTACCAGCATCATACAATTAATTAGCGTATTGACGTACTGGAAAAACGACATGTTTTGGATTGCGGATAACAGGAAGTTCACTGTAATGGTTATGTCCAATTAAATTTATTAATATAATTGTTGCCGTAATTTAGACCTGCTTTACTTCATCCAAATTTGGTGATGAACCAATTAATATTTTTATAATTATATTGGCCGTATGTTAATAAATAAATTATTTGAAATGAGCTTTATAGCGGTAATAAAATCGCTAAATGTAAATAAATATGTAAAATAAAATTAGTACTACGAAATAAAAATTTGACTGATTTTGGATTGCGCTTTTGTATAATTAATTGTTTTTCTATTCGTGTCGTTCAAGTCGAAAACCTAAAAGGTAAATTTCAAATTTAAGAAATCTTCGGCGAAGCCAAAAAATTATAATAGAAAGTACTTATACAATTTAATTTATATCGAATATGGAAGTAACTACGATATTTATAAAAAATTAAATCCAGCTAATTTTAATAACTGGAAATTTTTCAAAAATAACAATTTTTTTTATATTTAGAACATAAACTGCACTGCTGTATGGACTCGGTACAAATATTGCATAGAGGAATGCTAAATGTTTTGATCAAATTGCCTGAAAACTGCAACACAATGAATTTTAGTTGGTTTTGAATTAAGGTATTATGTAGCATTCAATTATTGAAGAGCGAGTAATCAACATATTGAACTTTGTTATAGTTTGTGATGGAATTACCACAAATGGGGAGGAAAGGACTAAAAAGTCTTATAACCTGGAATGTTATATTTTTGCAAAATTTTTACCTTCCACTTCTATGTATAACGAGGGGTTTCGTATTTCAGCAAGAAAAAGATCGAAAATAATGCGACACATTCTAATTTTGTATCTAATCCGTAGGCAAGCTAGGATTTAATTGTCATATTTAAAATGAAGGACGAGAATTAGTGTCAAAATTAAAACCCTTGAATCTTGTTCAGTTCTTTTACGTAAAATAACTATTTTGATTTAAAATTCCACAAATAATTAAGTCTGTACTTGTACACATTTAATACAGATATATAATCTTCCAGCAAGGTATTTAGCGAAGTTGTATTAAGAACGGTAAGGACATTTTACCGATTGAAGACAATTGTCTGAGATCGTTAATTCCTTTATCTTCATCGGTGTTGTTACAGACTCTTAACCAAATTAATTTTAGTATCGTTAAGAGCTTCATTACCGCACTTAGTGCGGTAATGGATAGATATTACCGCACTATTTTTATATAAAAAAATACATCGAACCAGAGTTTATTAATGACCGCCTCGTTTTGGCAATCAAACTCGTTTGGTTAAGATGCTCAATCAAATTTGTATCGTTAATATCTATAACGTTCGTGATGCTTTTGACGTTTTTTGCACGACAGAAATATATTTTTCTTCAAACGTCAGTAAAATGTGACAGACAGTTGTGGCACTGTAAGTCTATGTCAAATAGTTTTTGCGTTAGTATGTATCAAAACTGCCGCAAAACCTACCCTGCCAACCTCGAATTTTTACTTACCGTTCTAGAACGGTAAACATAACTTACTGATTTGGCAACAAAGGCGGTAACTAAGTAAAATCGTTCTATCGTGCCAAAAAATATATATTTCCTTACATAATCCAATAACTCATAACTATACAATCGCAATTTCAGAAACGACGTCAAAGAATATATCAAACAAGAAGCGCACTTAAATATGACGTAACTAAAACGCAAATGTACAAATAGAAATAAAATAGGGTGTGGAAAGGATAACCTTGAAAAGCGCATGTGAAAGATGGAACATGAGTATTAACGAATGTTCCATTCACATAAGTTTTTTTATGGCCTTTCCACACGTTTGTTTCATATTATTTATTATTCTTACGACGAACTCACGAATTCTGCAAAAAAATTAGTTTACCAATTTGAGATTTATCAAAAAAATATTGGTATTTGTCAGTTTTACCCAATCAGTATATTGATCACATTAGAGTGCAGAAAGTGAATAATTTCTGCACCGTAGTAGGAAAAACTTTTGAAGTCATAGGACGAGATCTTCTTTTGATGCTGTTTAATGCGTTTTTTAAATTAGTTAATTATTACTTCTAATGGCCGAGGAAGAAGATTTTTAGTATTACTATTAATTATGTAATTACTAAAGAATGCGTGTAAATAGTAAATAATTTCACTTTCATTCTAAGGTCCAGTCACATGTTGTGGACATAATTCATTTTGCAATTGATTGCCATATAATTCAAGAAGAAAATGTTGAAGAATTTCCCAACACTTTTTCTCAGACCTCTCAGAAGAAAATTATATTTAAAACTAGCTTAACACGTCCATCATAAAACGGGAGAGGGCAGTTTTGGCTATGTTTGTCTTTCCCCTTCTACAATCTTCAGCTTTTCTTGAACTACCACTTTAAGCCTTGGCTTTAGGCTCGATAATGCACTTACTTTTTGGATATTTTTCCAGTCTCTCATCATTTTAACCACCCATTTCCTGTGATCGTGTGGTTCAATTAAAATGAATAGTTTCGTTTTGGTTCATTAATTGCACCAGGATAAGTTGAAATACCCAGGATCCGTTCACTCAAATGTATAAACACAGGAATAACACATGCAGAAATAAACAGTATATTGTGGTTAACTATTGTACATGATAAATCTTAATTAACATAAAACTGTTATGTACATAAGTATTATAAAAGAAGACTTCTTTCTGGTAATTTGATTTACGTTCTGGTTGTTCTGAATGGTCTGCAGCCCACGATCCACATCTGCTCAGGCAGTTGCTGCCTCGGGAACGAACCCAGGTAAGGTCACTGGCCTATAGTTTTACCGCGCCGCGGCCCCGAACGATGGTTCTGAAATAGATTATAGCCGAAATCCGTGCCGAAAAGATGGCGTTGTTTACGTTTTGTGGCCTGAAAAATATTGTCAAATACAATGAATAAAGGGCCGGTGGCATTTGCATTCGGTGGAATACCAAGAAGGCGTCGTCAGACTAGAGCGTTCCGGTTGCAGGTATGCTAGGTTTATAGTGAATAAGATTAAATTGATCTAGAGGATATCGGTTAATGCCGGCTTTTAAAGAAACGCTCAACGAGTCAAGGCATCCTTCAAAGATGAGCCAGGTCAGGTTCAAGGGGATAGATCGACGAGTCGGGTCCTTCGTCAGAGATGAACCGGGTCAGGGTCAGGACGTAACTCAAGAAGTGGGGTCGTCCGTCAAAGATAAACCAGATCAGGTCCTCCGACAGAATGAGCCGGGTCAGGAGCCGGTGGTGGCTCAAGGACTCGGGCCCTCCGTCAGAGATGAGCCAGGTCAGGAAGATATTAAGAAACGGGCTACACCCCTGGAGAGGGGAGGCTAGAGCTGGTCATCAGGTTGTCAAGTGTCTTGAAATGGTTGCGCTTTCTGAGCCCTCGTTGTCGGTGCTTCGTGCTAGATAAAATAGAGTGGGAACGGCGCCAAGAGTGCGTGTCTGCGCATCGCGGCTTTGAGTAGGGTTATCGGGAATCCGCGCGGTCGGAAGATGCATGCGTTGATTGTAACTGAATCAACGCCGTACAAATGTCTTGCATCATATTTATGCTTGTTATTGGCAATAACGTTACAATGGAAACAATGGTATCAAACACTATCTTACGATTAACATTCAAAAACAACAGCCATGTTCGGAATTATCAGAAATTCAAATTGAAAATCAACTGAAGTGCCATATTAAAATGCAAACCAACCAGTATCCAAATGCAAATCAATTCAAGTATTGAAAATCAAGACTCGTAGTCCTAAGTCGTGTTCCAGTGTGAGAAGTAAGGGATCAATGCAAAGAACCACGAAGAGATCCAAAATAACAACGCTAAACGCTGGTTTGCACGGAGTCGGGCCTGGAAAACCTCATTTCGGTCGAGAGTAAAGTCCTACGTAAAACTTATATTCCTAATACTTACTTCATTGATTTTCATAAAAATTTAAGTTTAAGATATGTGGCTAAGAGCTAGAAGCACCCAATTGCTATGCAGAAAAAATCGCAATACAAAGTGTTCCATAATCAACTTCCGAACCTAGATTGGCACTTATAGGGATTTCTATATCATCCAAGACGCCTACTTGATAGGTTGTTTGGATTAACTTCAGGGCGATTTCAAAGATCGAAAAATGTTTGCTAACCAGGAACAACATTTTGATTTCCCTGATGTGAACATATTACAGTATTTGTATAATATATTATTGAGGTCTCTATTGTATACTATTATATGTGCTTATTTAATTCAATATCAAGTTTTTAATTTATTACAAATTATTGTTAAATATTATTGCAATTGTATGAGTACTCTTACTCAGGGTTGGTTCGCCAAAATCTAGTAAGTTTGTAGTTGTTATTTTCTTTATTTGAATTGAATTTTATAAAAGTCGCTTGCTGTCAAACTATTAATTAAATACCGTGATCATTGACACTTTCAAACCAATATGACAAAATAAAAATTCTTTACAATGTTGTATGACCCAATAATGTTATGATAAGTATTCACTGATATTGTAATAAACCTTTCTAATTGTCTTTTATTTTAGATAACTTCAACAGATCTTTGTATTCACCCACCTGAGTTCTTTGTACTGTAGAACAGCTCCAACTCATCTTGGTATGCTTCTCCCTTACTATCCAAACTGCTGAACACCTCAGCTAACACACACTGGTCACCAACAAACCGCCCCCAACTCGTTACAACCCAAGAAGCTGGCAGACATCCGTTCCTTCTCGAACCCCAACCCAGCTGTCACTCTTGCAACCTTCCTGCGTCCAATTCCTCCTTGGTAAGTATACTTCCAATTTAGATAATAAATTAACTGTGTCCTTCCTTAGCTCCTTGTATCTCCATACACGTCGCCAGCATCCAGCACAATCTGTAACCTCCAACGGCTCCTCCCTTCGATGCAAGCAAGCCGGTACCTGTCAACTGATCCTTGGTATTTTGTCTTAGCCTCCAACAGCTCCCCCTTTTGATGCAAGCACACTGGTCCTCGTCAAACTGGTCCTTGGTTCCTCAGGCGTAGTCCTCGAAAACTCCAAACAACCATAATACTCCAATTAATGTAACTCCTGATGACTTGTAATATAACACCAATTCAATTATATCCAAATCTATTCTTCTTGCTTCTAGGCCTTGTTCATATGTAGATCCACCATTTTATATTTTCATTTTAATTAAATATTATTTTCTTCTCGTAATTCACTTGCTTATACCTTGTGCATATTATTAGTAACCCTTTTGAATCAATTGTAGTTTAAATTAAATAGATAAGGGCAAATTTATGATTTATTTTTCACCAAACTTAATTTTTATACACTGTTTCTCAACTTGTTATTTTCAATAATTAAACCAAATTTTATTTCTATCCTAGACTACAATTATTCCTGCCTGCTACATGTTATATAAATTTGAATGGTACCCACTTTATAAATTGTTACAGTAGAATTTTATTCTGTCATATGCAACACTAAACTTTGTATTTATTATTAATTCTAGTTACCACCATCAAATAGTACTCAAATGCAATACCTTTCTTTTAAAATTTGTTTTGAATCTTTAATTCCAATTATATCATTCAATTAAATAAGCAGTCATTAATACAATTTTCTACATTTAATCATTTCAATATAATTACCACGCTAACACCTGTGGTAGTCGTTAACCCCTAAATAAGGGAACTCTTCCTCATTTTCGACGGGCAAGGCTAGCCACCTACCCGGCCTAAGGGCAAAGAGGGCTCATAGAACCACTTTGTGATTAAAAACAGGCCACTGGCCTATAATAAGAGGAAGAAGAAGAAGAATATAAACTGTATTGAACTTTTCCTTTTGTATTCATCTAAATAAATAGACATATTTAATGTAGTATATAGCTTCTATATACCATAGCAATATACACATCTTTCACTAGAACCCTTTTCTTGTTTTCTTTTGCACATGGTTTATGCCTACTGACCTGCTCCGGTACGCTGTTTACTACTTTCACCATCTCTTTTGTGACTTATACACAGATGACTAATTTATGTATTAATATTCTTGCTTTGTTTTAGGTTCACTATATACTATCCTCCAAAAAAATTTTTTATTTAGAATGTTCTTTTATACATATGCTATTTAATAGTGTTTATATATTGTTCCATTGTTTAGTCACTCTTCTCAATTAAATTTGCTGATATATTATTTTGTCAACATTTTCTGTCTTTGTTTATTTATTCTATCGTAGTGGGTTAGGTGCAAAATTTGCATTAATTAAATTAAGGTAGTACTTAAGAAGCGTACTGGGTCTTCGGCTATATGACGTATGTTAGGTCACCACTTCCTCGTTGGTATACATGTGATTGTCTATGCCTTCTTGTCAATGTTATAATTATAGTGGGGGAGCATTTTAAGAGATTGCTTCTAGTGCTTATCTTTCCTAAGATTCACCACAAATGTGGATAGAATCCTTTGAAATCTTCGACAATTTAATTCCGTTGTGCAATTGCTGAAATTTGTGTGTTCGTGCAACAATTAGATGTTATTTCAAAAGCAACATTTAACTGTGGCCACTTGCTAATTTCGGTATGTAACTTTTCTCGCACCCATTTGACATGTTTTGGAATTATTTCAGGCTTTTGATATTTTTTTCTTTTTGGCTCAGTTGCTAACACATGGAGTTTGATTACTTTGAGAGTGCTCTTTACGCTTAACTTTATCGAGTACCTGGAACTGTCCAATGCGCTTTACCCTTGCGCCGTTTCACTTCCCCACCTGAAGAAAGGCCCGCACAACCCGTCCTTGCCATTTTGACAGATTCTCCAGACTCTTTTCTGGAAACCTCACGGTCGCTTTGCCCCCTTTAGGAATGTGCAAGATCAGGTGCTTGCGTCCCTCTTATAGCCGAACTTTTTTTAAGGAAAACAGAATTCCAGCATCTGAAATATATTATGCGAATGCTGGACATTCACGTAGAAAGTGTGTTACTTACGATTACGGTGCAAATTGTTGGGAAAAACTGAAAATCTGCCTCAGCATTGCTTGCCGGATGTTTGTTAAGTGTGACATGCTGGGTTTCTTAAGCTCCGTTGCTTTTGGTTGCATTCAACTCTTTATAGCAAATGTGTTTCAAAACCATTGTTTCGCGATAACACAATTTGCGAAGATGTACTGCAGCGTTTGAAACCTTTGTTATCGATTACATAGCCATACTTAAGTTAATATCAATCCTGACGCAATAGGCCTAATTCAATAATCCGCTTAGGAACCTAACGAACCTCACAGATGAAAATTCTATCATTCGTGCCCTGTTATTACATTAAGATCACTAGCTGTTGGAAACGAGTGCTATTGAAGAGCATTACGAGAAAATCATTTCAGGCATTCTTCCATTATTCAGTTTATTTTATTCAGTTTTTATTAACAGAGCTTGAAGCGGGCTGACCGTTCCCCCTAAGGCATTGCAACAATTAATCTGCTAGTGTGAACTATATTGTACTTTTTATACTGTAATATTTAGGTTAAAGCGCATTAGACATTTTAAAACCGCGTGAAGTAAGTTTCTGCGCGGACGAGTAGTGAAGTGCCATTCAACTGAATGCTGACGCAGTGCGGCTATTAATAGAATCAAAGTACAGAGTGACGCAAAACGGGTGAGTTGAGGAAGTCAGTCGCATGCCAATAGCGACACGGTGCGTTTCGTTTAAGCAAAAGGGACACCTCGCGAAGCATTAAAACAAAATTGTGAGTTTACGTGATGGTTTGGTTGGTCTAGTTATTCTTGAGCTGAAATACAGCCTCGAGAGCATAGAAGCGCCGTGGAATGAAGGCCGATGGCACGACCAGTCGACCCAGCAGAGCGCCGAAAATCCGGATCTAAAATAAGTTTACGGAGCTAATCTCTTGTTTATCTTGCATCTGAATAAAGGCAACGTTAGTTACTATGATTAAACCCTACGATCGAATGCACGGTCCAGGGAAATTGTGAAAGCTAGGATGGTAATACCCAATTACGAATATATTGTGCAATATTTTCGACGTGTAATTGCGCACCCTAATGCTACGGCCGCCTACCTGTAGAATCAGCGCATCATATCAAGTTAGCGAGAGAGGCAGAGCCGAGTAAGTAAATTTGTATGCGGGATTTAAACATTTTTCGCACGCTTGATTACACCTACACTTAATGCGCGTATTAAAGCATGCAGCATTAGCCCTAAGCTCGTAGATTTTTATTTTGCTACAATGCATTGTTAACAGCGCATAACATTTATACATATATATTTCTTGTTTGTATCCGTTTCATGTGTTTCCATGTATGAATATTATTTCTTAGAATACATGTCGTTTATATAAACTGTCTGGTTTTTATTCCTAACAGAGATTGCATGTGTGATGACAGGTTTGTAGGTGGAGACGAACAAGCTCGGAGCAAGCTATATCGACATTATCCTTAGCCAAACTGAGGTAAGTGCAGGTCTTGTGTTTCTAAAGCTGGGTCAACTAGGAAACAAAGGGCAATTAGATTTATAGTTAAGTAGAATAAAGGGCACGGGAAAACGCCAAATTAAAAGCTATGCACATACGTAAACAACTACAACCAATAAAATCCATATACAACTTAAACAACACTATACATACAATAAAATATACGAAACTGTAGGTTTGCACAACTTAAAGTTCAAATGCAAGCGAGTGTAAGCACTTGCCTTTTGCAATCTTAGAAACTCCCTTTTAAACATTTTGTTCGTTCAATGTTTCTATTATTTTGAATTAAATATACATAGTGTAAATCATAAGCATTGAGTTGCAGAAATTTCTGCTTTTTATTTATATTCTTATGGGAAATGTTTAGGGATATACATCAACAACTATAAGTCTTCTGGTTTGGACCGTCTCGAACCAGTAGTGCTTCCGGATAACCCACCACATTCTGCACAGGACCTAACCAGCAAAACTTTGATATACGACAAGATAATTCCTGAACCACTGTGTTTGTTTTTGAAAACTTTTAATGTAATTTTATTTAATATTTCGGTTAGAAATTCCACGTTTAGCAAGTGTTTTAACCTTCTCGTCCTCTGTTGGTTTTATCTAATCTACGTATTGGAAGGAGGCATTTCCGAAGCTGGTTGCAGTTCTTGACAGCCTCAGTTTGTACTGGGGTTACTCGGTAGTTAGTATACGTTTGGATCTCCTAAAAGGGGGATTAAGTTTTTTTGGACGAACTGCATTTCTTGAGTAAACTAAAATAAACGGTAATTGAGTAAAGTGTGGTAAAAAATTGATGTTTATTTAATGACAGGTATTGTAACAAGAAGGTATTTGCAATTGATATTCCATGTACATGATTTGAAGTGACACTGACGTTTATTGGGTTGTCACAAGCATTTGACATAAGTTTTCATAAATCAAATGATATTTCAGAAATAATAAACAGTCTTGATATTGCGTGAACCGACTTGTTTTGAGAGTAATCATGTTCTACTGAGCTAGCAAGATTTAATAACTAAATATTAACGATTCATAAATAATGGTCATAAGAAGTACTTGAATCCATCTTAATTGAGAATTTATTTAAAACTAAAATAGAATTTGTACAGTCAAATGTGACATAAATAACATCAAATAATTATTGTAGTGTAGTCAATCAGTGTATAATTAAACGCCGTAACGTAAGGCTTTAATAACATCATTAGGAAGTGTGACTATTGCAGTATGTATGTATTATCTGGTAACCTAATTGGTGTAGAGACTGGTGCTTCGTACCATACTAAAATGTATATTCTTCATTCGCATTGTCTGTTCAACTCTATTAATTGTTTTGCTTTCCTTTTATTCTCTTGTTTTTGCTGCACATTTTCTCGACAATATTTTATCCCATATTTTTCTTTTTTTTAATATTCTAGTCGTTTTTTACATAATTATATTTTGTTTGTTTTAGTTTCTTATTTTCTATTACCTAATTTCGATATATGTAATAAGTGGTTTGCATTGCTTCTATATTTTGTCAGATTATACCCATTCATCTTTCACATTTTATGGCTTTCAATATTCTGTCATGTGTAATGTTATCTTATGCGATGTTATTTTATACTAATTCTGGATCACTTGTTATTTTAACTATTACATAAATATGTTGAATATATTTATAAAATGACGAATTATGATAAATTCGATATCTATATCCATTTTCGGCGTCGTAGCATTTAGAAATTTAAGTTCTAATTTTGTACTATCAAAGATCTGAAATGCTAGTTTGCTATTTCAAAATTGCGCTTTTATAGAACGAAATCTGTTCTAACAAACATAATACATATATCGGTATATCGTAATATAGGCAACCTTTATGAATTTTGAAGAACTTACAAGTCATAAAACGCATTGCATATTTAGCTACAACTAAATTATATTAAAAATTAGAAAGATTAGAGTACGTAACGTTGTTGTTTTCAAAACGATGATCGACTTTATTCTGGCATTTTGAAGGAAAATTTTAATGCATCAAAATTGTACTAACTGCATATAAAAACCCATTCACGCCTAATACAAATTGTTTTATTTCAGGAAGAATACATTGTTAAGGCCATGTACCATGTGGCCAAATATAGTTTCCGCTGATGTATTTTTCAGCGATGTTTATTTTTCATTTCCTCGTGGGCCTGCATTAAAGCGCGCCCACCGAATTCTTGTAAGTGCATAAAGTTTAGAATTTTATTCGCGGTGTGGCCGCGAGGGGCTTGGGGCTTTCGCATCCCTTAATCCCTCGGCACCCCGAATATTCCCAAGGCATAACGCACGCGGCGCGTGATAGATGATCCTCTCGCAGGGCGCCGGCCTAGGGATCAGTGTAATCGCCCAATAATTATTTTAAGCCAAACATTCACACACATATCGAATGACATCTCTATAACTGTCAAGCTTTTCGCTCCTGTCGCTGCGGTGGCAACGACAAAATGTAGGGAATGTCTTTTTAATAGGTTTGATTTTATCAATTTTCCTACTGCGCAGTGGAATTAATTATTGTAAGAGATAGTTTAAATTCAGAGCTCAGTTAATCAGCTCGAGTAGCCTACTACATATATTAATGAAGTGATACCTTAAGTCCAAATATCTTGCAACGTTTCAAATAAATTGGAGTAAATATTATAGGAACGTCAACACTTTAAAAGCTGTTGATATCCAAAATCCAGAACAAGCATCAAAACCAAAATTTTCCTTTGAAATCATAGTGTCTTTGTTTCGGTTCCGAAAAATAAGCAAACATCTGATGTTTTTTGAAAATTAAGATAATTTGTTTATAGATAGCTAATACTAGCATGAGTGATCTTTCTGAACTTTTTAAATTATTAATCGTAGAGTTAATGTACGAGACATTTAAAAAATGTATTTAATGATCGAAAGAAAACGTGTGTTCTTCTTAAACGTTCACATTACCGGATGTGACCAAACATTATAGTTGAAAAAAGGAAATTATTATTAAAGCAGACTCAATTGTTTCATTAATATCATTACATATTTTTTTAGCACTTAAGATTTTTTTTAATCTGTCCAAAATGAAAGCACCGGTGGAATAGTATTTAACACGGACACTAATATGTTATAGTTTTTGGATTATTTAGCTATTTTGTTTAACGTTTAGTGATATTTGTTACATCTGCTTCCTTTAAAAGTTAGACTGTATCAACTCAAAACTAAACCGTTTCGCCCAACTTCAAAACTGGCATACGTTACGTAAAAGTGTATTAAGGATGATAAAAAATCGAATTTGTTCTTTAACTCCAGGATTTTGTGCTTTTACAAAATGACGATTTTAAGTTTTTTGGCTTTCTACTTTTGTTTTCTTCAATTCTTGACTTCTCGCTATTGACTAACTTTGGACATTTTTGATTTAATTTTTTTTCCAATTACGTATTAACTTACTATTTCAGATTTCGACTTATACATACGTTTGATTTTTTTATTATTTAGTTTGTGCAAGTCATATTATAACACGCTTCGGCGTTTAGTATTTTACATTACAACAATCATGCTGAAGAAGCCGGGTAGCGCAGTTGGGTAGCGCTAGGCTTGCTAGTAAGCAAGTCCTCGGTTCAAATCCCGCGGGGACCGGAATTTTTCCGTAGCCTTGGCGATTGGAATCGGGCTCAGTGAGACCATTCACAGCTGGGCACCAAATTAACTGTGCTCTACACAGAACCACAGACCTAAGAGATAGAGTAACAAGGTCAACACATCAACATGACACACACTTCACACAATGGTTGCTGTGCAAGCACAAAAGGCGTGCTCCAACTTTGTATTCTGAATCCGGTGCAAGTTGAGCATTGTACCGTCAGATGCAAGCATATAAAGCACCAGCCTCTACACCGAAAGGTAAAACGAGGTTAACGATAATACAATGCAATACATACAACAATCAAGCTATTTACGATGTAATTGAAGTTATTACGTTAATGCTCTGCAGGCATTTTTGTCTCATTATCAAATCGGCTTCCTTTGCACTAGATACACTCGAATAATAATAATAATAAGTTGCGGCAGGCTCACACAGAAAATATTGATAAATACTAACCTCTAGTTGGATAAATGGCAAATGGGAAAGTAGGATAAGGTAACTGTGCTACATATTCTTTTTTCCACGACAGAAGTAATTCATACAATGTTAAACGTCAATCTTAGTATAATTTCCAACCTTTAAACTATCATGCCAAAGGGCGGTTAATTTGACAAGATACTTTTCTAAACTTGTTATTCTGGTTGTCTTGCTAAAAGTCCGACAACGAACTCATTCCCCTAACTATTGAAAGAATCATCATTATAATAAAAGTCGTTTATTCGTTCATAGGCAAACTAATAGTAAAAAGTTGCATAGCTTCAGGAGCGCCTAAAAAATTACAACCAACTACACATTAAATATTTCTTTCGTTAATATAAATAAATAATTAGCAATCTGTTATGATATACGTACGGCTTTAGTGTCAGTTTACTGATTTTACATGATGCTTCAATTTGATCATTCGTTACAGCAAATGATTAAATTGAAGAAAATTTCGTCGATGAAAAAATCTAGGTATCACCATTAATAGTGGTTACAACCGTATTGAACTCTTTCTTCTTCTTCCCCTGCAAAGTGACGCTTTCAACAAAAACTAATAGCAAGTTACAAATATGCTTATGCTAATTATACAAAAATATTACATCTAAATGCAAAAACTGATTACACCTTCGCTTTCAGCTCATTTCGATGCACAAACTTTCCGAATTTCACATCGATCCGAGCTGGTCACATAAATCGACCTTTTCCCCACAGAAGACCCAGATGTGTTGTTCGAAAGGTTGTTCCAAAGCCCTGCAGCACATGTGTGAATGTTATCTACGAGGGGAAAATTTTATTAACGAAGACATGCTTACATAGACCGACGTGAACTTTGCATCCTGCAATCTCGTACGAAATCGCGGAGTCCAACAGCTCTGTTAGCGGATGAAAGCCACAATATGTCCAATAACACCTCCTCCAAATTTGTGTCTACTTTATAGACTGCACGGACTCCACTTGATAATGTTTGGTGCAATAATTTGGTTCGTGACAGCTCTAATATTACTGGTACGTAAGTTTATAGCTTTAGTTTAGAGAATATTCAATTTTATCCATTTGTAGCCCCTTCCCCCGCCCCGATTTTGAACACACCCATGCTCTTCAGCTACGGCCCTTGAATTCTACAGCTGCGGCCCCAATTTTCTGTTTTCGGCAACCTAGGCTCCATCTGCTTCGCTAGAGCACCGAGTGTATAAATTTCTGGTGTTCTTGTCCGGTTTTACACGCAGTTTCATCGTAACTACATTGTATGTCTTAGTTATTATACTCGCATTTTGACAAACTGTTAAACGCACAAAAACTTGTCTAAAATGTTTTATTCGGCCGTATACGTTTGCTAGCTCTTTGGGTGGCTAAAATTTTTACTTGGTTTTACCAAAACATAATCCCACATTTTGCCGGCAGATAATGGAAGAATCCAGATCATACTTGGCGTTGTGTGGAACACACTTTGCATGTGTGCTTAACTTAAATTAACGATAAGTTAGGGTTCAACTACATACAAGAAACTCCTAAAGTTTACTTTTCAAAACAACTTGCGCCTTAAACGTGACTATTTACAATGGTCGATAGTGTCTACAGCCAGGAAATGGTGCCTTTTGCAACTAAAACTTTGTTAGTTACTTATTACACTACCTTGTAAAATGTGCAACGTATAAATGAATATCACAGCAGTATATGTATATTAACGTGAATATCCTATTTGAGTTTTATTACTACACAATAATAAACGAAACTCGTTTCCACTGATAATGACTGCACAAAAATAAATACTCGAAAGCTTGCTGCTATACATAAAATATTAGCTATACTTCCTTACCTTATTGTAAATGCTCAGAAAAAATTATGGTTTATCATGACACTCAATCACTAAATCTTTGTATCTCAGGGTTCATAAGTAACAAATTTAATAAAGACTGTTTGAATTCTTTAATCGCAAACAACAATTTTGTATTTATATTGTGGGTTTATGGGAGTTTATAAGAACTGATCAAAGGGCTTACTTCTTACTTTAATTACTATGAATTGTTCGTTTTAAATGGAGTCATTAACAATTTTTGACCACAAACACTTCACAATTCCGCGAGATAATTGAATGACAAAGAAAACGTATTTTACGCCACCCACACCCCCGCCGCTGCTGGTAGCTGCAGTTACAGTTGCTCATCAGCTTTGAATATAGGTAGCTCGGGCGGGTAATCGTGATCTGACTTCCTGTCGATCGTCCATCTGGTACTAGTACAATTCCCACGAAGTCCAGGAACCACCAAATCTCACCTACAATTCGAGCCAGGCAATTATCTCTTCTTTTCTTTCACTTGCACACCCGCACATTCACAAATTCTTAAAATAAAAACAGTCATGCTTTTCGAACTTGTTTAATTGGCACTAACAAAATATTTTTACACCCTGGTACGAACAGGGCCTAACTTTAGTTATATTTAAGTTTTAACACAAGTGACTTCGGAATTTTTTAAAATTTACACCTGAAACCAACATAGTTTCTACACTATTAATTTGGAAGTCAAACAAACATAGTTTCTAAGCTATTACTTTAGGGGTGATACTAAAATCGTCCCAATTTGTTTTATACTTGAATTTTAGCTGCGTCCACAACGTTTTTCAATTGTTTTCTAAACTCGCTGTCATTCGCCATAAATTTCCCACCTTTTTATATAAATGACGGTTATAAACAACAGCGAAGTGGGTCACATCACCTGGCTTCCCTAATAAATCAATACTTTTGCCCGCGAAATACGTCAAAAAAGAGGGAAACCTACAACTTCATTAACTGTTACGCTAATTGTCCATGTAATCTTAAAATGTACGTATTTTTAGCTGAGTCACTAAACGACGGAGCTAGAATTTACCTTTCATGCAGATCTCGGATGGTGTTATATAAATATACCTGCATTGTTCCGTGTTGGTTTGGTTACAGTTATGTAAGGTACAATTTAGCAATTATTGCATCTTCTCTCTTCTCATGTTTTTTACAGGGCTACATCGACACCTCCACCATAGTTTTGGTTGTTTTGACTACTCCCTTTACCACTTTGGAAGTTATTCGAAAACTAGCCCAAGGTTGTCGATAGACGCCATCGTGATCTCCAGGTATGCTGTGCTCTGATCGTGCTTCAAAGATGTCTAGACTCTCCATGTGCTTCACATACTGTTCAGACTACTGGACCAACATATTCACAGCACTACACTATCGTTAATTATCACACTAGTTGTTTATACTGACACATAAATGTAAATTTGTGTTATTCTGCCGCATATAAACCTCTCTATTACGCAAGTGATTGTTGTACGTATGCTCTATTGAAGCCTACAGCTCAAATTACTGCTTTTATTTCAATTATTTAGACGAATTTTGTTTAAAATGCATAATTGTTGATTTTTTTAAAGAAAATATTTTATTTTATATACAAAGTTTTTAATATTGTAACGATTCTACAGCCGGGTCGTTGCCCCGGACATATGATTCAGCCCCGAGCGTTCCAGAACTTCTTGGAGCAGCTGGGCCGCTGCGGATATATGTGAGTCACCGCGGTCGAATACTCGAGAGGCGACCTTGCAACCAGATGCAACGGGTGACTCACGCTTTCGGGAACACGCTCGAGGTCAACACATGCGAATGCCGGAATGTACGAGCGAAATCTGGAATGTTCTAGACGAAAATTATTCGGATATATAAATACGCGCCGCAGGAATAAGAAATCAGTTCTCATCAGACTCGAAGCGCGCGTGATATAAACGAACCGTGTGTATATAACCCTAGTGAAATAAATAACAAATAAATATAACCATATAAATCCTTAATGTCGTCCCTAAGTCGTGAATAAATAGCCACATAAATTAGTGGATGTTTAATCCAGCGCATATAAATAAATAGTGTATCGTTGTTAGAAATAGTTCGTAGTTTAAGTATGTGTTCTGCCTTGATAATTCTTGTATTTGTAAATAGTCGTAATTAATCGTGTAAATAAATGTTTAATACAAGAAGCGTCGTATAATTTTTAAATAGCCCGAACGGTAAAAACGTAACAATATTAAGCTTTCTGCTTCTTTTTGAATCATTCACTAATTGTTTTTATAAATTTCAAGACGTGCTCAGCATCACACTTATTTCTTCAAAATTAACGTGTTTGCCTTCAAATGCTCTATTGTCAATTGTTCCCTCCTTGTGAATTTAGCAATAAGCGCTCTTATCTGTTATGTTTAAATATGACAACTTCGTATTTGAAGGTATTTTATAATGTTTTCTCGCCTGAATGGGTTTGAAAGCCATAACACTAAATGTAAAGTGTAGGCATAATCAAAGCAGTTGAAGAAACCCTTGGTCCAAAGTACCGCAGTGACGACCATATTGCTTCAGGGAGTTATTTCTATCAGAATACAAGTAATGTCATTTTGACAAGTTTAGTATTTGAGTTGCATTGTTAACAATTGTGGTTGCGTTATTCAATGCTAAGCCAATTATTAAAGCCCAACCTAAAAGAATGCTTCGCTGCTGTGGTTCTAGTTGTTTCCGTAAATATAACGGAAAAAAATTGCAAAAAATCCTATCTAATGAATTCCATATTTCGCTGAAGGATACCATTTCTGAAACAATATGGCCGCCATTGCGTTACTTTTGGAACCAAGGGTTTCTTCGACTGCTTTGGGCATAATTTGCTAGCGTTGTTATCTCAACGGTAACCTACCTAGATAAATGCCATAAATTACGTATCAAATAAGTATACGTTTTATAAATCGTATCCAAGAACACCGTATGTGATAGTAAAGGCTTCGGTACTTCTCTATAGATTTAATATGGATCAAGCTTCATCCGGTCTTTCTACCGTCCTAACTGAAAGATGGGCATTTTCGATGCAATGGTTTAAATGCTTGTAGTATATCAAATGTGTCAGAATTCGTCTATATTCTCCAATAAAAAATTGTATCATAAATCTTTGCTTGGCAAGTAATTAATTTTTCATAAAATTCAAAGCATTTATGGATACTACTTATTAAATAAATTTCTAAAAAATAAAAGAAATGGTGCATCAATTTAATTTGGCTTAATTATCAAGTCCTTTTGCACTATTATAAGCTTTGATTTTACTGAAAGTACTTTATATTAATGTAGGTAAGTTAAGAGAATGTTAGGCGCAATAGAAATAAACTGATTTTCAAAACAGTAATAATAATTCTAAAAAGACTATATAATTTTAACAAGAACATAAAACTATGTGCAAATCACTGCTTACATTAAAAAGTTATTGGAAATGGTACATCACAAGTAAGTGGTGTAAATTATAATAAAACTGTTGTTCTACTTCTTTCGTTCGAAAAATATTGACGCATCTTATAAATATTTAAATATAGCAACATTTTCCACAGTTGCTAAAACCAAAATGAATAAAATACTGGGCAGTTAAGAATTCCCTGAGGAGATCGCTTATTTAGGACAGCTGCAGCTGTTTTGACCTGCGTAAAAACTGAATAAAGAAACTCTTACATTCTGCATTTGCCTTATTCCAGTAGCCATAGCTTTTATTATTATACAAATTGTACCAACTCCCTGATTTCTAACAGAACCAAATGTCTAAAATATTAAATTACAACAAAATACATTTTATATCCTAACCTTGTCATAAATTCACCGCTATGTGTTGGCTCTTCTAATTTAGTTTAAATTGACCAAAACTTGGTTTAACATTGCAAAATATAATTAACTTTTGATTTAGTATGTTTGAAGACCTGATTGTGGATAACTGTTTGAGGAAAAATACATAAATATCAATTTTTAGCTCCTTAATTATGGGAAGACGACCCATATACTGAACCTTTAGTATCGGATAGTTTGTTTACGGTAATTAATTCTGTAATATGACTTATTTGACGTTGAAATGTTTGCTGATATTTTATAGCACTGTTGACTTATATTTAATTAATTGCATACCTGAAATATCATTACTGCATATGATAACCCATCTAAAATGTTAAATATTTTTGAAATAAAGTTCAAGTTAATAATTGTATGTGTGTTGTTTCATAAAACATGGTTTGTTTTATTGACTTTCTGTTGTCAATAAACTTTAATGCAATTCATAATTAGTACGTTGTTTTTAATTTGCCTTAAGCAAAATTTTACTGCCGGTCCGAGCACAAAGCCTAACAATGCGTATATTCCTGCAAAGCACATAAATTATGCATTTTTATTCAAACCAGCACAGCACAACATAAATATGTCCCCGTCCCAATACTCATTAATTTTAAAAAGATATACATTTACCGCTATTTTAGAATGCGAAGAATGTCAACTTATTATAATGCACTAAAGCTGGTTTCATCTCATTTGATATTCAAAAAATTCACAGGAACTTAAACGAGGAGAGCTTGCATTAGCCTTTAACTGTGCAGGAAGTGCAATCCATTATACTGCAGATAAGAATACAGATTCAGTCTAAATTGCATTTAACCGTGTACAGCCCTAAGTGGTTTGCGTATTTTTTACATTTTTCCATTGAATTATTCCGTAAATAAACACGAAAACATTCTCCTCTACTTCCCACTGATGTTAAGAAACAAATGTAAAACGTCTTACTTGATTAACGGCGATTTTCTATTAGACCGATGGAACACTCCGCACGTCATTCAATGTCATTCGCCAATTTTGTGTGTCTCTCGTCGTTCTCATTAGCCTGATTTACCTCATTTGTTTATATACTAGAAATGTAGAAATAGAAAAGTTGCGATTTGTTCAAGAAATATGTATTAAGTCAGGTATTTCCCAAACGTATGAATTTCTTTATTCTGTCAAAACTTATCAATGAAAGAATGCAGCTTATTAATTAACTAATAAAAATTAGGATAATATTTAATAACAATTATGGAGATTTGCAGTTTTCAAGATTTTCGATGATTATATGGTTGTAAGTATAAAGAAAATGGTTCTTGTAGTTCCTAAATAAAAACTACACCAATACCATTATATATTACATATTATAAGTATATAACAGCGGTTAACACAAACCAGATATGAAAAGCAATTTAAAACAGCCACGGCTATAAAGATTACATCAAAATTGACATTATACAAATAACATTAAGTTTGTCAACTCCCAAATGCACCCACAAGTAAAACTCTTAATATATTTATGTGAATTACCAACGGTTCGTAGTCGATGCGCTATGCACCTATGCCAAATATCGGCCAGCATTGTGGTACGCATGCTGTTAGTTATATTCGAACAACCCTAAAGTTAAAGTTACTAAGCTATACGAAATTATGCGGGATTATTGCGTTCAAAATGGACCCAAAGGGTTAATAAAAACAAACGTAAAAATTATTGGTATAAAAATATGTCATTACAACAAAATCATGCCGTGAAATAGTATGCGGTGTTATGTAAACAAATAAAAGGAATGAATTAATTATTCGCCTGTGGAGACTAGGCAAGCTAATAAAGCAATTATTTATTGGTCGCCTTAGGCACTCCAAAAAGCTATGCCCTTAAACGCAATCCGAGGATGCAATGCTTATGACAAAGGCCTGTGGATAACGAAGCGCATTTATAATTACATAACATTAACGTTTTTAAAAAACAAACCTTTTCCCTAAATGCCGAAATTAGTTCCGTGTACTACCCTAACAATCAATTGTACAAATAGAATAAAATTCAAAATTAATTAAAATATTGATAAACTAATGGCAGGCAAGTCGTTGATTATGAAGAAATGAATTACAAAATTTAACGTTTACAAATATCAAACAAACTTTAGAAGCTATATTTCAAGGATTTTTTAAATTACTGCAAACGCGCCCGCAGTGTCTTTCCTAAAATTAAGAGCGCTTGATGGTTGTAATAACGCACGCACGGAGGCTACTGGAATACAGCGACGCCATGCGGAAAGCGGACAGTAAAACAAAGAAATATTTCCCTTGCGTAATCCAAGACGCTACAGGTCGGACAGTGGTGCCATACCCACAAACCGCTTTCTAAGAATGCCGGAAATGTCAAAATCCTCGGAAAAACTGAAAGAACTGTGCGTCATTAAATTAGACGAGCATGGTTCCATCAAGAAATTAAGTGCCAAATTAAAAATTGGAAATTCAGTCTTGCAAAACCTCCACTGTAGACAAACCGCACAGTTTTCAAAGCAGGATTGCAGAATCGCAGTCGGCTCGACAATGGATTTTTGTAGCCGTCTGTGGGAATCCAACCTACATCTTTAACAAAAGGTTCTATCGCTGAGCCACCTCCATTGCTCTAACTAAATAATTCTAGTTACAGTAAAACATGTGGAATCCTATAAACCAAACAAATATTCCAATCATCAAAAACTATAAGTATTGTTTTAAAACAGATTTTAATGATTATTACCTATTGA
The DNA here is from genome assembly GCA_940337035.1 of Agriotes lineatus. NCBI lineage: Eukaryota > Metazoa > Arthropoda > Insecta > Coleoptera > Elateridae > Agriotes > Agriotes lineatus. The sequence continues at coordinate 152,738,727 of OW679195.1, forward strand.
TTAATAACGTCTATAACGTCTTTTGATGTGCATGTATAGTCTAATCTGTAGTCTAGTATAGTATAGTACAGTAACAATCTGACTAGAATTTTTTCGATTTAATAAAAGAAAGTTATTTCCCATATCTGTGATTTTCCTCTAAATATTTGTAATAGATATTAGAGATGATTTTGTTTTCTAATTATTATCGGTTTAAATTCAATTCGTAGAAATTGCAGTGTTATCTTAGTTGATGCAGTTTACATTTTTCATAGTTTTGACCTTATCGTAAGTAACGCTAATTTCTGTGAAAAGTTAAACGTTCTTCTTTTCAGTACATTGAACTAGAATTCATGAATGATTATCTGAAACAATGAAATCAAACTACCTTTAGTAGTAATATTTTGAATCGTTAAAATTCAATAATGACGTTCCTCAGGAGTCAGTTTAGAATCCCATTCCTTTCTTGACACAAACTTATTCAGGAGGTCGTAGGTTCGATCCCCGTAGGTGTCTGCTCTGGTTCAGCTTTGTAGGTAGTTTCTCTGAGTCAACAGAGTACCTTCTCTGAGGCGAATGCCGGGGCAGTACTTCTCCACCTTTCCTGGCCTCTCATTCTCAACTCCTCTTTTCTCTCAACCATCCTGAAATTCCCGTTATTGGCTGAAGAGGGACGCAAGGTCCCTATAGCAGCCCGCCCCCAGTTGGTGAGTTGAAATGACCTTAAACATTTACCTTTTTTATCTTTGACACAAATGGTGCAAACCTAAAATATTTTCCATATCATTCCAAGTTGCTCTAGAACTCTAAATAATTGAATATTTCACTTGTTATCTAGTGTTGACAAGTTACTCAAGAAAGGTTCTTACAATAACAAAAATGTGATGTCAGTATAGCATATGGAAGCACTTACGTATTTATAATTTCGTAAAACTCTTCATAGCAAGAACAACATAACGCTAGTCCGCTAGTAAGCTAGTAAGTGTCACAACACTATATCCTTTTGCAAAATACACCTGATGTCAACTATTCACTATATGAGAAGATAAATAATACACACGCGGCTAAAGCGCCAACTACCATAAGACCGACTCTTAACAGATTACGACTGAGGGTCTCAATATAGCGGACCCCTCCAGATAAATATTGTGAATATTGCAACTTATGTGAATAATTCTGTATATAATAAAATTAATCCGGAAATACGTTTACAAAACACATTTTTCCTATTTTTCTCATTTGTGATATACTTCTTCTTCATCATCATCTCTTCCTTAAATAGGCCAGTAGCCTGTTTAACTCCACAAAATTTGGGTTCTATACGCCCTCTAGAAAGCCGGGTAGGTGGCTAGCCTTGCACTTCAAATCGAGGAAGAATTCCCTCGTTTAGGGATTAACGACTACCACAGATATTATATGGTAGCTGGGGGGTACGATTTTTGAATTCCCTCTATAGTCGCCTTGAATCGAACCCGGGCCGGCCGACTGAGACTTGAGCATTTGCTCGCTGGTTCGTCTGCTTGTGGTATACTTCATGCTCGTAACGCATTGAATACTTTTAGCAGGGACATTCTCTTTCATTATGCTTTACTTATACGTTTTTCACATTCTTTACGTCATTTTTCAGCTTTGATATTTAATTCATTTCAAAAGAACTATCCTCTTGGCATCTTAAAGGATATTTTCTATTTTCCGCACATTCCTTACTTTTTCTATACCTCTCATTGCATTATTTTTAATATTTATTCTTGTGTTCACCTGCTATTAGTAAACGCTTTATATTTGTTGCTGTTTACTGTCGTAGCCTGGGTTTGGGCTGCTTATTAGTGATTTGTGGCTGATTGTTGCTGTTTGATTTTTGATGCCGATTCACATCATTGCTGAGAGTACAAAAACACGATCTGGTGTTGTGAAAGTAAAAACGAATCTGTACATTAAGCGCACCGAGAGATTGGAATAGCCGGCTAGTGTTGCATCACCCCGAATTTGTCAATAACTACAGGCGCATTTATAGAATATTCTAAATGTCTACGTACGTGGTGACCTACAATTATTGTCGCCCTCCTGGTATTATCGACCTGCGGCATTATCATAGATCTGTAAGTGCCCGCTAACTTAACACGCCCAGAGATCAGTTACCTATTTAAATATTAAACTTTTTTATGTGCTAACTAAATTCCTATAATTAGTGGAAATAGTATAGTTGGCTGTATTTGCGGCTTTTGCCTGTACCAGGGGTCCCATTCGTGATTTATAGTAGTGCTGAAATTAACTTATGTAACATTTTGTATCATATTTATTTCCGTTGATTGGTACAACTCTGTCCATGTTTACTATGGTTTTGTGTATGGCTAATGCAATCAATTGAGGTATCGAACCCTATCGAAGTACGTTTCAGGTCGTACCGAATTGGCTACACATAGTGCTTTAGTGAGTTTAAGATTTCTCGTAAGCTAATGGACTTATCGGTTTAACACGACTCGCTACGGGCCTCACACTTGAGGGCGTGGCGGCGGTCCTTAAGACGGCGGCGATGGCCGTTTACTTTTGCCTAGCTCAGCGGATTGGAGGCGGGGCAACCAATAGCAGCGATCTGCGGAGACAAGTATAGCCAGAATAATGTGCAGTGATTTATTAATCCCAGTTCACAACGTTTATAGGGTATACAACTGTCTTTATTTACAAGCATAAACATAGGAACCAATAAACATAGACTAACAAACGTACTTAACTACTATATACAACCTAATTACAAGAACTTCCTAAAATGAGGCGAATGTCTTGGTTGAACAACTAATTCTATACCTAGAGCTAAAGTGTTTCGTCTCTTTCCGCCTCGCCAGTGTCCTGGCTACGCGCACTAACACACACCCGCGCACTGTGTTTCTCCACGTCCTACCGGGGGCGCGCACGCTCGTCGGCCTGGGGGCGGCGGCGGCGTGGACAACGTCGGGCTCCGGGGATGCGACGGGGCGTGGCGGCGAGGGGCCGAGGTGAACGTAGGCGCAGATGAGCGTTTCGTCGGGGTCCCTTCCTTCCAGATTGGGGGCAGCGGGAGCGGCGGCGCGGGGGGGCAGCAGGACCTCTCGCAGGGGCTGGCGATATGCGGACGTCGAGTGCGCTTCTTCCCACAGCGCCTCAAATTCTGCTACCTCCGCGGGCTGGAGAAAGAACTCCACACCGAGTAGGCGGGGGCGGCACGTCTGGCGGAGCTGTTGGAGGCGGAGGTACAGACGTCCTTCAGGGGTGGGGACTTCGTGGTCCTCTGACCCTCTTGGGGTGTTGTCCGGGCTGGGTGTGCGGGGGCAGCAGGGCGGTGTGGCTTCCTCGGAGGCGGAGATCCGGGGCGGCGATGCAGCTGAAGGCGCTGCGAGGAGCCGGGCTGTCGTTACAGCGATCTGGAGGGCGGCGATGCTGCTGCAGGAGCTGCTGCGGCGACGGCGGCTATGGAGCTCGAGATGAAGCTGGGCTCTTGGGCTCGGCAGACTTCTAAGACCAGGGGTCGATTAGAAGCTGGAGGAGACTCGAGACCAATGATCAATCGAATGAATTTGTTTGGGCTCGTTGCTGCTTATAAGCAGAATCCACTTCCGCAGCTTCCCCCGTTTTGCCGAGATTTTCGGTGGTGGGAACTGTTTCTGCTCTTGGCAATTAATTGTGCTGTAATGTGTTAACTTAAGATCCGCGGTCGCTTTTAACCCGCTCATTGTATTGTCGACGCAATTTCCCGTCGAATGACACCAAATTCGGGTTGTTTCCCTTCAGAAATAAGCGATGTATTTTTATTCGCGGCTGTCTGTTAATTGTTGATTAATATTTCCGCGGCGCTTGTCGGAGATCTATTCGCCTGCGGGGGTTTTTATTCCTGCCCTGTGAATCGTTGTTATAATCCTGCGTCGAATGATGCAAGATTCGAGTTATTTCTGTTTAGGAATAAGCGATTTATTTTTATTCGCGGTGGCGTGTTTAATTTGTAGATCAATATTTCCACGAAGCTTGCTTAAAGCTTCATTTTAAGCGTACTTAGCTGCCCGGGACGGGCGTATTCCTCCCGACACTTAAATTTTGTTGTAGCCTCCGGGTTAATTCAGCCAATTAACGAATGGTTTAATCATTTTCGGCGTGTTTCGTTGTGTGATTCTGCGATGAGGAATTTGCTTAGTTGGCGATTTTTCTTTGTTCTGCAAGTGCCCGGGTTTAGGCGTGCAAGCGGTCCGGCGTTTTATTAGGGTACTTTTGCTGCTTGCTAACCGTCCGCTTTTGTCGGCGGCTGGATTTCCTTCAACGGCCGATTTTATTTCTTATTTTGTGCAGGTTTTATTGTTTTATTGGAGTGCGCTCTGCTGGGATTTGTATTTTTAAAACGAAGCGCCCGGCGAGCCGAAATTTGCTTTAAAATATCTTTTTCTAAATTACACGAATGGCGACTTAATTCTCGCCATGTGTGTAATTTAGCGCATGAGTTCATATCAGGTTGTAAAAGACCTTTTGATGCCTCTGCTAATTTGAACACCGTTTGATAATTATAGAAAATAACCGCACGCAGCGCCGTATTTACTGTAGCTAGTCGGCCATCCAATATCTCCATTCAGCCTGAATGTTTGTTTGGTATGATTTAAAGCTGGTTAGAGTCATTGAGAAATGTTGGTTTGAGGCTTGATTCTAAAATTGTTTGCCGTTTTTAGTAAAATAATTATATACCCCGAAGTTGGAGGCAACGTATGTTGGAAATCTTGCTGACTTTGTATATCTAATCACTAGTAGTGTCTTAATATTGCATTATGAAAGTAAGAATACCGTCTCAAATATGTTCATTTAAGTAATATAGGTTCTACTTATATAGTTCGAGGCATGCAAAGCAAATTGTAAGAGCGAAGATCTGTTATTGAAGGAGAAAGCTTATTCGATATGTTATTTTTTAACATCCCATGTAAATTATCTCCCTAAAACCCCTGAGTAATTAGCACCTAGAGCATAGTGGCGCGGGTTGTATAAGAGTGTAAAAAGAATAAAGAAAACAGTTACTGTTTTAAAATAAGTTGTTTAATCATTTTTTACAAATATTATTTATATATGAGTTTTTTTAATAAATATACATGTTTTGCGTTGTACATTTCGTTCATTTATTTTGCAAAACAAGATATTTGCAACTGCCAAAATTAGAACGCATTATATCGAAATTCCGTTCTTTCTAGAGCACCTTTGCAGCGAACCGAATTTATTACTTGGCTAGAATTCGTTTCCGTCAATTCCTGACTTGTAACACGGGAAATAAATTTTAATTATTCGCCGAGGACGGCGTATCACTGATCCATGGCGTTCGTGTTGGCTGCTGACTGCAGGGCGGACACAGTTTCAACAGCCCGTTTAGATATTCATAATTGATATTTTCATATTTATTACGCCGGCCGATCTTAAGATAAAAGTGATGTATGCTGCGTAACGATTTATCGGCCCACTTTAAATTATGGTTTGGTATTCTTGCATATTAGATAGCCACCAACCAAGCCCGGCACATCCTAGATATGTTAGTATAAATCTGTCCGTGGCGCATTCCACGATAATTGGAAGTACTTATACATCATGATGCCGCATGTGCTCTGCTGCAATCTGCTTGTTAAATGTTGGAATCCATGTATGTATGTATGTATGTATGTATTTATTTAAAGCCTTTTGATTTACAGAGGATAAACATTGGCTACGTCAGACTAGGATACAAATAACATAAACAATAAATAATAAAAGCAACCAGTCAATGAAACTGTACGAAACATGTAAAAGTCACAGTACACATATTGTACATGTATAAAACTCCACAACTACTGCAGATCACCGAATTGGTCATTTGTATACTCTTGAATACTATAGTAGCATTTGGCTAATAAAAACGATTTTATGCACTTCTTAAATTTTATGAAGCTCATATCTCTTACGTGTGCAGGTAACTTATTGAATAATCGTTTCCCTGCATAGATAGGAGACTTTTCATATTTTATGGTTCTATGTTGCTCCAAAATTAGCTGACCTGCATGTCTAGTTGGATAACTGTGGAGGTTTATAGCATGTTTACTAATTGTCATCTTAATTAGCAATAAAAGTTTGTATATATAAATAGACGGAAAAGTCATAATTTTATAACGATTAAAAGTAGAACGGCAAGAGTCTCTACTGTTCATATTAAAAATTATTCTGATAGCCCTTTTTTGACAAACAAAAATTCGATGGCTGTCAGTCCCTCCTCCCCATAGCACAACATTGTATGTTAAGTAGGAATAAATTAAACTGTAGTAGACATTCATTAAACAGTCAACTGAAAGTACTTCTTTAAGTTGACGCAAAGCAAAACATGCCCTACTTACTACTTTTGAAACTGAATCGATCTGTTGCCCCCAACAGACTTTTCCGTCCAAATATGTGCCTAAAAATTTCGTGCAGTCAACTGATTTTATAAAACTACCAGCAAAGTTAAAAGAAAGACTATTTTCTGGGGCAGTAATTTTAAAAGAAATACACTCTGTCTTTTCAGCATTAAGAATTAAATTATTCTGTTTACACCATGACTGAAACTCACATGCTGCTGCAGCTGTTAGATCAACCAGGTCCTGATGAGTCTGGGCTGAAACCACTATTGTGGTATCGTCAGCGAAATTTATTACAACTCCTGATTTTATACTGCTAGAAATGTCACTTATATATAATATAAAAACCAGTGGTCCCAGCACAGACCCTTGGGGAATTCCAAGTTCGCAGTTAACAGTTTTTGACATACTATTTTGCACCTTAACGCACATTTTCCTCTTATATAAATAAGATCTGAACAGCTCCAAAGCATTACCTCTAAAACCTAACATAGACATCTTATCTAATATAAATTTTACATCAAGCGTATCAAATGCACGCGATAAGTCAAAAAATAAGGCAGCCACGTGTTTTCCTACATCTAGCTCTTTATATACATACTCAATAAGTGCGCAAGAGGCAGTTTCAGTAGATTTGCCTTCACAAAACCGTGTTGATTAGCAGGTAAAAGATTATACTTAATGATAAAAGACATTGTTCTCTTATATATTGCTTTTTCAAAAACTTTACTTAAAGTGCTTACTACCGTTATAGGTCTATAATTATTAATGTCCAAAGGGTCACCTTTTTTGTATACTGGTGAAACTTTCCCGATTTTTAATTTAGTTGGAAACTGCCCTGAGGTAAAGCATAAATTTATAATATGGGCTAACGGCTTTGCTACAGCATTTGCGACTTCTTTTAGTATTGCAGTTGATATGTTGTCGATACCGACACTGTTTTTACGTTGAGGTTATTAATGATATCAATCACTTCTTGTTCAGTAATCGGCTCGAGAAAAAAGGAATTATTATTGGGTGTTGGCAACGTACAACTTTTGGAAATATTATTTCCAAAAGACTTCGTTAAATTGTGTTTTGCAATATTAGAGAAGTGGAATGCAAAGCCGTTTGCTATCTGCATATGATCGTTTAATTCCTTACCATTATACTTGATAACAATCTCTTTTGACATTGTATCCCTGCCAAGACTGCTATTCACAAATTGCCATATTGCTTTAGGTTTATTATTAGCACTATTAATGATATTACTATAATATTCCTGCTTCCTTTTTTTAATTAAAATTTTGTATTCATGTTTTTTATTTTTATAGGTTTCGTACAACTCCGGATTATTTATATTTTGAACTAACCAATAGAAGTTCTTAAGTTCATTGGCTTTTTTAATTATTTCAGATGTGACCCAACTGTTATCTTGTTTTAATTTTCTCTTTGTCCTTTTAAGCGCTGGGCAATGTACATCAACTGCCCAGGTAAGAATATCTAGAAATGCATTAAATGCTTGATTTACATTATTGCTTAAATTATATATCTTGATAAAACTAGTATTATTCAAGAATATTCTTAAATTATCTAAATTATATTTAGTAAAAACTCTGTGATAATAATAGTTACTACTATGATTATTATTAGACTTCGTGTTAGTGGAGCCAATCTCGAATTGATGAATCATAGCTAAATGATCACCAATGTTTGGCTGCACTACAACGGTACTACCCGGGGTATTGTTTTCACTAATAGCTATGTAATCTATCTTTGTAGATGTGACCCTCTCATCTTTATTCTTAAAAACTCTAGTTGGTTCAGTCGATGAGCAACGCATATTAAAACTGAATAATAGGTCTCTTAACATACGTTTATCTAGATTATCTTTTAAGTAGTTTATATTCAAATCAGCACAAAAATAAACATTAGTAGCCCTTAGATGACAGTGAGCTAATAATTCACTTAATTTTTCAATAAGTACCTTCAAATCCCGAGAACGTGGTGGCGGGGGTGAAGGGCAATAGGCACTTATGACACAACATTTAAAGTGATCTAATTCTAGAAGCACTGCACAACACTCTAACAAAAAATCTTGTGCAAATGGGTCACAGTTGATAACTGTTACTTTAAACTTCCTTTGTTTGATGAAGATAAGGGATCCTCCATGAATAGATGATTTTCGGCAGTAGCTACTAGCTAGATCGTAACCATTTAAAGTCATTAACGCTATGTTGTATTGGTTGCACCAGTGTTCACCAACACATATAATATCAGGTTGATGTTTAATTGAAAAAACTTGCATTTCGTTAATTTTGTTTGTTAAACATTGCACATTTAAGTACACAATTTTTAACGATGTTTTGCATTTAAATTCGAAATTAGCAGTAGAAACTAAATCTTCATTGCAGGTGGTGACCTCCTTTGAAAAAACCTAGAAACATATATACCGGATGGCCAAACGGAAGGGTCCATAGCTTTGACAATATTTTTAATATCAACTGTCACTTTAAAAGAAGAATATTCTTCCGGATATTTAGATGTTAATTCATTACATTGAGCTTCTAAAAATTCAGGTTTTATAAGTTTAAGGATAGATTCAGTTTTCGTGTTTGGGGCAAATCTCGAAATAAAGATATGTGCCTTTTTTGGCACCACCTTTAAATCTTCGTTATCTTTAATATTTTTGTCTCCGATAATTCCTTTGGATTTATTATTACGATATTTCTTGCGATCCATCGTCTTCCATTCATTATTAATAAATTCAGTAATTTTTTGCTCTTGACACGCTTCCAGAACAGCAGCGTTTACTTGTTTGGCAGTGATAATTGGAGGGTTACTGTTTGTTATCTGGCGGTTTTCCACCAGATCCTTTTTGCTGCTTAAATGTAAATTCTTAGGTATAATTTCTTGCGGTGTCTTACAATCATTTTTCTTATCGTTGCTGGGCTGTATTGAAGATAGTGCAGGCTTGCTGTATGAGGTGATGCTTTTTGTTGGATACAAATTTTGAGTAAATTTGCCTGACATGGCATCTAACGTTTTGTTTAACAGCAGAACTTGACTTTTCAAAGCCTCAACTGCTACTTGCTGATTTTCAATTATTTTATCTTTCCCAGATAACAACTCCTTCAAATATTTGATTTCAATTTGGTACATTTCCAATGAACTAACACTATTAACCGCGTGCGCGTCATCATTGTTCACCAAACAACAGTTTAATTGTTTATCGTCAATAATATTAATGTTTTTCATATGTTTTGCACAGCTTGGATGAAAAACTGCACTGCACACCACACATTTTAAACTAACTTGAGGGAGTTTATTACACCTTTTACAAGGTTTGTTAGGAGCTACACCATCGCCAGCCATACCGCTCGAGCTCTAGTCTACTCATGGGATGCTTTTATTCTGCTCGAGTGTTGGTTACTCGTTTATTTAGTTAATAATCTCGTAATAAGCGCAGACGTTTATTTGCCCCGGTAATAAATAGGCAAACTTGTTTTTATAGCTATTTATTTCCAGTGCGGTTTCTGAAATTCACGACAACACTTTAAGCAAACTAATTTTACTAAATGGACATTCTTATTAACATCACTTTAAAGTCAGAAGATAATCTGCGAAGTCACATCAACGGAAACAATGTCAACGATATTTTCTCCATTGGAAGAATTTCTTCCAGATTTTGTAATCTAAAGTGCATTGCATGTTATTTAATCTTATTTCAAATCTATAATGATTAGTAACCCTGATGTGAGATGACAGTATCCTTAAAGAATTTTAGAAGTAGCAGTATAATAACTCAAGCTACTTAAGCAGCAAGAAAGTATTAGCTTAATAATAAATTCTAGACTTTTAATATGATCATATATGATATCCTTGTTTTAAAAGCAGTTGCCAATAATCCTTAAAAAATTCAACTTAGTACTTTGAATAAATAAATAAAAATGCATGACTTTAACACTACAGGCATCTAAATATATTTTTTTTAAATCAATCGGTGTTAAAATCTATATACGACTTTTACACTGCTCTGCTTACACTTTTACTGCTTTTAGACAAGATGGTGAAAGAGAATTGATATTATTTTAATAGCTCCTACAAAAACACATGTAGTACATCAACTTAATCTATTACAATCATCTTCTTCTTGTGTCGTATCGTCTCTTGACATCTGTTATCATACTAGCCCATCTTAATTCATTTACTAGTCTAAATAGCTCAGCAAATGTTTTCTTGTCCACTGACTGATATTAAGCAACAAAAGATTCTGCGTCTGAGTGGACCTTTTACACTTCGTAACTTTTCTTGCATGATGAGCTCAAGTATGCGATATTATCTTTTCTCATCTAGATCTAGAATATAACAGTCAACTGTATAAAGATAACATCAATTACATTAAAATGACAAACTACATAGATTATCATTTTAGTTTAAAAGTAACGGACATTACTAAAATAAGTTAAACGTCGATGAGGCCATAGGGGAAACAAGATATAACAAAGTCAAATTATCACACAATACCTAAAGGTAAAATTTTAAGAGACCCAAAGTGCTTCACTCGAACACGCTGGCAATTAGTATAGTAATCAAATCTTAATCGAATTGACACAATATAAACTTCACGGCCGCTTCGTCGGTCCCTAACAGCTATTCGCTAGTTAGCGACAGCAGCAGAAAACTAGCCCTTGGCACTCTTCAGAAGTCCACGCCTAAATAAGTCTAGGCCGCTCTACAAACGAAACCAACGGTAGCTTACAGAAGCAGCATACTGAACCCTGACTGCTGTGCATGATACGAAACGAGAACATGATGGAATCAAAGCGACTCAAACATTTCGTTACGGAATCCTGGCCGGATCAAAACAACTACAAATGCCCCGAAAGGATATACCAATTTGGCAAGAATAACTGAGCAGACTGAAATACCACGAGCAACTTATACCGTGGACTGACAATGAGAGGCGTGTAAACACTCCTGCATAACAGGATAAAATGTCCAGAAAATTGGCGAATACGAATGCGAAGAAGCACACTCGCCTTGACAGAGACGGACAAAATCAGAACGACAGCGCGGCCCATTCCATTAATACGCCAAAATACTCTAGCTCGAAATTTGTGGTTTTGTACTTTTTTGCATTTTCACTTCAGTGGTGTTGTCAATTATTGATAAAATGACTGGTATTGATTAGACAGCAGTCCGCAGCGTCGTTGTTCTGCTTACTCATCGTTTAGTTTGTAAGAATCTCCATTGCCAAGACTACACGCAGCAACATTACTACTACAAAATCTATTGTTAAAGGTAAGTATGCCCATTGCACTTCTATTTTTATGAGAATTTGGTTTCAGGTACAGTTTTTTTAATAGACATCAGAGGTGGTTTAAAGGTAAGCACTTTTGGTTCTTGACCAGAATACGTGGATTCGATCTCCACTTACTGCAACATAAATCTAGCGCCAGGTCCACTGCAATTTCCCAATCCCGTTTTGGCTACCGTCGGGCCGTAATGTTCAAACGTCCTCAAAGGGAACAGATTAATTCGAAAAATGAAACAGTGCTAGATACGTATGTATCTATGTAAATTTAAAGCTCTTAAAACGACACAAAATCGAACTCTTACAGATCTATGTCCCAAACAAGTACAGCAGATGACGATAGCACGGAACAGTTTTATGAGGATATAACAACAGCTCACTTTAATTTAATAACTGCTGACTGAGGAAAATAGGTACAAAAGTTGATTTAGACATTATCTAGTAATTTGGTATGCGAGACAGAAATAATAATGGTATAAGACTTTATTGAATTACTTACAATATGAAGACCTCAATTGTATGAATACCTAGTTTAAAAATTCGTCAAATTGAAAATCGCCTTGAAATACTTTCAACAACAAAAAATTTTATGGTTATATTGTTTCAAAGAGCAAAAGAATAAGAAGATATGTATCAGCATTAAACAGATTTGACTATGGTAATGGCCATCGGTTAGTCAGGACAAAAATAGAGATAGACATCAAAATAGAAAGAATAAAAAATATTCAAAGTAAACTAAAACCATCGCGAGAAATATTCACGGTTAATATCATTTGTAGGCAAATTAACAGAATGGAAATACAAAAATCAGTAAAGAAACAAAAAAGCTCACAGAAAAAATAAAATAAATCAACAAGGATTCAGAAGAATATCGATAAATTAGTAAAATAATCCAAAAAGAAGTTAGAAAAGATATATGTAACTATACAACACATGGGAAGCAACTAAAACAATCGAAAATCTGAAAATATTAGCCAACCTATTTACAGGAACAGTAAAAATAATGAAGGTAAAAGATCGTAAGGTAACATTATCTACAACAACGAGAGAGTAACTAACCGCAATTATGTATGTGTAAATGGACGACGAATTAAGACCCGAAAAAATTA
>OW679195.1:152751569-152971938 GCA_940337035.1 Agriotes lineatus
TCTTCTTCAGGCTATCCCTACCATACCACTCTCCAGGTATAGGCGTCCTTAATCCTGGGCTATTTTATCAGTTCAGTACATCTGCTTGTCCTTTAAATACATCTGTTTTTTAAAGCATTAGAAATCTTCCGGTGTCTGTTCCATTTTACCCGGTTCCACGTCTTCTACATCCTCACTACACAGCCAACCCATTTATTTTTATTGTAAGCATTTTTCACTTAATGTCGTCTCTTTTTAATGATGACGCGATATATGGTTTTTCTGTCTCTGAAAATTGTCTCTACTAGTTTTTTACCATAAGTAATTCTCTGTGATTCTCATCTTTATTATTTTCTTTCACCCATGATTATTCAGATAGCTTGACGTCACCATTTTATCTTATGGCGGCACTCACACGTAAATAAATAAAAGAACTGAGTAAAATAAAAAACTAATTCAGTATTCAGGCGTATACAGATACACAATTTTCGAAACAATCATAGTAAACCGTAACGACACTGTCGGTGTGGTGAGAGCACAGTCCAACTTTTAAACCATTTTATACAGTGCCGTCCATTGTCTGTTCCTTAGGCATTTGGTAAGCCTAATTTTCCAGACAATGAGTATTACAATGTTAGTAAGCTGTGCAAGGCCATTGCTACACGTACATAAATGTTCTGTTTGGGTTTTCAATTCTAGTATTTTGTCATGTTGAAATAAGGCGTTGGCTTGACCAAAATAAGATTGAACTTATGTTATCTTAAATATTTGTAGTTCTAAAGATAACCAATGCTCTTTATGCCTCAATACCTTAAGTTAATATTGGTAGTATCAACTTATTAAGCAATTCTACTTCGAATTGTAACGATATCTTTGAGACGCCACGAGCGTATATGAATAAATTTTTTGCAAGTTCCTTTGGGTAGCCAAATGCCAGAGTTCATTAATTGCTTTCATGATTAAACTTAGAATACTTTTGATAGATTATGTATATATTGCCTCTAATATTACATCTCGTCTTTATAAATAAACTTAATGCTAAAACGTATGTACAGTGTCAAAGTAAAATAAAACAAATGCAAATTAATTGAAATCGACGGGTTGCTAAACGACTATCGTCGACCTAGATTCGAAGTTGGATCCACGTGTAGTAATTTTAAAGATAGTTCAACCCTAAGCGTCTTTCCTCGGGAGTGGATGTGAAGTTCAGAGGCAACAGGGTTTCATACGCCTATTTAAGCCTGCCATCTAGGTGTGTATTGGGCGGAATCTGTCGGCAAAGATAATCCAGGAAGCTCACATTTTCTCGCGGGGACCGCGCCCTGTTTTTAGTACCATCCTGTACTCATCCTATGAGTTGCAATTTCGCCATGAGATGTCGCACGAACTCCCTGATGACCAGGAGAAGATCTTTGCCCACGTAAGTTATCCTCTTAATCAACTACGGTAGATATGGTACTTATCATGCTCCTAGCAGGTTAATTAAAGAAAACTCTAATGGGGCTTCCAAGTTTATTTTTAACGACATAATTACTGAACTCCTGGTTGCAGAAAAAAGTTTGGATGTTTGCTACTGAAAAATAGGCGAGGCGAAGGGTGACTCGGGGCGTATTATTGAGGGGTACTTTGCTGTGGTACTACTATCGGCGAGTCAAAGGGGTAGCCGAAGAACAGGTGTTAAAGGTTAATATGAATCGGTGAACAGATCAAATCAACAAAGGAAATCTGCGTCGCCAACTAGACGATGAAGAAACAAAAGAACAAAAAAACATCTGTTTACCGAAACGCCACGATCCTACACAAATTTCAAATAAAAACCTCTGTAGAAATAAAACAATAAATTACGGCATGCCAGTTTAAAAGTACACACATTTCCAAATAACAACCTCTGCAGAAATAAAACAATAAAATGCTAATAGCATGCAAGTTTCTAAAGTGCAGCAAATCACCCCGCAATAAAACACCAGGGCAATCCGGCGGGCAGAGCCTCTAACAGCAGCCCAAACTCACGCCAAATTGAAATCTAATTTTAATTAACAACGGCACTCCTAATCAATAGTGCGCCCTATAGAAACTACACAGGCATAGGAAAAATTAGCCGCTACCTAAACAAATTACCCTCAAGTCGCTAATAAGCATACAGGCCGATTAAAACGATTTTTCCCTCAGCCGACGAAAACATCGCGGCTCGCCGTGCGGGAGAAGTTTGCCCGGACCCAGGACAGAACAAAGACGTATTCCCTAAACGGTTAAATCGGGACAAAGGCCAAATAACAGCAGGCGAATGTACAAATATTACAAATTAATTTTTAATTAACGGTAGGAGAAATCAAATGCAGGAGTATTTGGTATCAAAAAACAGAAAAAATCAGCGCGCAAATAATAAAAACAAGGAGAACTTTTTAACACACTCAGTAACAATAATGCTTAAGTAATTTTATAAGCAGAACTCGAGGGAAACAAATCCTTATTTTAATTAAAGCCAAACGAAACATAGCAAATGGGGTATCATTAGAATCGGCATTTCAGCGGCCAGCCATTGCGACACTCATCAAGGCGCTAATATGTCGCGCCGCGGAAAAAAACGCGGAATTATTAAATACGGGTAAAATAAGCAGTCATATCTTCTCCTCGGACCAATCAGCGTCCAGGAAGCGCAAAACAAAGGACGGGGATCCTTTAAATAGAGTTACCCAGGCCAGAAGAAATGACTCAACCCAGAGAGTCCACCAGGAGCCAACCAGCCTTCCAGGACAACACTCAGCACCCAGCAGCCTCCAGCTCCACACTCAACCCCGGAGAGCCTCAGCAGTATCCAACCTTCCAGGACCAACTAGCAGCTCTCTTCAGGGCCATCCAGCCACTTCAGGATTTAGGACGAGAACCAGCCAGCGCTCTTCCGGATTTTGTCATCAGGGCCATCCAGCCACTTCAGGACTTAGGACGAGAACCAGCCAGCGCTCTTCCGGACTTTGTCATCAGGGTCATCCAGCCACTACTGCCCCGATAGCAGCCCACGTCGCGGCCCCCGCTGGCGATCGACCACCCGTCCCCGGACTCCCCTAGCGGAAGCCGACCCCGTGCCCCAACAACACTCCGCTCCAGCCACCGTTTCCGAGAGGGTTACTGGCGCCGCCGACGCCCCAAGAGAACCTCGCAGCCCCGCTCGACGCCCCACCCAGAGCGCCGCCAGCGCCCACAACGAGCCGTGCCCCGTTCCGCTTCCCGTAAGAATCGGACCGCGTCCGGGCCGCGTTCCCCGCCTCCGACAACCGGGAAAGGCCGCCCCATCACCTCCCGCGCCACCGGCGCCCGAGTCTAGACGACTGTTTTGTAGATATTTCTTTTCTTGTTTTTTCCCTCTTGTATATACATATATATATATATATATATGTATATATAGTAGTAAGTTGGTTTTTGTTTGTATGTATCATCGGCCCATTAGCAATAAACGTATTAAAAGTTTACACCAATTATTTAGCAGCATCAATAAGGGTAACGCCTACACCCCTCCTTCCGCTGACTCCATTGTAGAACCTACCGTTGAACATAGACCGAGGCGCGTTAAGGTACTGGTATTAAGAATTCGTGAGCCATAGGGATGATTTAGGTTTAGACAGGTTGTTAGAGGTTCGTGAATTCAAGTAAAATTGACTGGCTGCGGTATTCCTTATAGGATAGGGCGAGGTTCGGATGGGTTCAGCGGACCCATTTCGCTCTAGGAAACGGCGCTGCGGGTATCGGCTCTGATGGAAACTCGCTCTACAGGATCAGGTATACCTGGCGACAGCTTCGGGCTGCACAAGCTTGACTTGAAAGTCTGCTTTGGCTGCAGGTTGCTGGCCTTAACTCCCGGTGCCCCAGGAAGCCCAGGGCTGATGGCTTCCCCAGGTGGAGCTGGGTTCGCAAGTGCCGTAATCAAGTGTCTTCAACTGGTCGAGCGTTGTCTTCTTAAAGACTAATTTCATGTACCAAGTTCACATAATATTGTACAGTTTCTATTGTATTGGTCACAGTTATCTGTGTATCATCTTTTTCATAATTTTTATCTTATTTAGGATTATCTTCAGATTCACTTTTTGATTCGGTAGTGAATGTATCTAACATTTGTTCAAATTCAGGTTGGTCCATAGCCATTAGTACTAAATTGTAGGCGTATTGTAAACGATTAAGATGTTTATCGTATTTCCCATTTTTGGCCAATCTATTTTTTTAAATATAACCTCTAATTATAGAGTAAATCATTTCGATGATAAACTGCATCCTTGTCTAGTACCGCCCATTTCCATTTCCACATTTTATTATAAACTTGAGAAAGTATTTAGTGCACTTGTGGAGATATGCAAATTTAAAATCAATTGAAAACAAGATGAGATTGTACCTTCGGCAAACTGTTGGCATGGAGCGGTGTTTGCCATGTGCTCTGTTGGACGCCCGCTCCTTAAGACACATTCAGTCTTCGTGGCCGTTATCATATTATGTTATATATACACAACCCCGTCATATGTGCGACGAATTGGGCTAAAAATAATTCGCAAAGGAGACGGGAACTAATAATTGAGAATCCTAGACAATGGAAATTGGTTCAAAAAGGAGTCGGCGATTTATCAATACCGTTAACGAAGTGTATGAATAGGACAGACAGAGCGGATAATGTGACATTTCAGATTTAAAGATGAAAAGAGATAGACATTTGTATCCATATCTTTGGATAATTTAAAAAATATCTTGCTAAGACCGAGATTCGACCTTGTCATCCCTCTGTGTGGCATAAAAATCATTCTGATAGGTTTTCAGCCATCCGGAATGACATACTCCTCCTTTATTAATTTTCCGATTTTATTTTAACTTAAGACCGTCTAAATAATTTCAGATTGGTCTCGAATTCGCGATTGATTGAGCGCTTGCGACAAAAACAATGTAAATTTGTAATAATGGTCGGGGTTAACGGGCAGGTTGTACCGAAATAAAAATCAGATCCAACTTAACAACTATCAGCGAAATATGAGTCAACCTCACTGGATCAAAAGTTTTTAAACCGTTACTACTTCTTTTGCACTACAAGGACTACGTGATTGGTTGTTCCGTTTTCATAGTTTTACAACCACCGTTTCCACATCCGCCCGGCTCGCTTGCCTCTTAGATTGTAGCTGACGGTTTTCTTAAGTACTTTTTATTTTATTCACGTGCTGGCTCCAGCTTTTTTTTGTAATCAGCTATTCTTTAATTTAGAGGACATATATTGAACTCGTTGTATACCTTCGCATTCCTTATTCGATTTCTTCTTGTGTTGTCCTTTAATACTCTCCTTAAAAGAACTCATTTCTGCTGTTTGTAATTTACCGTCGCTGTTTTTGGTAGATACCCAACTATCGCTTCCATACATAAGCAACAGTAGTGATACTTTTGTAGAATCTAATCCGTATGTATTTTAGGTTTGTGTTACGTACTTAGCATTCTGTTGATTGTGCAACAGATAGCCTAATATATATAAATATGTTTATTTATACCATTGTTATATTCAATTATGTCACCGCCTAAATATTTAAAATGCGATACTTGGTCTGTTGGTTATTAGTTACTATCAACGACTACCTTCGACCGAACGTTCGAACATCGAACAGGGTATTTACCTTACCCATAACATTCACCTTATAGAAGGATACTTTGAGGTTAGTTTGTATAAACATCTGGTTTACCAGATGTATTGCCAATTGAAGTTACTCAACAATTTAATCACAATCAGCAACAAAAGTTGAAGTTTCCTACTTTAAATTTACAATATATAAATACTCATAAAAAAGGGACAAACAGAGACAAGGATGCGACAGTCTGTAAATTTTCCATATTTATGTCTATATATTCCGCTGACAAAGTACTAAGATTAATTTAGAAAAAAATCTGTGGCAGTAGTTACAAACTGAATTTGCACAGGGAAGTAGTCAACAGCACGTTAATAAAAATGTTACAATTTACAGCTTGCTTTGCCAGAATGATGCAAACAGACCGCGTAATTTTTATGGAAACAGAGATAAGGCAATAACAAACAAAAGCTAACCACAATAGCCGCAGCAAATAAATCGTCCACATAACTATCAGGACTAGAACGCCATTCGTTAGTCAACTAATTGCTTTGCAGCATTTACATCGCCTTGAGAACGGCTAATGTTTTAATTATAATTTTTAGGAGCAGAAAGTGCGGAGTACAGAGCGCAGCTTACCGAGGGCATCAAACAATAATTTAAACTTTAATTTCGCGTTCGGAAGTATTGCACCTGTGCGTAAGGGTTCGAGCATCCCGATCCCGTTAGGGGTAAGAACGTATCATAGCTGTGCAGCAGCACGAGAGAACGAGAGGAGTATCAACCAACCCCAGCCCGCTGTGATTAATGACTGCTGGAAGATTGGAAGTAATTAAAGCGCGGGAATAAATGGCAACGTTCCGTTCCGTTCGGTTCCTGCGGTTCCGGCTTGACAATGCGACCTATTCATCACATTCCTGATACTTATATGAGTACGTGTGTAGCTTAGCCGTTTCGCCGAATACGGACGCACGCAGTGCACTCGCTCTTACTGAGTTACTTCCTGCAATTATTGCCTGAGTTATCTGTTCGCACCTTGCACGTACGCGACTTAACGCCTCTTATAATTAACTGAGATTAACATTTAGATGCGCCGGAGTTGGGATAGATTTTTCTTTTCTTCCTGGGAGACGGCTGTCTTTTTGAAACAAAAGGTTGGCTTAAAATTCTGAAGTGTTGTTAATTTTTGGAAGTTTTTTCCCTCTTCCTATACTGCACATACACAATTTTAAAGCAGCAGACAGCATCATCTTACCCAATCAACAACAAAAAAGTCATCCATATATGCGTCTATATGTTTTGAACAATCTTTGAAAATTTAGTTTCGTCTTCTTCTTCTTGCTTTGCTCAGACCTGTAACCAGTTGAAATAAATCAAAATCAGAATAGAAACTGAAACTGAAAAAGCTTCAACAGTGGCATTACACTCTGTCTCAGGATACATAGTCACCGCTCTCCTATATAACAAATCTTGGTCAACACAATAAACAGTATGAAAACCGTCAATCGATTTGATATGTATTACCTCGGATATAAGAATTGTGACATTATTTTATTCATAAAAAGAGGATACTTAAACATATCGGGTTATCGTGAGTAAATGAAAAACAAAAAAAACTAGAGGAACTAGAAGCTCGAGACAGGTACCGTAGTTGAAACGTTTGAGGAGCTAGTTTTGGTATAGGTCCAACAAGTTACGTTTATGCCTACGTTTATTTTTCTTGCTGTTGACTTGTCTTTTACTATAGTCTTTCTATTTGCCATCTGTTCATTCTCTTATAGGCGGTAAGTCACAGATGCGGCTTTTTTCTATGTTGTGCATTCAATTCAAGAGCGTGTATTAGTTACTTTTGGTATTTCTCTGGTCTTGTTTCAGCCACGTATGCCATTATATGTCTTACCACTGAATTATACTTGCTAGTTTGGCTGTAAAATATTTGTTCTACAATATAGTGGTGCTATTGTTTTGTTTACAACTCAAAGTTTCAGCATATAATCTTCTTTAGCAGTGTGATTGATCTTCATTGGTCTGAGTATATTTTCCATAATTTTAAATCGTGGTAAGTAGCCTTCGTTCTTGGTTATCAGATTCATCCTCTGCATTACTCGTATATTTACTTGTTCAATTATGATTAGTTAGCTGCTAAATAGTGTTAAACTCGTCGTTAATGTCATCCATCATCAAATTAAATAGTCGAGGACCAAGAGAGTCACGCTGTCCAATAGGTTTACATATTCTTATGAAGAAGGACAAAGCACATGGTACTGTTCAAAGTGAACATTCATCAACAATAACCTTTCAATATGCCCTTACTCTTACAAGAAAAACAGTTATAAATGGCAAACTTTAAGAAATAGGGTAACAAATAAAGCAATACGGCAAAGATCTGGGGTTACAGATGAAGTACAAAAAAGGGCGACGCTGAAGTGGAGTTGGATGGGTCACGTGGCAAGAACGAGAGACGACAGATGGTCAAAGAATATCACTGAATCGCGACCAAACTCTTATAGACACAGACTCCAAACGAGTGTCCAGCAACTGGATAAAAGAAGCACAAAACCGACCTAGATGACAAACTGTAAGGGGGGCTTATGCGCTGCAGTGAACGAGAGAGGCTACGTGATGATGATGAAACCGATAATTGTTTTCATTTAAAAGCTACATTTTATTAATCTTCTTAAAATACAGATTATGTTTAGTCACTTGTTGATAACACCTAATTGTAATTTAAAGTACTTCTGCAGCATTTCTTCATTAAAATCACTTTTCCAGTATATCTGGTAAATAATCACTACTTGCTTTCATTAAATTCGTAATAAGTTGCGGTATGTTTCAAATACATTACCGGAAGAGGTTTATGATTACAACTTCAGGAATTATTTATATAGAGGGCCACATCGGTGGTTGAGTGGGCTTGTCTGCTTAGCAACCAGGTGGACATGGGTTCAAATCTTGCCGTAGCCGAGATTTTTCTCGGAGCGGCAGTGGATTTGAACTCATTAGTTAAGTTAGATGTAAGTTGTTGTGTGTGTGGTATGTTTGCATGCGGGGGAGCGTAATGTAAGTCGCGTGCGACGCATTACCTCCGTTGCACTTCCCGCGAGGTATGAATGGTCCTCGACACCGAAAGGTATAAGAGGCTATAGATTATGTTATATTTATATAGATAATTTTTGTAAATAATATATTAGATGTGACTTTTAAGATTAAATCAAGATCAAATTCTATTTGACATAAAGAATACTTCATAATTATTGTATGTTAAGAATTTTTTGTTACATTGTGACTAGAGCTATTATAAATGTCTATTTCCTTAGGCGACCTTGAAACAAAGACTCTTGTTATCATGTTTTTCTACTTCTACATTTTTTTCAAAGCCAAATTTAACTGTACGGATACTATGCATTTTGCTTTATTTTACACGAGAATCTGCTTATGAATTTCTTCAAATATGTAGTAATAACTTTGTTCCTTTAACATACTGTCAAATAAATAATTCCTCATTTTTCCTAGTCTTAGTTTATTCTATCACTTATACTCTACATTTGCATAGCTCACAGATTTTATACTTTCGTTGCTAGTCTAGCACGTGTTATTTTTTAATTATTATTTTTCCTAATATTTTTCTAAAACTAAACCTTGTTCTATTTTTTATGTTAATTTTTAAAAATGGGATTTTTTTTTATTTGTGCGGCGCAATCATTAACAGTATAAGAACAACCAGTCGGTAAGCCTTTCAAAATAAAAACCTATTTATTCTAGGCAAGTACATATTAAGAGATGGGTAGTAAATAAACTTAATTATCATTACTTGCGGACACAAAAAGGGGTTTTGATTACTTTTCTTCTTAGTCAATACAGTTTTAGATGATTTACAACGTAATTATGTTAGCTGTAGAAACAAACACAAGTTATTAACTTATTACCTACAGCTTTGTTCAGTGAACGCCTGTATAATTATAAATACCAAATCACCAAGCATTAACTAACGCGTAGGCATTATTTCTTCATACATTTACCACCGGTGGACGCGCTAAAGGTCACACTTTGACTTTTAATTTTTGGTTAAATGCAATTAGATATCCGTTATAATTCACTTGGTTAATATCCATCTATGCATTTCAACTACTGCAGTTATTCTATACATTTTCTATTTGTCCATGGCCTCAGCTAGACTTTGGGACTGCTTAATTAGGTTTAATAATATCCTTGCATTTTTAAGAAAAACACTTGGAATTAATAATTCTTAATTTTTTGGCTTGCAATGTTCATTGTTAATATCAAAAATATACATGATAACTAAATGAAGACGATGGAAAATCTTAAATCATCCAGTTCTTAACTCTACAGTGAGGGTTGTCTAGATAAAATTGTTATAAATTGCAATAACCAATATTTTATTTTGTGTATCTCATTTATAAAGAAAACAGGTTTTACTGTCGTTAGATTAATGCTGAGCACACCTCACTAACAATTGGAAAAACCACCTACCTGGTATCATTTTCACTTAGACAAACTTTGTACATATTGGTCTTATTTCGTCCAAAAATAAGCAAAAAATAAAATTTCCATCCAAGCTAATACCACAGTATAAAGATAAATTCGATTGTCTTTAAAAATCCAAAACTTTAAATTGTAAAATATCATGAATTTTCTCAAAAGACGAAGTAATGAGCATCAGCAATATATTATACGTTTTTAAGTTACCAGTAAAATATCGTCAATATTCCAACTAGATTACGTCCTTTTTTATAGAATTGCAGAACTCAGAAAGCCTGAGCCTCCTCAATCCTTCACATCTGTTTAGCGACGTCGTCTTTTACCACCATTGACTTAGTCTTCCTCTTCGACAATTTACGTCAACTTATACCCCGAAGATATACTTGAAAACACTTCTGTTTCTAATACTTTCACAGCATATAGAATCTTCATAGCTCATAAACGTGTATTCAGTCTTCCACATAAATGTTTGTTAAACGAGCATTAACATTGTAATGGCATCGCCAAATGACGTTTGCAACTATTGAATTTACAGCAATATGTAGTTTATTACATTTGTAGATAAGTAACAATTTACATAAAAATTCCAATTTTTTTCTTATGCAGAACTTGTGGTTATTGTTAACGAGAGCAGTGAAAATGCAAATGCAAAAGTTAATAATCGATCGTCTTTTTCTTGACAGTTCCGTTTCTTAATTGTAATGCTAATTCTTATTTCCTGCACAAACCGTTGAAGATTGGACACATTTTTATAAGGACTTTCTGATTTCACCACATGATAGCTATGTAGATCCTATGGCAAGACATTCGATATTTTTTTTTAAACTGTTTTGCAATAATCGCTAGAAGCAGAGTTGCACCAGAAATATCGATGATATCTATTTAAATACGTATAGCTATATTAACATAAATAGCGAAACAATCACCCTTTTTATATATTTAAGAAACAGTAAGGGTAGTTTTCGCCTCTTAAAGTAGATACGCGCAAATATCTGCTTTAAAGGCTAAATTCCCAGCAGCCTATGGTCGCTAACTGGATAAAATGAATTCCGTACATTAACGTGAGCAGTTCAACGATCCTGCGGCGTAATTGATTTATGCAAAATAAAATTGTAACGCGGCTCTAATGGCCTATGAATATTTCTATGTTTGGGCTAATGGCCGTGGCCGTTTGTTAAGTAGACCACAGGAATCACTGTCATGTGGGTAGGTGGAAAGGACTGGAACAATCATATGCGCAATCTAACACCTTGTAACCGAGAAGGTGTGACTTAACAAGAGATGATGTCAAAAATATCGCTCGCTACCTCCCACATCGAATACCAAACCAGCCTAAAATGATTACGTTTTGGATGTTAATGCTTGTCGACTTTAATGATTCGCAGATAACTCGGCCCAGAACAGAAAACGCTCCTCCTGGTACATATTTGCATAGAGCCATAGAGTATCTGCTTCTCAATTTATTGTTGCTTTTCAAGCAACTGCTCTTGCTGATTTATGGTATCGTCTTCTGCGCACATCTGCGAGTAGAAAAATCGCCTCGTTCGTATGCAGCAATTTGTTGCTAACTTAAACTAATTTAGTGGTTAATATTTGCGGTCGTAAATTATAACGCATTCCTGATATGTGCAGCAGCTACATAAGCACTTTACTTGAGCACTCTCATTAACTGGTTCTTGTGTCATTCATTGTTGTATACAAGCACATCATTTAACAAACAGATCTCTGAAAGTAAAATGAAAGGCCTCATGTTCGGCAGATTAGATCTTAGGCCAACCCATTGTGCTGAGTAATCGATGTTGAATAATTTGACACATGGAACAATTAGTATCAATGTTAAATTAATGATATTCAACAGCTGATCGATGCTTAATTAACAATGATGTTAATAGCCAGTATCCTATTAACGATCACGACTTGGACAGTTATGAACCATCAGTAACGCTTTCCTAATATAACGGCAGAATTAATTTTGCTTAATCGAATAAAATTTATTGATAACGAGATCTTTATATTCATTTTATCAATAATTTATGGAGAATAATGGGCGGAATGTAAACTATTAGCATTCAAAGCAGCAGAACGGTAGCGACGCCCACAAAAGAAGACGCATTTGGAAGATTTGTGTCTATAGGTATACCTATGGGGACGGGCGTGTTTAATATTTTTTTAAATAATTTATTTGTGGTGCAGGCTATTTGTTGCTTTTTTAAAATGAGTACTATAAATTTCCATATTTGATCATATCTCCGATTATGATTAAAATCATCAAAATAAATTTAAGGTTATGCTAAAGATACTGGAGTCACATAGATTGTTAAAATATCGAATCAAACTTAAAACTTTATATGGAATTTTGTAGCTATTCGTATAATTTACAGAATTGTTATATGAATAGGAACATATGCAGCGACAGATATCTGCACTTTCTAAAACTTTTTTGCGCTTAGATAATTACTCGTATAACCAGAAAATATACAGCATAAAATATATGTTTTGTAAATATATAAATTGTTAAATTGTTGCTATTAAAACAATAGCTAATTAAATATTTCTCTAAATTATTCATATAAAAACCTTGCCGTCTGTCACTGATAACATATTTATAGGTAACTTCTTTCGACATCAAGTGATTGTATAAGGGTATACTTTATTTTTAAAATCAGTCCAGGCTCCGCTTACCAGAATCTACATAAAAATTTACATTTTAATTACCTATCTTTATTTTCACAAATTTGTGGTAACCTGATTTTTTTGTATAACATCTTGGATTTTTTAATAATTTTGTACTTCTTTTTCTCCTGACACATGCTACAATTTCAATTTTAAATTTTCTATTTTGTATAGGTACAAGCTATAATAATTTTTGTATCTGAGAAAAAAGAAAACTAAAAAAATATTTCGCTCATATGTGCATCAGTACGCACTAATATCCCAAAATATGAACTTATATGCAAATGTGCAGTAACTAGCCCAAATATGGAAAATATATATTATAAAATTTAAAATTTAGATTCCCTGCAAGCGTAAATAAAAAAATACAAATATTGAGCGTGCTGCATATTAATAAATAAAATATGCAAAATGCATATAATCTTAGTAAAAAAGCACATTTTACAAATTGCATAAAAATATTTTCTATACTCTCCTCTTTTCCATTATTTCTACCATTAGCCATTTCTTTTTCACCATCACACAGTTTTGAACCTATATATTTAAATATAAACTGACTAAACATGAAAATATTCCAATATAAAGATACGTGTCCAGCTTTAGCGTTATTTAATTGAACAAAGTTAGTATACTTACCTTGATTCGAATAAAACCAGTAAACGTTGATAAATATTAAACAATAGTAATTTAAAGTAAGCATATTTCTCCCTCGTTTTTAAGTTTCAAGTTATTTTTATCTCTCGTCTAAAAGACGAAGAAAGTATTGTAATCACGAAAAAATCACCTTCCCAGATTTCTTCAGATCTTCACGTTTCAGGGACCGTAGATAACGAAAAACAGGTTTTATCAATTGCATCTGTCTGTCTGTTTGCGGTATACCTCAAAAACTATTTGTTACAGGAAGACGCTTTTCCGCATTTTCCGCTTTTGCATTCCAAATATGAGTACTTTTCATGTATGCCTAAATTGATAGTTTAGCTATGTTTAAAAACCCAATTTCGTTCATTTCAAATACTGGCGTCTTCCGGTTCATTTCATCATATCCTGGGCAACGTTTCATTCAGATTCACATGTGGTTGCTTGTCGTATAATTGACGCCTTATCTTAATTGCTTTTTGGCTCCATATCGTCGGCCGTTCCATACAGGCATGGTCTTGTTTGCCGGGGTTCCCCGTTCTAGGCGCGAATGTGGTTGCTTCATATGGTGCAACGATTACGCTTTCGTGCAAGTCAGAAAGAGAACTCGTTAAGTAGCGCAAGTGCACGTTTCTTTGGCTTCAAGATTCTACCGCCAAACTTGAAGAACGCAACAAGTGTTATCGTTTGTTTCACGTCGGCAGAGGCCTCGTGCCTTCGCCGGGCGACTTCGAAATTAAGTTAAACTGTGTGGGTGTCATCAGTAGATGTTTTGATCATTTAGGTGACGTTTCGTGAAGTTATTAGCTGAGGAATTCTTGTATTGTGGAGTTGGCATCTCCAATTAACGCCTTTGAGGCGGATTATTACAGGAAAACCTGTTTCGTGCAAATTGTTGTTAAGGAAGTTACGTGTACCGTACCGCACCTGTTGAATATGTTCTTCATTTCTACCCTCCTTGGGAAATTTAACTTCGTCCAGACCTACTCGCCAGGTAAGGTCGTTTCACACAGTTTCTTTAAGCATTTAGGTGCAGTTGCTTGGACACGACATGCAGCTCCATTGGACATCATTTTCGTAGCCAGCTGAACCTCTACAAGGTACTGTGTCTTATGTAGTAATTTTAAAGCGCGCATGATGCAGTGAAAAGTGATGTCTGAAGTGTCACCAATTTTGCGAAGAGTTGCTGTTAATTTGAAATTAAGCGTTTGAACTGTTGTTACTGCCTTTAAGTCAATTTGAGTATTTATCGTCAAGTTTTAATGTTTGTATTTAGCGTGTGTGTATTTATTTGCGAGATTAAAGTAACTACCGTCATTGAGTCAGATTTGATTGTTTACCGTCAAGACTTATTATTTGTAAGTAGTTTCATTGTGTAGATAAAACTCTTACCGTTTTTGGAGTCAGTTAGATTATTTACTGTCAAGTTCACCGCCTGTATTTACATTATACGTTGCGCAATTAACAACACTAATCTTTATCGAGTATTTCTTTTAACGTTCATTGTTCATATACATATTTCTACGTTAATATAGTTCATTTTCAATTAGTTGTGCTTTTTTTAGTAGATTTATGACGTTTGCATGTGTTTTTGTGATGTTTCCTCTGGAAAAGGATTTAAGTAACTGAAAAAAAATGCAAGCAAGGTAAGTCCGACGTTGCTGCACGTGGAACGTCGCACAAGTACTGCCAAGGTTGGATCAGAAAGGTTGGATCATCGTTCCCACCTGTGGTTTTCTCGATTTAGTATTTCCCTTACAGGGCCGTTGCCCTAATTAAGGTCGTAAAAAAACCCTTCTCCTTCTGAGCGTTAGTGATTTTTCCAATTTGTGTCATTTTATCGGGTAACCGACGGTTGAGTATTTTGAATGTCAAATTCAGGTTTCGTGTTGTAACAAACTGTTTACGCCTTGTCATCCGACACGTAGCGCTGCAATAAAACGAATGCTGATACATTCTTGTGATGAGTGTTGTTCCTTTCCAACTTAATTCATAAAAATTTGCAATTTTATTGGCCTATCACGTAGAAAATTCAAAAAAACTAAGGAGACAAAATGAAATCTGAAATGTATAAGAACTGGAACAAGTCATAAATGAGAAGAACAAGATACTGAACCTGTGGGTAGAACACTTCGATGAGCATATTAACGGAAACGAGAGAAATATCACAAACGATGAAGAAAACCACAATAACCCAATAATAGACGAGAACCAGCCTCCCACTATATCAGAAGAAGTTGAAAAAGCAATAGCAAGAATAATTAATAATAAAGCGCCAGGGTCTGACAATATTCCATGTGAACTCTTTAAGCATGGTAGAAAGGATGTAAGGAAGGCAAATATTCATGTGAGGAAGTGTGGCATTACCTGTTGAAAACAGTTATATTTGGTATTTGGTCAGTTGGTAAATAGGTTAATAGCTCACCGTGAGGGTCGGGGTTCCAAGGAAGCGAAGACCCTATGCTTAAAAATGAACAAAACGGAATGAGCCCCAGATCCTCAATGCAGTAAGACTCCTTAGTGGCTCGAGTGGCTTATCGATGTGATGCCTACAGGCGCAGTGATGGGGCAGATAACATCGTCGAGGCAAGGCAAACCAGGAAGGCTTCTAGCTTACTTCAACGGCAAAATCGCTTTTACACGAAGCAGGACTATTACGTAGGTTGTACAAAATGTAGCTTGTACAGAAACGTAACTCGTACCAATTTGTAGCTCGTAATAATTTGGCTACAAGAGAAATCTCTAACTATAACAGCGATTCCAAAATGTGCAGCGATCAGCCACTTACCCTTACGATGACAGATGGCCAGAGGAAACCATGTGCTGAACAAGGTTGCACCAATAAATTCGCGAAAAGCGATACGGGCAAAGGTGAGTTGAAGTACAATTTATACAACACCCAAAATACCAGAGTCCTAATAATTCGTGGTTCTCAAATCCCCAATAAACGGGTAAGCTATGAAGCAGCTTGAAATGGTCCAACGAAACTCCAACGCAATCTAACTCGTTCGAAGCTAGTGCAAAATAATAGGCAAAAAAATGCAGAGAATCAATCTACTTTTTCCAGGATTATCAGGGCTCCATGAAAGAAATTCCCAAAAACTTTGCAAGGTTGAATGTTATAAGAGATAAGGAATTGAAATGCTACTTTACTTCAGTTATAATCCAAATCCAACTAAAGGGGATTTCAAGAGCAATTACCTAAATAAATAGAATAAGATGTATCCTAGCTAGCTAATTCTAATAAAGCATGCAATAAGTACAAATGAACCGTAATAAAGAACTGACTTACTACATACACAAATTAATATCAAATATATGAAAGGTACAGGATTGGAATATAGACCTGATATGCACGCTGCATAAAAATGGAAATCAATTAAATTGCGCAAATTACAGAGGTATAACACTACTAAAGAAAGGCTGTAAGATCATGTCAAATATCATCCTTAGCAGAATAGTACATTACGTTGAACAGGATCAACAAATGATCAATGTTTTATACTTTGACAGATCATAGAGAAAGCAAGTGAATTTATGATAGATATATACCCTATATTTATTGACATATCATAAGCAGGACAACTTTATATGAAGAAATACAAGAACTAGAAATACCACATATAAGCTTACAGATTCTACAAAACAAGTAAGTTGTAAAGTAAAAATACAAAATGAGATAACTGAACCATTCAAAACACGTAAGGAGGTGCCCGTATACTTTAACACAGTACCTACTAGAAAATGCAGTAAGAAAATCCAAAATAGAAACATCTGAGTTGAAATTTTGGCATACACGAACAACATCACTATAATACTCAGAACAATTAGAGATAACACAGAGGCTTTTAACAGACTAGAAAATAAAGCTCAGAAAATATGAATAGACATAAATCTACCTACATAAAATGAGAGCGATGGTTGTATCACTTGATAAAGGTAGAAGAATGAAGATTGGTCAAAACATAACGATAGGTGATTACAATATAGAGGTGGTACGGGAGTTCACGTACCTAGACTTCTAAACAAATTATGAAAGGAAAACAAAAGAAGAAATACGACGGAGGGTACTAATAGCTAATATATAATATATAAGACACCAATAAGACCAGTACTAACATATGCTTCCGAAATATGGACCCTAAGTAATTCAGACAACAACTTCCTAGAAATCTTTGAAGTAAAAATGTTAAGACAAATATTTGGATCTGTGCAAGATACCAGATACCAAGTATGGAGAAAAAGATACAAGCACAAACTATACGAAATGAATGAAGATGTCTAAACGGTAAAAATAATACAACTAAGACATGTAATGAGAATGGACAATGGCAGGTTCACAAAACGTATACTAATGGTTGAACCTAATAAAAATCGGGGAAGAAGTAGACATACATTACGATGGATAGACGGGGTAGAAAAATATTTGAGAAGCATATGAATATCTAACTAGAAAAAAATCCCAAGATAGAGACAGATTGCGGAGAGACCCAGGGTTGTAAAGCGAATATGATGAGGATCAAATTCAATCTCTGGTATCCGTTGATGAATTGAAAAGTGAAGAAATTACGTGCCACACTGTTGGCATTCTCACCTTTTTGCTCGAATTTATCATTTCCTCTTCCACTTGCATTAAGTCGTTGACCTATTTGTATCCAAATGTTTGGGTTTTATGACCTTGTTGAAAATTAGATGGGGCATGGTGCCCTATGTGACCGTCATCTAACCCCTAAGAAGGAGCAGAGTTCCTTACAAGGGTTATCGATTACGACAGACCTTATTGAATCGGGACCGATGGCTTTATATCCGAAACTTACTGCGTTTGATGATAGTCGTAAGTACTAATTATTTGTTTATCTGCGTATAATAGATTATATCGTATAGGAAATTACTTCATTAGAAATGGCAAGCTTTTCACCGTAACGATTCGAAGAAGTGAGGTCTTGTACTTTAATCTTGTTAGTTTCAAGAAAAGCAGTATTGGAAAGAATTGTTTTAACTGCATAGAAACTTAAGATAATTACAATGCCTACTTTGCATTCTTAATCAAAATTACACATTACAGTAAAAGAACTGCATAATTTCATTGATCATTTGATAATCCCTTAGATTAGGAACATCCTTCCACCACAAAATTCTAAGAACAGTTTATACATTTTAAACCTATTCATTTCCAATATGATTTCCACCACTTTATCATTTCATTGTTTATTGTTTAAAAGACAAAAAGTGTTTCCTCATATTTTCTCACAAAGGTGATAAATTGACTAAATTTAATTATTATTAATCTACCATACTGATAACAGTTTAGTAATATGCCAAATTTGGAAAACAGAGACAAACTACGATACTGATTCAACTGAAACACGTTTATAATGAGCAGGCGTCATTGGTAGCCTCAGTGACAACAACGTTAGTTGTTTATTAACTTGTTCCTGTTTTACATGTATACTTTCAGAAGTGAATTGCAGCTATACTAAACTGTATCGATTTTTAAAATGTCCTTTAAAAAGTCCGGCGAAACAAGATACAATTTATAACTGCTGAGAGTCTTTCTTCTGAAGACATCTCAAGATGTGCGAGAGTGTTGGGTATTTTTGGACAAGCTTGCCATTCAAAAACGGTAGTTGTCGAATTGCAAACAACTTTTTTGGAAAATAGGGACTGTGTAAAAGACCTGTCACATCCAGGGCAAGAGCATGTTGTGAAAACTGCAGGCACTGTTAAGGGCGTGGAAAATATTTTGCTTGATGATAGGCGTATTTAAGTAACACTTATTGCGAGCCTCAAAATATTGGAACTAGTTGGAGGTTTTCTTTAATAGTCTGTTGATATAAATATTAAAAGCTTTTACCTTGTTTCATTTAAACCATATTACAGGAAAATCTAATTTCTTTATATAGCGATGATAATACATTTTGCGCTTAAACTTCTTAAGCCCGATTTTTAGAAATAACCTAATGTTTATTATAAACGTTCTGATCGTATCGATTCATCCAGAAAAAACGCATTACATTATTCAAACTACTCACCGATTCGAATATAACTACCTTAATATTCAAATTCGGCTATTTGATAAAAGTTACACACGGGCTATAATTTCCGTCTAACATAGACGATATTTATTTATTCTCTCGATTTTTAAAATGTTAAGGTATGCATGTCGACAGAACAAAAGTTATTATTTATTGGCGAGATATCTCTTTATTCAGTTGGTGAATTGTTTGTGATAAATGAATTTTGAATATTAATGCCCGAAACCGGTCGGTTACAAGGCTCCCTCTAGGCATTCGTACGGAACTGTTTACAGCCAACTAGTGTTCTTGATATTTCGATCACGAAAAATAAAAGCGTCTTCATAAGGTATTCCTTGCGGTCCCTTTGCGTTCGAGAACGTCGTGTAGCAATTTGTATGGTGGCGTAGCCACGATAGTTTTGTTATTCGTACTAACAAATGCCGGAATTATTCACAAATCCATAATAAATCATAACTTTTGCCGAGCAAAGTATGCCAACGTTTCATAACGTACCAAAACGATCTCGACGATTCTAATAATTTGCATATTACGTAAGGGAATTTGAATTTTGCCATAACCCGTATTGGTACCACCACATTTTCTTTTAGTTTGGTTATATCGAGAAGTTTTAATATTAATAGTGGAATCTTTCAGAATTAATTAAAATAGAGGAATCAATTGTAGAAGCTGAATCTGTTCTAAAATTTTATTTCGCACATTAATAATATAAGATATTGACTGAACTAAAGGAATATCTAACTTTATAAATTCAAAATGGCAACCAAAATAAAATAGCCACTTTCGAAATAATGCAGTTGCAGTCATTTAAAAACATTTAATTCATATACTTTCAAGTGCATGCGAAAATGACAGTATCCTAGATACATGAATATTTTTTAAATTTTATTCAGATATTATGTGAATATCGTAAAGACTATGTTTGAAAGTTTAATAATCCTGATATGATGGCTACCCACTGTATTATTCTCAAAGATACTTTGGGGACTGCAAAGATCAGTCCTACGACCAACGGAATACGAAGAAAACTAGGTCCATCTAAAGATTGAATGACAAAGAATTTTGTAAGGGCATGGATGAAAACTGAGAGCTGCTTCTTCATACCCATGTAATATAACAGCCTTGAAGGAGGAACTGTCTAAATATATTTATTGCCCTGTGCGATGATGATCTTCTGTTCGACTTTAATAATAATTGTGAAGATTTCCAGTTCCTGTAAAATTAAAGCGTTATTCAACATTTTGCATGCCTGTAACAGGGAACCGACTGAACAAAAGACTCCTCTGGATTGTAAAACCAAAATGTTTGCTTTATTAGGTTTGGTTTTTGCCATAAAGAAACGAACAGGCTCAGTAGATGCCAAATAAGTATATCTCTAAGATCTCTACCTCATCGACAGATCTGCTGGTCTGAGACAGTTTATATATTTTCTTCTTGGTTTGCAAAAACTTTCTCTTGATCTGTTAACTGATTTTCTTTATCCGGGAAAGCCATGAAAATTTCACCGTATTAGTACTTATTGTATTGCATATATGGTATAATGGTATAATGCTTACAGCAATTCTGGTTGCATTGCTAACGTACTAAAACTAAAGAAAGATTACAATATCTCCAGAATTGATATTCTATTTATGGCAACAATAAGTCACAAGTAAACATTGATAATTACATAAAAAATGATTAGCAATAACGAGTAATTTAATTAACAGGGGTTAGTAATTAAATAAAACCGTACATCAGGGTTGCGTTCAGCTTATTTTTCAATATTTGTGGTCGGTATGGTAAATGTAGCTAATTAATGATGACTGACAGGTTAATTGTGTAACATCACGACACAATAATGAATTTGCTTAAATACAGAGGTGTTTCGAAGCGTGACAGAAGTTTTGTGCAGCGTTCTGTATCCATATCACAATTCCAATAACCAGCTAAAGCACACGAATGCAAAGAGCATTTGAAAAGCAACCTGAGAACTAAACAACAATACAATAAAGTGCTAATAACTTGTAAATCAGTGTTTATTAAACGAAAAG
The DNA here is from genome assembly GCA_940337035.1 of Agriotes lineatus. NCBI lineage: Eukaryota > Metazoa > Arthropoda > Insecta > Coleoptera > Elateridae > Agriotes > Agriotes lineatus. The sequence continues at coordinate 152,773,008 of OW679195.1, forward strand.
TGGGAAAATGCAACCAAAGTGCTGTTAACGTGTTCCGAAATTACATTTTATTAGTGAAGGATTATAGATTGTAAAGACTTACTTAAAACAATTGTTAACTTGTTGCTATGGAGACCCAGATGGTCAATTGTTGTTGTTTATTAAGAAAGCCAAGCCGAAAGCTTGTTTCGAATTGATTTCGTACATTATATAATTTGTACCATTTGTCGAGTTTTATTTATTCGCCAGTGTGCAGAACCTAGTTTTGCTTAATTTCGTAAAGTTGCAAAGTGCAGTCCCAGAGAAATTTTAACCTGAAGCTTCGCCCATTTGTGATAGTTTTCGAATCTAAGTTTTGGAGCTGCGGGAAGCATAAAGCAGTGTGCAGCGTCTAGAAGAACCCTTTGTTGTGATTTACAAGAAGGCAGCAGTCGCTGAAACCGTTCCAAAAGGCAGGTCAACTGTCAATCCCGATTCGAAGGAGCTGGGAGCTACGAGAGATTCAGAGCAAGGTGCAACAACTGAGGAAGACTTTGTTCATGGTCTAGAGGCAGTTCGCAGCCGCTGATGGCGCTCCAGGAGGAAATTACGAGGTTGGCGTCATCCCGTTTTGCAGAAACCGGAAGTGGATTTAGCGAGCAGGCAAGAAACAGATGCCAGTTGGAGTGCCCTATGACGTGAAAGAAAACAAATTCCAGGTTAGCCAAGCAACTCTATTCGTTAAACTGGATTGTTATTGTTTACCTGAGGTGAATTTATTAGTTGTTGGTCGATTTGCATTCAAATTATGCTGGATTTCTGTGTGTTTGAACAGCTTTGTTTACATTCAATATTTGAGGTTATCTATCATTCTTTTAAAATTGAGCATTTGCCCTACTACTGTAAAATTTATACTGTGTTACAACCCAACCAGTGCAGATATTGGAGTCTCAAATAGCTAGCCGGTGCATTATTTTAAATAAGTGGCCAACGGGTAAAATATAGAAGGCAACACACCATTATTATTGCAATTAATTAAACAAAGAATAATTTTTAATTGGTCCAAAGGAAGGCAATATTAGAAACAAAACTGTATTGTAGTATTTGTGCCACCTATTTATTTGTTTCAATTAATGATATTATTACAAACTAGTCAGCATAACAACGTTAATATTATTATTACAATATCTACAATTTTAGAAGAACAATATGATAATGTATTATTCCGAACCGGCCAAAAAGAAAAAAGATATATGGAAGTGTACTAAAAAGGAAGAAAAGAATAGATAACACAGATTCCTAGAAACTATCAGAATAAATAAAGAAACAAAAATGAGAACCAAGCAGTAAGACATTGAAAAAAAATGAAGACCACGTGAACAGTGACATTTCGAGATTTGACGTATTTAGTGATATCATGATTTCCTGTGCATCAACAACAGTTCTGTTCAGAGCTAAACTATTTACTTTGAAATTGTCTCGGCTAAACAACTTCCTATAATATGTCAACGTTTTAATATATGGCACCCCACTGCTACTTATTAAGTCATCCTTTCAATGTTCGCTATGTTTGGTTTCTTGTTGCAATTTTCCTCCTGCTTCTGTGCGGTTAACCCACACTTCTCTTCGTTGTTCTTGGTCGCGACTGCATTACTTGAGCAGTGCATTGGTCATTGTTCTTTCTACCCAGATGGCCTGTCCAGCTTCATTTAAACTTGGCGATGCGTTCGTTGTCATTCATCGGTCCGATTCGTTTTCTTATTTTCTTATTTCTCGCCCCGTCTTATAAGCTGATACCCGACACCCTTCTTTTCATTGATTTTTGAGTTACAGTCAATTTTTCAGAGCTCTTCTTTGTTAATGTGACAGCTTCCATATCATATGTTAACACTGATAATACACATAAATCAAACATTCTTCTCTTTAGGCATATTGGTATCTCGCTGTTATAAAGGATGTGACCCAGTTCTTCGAAGGCAGCCCAATTTTATTGTATTCTTCTTGTTATTTAACCAGTCTGATGTAATTTTGCAATTTTTGTCTTTTGTCCCAGATATACGTATTCTTCAATATTCTACATGCTTATCTGATTTATCTGAAGTTTGTGTCATTTTTTGATAATATAATTTTTTAATTCATGTTGATACTTGTCTTTTGCGTCGATTTTTATTTAGCTGGTTCATTATCTCCTCCAGTTCGTTCTTACTTGGGCGAATAAGCACTACATCATCGATAAATCGTAGATGGTTTAATAATTTGCCGTCTATATTTGCACCTTTCATGTTCGTGACCACAGTGAAAGAGCATTCTTCTCAATTCAAAGGGTTAGAATAGTCACCTGCTTCGGTCGCGGTTGACTTCTCACATCGCACTCAGTCTGTGATAGTGACAGGCTCTCCGCCCATACTAAGAAGAGGAAGAAGAAGAAGAAGAAGAAGAAGAAGAGCCCTTTGGGACAACCTATGTTTTTATCGTATCAAAAGCTTTCAAAAAGTCTATAAAGCATAGATGTAGTTGTTGATTTTATTCCTTAATTTTGTTATTAGTGTTTCCACAGCGTTTGCAAATGATCTACTGTGCTAAAGTCTCTTCCAAACCCCGCTTGTTCATTTGGCTGATATAAGTCCAATTTGTTGGTTAACATTTTAATGATGATTTTGGTGTAGCTTGTATAGCTAGGTAAGATAGCAAGCTGATTTGTCTGTAGATACTTATTTCAGCTTCGTCTCATTTTTAGTGTAAGTAGTAGCATTTCCTCCACTTGATAGTATTTTAATGTGTTCTAAGTAATGATTGAATAATAATTTTATGGTGCCTATCAGTAATTTTCCTCCATATTTTTGCCATTTTTGTGATTGGTGGATCGTCAACCGGAGCTCATCTATTTTTCATTTCTTCCAAAGCTGCTTGAATTTCGTATGCCGTAATCTCGGGAATTTCCTTAAAGCCTATATTCATTACCATTGTCCTCTCCTTCTTAATGTTTGGGTCTAGTTCCGTTGAGGAATATACATTTTTATAGAACTCCTCTACGAGTTTTAATTTCGTTATTTGCACTTTTTCTCTATTTCGTTCTCTTTTCAGAATCTTCATGTTTTTATTGTTTTCGATGGTTGTCTTGATTTATAATTTCTGATGTACTTCCTGATTTCTTTCTTTATTATTTTATATATATATTTCTATATTCAGCTGTATCCCTGTTTAATTTCCATCTTTGTTCCATGAATGCCGCCAATATTGGTAGACTTCACTTACTGTTGCTGTGGTTCTTCGTTCTCGTACATATTTTCTTTTCTGCTAATATCGTCAGTTAGTTCCTCAACATCTAACTTTTCCCTCTTTATTTGTGACTATTTTATTTACTTCCAAATCTCCCTCATATCTTATTTGATTTATTGTATTTATTTTTATTGAAGCTCTCGGTAGTCTGTGGTCACCACCTGTATAAAAGTATTAAATTCATACTTATTAAATGGGTTGCCTATATTAACCACATGGTCACGTGCTCTCCAATCTTTTTTTATGTCTCTGTATATCCTAGGCACGCATAGAAGCGCTAATTACAAAAGCGAGTTCCAATCTTAAGATATTCTATCATTAAAAAAATCTAGGTTTTAATACAAAGAAAAAGCGTTTCATTTTAACTTGCAGAAACAATTGTATGAAATTTCATTGTAAGTATAACTACTAAACTATCATTCATCATCATCATCATCATTGTCAGCACTTATAAACTCCATCTCTGGATATATGCCTCTCCAAGAATTTTCCATCCGGTTCTGTCTAGTGTTTTGCTCATCCAATGTGTTTTAGCAATCTTTTGAATGTCATCTTTCCATCTTGTTTTAGGTCTACCTCGATCACGCTTCCCCATTCTTGGCCTCCATTCCGTCACATTTTTTGTCCATCTATCATCAGTTGTTCGCATAAGGTGTCCTGCCCATTGCCACTTCTTTTTAGCTACGTATTCAGCAATGTCTATTACTTTAGTCTTTTTTCTAATTGTTTCATTTTTGACTCTGTCTTGTAGCCGAATCCCCAACATGGATCTTTCCATTTTCCTCTGGGTCACCCTTAATTTTTCCATATAACCTTCTGTGAACGTCCACGTTTCGGCTGCATATGTCAAGGTTGGTAAAATGCATTGGTTAAATACTTGTGTCTTTAGATGTTGTGGAAAATTTGATTTAAATACCTGCCTAAGTTTGCCGTATGCGGCCCATCCTAGTCTTATCCTTCTTAATACCTCATCATGTTGGCAATTTTTTGTGAATGATATTTTCTGCCCCAGGTATATATATTCCTCAACTATTTCGATAACCTCGCCGTTTTCTAGTTGTATTGGTGTAGCTATTCCCGTGTTACTCATAATTTTAGTTTTTGCTATATTCATGTTAAGTCCACATTGCTGAGCTGCTGTTTTTAACTCAGTGACTAGTTTGTGTAGGTCTTCCATGCATTCTGCGATCAGTACTATATCATCAGCGAAGCGGAGGTTATTTAAGTATTTACCGTTTATATTAACGCCTATGTTGTTCCATTCTAGGGATTTAAATATATCTTCCAGGGCTGTAGTAAAGAGCTTCGGAGAGATGGTGTCACCTTGCCGTATACCTCTTTTTACTACTATTGGTTGAGTTCCTTCGAAAACTTGTACAGTAATTTTTGCGTCGTCATATAGAGCCCTTATAAGCTCTATGTATCTATGATCGATCCGACATCGTCTTAGTGCATTTATTAGAGCCCACTTCTCGATGGTATCGAACGCTTTTTCAAAATCAATAAACGCTAGAAAGATAGGTTGGTTGTATTCTAGGGTTTTCTCTATTATCTGGCGCAATGTGTGTATGTGGTCAGTGGTACTGTACCCTTTCCTAAAACCTGCTTGTTCATTTGATTGAAATGCGTCGAGTCTATTTGTTATACGATTTGTGATAATCTTTGTCAATAATTTTCATTACATGGGTGTTATCTTACATGGCCAACGGGAGTCACAAACTTTCTAAAAAAGAGTAACATAAATGGCATAAAAATACGTTTTGTGGCTTAAAATTCTATACCTTTCGCCACTGTCTCTAAAAGCAGATTTACAATGTCTGTCGAATCAGTCACTGAAATTAAACTACTGGAAACTTGAAAATTCTTTTAAACGTGTGCAATCATACGTCACTTGCCATTATATTAATGCAATTCAATTAACAACAAACTATGTGTTAAAAGTGATTGATTACAACTGGGGAATCAATTTAAAGTTAACACAGACATCAATTCAAAGGTTAGAGGCAACTATCACTTAATTGAATTGTTCAAACCCAGATTACAAGTGTAATATTAATAAAGGTTATGCAAAATAGCGATGCTTCCGCATCTAAAGGCTACATTGTGTTTTTTCTGTTGCTGTTACCTGTATGAAAGTTGAGCGGCATTAATCATTTAAGATTATGATATTCCATTCCAAATGAAATGGAAACAAACATTTAAACGTTTTAGGTGAAGATAGCTCACCGACAAACGCCTAATTTTAAACCATTGTTGATAATAATCACCAAGAACCGTTGCTTGTTTTCCCTATATTAAAACTGATTTACGTAATTTATGCACTTGTTTTTTTCTATTTCAGAATTTCAGAAGTGTGTTTTTATTTCCAGTAATCAATGTGATGTACGTTTCATGCAAAAATAAAAACATGTGCCGGTTTAAAAAAATTTAAACTGAACGAAGAACTTTTTTAAATAAAATATTTACTTGTAACAACTTTCTCTTTCAATTAAGACTTTAAGAGTCTCTATTGCATGAAGAATGCTTGTAGCAATTTTATATTTTAATGAACAGGTTAGTAGGTAATATATTCAAAATTTAACCTTCGTTAAATCATTTTAAAGGTTCAGAGAGCCAAAAATCAACTCATGACATCGACTCATAAAATGTTAAGCTACAATTTGGTAAATTTTACTTACCATATTTGTATTTTCATTACGTGGCCTTGTTGTTGGGAAAGCCATTACAGGACCAGAAACGGAAAATAATCATTTAAATCTCACCATAATTTAAGTTTCATTATAATTATTTGTAATGGGCTTAGTCCTAAAATAAAGGTCTGATCAAAATAAATACAGTATATAAAGTTACGAGTATTTTAACAATTTCCAATTGACCTTTAAACGTTAAGAAAATGATTGGATTATGGTACTGGAAAAAATAATACTATTTAAGACATGGAGATAGACATGCTTCAGACCTAAATAATAGAAAAATATACAGATGGATGGAAAAAGATAGGTATATGTACTTAAGGAATTCAATTTAACAACTTTGTTTCGATTGTCCTAAAGCGAAATTTATTAAGAACAGTTATATTTGAAATTGCTTCACCAAAGTTAAATTTATACCAAACAATTAGGTTAAAAAAGAAGGTTAATTGCTAGTTTTGTAAAAAATTTCAGATACACTCATGGAAAACTGGTGATTCCCAAAATGGTAATTTTTTCCTACAAATACTGTATTTAGCCTACAGTTAGCAGAAATATAACACCACCAAACTTAGCATCTACAGCCCAAATGATTGAAATAAAACTCAAGCTAAATAATTAGGCCTCCAAGGGATAGTATTGAACCCATGCCATCCCCAACTAAGTTAACGAAATAAGTATTTAAATTAATAACAATCGCACAACCCAAAATCCTGCAAGCATCAGAAGCCACAGGTGTTACCATGGCGTCGGAAGCTTCCCAGGAAAGGAATACAAATTGTTTGAGCGATCTAATTTGTACCCGAAGCAGCAATCCCTTGACAGCTTCGCTAACTTCTTTGCGCGCGTTTTTGCTAATTTCGAGATAATTTCTCGGGCCACTTACATCAGAAACGGATTAATATTTTCCCTCATAAATAACTCCGCAAATTAAGGAAATTTCCTCAGATGGTGTAATCGGGTGACGAAAGCAATAGTCAGGGGCGTAACAGCTTAGCTCAGACTACCCTACAAAAAAGTTTAAAATAAAAAAATTATTTCTTGTGGAAAACTGCAGACAACTGTTTCGGAAATTCTTTTTAGAATTACAGCCTTCAGCAAGGCATTTGGTTTTACCTTTTAGTAATTAAATCTGAAAGAAGAAGCACATTTCAATTTCAAAAATTACAATTACAGTACAAGTTATTTTCGTGAAACTTAAAACTTGCATATGTGACTTTAATATTAATATCCGAATCAGCCCGATATCTCCAAATACCTTGAGTTGGGTGGCATTTTTTACTTGCTAGGCCGGTTGTTTTCCATGAATCATTCAGTATCGCTACCTACAATCAAACGAGGAGGTGAAAAATTGTGTTCCGCCAATGACATCAAATTCTCTGGCTATCTCCGATCTTATAGGACACCCTTAAACTGATATCTGGTGACATCAATAACCATTAAGTTTTATTTAAATATTTCTCTTGCGCGCTGTTCGAATTATTCTTTCCCGAGAGATACTGATTATAATGAGAAAATGGATTTGGCTTTACCACGCTTTATACCAATAATAATTTAAGGAAAGGATGTGGATATTACAATAGTTGATATACTAATTAATATAAACAGCACGCGTGGAATTGGTTTGGTCAAGCATTTATACGGATGTCCGAAAAAAAACATTACGTAAATAAATAAATTTTCTACACAATAATTCAGCATGTGGAAAAAAAATTAAATGCTATAGAGCAAGATTCATAGCAATCTTCCTACAACTCTATTTTCTTATGTTTTTAATTTAAAAAATTATTCAGAATTATTCCTCCACTGAAGCCGACATAGTCCAGTGGCACAGTTATTTTGACCTACTAATTTCAGCAACATTAACTAAGAGAATAAATAAAAATAATAATTTAACGATTGTATCAATAGTGCCTTGCAATTAATGTTAGTTTAGTTACTATGAGATCTGTGGTGTGCGAATGATTGAGATTATAATAAATGCTGTAACCGTTCCAATCAAACACTGTTAAATACTCTTACTTAGTTTATTATGTACTTTTACAGGATGTTAAAAATAAGTGCCTGAAAACGCTTCGTTAAGTAGGGATGCTCCTTTAAATACAAAAATAATGAGTTTTTCGCCTATAACACATTTACTAAGTGTGCCATAAAAACAACATTTTGAAACCAGTTACTACTAATGAAATTTGCCACTTTAAGAGTGAAGTCCTTGGGGGTGCTAATTATGGAGGTGGTTGCCGAAAATTTCTCAACAAGTTTAACATTTTTGACTCGTTTTAGTAGCGTTTTTAAATTCTCCAATTAATTTTAAACACAAAATGGACTTTTATTTTAGAGATAAAATAGTTAATGTTTTATGCAAGGAAAAGTTTAATTGTCCACACAAATTTGTATTACGATTATACTTCGAAGGTGCACATACAGTTAAGAATAAATATCCTGACGTTTGCAAGTTGTCATGTCGTACAAATAGGTATAAGCTTCACATGCACAATTGAAAGATAGCAAATATCTAAAGGCATTACTACTAAAATATAAATTTTTATTTGTAGGAATTGTTTTCAAACATTTGTCATAAATAGTAAAGCTTTTATAGGAAAGTGATTATCTCCCAGTAACTTCAAGGGATTGGAACGAACCGTTCCTTTCAATCGACTTTTCACTTTTTTCCGACAGTAGGTACTTACTTGCCCCCTTTGAAAAACAACACGCATTGTTAACAACTAAGTAGGATAGCACTCTTTTCGTTGCCAACAGCGTCGGTAAATATATCTTTGTTTGAAAACGTCTCTGCAATATTCTTCATTTTAACAACCAGTACAATATACTTATATGTAAATTCGTTATAACGTTAATCGAAATTAATTCTGAAACTAAAGAATAAGCTAAGCCAGTTAATTTACCAATTTTAATACTAACAAAAATGCGTTAAAATAATCTACTTGTAATTTATAATAAATATTAAAAATGCTTTTTATTAAAACAAAGTACAAACGTTATAAGTAGATAGTAAACAACGTTCGAACCAATACTAACACAAGAATTTTGTTATAATTCTTTCTTATACTAACTATTTTACTTTTGACTTCCTCCTCTAAAAGATGAAGGAAGTATTGTAATCAAGAAAAATCACTTTCTGAGATTTCTTCAGGTCTCCATGTTTCCAGTGGCGTAGCTATAGCAGTGCAAACCGGGGCAGTGCCCTGGGGTATAGAGCTGAGCCTTAAGCCATAACTAAAATTAAAATACTCAATACACGAACTAAGCACAAACTATAAAATTTATTCAGTAAGAAGTGAATTATTATTATATTATAGAATTGCATTTTTTTCCGTCGCGTCACGTTAGCGTTCGCCATCCAATATTCGCTTTTATAGTTTAACGTCTTTGATACTTACCATTTTACCAAATATTTATTCTTTTTTTGGTTCAAGTACCAAAACATGGGCTCTTCTAGCATCTTTTACCACCGAGTTGGAATTAACTCTCAAAAAATTAAACCCCACTAATTGGTCAGGGAGAGTGGCATCTATCACCGCAGTTAAGCTTTGTTTTGTAGATATTATTATGTCTTTAACGGAGATTTAGTACTTAGTTTAAGAAGATTATTCTGCAGTATTGTGTTACAGAATATTAAGTTTTATCCTACACATTTTATTTTTCGAGTGACGGTGGGGGGGGGGCATTGTAATTTTTTGTTGCCCCGAGGCCCCATGACTTCTAGCTACGCCACTGCATGTTTCAGGATCCCTAGATGACGAAAACATGTTTTCTCAATTCCGTCTGTCTGTCTGTGTGTTGGCGGTATAGTCAACAACTATCTGTTGAAGGAAGACGAAATTTTGCATATGGATTATATGTCTACCTGGCATGTAACCAAGAAAATTTCGCAGGGTGCGTATCTTAAAAAATAAAATTCTCCCTATTTCTGTGTTAATTTAAGAACTATTAATTAAATAAAAGTCATATTTTGCACGTAGCTCTGGTTTTTAGCCTTGAGAAAAAGGGCATATTTTAGACCCGACACCTTAAACACCTTAAAAGAATTCAAAATTGTAAAACTTCCACTTCGAGCGAATTTCCATGAAAAACCCTTAAAAATTAAATTAAATTACACATAGATAGTACTACAAACAGTAAAATAAAAGATTTTTTAAGTATTTGGTTGCTCTTAGAAATTCCATAACAAAGAGTTCTACAATGTGACCTACTTTAATAAGACAATCTGGTAGTGACTTATCATTGTAGATTAAATCGTTGCATTAGTACATATACATAATTCTTAATAATGCGAGCTCTTATTATTATCTGCTTTAAAACAACAAAAAACCATGTATACGCTAGCTGAAGTATCAACATTAAATTGACCATTCACAGGAAAAATCGCGTATCTGATCAAAAATTAATCACTATCAGCTGTTTGCAGTTGGCACATGATAATTAATTACGACTCTCACTTTCTTACTCGCGGCAATTCTCGAATATCGATCCTTTATGCAGGCTGATATTCAACTAATGACCTGAATCTACAGTGAATATGTTGGTTCAAATTTGGATTTTTGTAATTAGGTACTACCTGCATGCCTTGAGAGAGGGATGAGACCGATGAGGGGTTAAGCTAAACGGCCCATAACGGGATATTGCTCTAAATCTGTTCGTCACAAGTTTTAAATCGTTCAAGCACAAGGGGAAATTTCAATATATTATGACAAATGAATTTGTTCAAGCATATAGGTCACTATGCAGGTCTGACTGGCTATCAAAGCTTCTTTTTAGATTTTAGATATAGGTCGGTAGCAACAGTATTAATTTTGAACGATTCCTACATTTTTGGTATTGTTATAGGCTATACTCATAGCTTCCATTTTTACTAAATTTGATACATTCCTAAACCAATTTGTGTTCAAAAATTGTGCAAATAGGTAATCGACCGCGCAGAAAATGATAAATGATAGGTAAATATCTAAATTCAATGTTCAACTTAAGCTGTACTGTTCTTTAATATTGACGTTTTTGTTTTGATTAGAAAGAGGTTATTGGCTTTTATAAGTTTAAAAAAATTATTCTTGTAATCTTCCTGGAATATCTGAGATTGAATAATGTTCTAGATATTGTTTTATGTCTCGTTGTCAGAAATGACATTTATTGTTATTCATATCTTATTTTTATTTTACTTTTACACACGGTCTCCTAGACTATAGCGAAACCTGCTTTTCATTTTTTTCTAAATAAATTGCGACCAGCACCTCCGGAAAGGATCGTCTTCCTAGCTCACGTTGATTATACCTTCATTTTTATAAACACTCAACTTCATTCTGGTAATTTAACTCTCTTAGGAAGTTATATAGCCCACCAAACATTAGAATCATTAGACTTACAAATATAGAAGAAAAAAATTGAAAGTTTTCTTTTTCTTTAAGTGATTTTTATCTTATCCATAAACGTAAAGGAATCCATTAGACGGATTTACAGAATAATGCATTAACGTTTCTAGGTAGTTTATTCCACTAAGCATACGTGCAAAATATTTAAATAACTACAACCCCATTCAAAGATGCTGCATATTAGAATTGATTTTATTTCATAGGAATAACAATAGCCGATTTTAATCATTATAGTATAATATGCTATTTTGGTCAATATATGAAATAATGCTGACCTTACATATAATACTGATGAAGCCAATAAAATTTTGAATAACCATTTTTCCACATTCGAAGGAATATGCTAATTACCCAACAAAGCATATACATAACGAGAGCTGATAAATACCTACAATTAAAATTTCTAAATGTATTTTATTGGGATCAATGACAAAAATTCAGCATATAAGTTTGGGGAAGGGGGATTTACTAGAAATAACACACACACATACACACGTCTAACGTTTTATTACATTTAAAATGTGCACTTAATTTTCCCTAATACCGGGGGTTTCAATTTATAGGTTCATCATGGGGATTTCGAAAACCGAAAAGAATACGAACATGGTTAAACAGAGGCAAAGTTAGGCGTTACAATGCTGACTAATACTTATTCGATAAAAAAATTACTGTGTTACTTCGAATAAAACGAATTTGAAATTATGAGACATCTCAGAGAAAAATGTAAATCCTAGATTATTATTCATTTTTATTATCTTTGAGATAATTGTACTATTTTTATTATACACGGCAAGGATAGCTATGACATTTTTGAAGAGTTTATTTTTACATTATTTATTTCCATAAATAACAAACAATTTTTTTTGGAAGAGATATTATGTTAATTGATTGATTAATAAGAAAACATATGAAAACTTAAATTTGCATTTTTATTCCATTTTAATGGCAAGTATAACGTAGTAGGCTGTACATTTAATTGAATTCAAATATCTTTATAATTAATTGCAACAATTTTCCCTGAAAAAGACTTTGCCTGTACCTAAATTAAGTAAATGCTTTGCGAGTAATTGTTTGTCCTACGCATTTTCTTTTAAGAGTTCTATATAAAACGTTTAAAGTCGAAATTCTTCTGTGGGAGGCAGATTTTATGTTGCGCAGTCATGAGCGTTGTATCTATTAAAAGGCCATTATTTGTGAACTATATATATTATATACCTATATTATCATAACCCTATCTACCGTTAGGTGTTAGAGAACTATATATATTAAGTAGGTACATTTAATTAGTAGAGAATTGTATACATATAGTAATCAATATACCTATGTTTATTTTTTTGTAAACAAACTAATGAATACTTATAATTATTATAAATGTAGCCTACCTACGTTGCCAAACTACGTATATTAATGTATCAACTGACATGCAGAACCTTAGTAAAATTAAATCAAGCTGATAATTCAAGTTTAATTTCTTTTCATTTTCACCAATTATGACCTAGCTACTAGGTAGACCTATCAAAAATATATTTTGCACTTATCTCGATTACTTATGAAAATGAAGTGCAAAAATTTTTACATCAGTGGAAAGATAAATATAAGCTCTTTTCAGCGGTGTAAGATTCATCCTTGACCTGCATTTAAAATAAGACAGTTAATACCAATATCTGCGAAATTTAAATCCAGATTTGCATCATTCTTTATAAAGCGTCTTAATAATTTCCAAATGGTTTTGCTTTGTCTGAGTAACACAACAATAGACTTACAATCAAACAAGAAAATTTAAATGTTTTGGTTTTTCGATAGAGCTTGAAAGCTAAGATGGCGTCCTCTTTATTTTGTTTAAATATTATTCAGTATTAAAATGCATAACTTTGCCCTAATCTAACCATGTTTGTATTCCTTACTGTTTTCGAATTCCTAATGGCGAGTCTCGAAATTGAATAACCCTGCATAACGGAGAACGCAATCACACTGATGGCTGGTTCTGCAAAGAAAAATCTTGACGGCCCTGGTTTGTAAAATCATTAAAAAGTCGCTCTGGTTGCAAAAATGCCCTCAGACGCAACGACTACCACACTTTCCGCCTTGCAATCGCTCGCAGATCAAGAAATAATCGAAGCCAAAACGAAACATCTGAGAGCGGGCACTTCGCCGCAGAAGAAAGTTGACGATCGCGACCACGCGGTCGGATCCACGTGAGCCGCGGAATGCGTAGCGTTACCACGTGTTCACGTGACCCGCGAGGACCGCGAATCCGAGCAACTGGTGCTTTTTTATTCCGCGCGAGGCGGGGCGCCCCGTCAATCTGTCACAGGGAAAACGGCAGGTGGGCGGCAAGGCCGACGCGGCCGGCAGCCAATGGGACCGGAGGCCATATTGTTGGGTAGGCGTGGCCAACCCTTTGGCTGGGTGCATGTTGCGTCATCAGATGCCGGTGTTTCCGGCGCGAGCTTTGAAATGTGCACCAGGTATTATCTGTTTACAAAACTTCCTCCAAACTGAATATTTCTTGAGTTGGCAATGTTATAATTCTAGTTACTTTTATTTTTGCTTGTGGTAGTTCTATAGATTTATTTTTTTTTAATTTGAATAAAATATTACCTATAGTCATATTCTTATTCAGTTACTTCCCATAGGATTATAATACGGCTGAATCTAACATGCACTGTTTTGTTCTGTTGATTTTTTAATGCTGCACTTTTTATAATCTGTCACATCTGTTCACATGACAAGTAACATAACCTATATTAAGTACCTAATTAATTATTAAATTTCTGATACACAGCAGAAACAAGATTATTTACAAGCTTAGTTTTAAAGTTTTTATAGCACTTGATAATCGCTTTGAATGATTTTTGTGAATAGATAATGCGTGGGGCACTTTTGCCGCCCTGCCGCCCGCATAAATCTGCGATTGCATCAATCTGCTTACGACTATAAATCCGATCAAACGCGCAATTTTAGATCCCACTCCTGATTTTGTTTTAATATCGCGGCTCGCCCGCGAGATTTATATCGCGTGTCCCGCTCCTGAGCCGCTTGGCGAGCAAGATTTTAATGCCGCTCGAGGACTCGAGCTTACGTTTCGCTTTGCTTTGTATATCGCAGGCTTGGGTTGAATTTGGATAATACTTTTGTGACACGATTCGGAAAAAAGATAGCTTGAAATAGGTAGCAAGAATAATGCTGATTCAAGACGAAAGGAAAGAATATTTTTTAAATTCTCGCTTCTTTGTTTACAAAATTCTTTCAAATCGATTGTTAGATGTCATGGCCTTTTTAAATAATCCTACAAATAATCTTGTTTTTACGGTGTACCCGAAATTTAATAATGAACTAGACATTAAGTATAGGTCATGTGAACACACTAACGTTGTGAAAATAATAGAAAAATCAGCATTAAAGCGCCAATTACCGCATTTTGAAAATTGCAACATTCAAGCAAATAACAGTTTTCTCACACTTTTCCATATTATTTATATCACAGTATCGAGAGTAACTGGATAAAATATCAAAAATCTAAATAAGTATTTTACTCCAATAAAAAAACAGTTTGCTCTATTGCCACAAGTAAAAAATACTAGAATTATTATATGGCCAATCCAAGATAATTGGAGATCTATGAACTGATAACACATTTAACCAACTCTAGTAGTCCTCTAAGACGAAAATTGATTACGTGCGTAAATACATTTTAAATGTTTTAGTGTAGTTAGGGTAAATTCACAATAAAATCATTTTAAGATTTAGGTTACCTATTTTACTTTTTAATTAATTTTTTTTAAAACGTGTTGCAGAAAGTACATAATATTCAATAATAAAACAATGTATTATATCAAACATTAGTTTGTTTCAAAGTAAATTAGGTATTATGTTACACCGAAAATCATTACTTAAGCTTACTGCCAAGGAAAAAACGTGCAACCGATTTTTTTTTATAAAATTTATTAGAAAAAAAAACTACCATTGCCATGTAACTGTAGGTACCTAAAGAATATAGTACAATAAGTACTAAATAATTTTTTTTTCAATTTTCTGCGTAAAACTACATTCTAAACAGCTATCTATATTTTCTTATTATTTTTATAACAAGCTGCACTATAAGTATATCAAAAAAATCTTACGTAGTAACAGGTGGCGCAAAAAGAACGCATAGATTTCAAAAAAGTGCAACCTTCTTAATTTTCCATGAAAAACAAATTTATTACCGCAAAAATAATCTGTGATATATTTATTTTTGGTTGGTACCTACACGATTATTTAATTATGAAAGTTTATGTCAGCGATATGACGTCCATTTTGCTGGACACACATATGGAGCCTCTCCTCAAAGTTCAGCATTACTCTTATCAACATTTCTTGGGACACAGCTGCGGTTTCTTTGCGAATGGCAAGTTTTAATTCGTCTAGCGTACGAGGTTTCGAACATAGACTTTCGATTTGAGGTAACCCCACAAAAAGAAGTCGGACGCCGACAAATCCGTTGACCGTGGGGGCCAAGCAACGTCGCCAAAACGTGAGATTACGTGATGGTAAAACATTTATCAGACAACTTTCATCGTGGCTCTTGCTGTATGGGCTGTGGCCCTATTTTGTTGGAACCATATTTTTTCCATCGAAGTATTGTGTTTCGATCAGGGATTGCCCCACCAACCGGCACATAGAAATGTCGACGAAAAAGACACGTTCTACCGCTCCACGGCTACTGAAACTAGACTCTATGAACCACGTGATAGATGGAGTGGAGAAGCCGTCAACTTCTCCCCTCCGAAGTACTATGCATTCCAAAAACATGCGTTCTTTTTGGCCATCCTTTATTTGGCAACATAGTATGAAATTAAGAAATGTGTACTCACAAACTCGATCTCGAAAATTCTCGAACGTCCATTCTCCAATTTTATATATGTGCATACCGAATTAGGGCAGTTGCACTAGCATAATGCCCAAAATAGCCACGTGCTCTGTATATAAACATTCTGGGATTTTCTTAGTTGTATTTATGGTACTGTACTTGAAAGGGCAAAGCAGTTCAGCTGGCTCAAAGATAGAGCATCTGGTCCTAGACAAGAATATGTAGGTTGGATTCCACTTTTTCCAAGGATCACAAAAATCTATCGCCGCGCCTACTGTGATTTCACAATCTAGCTTTGACAACCGCGGAGTCTTCATACCCAATTTCCTCAAAAAGCAGAAGTTGATTCTGCTTCGCTTTCAGGCGGGTTTTTAAAATACCACTGAAATCAAAAATCTGGAAAAAATCGTGAATTTGATTAATCTCGTCTCTATTACTCAACATCCTATAATATACAATAGTTATGTATGTATCAAAGGCGTAAAATAAGTGTTTTTAGTCAGCGGTGTGAAAGTTATAGCACAAGCGCGGAACACCGAGGGCTATAACACGACAAGGGCCATAGGCATATGTTATGCCTTAAGACACATACAAAGCTCTATTTATTTTTTTTTAAATATAGTCATGCCAAGACAAACATCTTGTACATCTTGGCATGTATGTTGAAAAATAAAAACTATTATTATTATTATTATTACATGACAACTCTTACAATTACTTATATTAGCTGAGTATGTATACTTCACTAAGTTTTTCATTAATACGTGCGTATAAATAATAATTAAAATAATATCAGACGGAAAAATAGTATATTATATACCAAGGGACAAAAGTGCATCATTTGTTCCCGCAAGTGAAGTCCAGGGCAATAATCACTCAAGGGATTAAAGGCACGTTAGCCCCCAAGTATATGTGCTATTTTTTGCACTCCCGGATAAATAATAATGGAATAAATCTGATTTTGCTGCTTTTAAAATTTATACGCTCGATACGGAAAAATAGATGGCTTTGGAAATGTAGATGAGTAACTAAGGTAATGTTGTAAATAATGACGCCTAAACTAGGTCATTTAGTCCCGGGAGTGCAAAATAATATATTATATCATGAGGGACTAAAGTGCACTATTTAATCCGCGAGTGGAGTTTGTTGCCTCGAGGGCGAAGCCCGAGGGTAACAACCACTCAAGGGATTTAGGCACTTTTGTCCCGAGGTATATACGCTATTTTTTGCACTTTTGGGAACATTATCATCAAACATTTCCAAAATTTGGAATCTGTCAATTTGTAAACTGACAATTACAATTTAGTGTGTGTCAGATGACAAACAAAACCTAACCTACTAACCTCGTGTGTACATGAATTTACCATAGTTACGGTATCATTTTTACTTAAATTAAATGAGCTACTTTAGTCCCTGTTTACGGGGACTAAAGTATCAACTTTAGTCCCGGAAGTGCAAAAAAAAATTTTTTTTTTGGTTTGCTGTAATTATGTTACATTACATATATTGCGTCAGCCATAAATCTGGATAAACTACTAAAAGAGGTACATTAAAATATAAATGTACGACTAAACATTTGGGTATATCTATACCTATGTACATTTTTAAGATATGCCACATGTACTTGCGGAGGAAGCCTGTGCAGGATGGGGGACACATTTTAAATTTTTATATTTAAGAAATTACAATTCTTGAATGCAGATTTGCATAAATATTTTAACACTAGTAGTAGTTATAACTATTTGGTAGGTATGTAAAATGTACGTTTAATTTCTCTATATTTTTGCAAGCTCAGAATTGCACTGGATGGAAAAGCAATACTTTAAGACTCAATGAGCAAACTATGGTACGAAAAGGGGTAATTGCTGGTTTAGTTTCTAATAAAAAAATCTTCTGCTACTTAAATATTGGGTTTCACAAATTTGGATACGCATCCAAAGCTTTAGAACAGGTTTTTATTGTGTGCCAGTTTGTCAGGAATAAATAAAACAATAATAAACTTAAATTATACATTTTAATTTAAAATACTGTCATTGTGTAATAGGCAAAAAATGAACGTTTTTCATAGTTAAAAAATTAGGTTTATACATAATTTCATCTTTCTTTTAAATATTATTAAATTCTTTTATGTACGATCGATCAATAATAGGTAACGCAAGTCCTTTTCACCCTCGGGCGATAAATATTATTTAATAAATTATTATGGTGTTAGGAATTATTTGTATTTTGCTCTACATTTTTTCTTTTTAACTGCTCTTTATTTTTGAAATACCAGCAAATTTCGGTAAAACAATTAAACTACTAAAATATGGAAACCATTAGATAATTTTTTGCTGTACTGTGTAAAATGTGTCTAATCACCGAATAATAATCTATGCTCTAGGAAACACGCTAAAGATTTTCTCTTTCTTTGTTGTTTTATGTCAGATTGCATGATATCCAAGAAATATGAATGCGTAATATTTTTTCAATATAAATCGCGAATTGTATAGCTCAAATTATATCTTGAGAAACGCTACGAATAATGTATGCAAAATGTCTAAAATAAATATTATCATATATCTCACATTTGGAGATAAATAAACCAAATATATATTTATTATACAAGCACCAACTTATATCAATACAATTTTTTTTAAATATTTTGATTGGTATTATAGGAACACGGTTTAGAATGAATGCACCAAAGACTTAAACACACTTAGGTATAGTTCGGTGAGATACGCATAAATAATTTAATGTATCAGTACTTAATGTGTAACCAAATTTTAAAAAAAATGTACAAATCCAATTGATAGATAGATAACACAGCAATGCAGTGGCGTATTATAGCAGAAGACTAAGAAAGCCGGGCTTCTGGCCCAAAATTTCAGGGAGCGCAAAAATGGAATAGTGACAAAAAAATTAAAATGATCACCGCAAATAGTTTATGAATTTCTCTAACAATAAGTAAAATATGGTTGCAAAACTTTACGGGGCTTCTGGTTAATGCGCCACTGCAGTAAGATAAGTTATTCTTCTGTTTTTTTAAGCTTCCGGGCTTTTCCCCCGTCTCTAGCAAATTGTAAGAAATAAGTATAGACACAAATTTAATAAAATCCATACAGGAATAGAGTGGTTTGATCAAAGGCAAGTTCTGAAACTTTATTTGTTATTCCATAATTTAGTTAATTTAAAAATGTTTTTCTAAAGTTAATATAGTTAAAAAGGATTTAACTGCCGAAACCGCCGATAATTTTGAACGTCGCTTTAGGTATCCCTTTGACATGGGGTTCCGACTATAAAGGGGTCGCGCCCCATATTGAAATGCCAAGCGTTAAATTTTTAATATTTACTTCGGATACCTTCCTTAATTATTTTAAACATGTTAACGTTTATAAATCAATTGGTTATTATAAAAAAAATATTATTTGACAGATCTTCAAATGTTAAACATAATGCAAAATATAATATTGCGGATACAAATTGCCAGTTGTTAATATTAAAATAACAAATCTAAAGTTCGTTCTTTGCGATTATTGTGCGATGATATAAATAAAATTCATATCAATTCAGTTCCAGAGAGCCTGCAATAAATTACAAATTTAAGAATCTGAAAACCATAATAGTATTCAGGCCAGTCTACAAATATAAAATTCATGGGGTGGCTTTAGGTAGAAAAACCCGTTTACAAATTGATAGGATCTTTGCAAAAGCTCTTAAGCTTTTTAAAAATTAAAAAAGGCTTTAATGGGCATTAGGGGCAGCTAATCAAAATTACTGGATTTAAATACAGTAGTACCTTGCCATTTCGTGTCTGAAATAAGATATTTTTTCAAAACAAAAGATATTAAAATTCAGAAAAAGCGAACGCGCTTATAAATACCCGTTAATGAATATTTCGGCGCATAAATGAATAAATAAATAAAAGAAAATGAGGACTCGCTGTTATTCTATTAGACGTAGGTGTTTGTTGTTGATGTTATCTGCGGCATGTATTACCTGGATTATAATTACTTTCACTAATAAAACTTGTAAGGCGTTGCTGCCACAGGATTGCTACTCGCAGCGCATATATGAGTAGGAATCCAATTTGTTGTGGATTTAATTCGCATTCATTAAGTTTGGGTATCTTAACGCAAGGCAAATTTACTGCTTTCCATATCAATAAATTACTTTTTAAACTAGCACGGTTTGGCGCCTGCCTACTTACCAATACTAAGCTAACCAATTTTCGACACGAATATTTTAAAATTAAATAAATTAAAAATGGCACCGGTAAACGTCAAGGATACAAGAGCCTGTTACTTGAATTATATTTGTCTCGTAATCTAAATACATAGTAGTATTCATGTAGAAAATAATTTTTAAA
Organism: Agriotes lineatus; assembly: GCA_940337035.1. NCBI lineage: Eukaryota > Metazoa > Arthropoda > Insecta > Coleoptera > Elateridae > Agriotes > Agriotes lineatus. The sequence goes on from OW679195.1 coordinate 152,793,525, forward strand.
GCCAATTTTTCCGTAATATTGAAAAAAAAGTAAGAGACACATACTTTCCGCATTTTTAAAAAAATGTTGTTACCATAGCATTTTTTATTTTTAATACACTTAAAATAGGTACCTATTTAACCTTGTTTGAAAAAGTCTCAATACATAAACATTCTTTCTTCATCTACCTACCCACATTTCTTTTTCCTAGGGGTTAATATTTCATGGCTTGCTTTGGACTTCTATCATTAGACATTCTATTTAGTACATGGTTCTTCAAGTTATATTCCTAATTCTTTACGTATATTTTAATTTCGATTTTTCCCAGAACAATATATACATACCTTCATAAATATTTTTGAAATCGTTAGCTCTTTTTGCTCAGATAATAATATTCATTCCCCCATAGTAACTTTAATATATTACTTACTTATCAAGTACCCTCATCTACCTTACAGTGTAGAGGGTAATCAGCAATGCTTTTCAATTCCTAAGCTCCCTTGCTATTTTCTTTGCTCTTGTCCAATTGTTCGTTTGTAATATAATATATCGTGTATTAATTTGTCTAGTTTCTCTTACTATTGGGTCTTGCTTCTCAGATTTTCTTTTTCTTTTCCATTTTGTAACTCCTGCGGTTTTTCTTAAAGCATTATTTCGCACAATGGGTGTTATTTAGATCATTTTTTATATGCTGAATGTGTGCCCCAACATTAATTATTATCAACTATATGCCAATAAGCTTGAGGGTACATAGTTAAAGATAAATTATTATAGCTGTATTCAAGTTTTAGTTCACACATCTTTATGAACTAAAGTATTTTGCAAATCCTATAAACAAAATACATGTTAACAGATTCATACCTTGTCCCTTCACTGCGAAAATCATATTCAAATTCTGAAAAAATAAGACATGGCAAATTTAATTATAGTGAAAGATAACAAGTAATTGCTATTCAAAGCGTGGAACCATTATAAATGCCCTAAATTTGATGTTGGTTCCAAAATTGTTAAAAAATGAAAACAACATGTTGTACCAAACATAATTAAGTTAGTTTTTTTAACTGTGTTAACATTTGTTGATCAACATAAATGGTTTATTTTTGTATTTGTAAATAATATATTATAATTTTCATCAAATTTAAAAAATATACAGAATGTTTAAAGGTTTTATTGTAAGATAATATGTTACCTAGCAATATAAAAATCGTTTGTTCATATCTTATCAGATTTCCAGATTTATTTCAATAAGAATGATTTTGGTACAGCAGAACAAAAATATATAATTGAAAATATATTATTTCAAATGCACCTTGACCTTTCGTAAAACGTAACTTAGCAAAAATAATTCCTGTTGTCAGCCCGTACCCATAATGTAATAAACTGGTTCTAAAATACTGGAATTACTAGAAATAAATATACGAGTGCATTTCTATACTTACATGTGTACCAGGTAAGAAACATAACTGGTTTAGATCTCAATGTTCACAATAAAAGATACATTTTAAAACTCGAAAATATATACGACTGTCCCATTTCCATTTATGTCTGAAATAATACAGTATAAAATGCTTGGTATAATAGGTATGTATATCTGCAGCGCGCTGTTTCTTATTTCAAATTTGCTATTATAATTATTAAAAGAGGCTATAGATTATGAATGAATGAATGAACGTGTAATTTTGAGTTAAACTTTATGTTCTTCCACTACTCGTATATAAATTTGAGAAAATTTAAAACAAATTTACAAAGAGTAAACTGACATAGAACTTACACATGATTGGCTTAGTATATATTGCTGTGGATGGAAACCAACATACCGTCTACATTTAATTTTAGTTCAACCCATACGAGAAACTAGAATTACCGTATGTTAATTGGATAGATAAGCACAAGTTTTAACTTAAATAGGGGCATCCATAGCATTTAGATACTCAAGAAACGAATTTCATGTTGTAAGCCTATAACCAATTTTAAGGCTAGAATTTTTAAATTGAATACGTTTGTCATCTATTATGTCTTAAAAGTGTAATTTTTAATAATCGGAGTTGAAAGTTCATGCATTTATGGTTAAAGCCAGGAAGTGGACTGTCTTTTATACTGTTATAATTTATACCTATAACGTCAACATTATTGGATTTATGTCAAATCAGGTATCGAAATATTTCTTTTGAGCAAGCAAATTCATCACATAATTGTATGTATTATCGTTAACCTCGTTTTACCTTGCGGTGTAGAGGCTGGTGCTTTATGTGCTTGCATCTGGCGGTACTATGCTCAACTTGCCCCAGATTCGGGATACAAAGTTGGAACGCGCCTTTTGTGCTTGCTCAGCAACCATTGCGTGAAGTGTGTGTCATGTTGATGTGTTGCCAGTGTTATTCTATCTCTTAGGTCTGTGGGTCTGAGGAGAGCACAGTTAATTTGGTGCCCAACTGTGTATAATCTCACCAAGCCCGATTTCAATCGCCAAGAGTGCGGAGACATTCCGGCCCCCGCGGGATTTGAACCGAGGACTTGCTTATTAGCAAGCCTAGCGCTACCCAACTGCGCTACGCGGCTTCATATAATTTATCGTCTTAAATTATTAATTGTAATTAAGTTATATGTACCAAATTATAGTTCTTTAAATAATTTTTCATTTTGTCAGTCGCCTCTCAATGATTCAAACATATCAGCATTTATATTCTACTAATGAAATTTAGTGGTACCCATTGTTTCAAACAGCAGCTGGTTTTCTATGAAAGGTGTAAAGTGTCAAAGCAGGGGTTCCTGTCATTTTTTGCTGTTAAGATCACATGTACAACTTTGTTCTTCAGAACACATCATAATTGCAGAACAATAACCAGATAGAATCTTGTTTTATATTGTATGTGCCTGAAAATGACAGCTTCTGAGTAAATAAATGGAATGTTATCCTTCAGTGTATAATTCCTCAATTAGTTGAAGCAGTAAGAAGTTGCTAAATTGGACAATAATAGCAATTCTATGTAGCTGCTTGCATCCAGCACACTTAATTACATTTTGGTGATCATCAAAGGAAAACGTACGAGGTTGGTTTGATAAATCAGTGACTTTTTGAATTTCCCGTGCAGTAACTTTAAATGCAACACTGCTCCTGTCAAGTGCCATTTGTGAATAGACTTCTGTAACATTTTGAGCAAGCTGGGCCATTTAGTTTGTGTGTGACAGTCATTGAAAGCCGACAACCTCGTGAATTTTAACGAAAATGGAAAAAAGTAAATTTCGTGTGCTGATTAAGCATTATTTTTTGTGTAAAAAAACCATCACCGAAAGCAAAGAAAGGCTTGATAAATACTATGGGAACTCTGCACCATCAATTTCAATGCTTAAGAAGTGGTACTGAGTTCCATTGTGGTCGTACCACCACAAGTGACGCCCAACGTTCAGGTCTCCCAAAAGAGGTCGTCATGCTAGAAATTGTCGATAAAATCCATGGAATGATATTGTACGATCGGAGTATGAAAGTGAGTGAGGTGGCTGAGGCTGTAGGCATCTCAACTGAGTGGGTACATTACATTTTACATGAATATTTGAATATGACCATAAGCGCAACCGTGTGACCACTTCAAAGGAGTGTTTGGCGATGTTCAGCCCTAATCCGAACCAGTTTTTGCGCCGTTTCGTTACTGTAGACGAAACACGGATCCATCACACTACACCAGAGACTAAGAAACAATTAAGATAGTTTGGGATACACGCGGTGTCATTCACATAAATTATCTTGAAAAGAGCAAAGCGATCACCGGCGAATATTATTCAGAGCTTTTGGACAGATTCGATATTGATCTGAAGCAGAAACGACAGCATTTGACGAAGAAAAAAGTGCTGTTCCATCAAGAAAATGCACGGGTGCACACGTGTGTAGTCACAACGGCAAAAATCCATAAATTGGGCTACGAACTGCTACCCCATCCAGCATATTCTTCAGATTTAGCCCCCTACGACTATTTCCTGTTTCCAAACCTGAAGAAATGGCTGGACGGTAAGAGGTTCGGGTTGAATGAAGAGGTCATCACTGAAACAAACACCTATTTTGAGGGCCTTGAGAAAACATATTATTTGGAAAAAATCAAAATATTGGAAAAACGGTGGACGAAATGTATCGAGCTAAAAGGAAAAGAAAAATAAACTCTTATTTTCCGAGAAAAATATCTTATTTAAAAAGTCGCTGACTTATCACACCACCCTCGTAAGTTCAACAATTAGTGATTTGCGAGTGCTACCCTGCAATTCACAAAACCGAATAAGCATATTGGTAAACTACAACTACAAGACATTGCCTGGTGAAAATCTATTTAGAAAAGAGTCTTCCAAGGGACAGCCAAGACGTATTGCTCTGACGGCAGGTATCTACTGGGCTGATTCTGTGCTGCACTAACACAGAAATTAAGGTGTGGGAAGAGGTCCTGTTTTAAGTAATTTAACATCAGAGTTGATAGGTAGTAGATTTTTCTGACATACTTTGGCGAGGCCACATAAAGAAGTTGATAACGTTTTAATTCTATTTTTAAAAATATGTAATTTGTTCGGTATTAATTCATAGTAAAATTGTTACAACGCGGGGCAAAATAAAAAACTGACTATGTTGGCATATTTTAGTAAAACGCAAGTAACAACATTTTAAAAATTCTATGTGACATAAGCACCTAAAGAGCCTTTTTTAATCATATTATGTATAAGCGAAATATGATGTATTCTAATTCTTGCTTTGTTTATTCCTATAGGGAAATGAAGCACCTTTATGGGAAAACAGTAAGAGTACACCCGGTAGCATATTAAGAGACCCAAAATCTGAATGTTATTGATGTAGATAAAATAAGTTAACAACGGAATTCTTTTATTTGTTTCATCTAATTCTTAAGCGCTTCTTAAGTGACAATAACAAATAATTACAAAATAATTCAAATTAATTCAAATGAAAATTACTTTTACTATTTTTGTTATTATTATGTTCACATACTGCTCTCAAAAGTCTTTATTTAACAAAAAATCAAAATTAAATATGTTCGAGGACAACTACGGTTAAGATGCCGACAACACCTGAGAATGCCAGAAAAAAGGACACCAAGAAAGCAGTGAAAGTGAGAGAAAATTCCAAGAAAAGAGCAAATTAAACTGGTTGAAAGTGACCATTAAAGATCTAAAAAATATTGACAAAACTGGAAAACTCCAACAAGAAACAGAAGTAAATGGTAGAAAATAATGCAATAATGCGTGTCTTACACAAACAAATTCAAGCAGGTCCAGTGGTCCATTGCAAAAATCAGCAGAACACTGCGGGCCAACTTCGAAAGCTTACTTGTTCCACTGCTACGGGGCCGCAAACTACGTATCTTGCGCGCTACAATATTTTGGTTTTTCTCTAAAAGTTATGCAGTTATTTGCAATTTAGGATTTTTGTGCACATCTACACGATGACGGCTTTCATTTAAAAAATGAATTATCGAAATCGGCCCGGTGGAAGTCTCAAAATAGATGTCGAAAGAAAACGCATCACGGTTTAAATATGTAGATAGTGCACAATCATAATTTAATAAAAAGTTCTGAGTTCTAGTTTTCTTAGTTTTTTGCATTCGTTTCCTTTTTGAAAATGTGACCTTAGAGTTGTTCATACCTCCAAAATGTTTTGAATTAATCAGTATTTTAGCTAGACTTAAATATTTATTTCTTAAGTGAAAAAATCGCGCTGTTGATAAAATATAAAATTCTTCACGTGAATCGTTAAAACGTTTGTCAACTAAATCATTTAAAGGAAATCTTACTCGTCAATAACTGACTAATTGTGCTATTTGAATTGACTACTGTTTTGCTGGTCTATCTTCTATTTAGCATTTTTAGTGTAGAATTCTTCTATGTAGAATTAGTGCTTCACATTCGTTGCAATAATTTTATCTTTTATTTTATTTTATGTTATTTTTGTGTTATTTAAGTCTAAAAAAATATATTGGTATAGATTTCGCTTTCATTCAAAATCCTCAAGGTTTAAGTGGCAGAACAAGGTGCTATAGGATTTTTCCCCGCACATCTGAACTTCACCTTAGGATTCTTTCACAATTATTTGTATTTTTTAATTTTTTTTTATATTTAGGTACTCACTGACGTTACTTTCCATGTATTTATTTGTAAAAGAGTAAAGATATTATTATTATTATAATTAATGTAATAATAATACTCTCGAATACATCAGAAATCAATATAATGTAACAATTTTTGTAAATTAAAATGTTAGTTGCCTTTTGAATGTAACAGTGTAAATTACTAATATTTATATTTGATGTGGCGGACAAAGTTTTGAAAAATAAAGATAAAAATAGTAACTTTCAGTAAAATGAAATCCAGAAATATACAATCGAAATTAATACCGGTATTTTTATATTGCAGAAAAAAAATAAATTTTGTTAACGAAAGATAGGTTCTAGAACACTTATAAATTAGAAAAATATATTTTTATATTTTGGGATCTATAGATATTCATTGTGATCACCCTACGCACTCAACCTGACATATTTTTAAATTCATTGTATTTTTATCATCAATGTATTTTAATAGCATCCTGCACTTTCCTAATTAGATTAAATGGGTATTTCATATCAGCTTTACAGGACAACGTTCAGTTGGCAGTGTACATAATTAACTTTTTATATACTGTTTCTAGTGCGCCATTAAAGTTTCTCATTATTGTTATTCAAACGTTTTGAAATTAAAACTAGACTTAACATTTAATGCTAGCAATAAAACCAAGAAAGGCGCCGAAGCGAAACTCGGACTGTAAAATTAGTAGACACAAATTATAGTTAATAACTTTTTATCAGTGCTTCTGGAATGATAATTATTAATGTAATGTGCGCATAATCAACCTAAATTTTTAATTAAACTAAAGAATTGGAAAGAACATAAACTATAACACTTATTTTCAAATCAGTACTAACACAGTCCTCAATTTGCGTGTAACGTAAAATAACAGATGTTAAAAATTGTTGTTCTAGCAAGCTTCCAACACGTAGTTTATGGTATTATAATACATTCTGTAGTATCGTCCTTAACTCGCCTCTTATGTTCACATACTTAGTTTCAAGTTACCAAAAAATGATAGCAAGCCGCCGCCGCTCCTTTTGCCTGGCTTTATTTTTTGCTAAGTTGTTCGAACAGAACACACCTTGTTAGTGTTTTTATGAATAATCGCCGATACAGGATAAATACGCCGCACACATTTATATTTATGACACTCGCTATATATTGTACAAATATGATTTCAGCAATAGAATTTTTCAAATTCCGTCTCAGGCTGAATCCTGAGCCATGAACATTTAAAAACCATTATACTCAAACTCGTGAATGCGTAAGAGCGAAAGAAGTTAGAGAAAAGGTAATTTAAAATGGAGTAATAAATCAAGGCCTGCTGTAACTAAAAATAATTATCCATTAGCCAATAGCCTCATAACAACAGAATGACACAACCTGTGGAGTAAATTATTGTGGCATTTTCCGAATCATGGCATTGTTCATTAAATATTTTAACGCAATTTCTTAATTATTTTAATGACCTCTATTTCCCACTTGCTGCAGCTCGCTCATAATTTATAGACCAACTGCTGCACTTGTTATAAATATTTATTACTCTTATTGAATTCAACAATTGAAACACTGCAGGTACCCCTACTCGAGGGTCGTTGCAAATGTACGCGCTGAAATGCATGGAGTTTAATTCGCACCTGAGTGCTCGAAATTATGACGAGTTGGCTGCAAATGGGCAATTTAAGGTTAGGAATAGTTCAGGCTTAATAGGAATTTTTCAGATAATTCCCGTTTTATAATTACACACAGAGCGGCGATAAAAATGTAAATTATTCGACGGCGTCGTTCTCAGCCACTAGCAACAGCTCTCGATTTTTCTGTCGTAGGATTTCTCATAGTAATTCGCTCAAAGCAGGTTTGTTTTTGTTATAAATTATAGCTGAAGTAATTTAACTTTATTTTTAAATTCCTTGGAAGTATAAAAAGGCAGTTAAAAGTGAAATACGCGAGAAATTATATGGATATTAATTAATTTACTTCGCTTTTATAAATAAGTTGCGACTATATTTACCATAAATTATTGAAAATAAGATTAGGTAAATACTTAATCCAACATAACCATTTAAATAATCAAATATAAACTACTGCATTAGGCTTAGAAGTGCCAAGCATTGAACATTAAAGCAAAGCTACTACTACCAAATAGGTACAGGTATAAAATGTGTCTTATTGTTTTAGAAACATAGAGATGAACATAAAAAGCGACTTTTCCATAAACGTAAAAATTATTTTTACGTATATCTCATAATATTCATTAAATACAAGATTCCTGATCGAAATTGAAAAACTAGAAAGTAATATGTATACAGAAATTCAGTTTTTGATTTTCGTTTTCCACATTTTATTTAACTGTAAATAAATTCTTTTTAAACAGTATATATTATAAAATAACGTGGAGGTATCAAGTTTTTCTTCTGAATATATTATTGTGGTACTTACATGATACCTGCCTAAACAAAATAATTTAGTTGCAATGCTGCATTAATTTAGTTTGATATTGTTGCAATAAATTAAATCATTTTCGAGACAATCAATGTAAAGTATCGCAATAGAACGTCATAATAAACTTTTGGATAAAGACGATATATTGATTTCAATCATACTTACGTTACAACCGCGCTGGTGGCCACTAGGCAGAGTGACAGACTAGTGATCAGCGGTCCCGGGTTCAAACCCCGGGGGAGGCAACAGTTTACGAATAAAAGCGTACAATATCAGTGCTTCTCAGGACTAACCAGGAACACCTGAAGACGGGAGTAGATCAAAACTCCCGAAACGTCTTGTGATTTACACCCTAGACAGTGGAAAAAGTCCGATAAAAACACACCATAACTTGATATAGTTCCGTTTGTCAATAATTTTCTTAATCTTTTCTTATCTCTACATTGTTCCTCCTCTATATCCTTCTTTACTAGTGTTGTCTTTATCTCTTGACTTCATATTTTTGTCTGGACATGCCCATGTCAGTCCAACTGGATTCGCTTCACCCCCTCCACTACGTTCTCATCTACCATCTACCACCATTATATTCCGTACTGTTTCTTTTTTCGGTGGATTGCCACGATTCAGCTCTCTATGTTGCAATACTTTCAAGTATACTATTATTAGTTATATATTTGTTTTTTCATTTCCTTATTAATATCTCCATAATACTGAATTATTATTCGTTATTATATTATTTACTGTACTAGCTACCATTCCATTCTTATCTACACGGACTCCCAGGTATGTATATTGTTCACACTCTTTTGTTATTGATCGATTTTCGACTTCCAGATCTTCAGTTCTTTGTACTATTAGTAAATACCTACTTTGTTTTATTTATATTCATCTTCAGCTAATTTTTGTAACATGTATTGCGAATAGAGGGAGATGTCGTCCATTTCGATTTCCATCCCAATTTTAAATTAAATAGGTGAGATGACACACCCTTGTCTTAATCCTCTACTTAGTTTAAAACCCTTCAATAGTTTCTCTTTTATATTCATCCTTGTATAGTATATGTTCTATTGCATGGTTTATGCTATACCAATAGTCTGAACTTTTAACGTCTCAACAAAGTTTATGTTCTGGCGCAGTTTCATATGCTTTAGTGAGATCCATAATTCGAGATATAGTGAATACATTGCTCGTACACAATCCTCCTTCTCTGAATCCACTTTGTTGTTCTAGTGTAGTTGTTATTGATATTCCTCTGTATTTTTCACATTTTCTTTCGTCTCCACTATTGATGTTACCTATATGGGCTTTTTACCATTCAGCTGGTGGTGATTCTCCAATTACTATTTAGTTATTACAATTATTAATAGATTGAAAAGTTGGATCGTGACTTGTTTTATTAGTTCTGTTATGAAGTGTTGATTTTACTGCATCTCTTATTTTTTCTACTTTTATCTCTAAATATATGTCTGTGTGTCTGTTATATGTCTCTCTCTTCTTCTGGGTGAATTTTTCCTTAGTTTTCCATAAAAAGTGTTGATAATATTATTTCCATTAATGATTTCTGATGTTCCTGTTAAGAATTGGTTACTGAGCACGTTTCTGACCCCGTTTCTGACCCGCGAGCTGGTCTCAAAATTCCTTCCCGGCGCTAATGGGGTGCAGTGGCAGTCACCCGGAATGGCGCCAAGGCGAGAACAATTGGGCCCTGTTACGGGATCTACACGTGCATGGAAGCGGCCCTTGGAGAGGACATGATCGAGACGGGCACATTCGCTGCCAGCATTCGAACAGCGGCGCTTCGAAGCTAAAATAACCTTTGAAAGTAATCTGTATACATTTTTCGGCGATTATATTTCTTTTGTTAATTCAATCTGGTTTTAATTCCTTTATAATTTAACATCAGAAGTGGGATAAAGATCCTATCTGCTTAGATAGCAGTCGTATTTGTTTGCGCGCGTGATAATTAGTGAGATCGTGAGTTATGGCTGAAGCAAGAAGGGACGTCCTAAATGGGGACGATCGGCGTTCCGTTCAGCGGCGGTCGACCAGCCGGCGGGGTTCTGTGGATCGACAGCACCGGGCTCGCCGACCCCGAACCCGAAGTCCAGGAGCTGATCTTGGAAAGCGGCGAAGGGCCTCTTCGGAGCGGTGGGTCGCTGGACGTTCTCAGGCAGGTGGTGCTGGGTCGTCATCCCGTCGATCGGATCCCTCGGGACACCTGGAGGTATCGAGGCGCTCTTGCGGCGAAGGTCAAGCACGGATGGGGAGGTCGCCGGAAAGTGTGACAACAGTGTCACAATTAGGCGATGCCATCGTTGAAGGTATCGAACAACCAGAAAAGGAGTCAGTCTCGTCCGTACCTCGTAGGGGAACTTGTACTGTTGCGAATTACAAGTACTCCTGCTACGGGAACAAGCCATAAGCTACAAACGAAATGGCGAGGTCTTTTCCGGATTTCAAAGGTGTTGGGAAACGACCGATATGAAGTGTCAGACATCCCAGGCAGTAGTCGCTCTCAGTTGAGGTGTCACAGCGTGGCTGGTGTGGATAACATCAGGCCATGGATCCGATTCGAGTAGGAGAGTCGGGTGATAATGGAGAGTGATGGTAAGGGTCAGGGGTATTTTGTGATTATCTTGCTATGGGCTTTCGGCGGTAACACTTTGTGGTCAAGTACAGGTAACACATAGTTCTGTTTTGGCGGGAACACATTGTGGTCGAATGGTAGTGGTATTCACATAATATGCCTGGGGTCACTGAGGTATGCGGGCGCAGGGCTACTGGTGACGTGACCAAATTTTTAATTATTATATGTAGATATTTTACTTTTTTTCAACTTTTTATTAATTAATAATAAACTGGGCCCAGTGTATTGTATTCTTATTAGGGTATAGGTTGGATTGCTGTTACCTAAGGAGTGCAACCTGCCGTGTTCATTTTTTATTCTATTTTATTTGTCAAGGTGCTCTGTCTCAGACATTCTGTACAAGTTTCAGACTTCCGTGCCGTGTTACCCGAGTGAGGACACTCAGTTCCGTCAGGAAAGGCCGTGTTAAGAATTGGTTACTGAGCACGTTTCTGACCCCGTTTCTGACCCGCGAGCTGGTCTCAAAATTCCTTCCCGGCGCTAATGGGGTGCAGTGGCAGTCACCCGGAATGGCGCCAAGGCGAGAACAATTGGGCCCTGTTACGGGATCTACACGTGCATGGAAGCGGCCCTTGGAGAGGACATGATCGAGACGGGCACATTCGCTGCCAGCATTCGAACAGCGGCGCTTCGAAGCTAAAATAACCTTTGAAAGTAATCTGTATACATTTTTCGGCGATTATATTTCTTTTGTTAATTCAATCTGGTTTTAATTCCTTTATAATTTAACATCAGAAGTGGGATAAAGATCCTATCTGCTTAGGTAGCAGTCGTATTTGTTTGCGCGCGTGATAATTAGTGAGATCGTGAGTTATGGCTGAAGCAAGAAGGGACGTCCTAAATGGGGACGATCGGCGTTCCGTTCAGCGGCGGTCGACCAGCCGGCGGGGTTCTGTGGATCCACAGCACCGGGCTCGCCGACCCCGAACCCGAAGTCCAGGAGCTGATCTTGGAAAGCGGCGAAGGGCCTCTTCGGAGCGGTGGGTCGCTGGACGTTCTCAGGCAGGTGGTGCTGGGTCGTCATCCCGTCGATCGGATCTCTCGGGACACCTGGAGGTACCGAGGCGCTCTTGCGGCGAAAGTCAAGCACGGATGGGGAGGTCGCCGGAAAGTGTGACAACAGTGTCACAATTAGGCGATGCCATCGTTGAAGGTATCGAACAACCAGAAAAGGAGTCAGTCTCGTCCGTACCTCGTAGGGGAACTTGTACTGTTGCGAATTACAAGTACTCTTGCTACTGGAACAAGCCATAAGCTACAACCGAAATGGCGAGGTCCTTTCCGGATTTCAAAGGTGTTGGGAAACGACCGATATGAAGTGTCAGACATCCCAAGCAGTAGTCGCTCTCAGTTGAGGTGTCACAGCGTGGCTGGTGTGGATAACATCAGGCCATGGATCCGATTCGAGTAGGAGAGTCAGGTGATAACGGAGAGTGATGGTAAGGGTCAGGGGTATTTTGTGATTATCTTGCTATGGGCTTTCGGCGGTAACACTTTGTGGTCAAGTACAGATAACACATAGTTCTGTTTTGGCGGGAACACATTGTGGTCGAATGGTAGTGGTATTCACATAATATGCCTGGGGTCACTGAGGTATGCGGGTGCAGGGCTACTGGTGACGTGACCAAATTTTTAATTATTGTATGTAGATATTTTACTTTTTTTTCAACTTTTTATTAATTAATAATAAACTGGGCCCAGTGTATTGTATTCTTATTAGGGTATAGGTTGGATTGCTGTTACCTAAGGAGTGCAACCTGCCGTGTTCATTTTTTATTCTATTTTATTTGTCAAGGTGCTCTGTCTCAGACATTCTGTACAAGTTTCAGACTTCCGTGCCGTGTTACCCGAGTGAGGACACTCAGTTCCGTCAGGAAAGGCCGTGTTAAGAATTGGTTCCTGAGCACGTTTCTGACCCCGTTTCTGACCCGCGAGCTGGTCCCAAAATTCCTTCCCGGCGCTAATGGGGTGCAGTGGCAGTCACCCGGAATGGCGCCAAGGCGAGAACAATTGGGCCCTGTTACGGATCTACACGTGCATGGAAGCGGCCCTTGGAGAGGACATGATCGAGACGGGCACATTCGCTGCCAGCATTTGACCAGCGGCGCTTCGAAGCTAAAATAACCTTTGAAAGTAATCTGTATTCATTTTTCGGCGATTATATGTCTTTTGTTAATTCAATTTGGTTTTAATTCCTTTATCATTTAACATTCCTTTAGAAATCTCCATGAATTTCTGGACTTTTTACCTCCTAAATAAGATTCCAATTTCTGTATCTTCTTTCCAAACGTTTTTTCTATGATCATATTTTTCACTTCTCTCTGGAGATATTTGTAACCCTTTTTATCCTCTTCTTTATTTGTATTGATCCAGTTCAGGGTATGTAAATAACGTGTATTACTGCCAGTTCTATGATATAACTTCCAACGCCCCTTATATGATTAACGCCACTTGCAGTCGTTCGAAACTTCTAGCATCCATAACTATAGCATTAAGAAGCTTTTTTTAAATAAAATAACCACAAAAAGGTTTCGCATAATATAGAAATCACAAGGAAATCTTGTAATAGGGAAATTAGTGTACTTTGGACAAGTATCGGATGATGAAAGAAAAAGAATCGCCATTTTTATAGCTTAATCTTCAGCCGAATGCGCCCATAAGTTGCTATTCTACAGTAGTTTTTTAAATTGTACAGTTACTTGTATCAATATTTCATTATTTTATTGGCCGTTTGAACTCGTCTGATCTCCTTTACATTATATCCATGTACAGTCTTATCGATGCATTATATCCAAACAACTCACTAGTCTCACGGTTTTCCGCGTGACATGTTGCGTAGCAACTCTCGGACATGAAAAGAAGCGATTTTGCTGTTTGTACTGGGCTAAATTGCGTCAGCATAAAAATAAGAGGACGACTTATTATCCACTTATCAGAAACTGAGTCTGTCTGGTAAATAAATAGACAGGAAATCACTTCCCAGGCTGATTGCCGATTTCCAACATATGCTTTATAAATTCGCAACCTTGGTTTGTAAATCTTCGTCTTAAGAGGCATAAAGGATTTTAATTGCTTCGGATAAATATTCGCAACGGTTATCTCCCTGTCGTTCTTCAACTTTTCCACCTCCATTTAATGAACCCAAGCTTTAGCAATTTAATTTTGGGCCGTTTAATTAAAAAGCTCTGAGCGGAATTTATTGCGAGATATGGAATTGTGTCCGAATTAGATGCGTTTGCGTCTTATATTCAGGGTTGGTCTGAATTTGAATTTTCAAGCCCGCAGTGCACACGCAATAAAAAATTAATCTAATATATGCATTCCATAAATTACATTTCCATAAATTATTCAGATTATTCGCATAGGGATTGTGCGTACCAAGAATAACGTGAATAATTCCCATCGTCTCGTGCGAACTATAAAAAGAACGGTAATTATATTAATCATTTTTCTTCAGAATTCCGAATCAACCCTTCTTATCGGTTGCGTCTCAGCGGGCGCCAGATCCGTAAATCTACGAAAATTATTCCTTTTTATTACGCTTTGTTATCGAGACACATGCAAGTGTTTGCGATGCCATTACTTGCCCAAACATGGCCAGAGGGCGCCACAGCAGTCGCTACTTGCTGCTGTCAATCACCCGTCAAAACCCTGATTGCTTATTTACTTTCCCAAATAATGGACTAAATTATGGTAGCTGTGCGCACTTGTTTACATGAATTTCGAAATTCGTCGGCGAGACGCTCGCCGTCGTTGAGTGCTCGCTGTCGCGGCAGATTAATTTCGGTGGAACTGATTATTATACAAATTTTATATCACTTATTAATTAACTTAATAGTGCTTCGCCATCAACGTGCGTCACTTTTTAAACGGACCATAAACTTTGAAACTACCATAAAACGTTAATGAAGTAACGATAGCCGTAGACGAACGTCGAGTCGCCTTTGATACCCACCTATGCTATAAAACTCGTGCGGTTTATTTTATTGTGTACAAGGCTAATAAGAAATTGATAGTCATTAAGGTAAAACGGGTAGCAAGAACAGAAAACTGCTAATTTGAGTATAATTTCTACGGCACAACTGATTAACGAAATGGGTTTGAAATCAAATAAAATTAATTCCAGCTCAGCTACAATAATAAATTTATTTATTGCCTGATTTTATTGAAACTAACAAGACTACATTCATTAACACAGTTATATTGTCCATTCCACGATTTCTCATTTGTAGAATTGGTAGGACGTTTCCTAATATCAAATTGTAAGGCGTTTTTTGTAATAAGTATACTTCTTTCATGTGCAGCTTTCTGAATATATAAAAAACACCAAACATACTTCTTAAATATTTAAAACGTCTTGAAATCCGTTTATTACATAGAAATTTAAGCCGTACGTATTTTCTACAAACCAATGAAACACTACGTACGCTTAGCAAAAATAGAAAATAAACTTTCTAGATTATTTGCAGTAAAAAAGAGGTATGACATAGCTACTCACTCAATAATATGCATCCTAAAATATAGTTCAACGAAGCTCTAAACGTTCGGAAATACGGAGATTTCAATTACCGAAGAGACTCCTTCCCTCTTATTATACACATACGAACAAGAAGTCATATCTCAGCATGAAGAAGGCGTCAGCTACATGATGTAAAACAAAAAACCGACAAGAAAGGTATAATGCAATGGTCGTTCTGCAGGTATATAGATAAATTTTTATATTTGATTGTGTTTGTTATCAAAATATTGCTTTCCATATAAGCTTGCTCAATTGTTTACTCTATGAAATGTACGATTTATGTAATTAAAATATTAGCGGTTATGGACTTCTTTATTTTATTAAATTACCCGGTGTGCCAATTATGTTTTGGTAAGTAATTTTATATGCTAGTGAACATCAAACTCTTTTACTCAGGTTGGGACATGCATTTACAATTGTAATAGATTTGTAACAACTCTTTCCGTTCAAACTCAATACCGGTTATGCATATATCTTTTAATATAAGATGTACTTTGACAGTTTACATAACTTCATAAATCAATAGCCCCTGTGGATATCACTTCTCAGCTTATTTTAGGTATTTAATAATTAGACATTACATGTTTTGATTTATTTATCATATTTTTTATATTTCAGAAACATTTTAATCTAGTTTTTCGTATACAGTACTATACTAACCTTTTTATTACAATTTCTGCGCACGTGCACCTGTTGAAGCGCAGCTTCTTCCGTTATTTTAATCACACTCGATGATGCTGACACTCCCACTATCAGGTGTGTGCCAAATGGTAACAAGCTATTGATTCAAACTCACTTTAGTGTGGAATTATTCAATTATTTATGATTGAATGCAATAGAATTTATTGGAACAATCAAAAATATGTGAATTTCAATTCCTTATGGAAAATATATCCTTTGTTAGTTATAAAAAAATCCTGTCACTAAGCACTCAGGCTAGTTACTATCATATTTTTAGTTACTGTCTAAACTTTAACATCTTATTAAATTTACATAATTAAAAATACTAAATTAACTTAATAACTATTAAAATATCAATTTTCTTCAGAATTAACAACTCAACTCTTTCCTGTTCAAAATAAGTTTATCTGTCACCCCCATTCCAAACGTAACACCTTTTAACACAGTTTACAAGTCCATATATTCCCGTTCACTTTATCCAACGTCATCCAACGAAATTCAAGCTTACTTTACTTTCTTAATTTTATTGTTCCTTCTTCAGGTTCTTTTCTTGCAGGTCACCTGGCTTTTGTACATGTTTTGCTTGATTTTTTAAATTACCTACCATGTTATGAGAATGAGCAGAAAATAACGTGGCTTATTGTTACCTTTCAATGAAAAGCAACTGTGTAATTTTAGTCCTATTGTGAATTATGAATTCTAGTATTAGCTTTAGTTATTCAACATAAGCCAAATATTTACCAGGTTAATAAATAGTATATTATACATCAAGGTAGCGAAGCGCAGTATTATAACCTGAGCGCATATTAGATACTGAGCGCGCAGCGCGAAGTATCTAAAGCGTCAAAATTAAAATAGTCATATTTGGTAACTTAGCAATTTATCAGTTACCACGGTGAAAATTGTTTATTTTACTTTCTCTCCCTTTACAACCTCAAAATAAGCCAATAACGGTGCGTTCTGAGACTAGTAGTGCAAAAAATATATTATTGTCCCTATATTTTAACATAGTTATACAATTAATACTATTTTCCGAAACACAGAGCCATCGAGGTCAAAATTAAACATCGAAGAATTCGAAACAAAGAAATTGTTAAAATGTATAAATAATAAATACTTTATAATTACTTTTATTATAAAAGATACCAGGAAGGCTAATAGCCAACTTAAATAATGTGATTACAGACAGCAATAATCTTACCTAAAAACGGCAACCTTGAACCGGCGTTACCAGTGGCTCTGAATTTTAGGAAATAAGAGAAGCAGTAATAAGTTACAAGCTCATAATTTGAAATTCTGGAGAAGTAGTGGAAATGCATCAAGATTTTTTTTCGTCTTCTCGGGTAACTTCTCCATTTGTTGAAGACTGACTACAACAAATTATGGAAAAGCTTTACATTTTTGTTGTTTAGCAATTATGTTTTCTAGCAGAAATTTAGGGTTCTCCATTCGAGCTCAGTTAATTCCGCACATCGAAACTATTTTATTGCATTATATAAAACTGTTTTCTTGTTACAACACGCATTAATCCGCATATTCAGTAAATCCTGTTTTTCAGTGTTATAAATATGGTATCAGTTCAATGCTTAATAATAATTTTATGAACTTAATACTTACAAACACACCATAATTTGTGTTTATTATGTTTAGTGTAAAACAGGTTTTAAAACCTTCGAGGTCATTAGAGAAATAAGCATGAACACGCAGGCATCCATATTAATTAACATTAAATAAACATAATAAAATGTATTGAAAAATTACTTTTCCGAGTTTGAAACCATATATGTATATGATCTATTTTTCATTTACCTAATTTAGCTTTTGTGTTACTAAATGTTGCAATAACTATAAATTAAAACTTCAAATTCGAAAATACAAGCAAATCACCGAAGTATATGTTTATAGCCAGCCATGTTTGGTATTAGAATCGTATACCTCTGTAAAAAAACTATAAATACCTACCTACTAGTAAAAAATAAACATCACAACCATAACTGAACAAGTTAAAAATATAAGTGTCAGGTATCATCTAAATTCTAGAATCGATTTCTTTTGGAATTGGTATGCTATACACGATATCATAAAGGCCACGTGATCAAAATGGATTTCTATGATTTTACATAAAAATAAGTTTAACAAGCTTCTACACCTTGCAAGCGCCACGCCACTGCTACTGTCAGATTGAGTTTTCTAAACGTGGTTGCCTACAGTATTAAATGGATTGCCTATATTGGGTGGTACAGAATCTTCAATCTTTATCAATGACGCTGTACTAATATTAATTTGCTCTAAATAGTTTATTGCAAAATAATATACTAACTTCATTCTGTGTAGTTCTGCCTATTTCATACTTCAGCAAAAGGCGAGCACAACCCTCACTAGCTCACAATTCACCGATTTGTTGTCATGGGTAAGGATCAAGCAATGATTCCTAAGGTTACTCACTGAAACTAAATGAATCAAAGTACAAAACAGTCTCAATAAACCCCATTTATCGTGTTCAGCTTCTTGCTTACTCTAACATGGACTCTAAAAAACGAGCAGGTATCGGTTGGGTCAAATAAAATATAATATACCAGTAGTACCTGGGGAATCTAAATGAGGCTTTAATAGTGAAGCTGTTTGAATAGAGTTGAATCGTACTACCAAATGAAGATACACAATAAACCAGGCTCGTCAATGCAAAGGAGCCTAGGCATAAACAGTACAATTAATTCAAACTGTCCATAAAAATGTTAAACTGGGTCGCTAAATGCAAAACGACCAAGGAAGTTAGATATTACTAAATTATGCAAATACTATGTTAGACACAAAAGAGAAATACAGTGAAAAAAGTATATATTAAAACAATATTGAAATTTGGTTCAAAAATGAATTGTACGTTCAATAGTATCAGGATTATAATCATAAAACCATTACTGGAACTACGCAAGTATCAACCAGCGAAAAAGTAATCCTATCTGAGATGCAGCCTTTCAGACGTTGGCAAAGAAACTAACTTGAGGAATAAAAAGCAAGTCTGTAGATATGCCTTCAAAAATTGTATACGTATAAAATACCGCACATACTACCAAAATAATATTTAAATATTTTTTTCTGGCTGCCTTGTGCGCTAAAAAAGAATTTCTGTGGCACCATCTTACCCACAACTCAGAATTCTTGTCCTTCTTATATTAAGCCATCGGGATTTCCTGGGCAGTAACTGCGTCGCTGAGAAGGAACCATAAAACTCGCTGGAACTTTGGATGCTGGCTCCTCTCAGATGCAGAAATCGTTTGGCTTTCACGAAACAGTTTTCATGTGACAGATAAAATGTTCCAGATCAAAGTCAGCATACCAGCGCCAACAAATGTGGCCTAGCTGGCTTAGAGTTTCCCAACGGGCGGGTCTTAAGGCAACGATCACCTGCAGTAAAAATTAGAATTGCACGGTCTGCATCTTAATGGAAAATAACTACACCACCGCTACAGAGAGCCCAAAACACTTTCAAACGTTCGCTGACTTTGGAAAAATAATTGGGAGACAAATCCCCAAAAAGGACCCCACGGCCGACGCTCAAACAGCTTAGCTTGCTGGCTAGCAGAAAGAAAGTAAATGCCGCCAACATTTCAACCTTGCGTCGCGTTTGAAAATTACAGAGTGAAGTTAGCTCTACTTTCCAAAATTTCATTTAGCTAGCAATAAAAGAAGCAGGCGTGCACTCACAAAAACAATCTAAGAAGCAAACGCCAAAATCCAAAAGATCCGTTACGTTACATAACATAACAGCGACAGAAATCGTTAAAAAATGACTTAAAAAAGATATATAATATGTTAAAAAAATTTGCTAAACGTTACTATTAATTATAGAAATTTAGAAATATGTGAGCTACGCTATATATTTATCACTTGGGAAGAATTTATTTTCTGCTAAATGGGGTTCTTAACAACTTCAATTGTTATAAAGATAACACCTATAGTATGCACAACATGAGACATACTTATGTAATATTTAATGTTTCAATAAGAGTAGTTATCGTTGTATTTACAATACGTCTAATTAGCATATTCTCGGGGTGAGAAAAGAGGGAGATTAATCTTCCGAAAAACTCATTCTCTGTAGTTCCGTATAGAATTTTAATATGTTTACAATAGTTGTAGGAATCTAAAATAGTAGATGTGGTATGCGATGTTGAACGACCTTCTCCTCCTCTATATTCTTTAAATGCCTATGACGACAACAAATGTAAATTTGATCAGAAAAGTGACAACATATGGATAGAAATGTAATCTATTAATTGCCAAAAAGGGTTTAATGACATAGATTTGTTATTGAATATAGCTTTTTAATGTTGATGCGAATCTTTCGGCTCTAGATTTTTGTTGCTGTTAGAGCCAGTGGGGATTAAACCCACATTATATGGCCCAGGACCAGCGGCTCTTACTTCTGAGCCGCCTCCATTGAATTATTCATATTATTCCTACAAAACAATTGTCTTTCTCGTGTAAACCGCCTAAACCTATTCAATTCTAGTGAACAAAAATATTACATATTGGCTAATGTAGTACAGGAATGATTTATTCCATTTTGTTGTAAACGTGTAAATGTACTTCGTATATTGCTCTCAATGCTCTCGTACGTAAATAATTCCGTGCGTTCAAAGTCATAATCTAGCCATAAATCCTTTGCAGGCGATAGACCAAAACCACAATAGGAAACAAACGACTCTGTATTTATAGAAATCCAAAGAAGGATATTGAGAAGAATTTATAAGAAGTGCAAACAACATTATAAGGAGATTTCAAAATACAAAAAATGTGAAATTAAATTACAAATGCCAGAGGCGTTTAGAAATTGTAATGATAAGAAGAGCGGGAGTCACATCTGCAATCAAAAACTGCTGTCAGTAAAATATGCAATTCTAAGAGTTGACTTCTGCTACTCCGTTTATATTGTGGAATTTAATAATAAAAATGTAAACAAAGTGTTCGTGAACAAAAAACAACAGAATTCAAAAACAAAAATGTTACTCAAGAAATATATGTAGCAACTAGTGAGTCACCCGAACTACGCTTCGGTTCGCTAATTTAAAAGAGATCCTTTAATATAAAGTTAAAAAAAAGGATGCATCGGCCGGGAATCGAACCCGGGCCGCCTGCGTGGCAGGCGAGCATTCTTCCCCTGGACCAACATGGCTTGTTTGAATAATGCTCTGTTATAATGATATATGAACATAGCGAAACACCTGCGCTAACAGCACACGGGCACAACAGCTGTCGCACCGCAGCCCATAGGATAATATGCATAAAACAATTATTATGAAGAAAATATTGTAGTATTATGTTTACATACTACCTACTGTTTGAAAAGCGACAAACAACAAAATGTTTGTAACACAACGATATAAATTAACAGCTAGAAATGAAGAATAAAAAATGTGCTAAAGTCAATAAGAAAAACAGATATCAAAAATAAACTGGAAATTAAAGGTTGCGGATATTGAGAAATTAGGTACCTACATCTAATTACAAATACATTACGACATTACGATCATGATTACTCTCAAAAACAAGTCGGTTCACGCAATATCAAGACTGTTTATTATTTCTGAAAAATCGTTTGTTTAATGAAAACTTATGTCAAATATTTGTGACAATTTTAATGAACGTCAGTGTCACTTCAAATCATGTACATGGAATATCAACCGCCAATACCTCCCTGTTACACTACCTGTCATTCGATAAACATGAAATAGTAAGTAGTCCTTTTAGTAATTACCACACTCTTTTACTGTTTATTTTAGTTTGCTCAATAAATACCTGTGACTGTAGCTCGTCCAAAAAACGTAATACACCTCTCCAAAGATCCAAATGTATACCAACTACAGAGTAGGCTCAGTACAAGCCCATGCTACTATCAAGAACTGCAAACACTCTCGGAAATTGCCTCCTTCCAATTCTCAATCAGAATACAATTCAGCAACACGAACCTCGACAAAATCCTCCAGCAGTGAACACAGTCTCCCTTCCAAATAAGATATTGACAATCCAAATAATGCGAATCCCGATCTGTCAGAAGCCACAGTACGCCACCTCAACTAGTTTCAATCGCAAAACGTCACTCCAACAGAAGTTCAGCAAAGTTCAACTCCATCAGATGGAAAACCACCTCCAATTCCCAAGACTCTTACTCAAAAATCCTGCCGTTTCAGTAAATACAGCTTACGGTATCCAATTCACAAGATGTAATTATTTGACAATAAACTAAGTTCAACATGCAATTCTAGAAATTATTTCAATAGCCTGTAGTATTATGAATTATATTCTTCCTACCATACATATCTTCTCTATATCTTCATTATATTCTTCTTGTTTTAAAATTTACACTTCTTCTCTTCTCGACAATTTAATTATAATTAAACCGTTTAATATACCAAAATAGATTAATAAATCATTTTAGAAAAGAGTTTATTTTCACAATTTCAGCTTTTAAAAAAAATTATTACATGATTTTCTCTCAAATTTTTTTGTGTACATAAAAAATGAATATCTCCTTAGTGATATCGCTTTTGCATATTTTGTTACAGTTCAACACTCTATATATTTTATTATCACATTTAGTAACACCGCTATATTGAATAACATAGCAATAAGTATTTACTTACACTTTATTTCAGGTAACTTTTAAATCACATTAGAACCTTCTGTTTCTTATTTTTCATTGTTCAACTGAATTCAAATTATTCCATTACTTTACAACATACATGTCAATAATTCTGATATCCTTTTATTATACCCAAATTCATCTTTGTAAATTTAATAATGAAATATTTTAACCAATTTTCTTTATATATGTAATATCAAACCCTTGTCTTTGTATTAATAAATTAACTTAATCTTCTTATATGCAATCCATTACAATATATAGCTTTCTACTTTGTCTATATGTGAGAGGAGGCTGATGAGTCTATCATTTTTCAGCTCAGCTCTTTCTTATTTCTTATATAGCAATATTAAGATCGCATTATTTTTCCTTCGTGTAAGTATTCATTAAAAAGTGTCATTCCTCCCTTTTAACATATCCGTTATTATGCCATCTTTCTCTGTTGCTTTCTATTTTTTATGGCTTTTAAGGCGTTTTCCATTTCAAATATCTCTATTTTTGGAATATCCTCTGCATTCGAGTTTGTAATCTTCCTGTCTTCATTAGTACTCAATTTGAGCCTTGAATAGGGTCATACGGTTTTACCGAGTATTCAATCTTTTTTCCATTTTTTACTTCCCTCGTCTAAAAGATGAAGGAAGGAAGCATTGTAATCGCGAAAAAATCACCTTTCGGGATTTCTTCAGATCTTTACGTTTCAGGGTCCCTAGATGACGAAAAACAGGTTTTCTCAATTCCGTCCGTCCGTCCGTTCGTCCGTCTGTCTGTCTGTCTGTCTGTCTGTTGGCGGTATAACTCAAAAACTATTTGTCGGAGGAATACAATTTTTTGCATACACACTATATATATCTAATGGCAGGAAACCGAGAAAATTTCAGAAAAATATATACAGGGTCAGCAGCTTAAAAAATAAAATGTTAATTTTTGATGTAACTTAGCAATAAATACAAGTAATAATTTCTACATATCACAGGCTTTATTCTTACAAAAAATGAGCCCCAATAGATACAGAATAAATGTTGTACGATAGCAACAAATTAGTGCGTTACTTAATACAGCTGAGACGCAGGAATTCGAAGAGTCGGTGCTCCGTTGCTCAGGTATAAATAGCCCGTTTCCTTACAATATCCCACAAAACGTTGGGACTGCATACACGGCACGCCTGCCCTTCGAATTCGACCACCGGTAACGCTTTTTTTATTTGAAAATGTATTTAATTTATCAGAAACGTGAAGATATTTTTACTCCTAACTTAATTTGATTTTTAAAATTATTTAGTGTCACAATGTCGACGAGGGGAGTTCTGGGTAAAGCCTTTTACAGATTTTTTGTTTTATTACACGCTTTAAGCCTTTCATGAATGTTTCTCTTTTGCCATATCTATAGGTCATTTTGTATGTATTTACTGTAAATACTGCAGTATATCTTGCTTTGATTTGTTCCATTTTTCTTCTTTCCTCCATCATAGCTATTGTTGTTGTACTTAGCTTGTTCTCTTTGTTTTGCATACTTTTTTCCAATTTTATCTCCAGCACTGTTCATTGCCTTCGTTATTTTCTTTCTTACGTCTTGCGTCCAGGTAGTCACCTTCTTTTGCATCAGCGATTTTGATTTGCTTTGCTAATTCTTCTCTATACTTTTCTTTGTTTTTACAATGAACGTTATTACATCGGTTTGTCTTGCAAATCATTATTAGTCTTTCTAATGCATTTATTTGTTTTTTGCATCTTACTAAACGATGGTCTTATATATTATATTTATGAGATGAGATCGTTCCTGGATTATCCAAACAACCACGTCCATTTTATGTTCTTTCTTTTTTTGTAAAAAGTATTCATTGCATATAAATGTTGTTATCCCAAAAAGTTTATCGGCATATTACCCACACTCGGTTCTGCTTCTTCTTGTTTTCCTCCCATTTTTGCGTTTAGATCTCCCACTTTTAAGTTAAAATTGGTGTAATTTTCTTCTAAACATGATTACCTCTTCATGAAAACTTCCAACCACTTCGCTCAAATAAAGCTAAGTAATCTGATTTTGCAATTGATAACAGTTTGAGCTTTAATCTATAGACATAGTCACTGAACATTTAAAGTTTCACAAGAAGTGTGCTCAATTCGTAAATCTGCTGTCCAAGGTGGAGATACATTCAAAGTAATTGCATTTCTGGAAACCCATACGCAGGGATGATCAGTGCCTGCTAGGTTAGAGATGTCGGTTAGGCTTGCAACCGTCTGTGCTTTCTTACAATAATCCATCAGGAGAAGTCCGAAGTAGGCAATAAGCATCATCCACCTGTGGATGATGCATCTCGCAGTAATTGCAGTTGCAGCGGAACAGTAGCACCGTTTTTTCAAAGACTACCCAATGGTGGTTACCATGCTAGAGTAAATAAGACGCCGTAACATGTGTGACTACTGTGTACAGGCATGATAATTGTTAACAATGAGTTCCCATCCATTTATTGTTTATGGTGCAGGCTAGCACGGACCATAAATTAATTTTATGCTGCATTGTGAACGTAGAGTCGTAAACAACTTTTGAATGATTTTGCAATTCCGCTCGGCCATTTTTTCGACCTTAAATAATATAATTTGCTCGTGTGCGCACACTGCTACTAAAGTCCTTAATAACTAATTTGCATGCGGCTTATGCCGGATCGCAAATTGCCATTTCCTCGAACGGCTCTTCGTTATTGTGGCGATCTCGGACCAAAGTCGAACGTGTTTTTTTAGGCGTTTGCTCGAATCGGCCACATATACTAAATTGGAGACCGAGCATTCCTTAATTTATTAGACACATTCCAGCGTCTACAATACAATTGAGAAAACATCTCGGCGTAACGGCCGTCCTGCCCCGGCACACATATTTTTGGCAGATGAAATCGTTCGGATTTTGATGGTCGCCTGTAATAATCTAAACAGATTCATGCAGTCCCTCTCACCATTTACATAAAAATCGAAATATGCATAGTTAGTGTCTCGTAAACCAGCATAAAATAGATATGTTTGATTTTACATAGATTTTAAAAGGGATTTGTGTAAAATATACGAGAGCTATTCAAGTGTCCAAGCGCCCATGAATAATTAATTCAAAACATGAAAAGCTCTGCTATCTTCAATTCCTGCTTAGAAAAAGTTGTGGGTAAATAATACGGTCAAAAGAATATTTTAAATCTTTACGACATAAAATTCCAGTAACTACACCTTAACACACTTTCACGATTTGACCCGCCTATTTAATAAATACAATTTTAGTTAGCATACGTCAAAGTCGAAATACCATAGCAAACGTAATCCTTGGCATCGTATCAATATCTTTAATACATGCATTAATTTTAGTTTCATTTAAATAAGTACAAATGTTTAATCAAATCGCAGCTACTCTACAACTTTTTTTTATTAAAGTACATTAGTCACTTAACCTAACTACATATTTAAGAACAAAAATCTACCAACATACCAGGAAGTGAAAGTATTCAAGCAGTGCATAATCCCAGTAATTGCATATGGGCGCTGACGAAAAACATCATTACACAGAAAGACGAACAAATGGATAAGAGGGAAGACAAAAATGACAGATATAGCAGCAACCATAGCAGAAAATAAGTGGAGATGGGCTGATCACGTGACTAGAATGGATGAAACAAAATGGAGGCCGTGGAACGGCAGACCGAGTTTTGAAAGACCAATGATGCGCTGTGGGGACGACATTAAGAAAGTTACAGGAACAAACTGGATAAGAAAAGAACAAGATAGGACAGACTGGAGAAACTTTGGGAAACATTCGATCAAAAATGGACAAGCGATGGTGATAAAGAGTCACTTAAGAATATTTTGAAGGTATTTGCTATTTGACAAAATCTCTACGAAGATAAATATATTTGAATTAAAACCATTTATTCTTTAGAAATTTCTTCTCCTTTAATCACAGATTCCTTCACAAACCGCTCAGTGTTAAGGAAGAAACTCGATTGTAAATAACATTACGACGATATCTAATGCTTCCCTTGGATCTGTCTCATAAGTGCTCAATTGGATTACCGTTAGGCGATTGGTAACTCAAAAATACATTTTTCATGTACAAGTTCAGAAACAACCCAAGCGAGTTGAAAGTTTGATTCAATTACACCAGCGAATTGACCAGCAACAATACGAACGATCATATTTACCAAAACGAGATTAATTGGAATATCAATATATTCCACTCCAACCCCAAATCATTATATTATCTAGAGATTTTATCCTGTTAAGAGATGTATTAGAAGTCTGAGATAAACATAGTGTACTGGATAACTTACTCCGTTTGATCAAACAAATCTACACGGACGGTAGCACACGAATAAAAATGAACAATATTGTAACCGATTAATACCGAGAAGAAAATGAATTCGACAGGGAAATTCGTTAAGGCACGATTTAGCCTCAATGATAGAAAATTCAGTCCAATTGTACAACATACAATCATTCGCTCCCATACACTGACTGAACATTAATGTTGATGGTGAGGCTCTATCACAGGGTGTGGAACTTCTTCGGCAAATATGATTAAACATGAGAATGCATTGCCGACAGGGCATTCGCTGTGGGAAATCTCATCGCAATAGTACTTGTCATATATAGTATAGTATCGTTCTTCCTTCAGAGTCCCCTAGACCATTGAGTGAGTAACGAAAAATGTTTCAGCCATTATTCTTGTACTTAAGTCGATATACGCTTCAAGAGAGAAGCTGCTTCTTCTAAGACATAGCCTAACTTCATGAATGCGATAACTGTTAAGTGATATCTTTAAATTAAATAAATGTATTTTTATTGGGCCTGCCATACACAAAATGCATATCGACTATTTGGGCATTGGCATAATTATCCATGTTCACTACTGATTAAGACACTTCATAAAAATACATTTGCAATGTTACGTACTAATTTTGACGGAAAATATAAAAATAAAAAATGAAAAACAATTTACACTTTTGAATTAATTAGAAATCCATTTTGGTGAGTGACAATGCCATGCCAATGTATATTATTTTTTATACCAGAACTACTGGTTTTACTAAAAAACGAAAAGAACTATTTCTTAAGTCAGTTAGGCTTTCCAGTACATCGTTTCAGTGCATGTATAATCAAATTATTGCCTTTTAATACGTTCTAAGAAAGACATTTACAAGGGCACCTAACTTTAACCTCTTAGAGCTCTAGGTAAACATAAAAAAAAAGCTTTATAAATAAGCCTTGTATTGTTAGAAAAGAAATACCAATTTTCACTTTAATACCATTTCCCAATTTTGGGTAAAGTAACGAAAACCTAATTTTAATCCTCCTCTATAGGAGAATATAAGTGAGAAGGGGAGGGGGGGAGGGATTTAGAAGAAAAAGACTAGATGAAAAACATTCTTAAGACAAGAAATCGCCTATTAAACGTTTTTGCACGATTTTGAAACAAAATATACAACATAAATGATTTAGCAAAATACTTAACAGTTAACAAATACTTTTGTGTTTGTTACCGCTGAACGCTCTAATAGACAATAGAATAAACTAACGATAATCTTGTAACACTTCAATACAAACTAGGGAGCTATACATACTACTACGCAAAAATGTCCCATAACCAATAGCATTCAACGATCCAGTGGAACTACTCCGAAAGGGAAAACGGGTTAACACTAAAATGATCAAAACCAAATACGGGCGCCACCAACGTGATTGTTCAACAATTCGCTGGTCTAAGTTGAAAGATTCCCCGGTGATATGGTAAGTGCAACTTACATTGAAGGGAGATATATCGAAATCTCATTTATCAGATTCAAGCTTCAGACATAAATACGGTGCAATTACACAATATTTCTTTGTTGGGTAGAACGGTACCAATCTAAACAAATCGTGCATATTAGGAAAGAGACGTCAAAGCTGAGTCGTAATCGCCACGAATTTCATAAACTAGAAAATCCAAATACCCAAATCCATAATGAGATCTAAAGTGCATCCAAAAAGAAACGACAAACCTTCTATACGAAAATCCGAAAATCTAGAAAATTCTAGAAGCACTAGAAAGCTTCCTGTAACATAAAAGACGCCATTAGCGCACAGATGTCTTTGGAAAAAACTACTTACTTCAGGTGTAAGTGCTTTAATCTCCAGAGAAGGTGCTGATTTTTGAAAACCATCAAAACCCGCCATAGAAATTCACATACATGGTGTCTCTCCCAGATTCCATTTACTTCACCCAACGATAAATCTTGGAGAAAAATAATCGAGACCCAGTGATCACCGAACCACAAATCCTCCCTGAAGGGCCAGACGCGAAGTCTGGAAGATATCGTTGATTTGGTTTTTAGTAATTCGGTCAATAGTTGTTCAAATAAAAGGCAAAAGAACACTGATAAGCTGTTTTACCACTACAGCGAAACAAAATAGTACTAGAAAATCTGACCGTAGTAGGAAGTTCCTAAGTGACCGCGCCATCATTTACGATAGCAATACAATAAATTCGCGAAATAGGGCAGACAATACGCCAAAACCCAAAAGAACACGTCTGATCAGTTAAGAAAATACGCAAATTAGACTAATTATCGTACACCAAACAATGTATTAGTGGGAATAAATTGTCAATAAATGTACACACGTAGAACAAGAGACACGCGCTGATGCAATATGCTGCATAAAAAGTCACTAACGGCATTAAATTCCCAAAACGTCAAAATAGCCGCTCATCTCAGGAACAAGTATAAAAATTACCAAAGCCAATTAAACGAAATAACACTTTCAGAGGAGCTCTAAAAACCAGGAAAAATCACACGAAGAGGGAAAATACAAGAGTGCAATTGAAACGTACGAGTACACCTGCAATTCTGAACGTAACCTCATGGCAGAAGAAGCACCTATATTATTTAAATTTGCATAGCCAATAAGTAGCTTTTAAGATGAAATTAAGGTAAGTTAGATCGTTAGGACCTACGGCAGTAAATAAGGCAAAAATAGAGGCCAACTTCAAAATGACCGTAACAAGTTCTCATATTCAAAAGAATATGCAGGTTTTCATTTGTGGTACGGAACAAATGACAATCGCCCTACAATAAAGTTCTTTCTTGAGAAATTTATCAAGCAAACAACCCTCTTTTGCTCATACTTGTACATTTCGACAAGGTCTATGATTCAGCAGACCAGCATAAACTTCTAGAAACTCTGACGAAACGTCGCATTGTCTGGAAATCCATGGATGGCGAAACGATAAATCATCTATGTTTGGCCGATGATATTGTTTTAATAACAGACAATATGCAAGAGGTACAGACTATGTTACGCATGTTACAAGAAGTTTCAGGAAGGGTTGGTTTGAAAAGTAATCAAAAACTCGGTTTATAACAAACCTACTCTATAAAAATGCAAAGATCGAACAAGTGCATGCGTTTAAGTACAGTATGATCAAAAATTATTTTCATCTATTATGGCTATGGAATAGTTCCTAATTTATGAATACAACTATAACTCACTTAAAAATCGAATACCAAGTTTGACATTTAACTATAAATGTAGTTGGATTCATAAATTAGGAACTATTCCATAGCCATACTAGATGAAAGTAATTTTGATCATACTTTACTTAGGACATGAAATCTGCATTGGCCGAGATAACCAAACACACCAGGTTCAGTACAGAATAGGCTTACGTAAAGTCATTACTGCTGAATTCAACTTTGCATCCTTTATCTAATAGACTTGTCTGTCCGGGACGCTGTTTTGTCTGTCCGGGACGCTGTTTCAGCAGCCAAACCGTAAGAGATAAAGAAAAAAGTTAAGGAAATCACGTGATTTCTCGAAAACCGGAAGTGTCAGTACGCTGTTTCAGCAGCCAAACGGAGCTGCGACAGTCTGCGCCTTAAAACGTCGATCGGTTAGGCAACCACTTTGACAGCTTCCAGGTCTGGGTACAGTTTTTATTTAACACGCGTTCTATTTGAAAAACGGTCTTTTTTGTTTTTTTAAATGAGACATTTGTCTCACTGGGTTGCTAGTAGTGTATAATAAAGATGGAATAGTTATTTATATATCTAGAGCAAAAAAAATAAAGTATTATGCCTGAGTTCGAAGTTTCGAGCCGAGAGCAGAGAGATCCTAAAAACTCGAGCACTCGAGCACATTTTTCGATCGTATTGCATACAAAATTTTTCCTACACGTATAGATTTAAAGGAAACTTTAAACACTTCTAAACGTATGAAGCATCGAAATGAAAACTGGTGTTTGTCAGATTGACGGTGTTTTCTGCGATTGCTAGATTTCCATGCCAACTTTCTACACGTGGTGTAAAACGGTGAAACAATTATGTAAATCTATGTAAAGTACTATGTATTATTTTCACGATCATATACTTATTTTTTAAGCTTATCTATATGCTTGATCTTTGACGCCTGTCAACAAGGCGCAAAGCCTGCTATATAATTTATCAGTAAAGTAGCAAATGTAGGCACCAGTCTCCACCTCTAAAATTAAATAATACCTATACAACATACGTTTACTTTTTTACGTTTTTCTGTAGGCAATTATTACACACTAGCGTTCTGCACCCAAATTGGGCGCGAAATAATTCATTTAATGCAATTTGTACAAGAGAGATCCATTTTGTGTGTCGAGTTAATTTTGAGGTTAGCTATCAACAAAAAAATCCACATAAAAAAAGTCACTTATAAAAATTTGAAAACCCTACTACTGGCTTACTTGTGTCGCCCTGAGTCGATTGACACCAAAATCAGCCAATTCGCTCTCAAAGTGGCGTCAAGCAAGCAAGCAAGCAAGCAATGAAAATTGTTATGTCGGATTGGTGTATTTGCAAAATTTTTTCACTGCACGCTTTAGAATTTCGCAGCTTGTCATGGCTACAAAATAATTTTCAAATGCGGTTATGTAGTACCAAAAATGTATTTAAAATTTATTTGGTAGAATTATTGTATATTATCTAATGGTGTTTCCATTTGCAAAAAAGTTAAATAATCTTCAACATTTTCAATATTAACTCGTTATTTCCACACTTAGCATACAATTTATAAATTGAATGTACCATCTTGAATATAAAACAGGTAAGTTTATTACTAAATAAAATATATTGGAATAATTGCTTAGTATTTCAAAGGACAGCGAAACCGAGTACTTATAATGCACTTGGAAAAACCAAAATTCCTGCATTAGATCCACAAATCACATTTTTAAAGAGAATTTAATGAATTGTCATTTTTTACTTTACAATAAATAAACTACAACATAAAAATGTCAAGCTAATATTGTTAACCAAGCGTATCGGAAAGGATTATTTTTTTCTAAGCTAATAGGCTATTACATACAACTATAAAATTCACAAAGCGTCTATATGGAAAATTTATTTAATATTTTACTTCAACAATAAGTAATTATTAATCTTAGATTTATATACAATAATTATTACAGTGAAAGATGAAAGATATTGAAGGCTTCTTTTTTGCTAATTTAACAGCCAACAATTTCTTGAAAATTTGTATTTCCCTATACTGCAGGAACATGGAATTACACAACACTTTAAAACTAAAATTTCATCAAATAATCACCTTTTGCGATTCAAGGAATAGCAAAGTATTATTTATTAGAATATCTTTGTATTATGGGAGGGTTTGATGATCTTTATCAAATTTTATACATACGAGTTTCCCCGTCTAGCAACATACTAAGGTGAGTTTTCGAATTTAAAAGTTTCACAGAATTTTCTAATGGTGTTATTTAAATATTTGGTTAGAATAAACGTCAAAAGATCGCAGCCAAAAGGTCACGCGACAAAAGATCGCGGTCAAAATGTCGTACTATAGATGATCGAATACGACAAATGATCGCATGCGACAGAAGATCGCATACGAAAATAACTATAAACCTACTCATACATTAAGATAGAAAAATTCGTGTATATTCACTGCATTACAACTACATTAAAAAAATATATTGAAATTAAGTATACGGCTTATCCAAGTGTCTTCAAAATAATCGTAACCTTTTTGACATTTAACAAACTTGAATGCCATCTTTACACACTGAGAGTGGTTGCAAAAATGAATATAGGATGCATGTGGAGGCAAATACAACATTCTGGGCTACAACAGCGATACAGCACTGATTCGAATTTCGCTTTACAACTGGCCTATTTAGCTGCACTACCTTTTGTGCGCGAAGAAGATGTAATAGTCTACGAAGAATTACTAGGTACCCAATTTTTTACTGAAAATGAAAACATATTATTGCCAGCTATAAATTATTTTAAATAGGCCATATAGACAGAAGAAATCGACGAAGACCACCAATGTTTGCAATAAATATGTGGAATTGCTATTCAGCAGGTCTACTTTGCACAAATAATGCCGTAGAAGGATGGCACAACAGCTTTGAGCTTTGCATCGATTTTAAACGCTGTAAATCCTAGTCTTTGGAAAGTGATGGCCGACTTGAATAGAGAAAACGATTTGAATAAAGTAAAAATAGAACAGTACATCGCAGGAAATGAACCTCCCCGAAAGAACATTTATAAAGGTACAGCCAAACACATACATTCAATAATGCTCGAATATGGAAATCGGCCGGTTCTTGAATATTTAAGAGAAATAGCCCACAATTTCCAACTGCAAGTTTAAATTGGATAAAAAACAAATTAAAACGAGAAAATGTAAAAAAATAAAAAACAAAAATTTCATAACATAAATATTTCTGCTAACAAAAGTGATCGCTATACTCACTAACACTTTTAAACTTTTAATTGGTTAAAAATAAAAAAAACAAAAACGAGAAAAAAACACTTTTAAACACGAGAGTATTTTTACTGCCGGTCCTAAGCCTGGACAAAGTGTGAAGGGAAGTTTACTTCAGTATTTGTAGCGCGATCATTAATTTCAATATATTCTTTTCTGTAATTGTAATGTAGTGAATATACACGATTTTTTTATCTCAAAATTTGAATAGGTATATAGTTATTGTCGCGCGACCTTTTGGCTGCGATCTTTTGACGTGATACGATTTGGTTAAAGCTCTAGTTTTGAAAATTGCTATTTTCATTTTCCATTCACAAATTAAACTGAATATCTGAATATTTTTTACCCTTCTATTGTATTCATGTCAGTCTCAGTTGAGATGTTCTATATTCAGTATATTGCTATGAACACATTTTCAGCCTCTGTGATTGTTATAGCAATTAATAATATGTAAGGCATCAATATTTTATAAAACATTCCAGAAATGTGCTAGTTATAAAATAACAGTGGTTTTCATAATAATTGTGGAACTGTATTAAAAGTAGTGTTAGCCTTGATTTAAACAAAATGTAATCAGAGTAGCCTTGGAAACAATGTTAAACAATAAAGTATCGAAGAAAAACGTTGAGGGAGGGGAGCCAAACTGAAAGATATTGTTATTTTGGCTTCCCCAATAAATAATTGTAAAATTGTGAATAAATGCCCTTTTCCGAATTAAGTGAGTTTAAAAATCGATTGAATGTCCTGTGGTTGTGCTGTAGTGGAGTGCATTCATTAGTAGCACCTCTGCAGAAGGTGAAAAAGTGTTTTAACGGTGCATCAAGTGTGATCTTGTATTCCGGTGGCTGTTTTTGGATATCCTAGCAGAGTAATTGGATCCCCTAGAAGCTGAGTAAGCAATGACCTTCGTGAAGAGCCTCGGAGCTCTGAGAGTAAGCAACGGGGACAGCTGGAACAGCTGGAAGCAGCTTTCTGGTATCACAGCCGACACAGGAATCGTTTTGCGGCGGCGTTTAGAGGCTGGCAAACGAACAAAGAAGGGGCCAAGCATCGTGGGACTTGCTAGAAGCTCGAGTTGGGCCCTGGTTCCGTTCAAAGGGCAACAAAAAGTCAGAAAACTTCACATAAAAGATATTTAGAGCATTTCGTAATCCATCGGTTTTTTTATCACTTCCGGCAGAAGCGTCCTTTAAGTGTGTTTTGTTTGGTGACATGTATTTACTTACGGCATTCATTATCACCTAGGCAAGGCTTTAATTACGTAATCACATATAATTGTCGTTTAAGAGCGGACTTTTTTTCCGATTTGTGAGGTTAGAATGCTATATTTAACTCAATGTTCTCTTAGTTAATTAATATCCTATATGATAGCTATCCGGTTAGTTAAATCACCATTATAGAAAAAGTTTGCTTTAAAATTACTAAAAATAATATCACGATAATTAAATTTGATAGCATATGTAATTCATACAAATGAAACTAATGCATGCTAGGATGTGAGAGCCAACCCATATGAGATAAGGTCATATTAAAGCCCATTTTAAAACATTAAACTCATTTATTTTATTTTAAATGACAAAACCAACTAAATATTATACCATAGCAAAATATTTCAATTAACGAAATATATCATTATTGCTCTACGACTTTACTATTTAGTAGTTCAGGGGACGTACCAAATTGCAGAGAAATATTGCATTTGTTTTTTATAATCGTATTTGGAACAAAAATTACGATAATATCCTCTAACAGATTCTTGAAGAATGAGGAACTAGAAATCAGTTTAGATGTTGCTGAAGATGCAGATACAGCTTCTGAATTGGAAGTTCATGTACCTAAAGTAGATCCACAGAGTGAATCAGACGAAGACAAGGACACTTTAACTTCAGACAATGCAGGTAGAATTATAACTTCTGCACATGATACTATCATTACACAGATCTCATAATAAAATTTCGTACAGTTTATGAACACGCTGGGCGTCCCACATCCACAGCAACAATGTCATTACAAAGATGTTATATTATTTCAATGATTATTCACTTTGACAATAAAGAAACTCAGTGGCAACGACGGTAGACTGACACATTGGCTACGATACGGGAATTATGGGATGAATGTGTGACAGTTCTACCAAACTTTATGCGAATGACAGTGTTACCGTAGATGAACAAGTGCTACCGTTAGCCCCTTATTTCTTGCGACTGCACCCCCACGTTCATACATCATGGTAACGCAGATACTCAATATTTACCTAGAATACATATGGTGGTCTGTGATGTGAACAATGCTGCACTGGCATTTCTACGGCATTCGTAATACGGTACTAAACTAATGTCGCTTTTTTCTCTGCTTGTTAACAGCACTTAAATTTTATTATTGAAGTGGTATTACTAGTCTACTGCTGTCTAAATGAACTCACAATTACTTTAATGCCATAGCGCTGCAACAACTCTGATTAATATCTCTTAGTAAATATTAAGTATGTGTGGTTCTATAATATGTGTACGTTAGGTGGTAGTTCTAGTTACTAAAAAACAGCACAAAATAAAAGGGTAGCATTAGATCTTACTTATGGTCTAAATGGCCACAATGTAACCTGCGATAATTTATTCATTTCTTATGAGTTGGGACAATGTTAACAGGAAATAAGTGAGGGACAACTCATTTGAATAGAAAATTTCACTTCTAAACCACTTACCTGTCAATTTCTTTCAAGTTTAAAAATGCGTAGACTGAAACGGTATTTGGCCCAGCTAAACCGGAACTCAATAGCAGTAATTAATAATCTTTCAATATACACCCAATCTTTACGTGTATATATCTTGTATTATTTAGCGTAAAATACGCTTTTGTTTTTGCTTGATCAGTGATTCTAATACTATAACGGAAGTGATATCTTTTGTCGCCGAAATGGACTCTACTGAGAGCGAGACTTAAATATATTTCATTCATTAGTGGTGCGAAAGCTGAAATGAACCGATTTTACCTTCGTGCAGGCTTTGAAATTACGTTTCGCCTTCTAGAAATTAATTTGAGTCAGATTGCTACGTAATTTTACCGGTTCTGGGATAGTAAACAATTGTTCACACAAGCTGACAGCATCTCCAATCAGGAGCTCCAGAACTTCCAGAGAGTGGTGCTCGTCTTCAAGCTACACTAGGAAGACGGTCACAGCTGAGGAGTAATTGCATTGTATACCTGCACATAATCGTTTTATAGCTTGACGGAAAGCTATCATGGCGCCCAGACGTCAAGCGTCAGCATATCGCTAGAGTATCCGATTACCTTAAAAGACTCGAAATACAGCGCGCAACGCATCGCGTGCAGGACCGGCTTTCAGACAGTTTAATATTAGCGTATCAGACAGTTATATTGGTTTTGTTTTAATATTGTTTAAATGTCAAGTATAGTTATTCTAGTTTTAGTTTTGTAAATGCGCGTAGACCCCATCAATCGCTTACAGTTTCATATTGTTAATAAACACTGTTTGGCTTAGCACTGTCCATTTATTTTAGGTGTAATTCTATGTTTTCTTGTATTATTGATGTGTATTTAAAACCAGTATATATTTGTGTTACACTGATTGTGAGCAGATTGGCTTTTTTAAGCAGAAGCTTGGAGTAATATTTTCAGTGTTCCGAGCTACATTGGATCCGTAACCTCGACTGGGGAAAAGGTAATAGTTATTTTGCTATAAGCTGAACGAGCTGGCAACGAAAGGGCAAATAAGCATAAAAAATTACCACAACGACGATGCTAACACCCATACTATTAGAAGACCTACTTGAGTGCTTAAATTTATTAGATAGTTTGTTACTCTATTTTGAGTGCAATGCTTTGTACATATTGTGTAATAGTTAAAATTTGAGTAGCTATAATTTCAAAATGCAAAAATTGTGACCATGGAATGTACATAAATTGCAAAAACAACTTATTGTTAACGTATATAAGCAACATTTTAAATATTTTTCTAACATGTTATTAAACCATTCAGTTCTCTTATGTTTTACATTTTAGACTATTTAATTTTATTTTACATTAAAATGAAAATATTTATAATATACTCTCAGTGAAAACAAAAATTATTTAGTTAACTATAAAGTAATATAAAACTGATTTTTTATACATGGTGCAGTGCGCAGCGCCACTGAATGTGGTCAATTTGGTAGCAGTCAATAATTAATTAGTACATTTCCTTAAGCATAAGGTTCACGGTTCACAGATAGTCACACTTAGCTGTTCAAGAAAACACAGAACCACTTCCAAAATTCATTTTTAGCATGCTTATAGAATTCCAAATAAATACAGCAACATCCTGTCAGTTTTCAGTAGTAAGTAGAATAATTAATTAGATTTTTGTCGTTTATATTAAGTCAGTTCTTAAATTCTCTTGAAAATAAGGAACGATCTGTATCTAAATAAACAATTAATCTAGGTTTTATTTATGTCTTTATCACTTTTGGTAAGCATCTGTACCCTATGCACAGAGGTATTCTGGTTTCCTGAAAGAAACTCCAAAATGTTTTCTGGAACATTTATAAGTTTTTCACAATAGCATATACAGTGCAGATTCAGTCTTCCTGTCACAGAACCTACATGTCTTAATAAAGTCGTACCCGTTTGAGAAAGTGTATGAAACCATACATTTCTTAATCGTAGTGGTAGTTTTTCACAAATTTTCAGAAAAATTTGCAAAGCAAAATATTGAAACAGACCTTAAAATGTAGTTAACTATGCGTCCTGCGATGCAATTTCCAATTGGATTAATTAAAGTTTTAGTCTTGACAAATTACATATTAAATTTTATTCGACATAATCGTACAATTACCCGAAACTACAGACGAAGTCACTGCTACTTATCTAATGCGCTAGATATAGCCTCCTGCACCACTCATCAAACAAGTATGCCCACCTTAAGTATTTTTGTTGATTGATCGCATCCGTTCCTGGCGGTGTACTGTTTTATTCTACGTTTCGTCGCATTTCCATATCACATTCCTTCGCAGTAACCTACTTTCTCTACAAACGCTATTTGTTTTAACTGTGTCTTTTATTATGTACAGCGTCCAGCTGCTACTGCTGCAAAGCGATGAATCATTAATTTCCACATGATTTACAGTGGTAAAAGAATAATGGCGCTGTTTAGCAATATTTCTTCAGGAGAAAATCATTTGCAGACTATGTACGTGTAGTTTCAGCTCCCACGATGTTTTGCAACCCTAATGAGATATAAAACTATACCACACTATATAATTCTTAATATTACATTTGATGCTGGATATGTAGATTTATGTTATTTATGAACATTTATAGAAATTTCAGACAAGCTTAACCTACACGTTTCTAAAAATGTTCGTTATCTGGTACAATTAGAAACGTATGCACAAATGTCTAAATGTAAATACAAGAATGCATTTTCATCATTAATTTATTTGAATTATATCTGCAACGTAGTTTGAAATTTTGGACAAATATTTAGTTAACTGAACTAAAGATGTACTTAATTATAAAATTGCGAAAATAATTCGCTGGTCCATTGGTATCCTACACTAAACCTTCAGCCGCCGTTTGAGTCAAAATTTGTTTCCAACAAGCTCAAGTTTCTTAAAGACGCATTGCTTTGATTTAGACATCAATACCTATCGTTCATAACAACTGACGCACAGTTGTTTAGCAGTGCAGGATCTTTCAATATTTATTGGAAGAAGCACATAGTAGTACTCTAAAACTGAAGTAGCAAAATGTATCTTATCGTATAATCATGTCTCGATGGAGTTTTTCGGTTAAAAATATTAGAGCCAATTCAGCTTTATATTAATGGTTATATGCAAATGAAAATAGAAATCTCCAGAATTTAGACTTTTTACTAAAAATTATTATTAGAATCCCCCGTGTAACTGCAATATTGAGATTTATATTGAATCAACACACAGTGATACTTCATATATAACACTAGAACTGGATTACTAAGAGATGAAGTTAATTTTGTTACAATTGTTCTATGGTTCAAAGGGGATTTTGCTGCTGACGCACTACATAACACGCCTTTGAATAAACAAGTCTAATTCATGTACACAGTTTCGCCATAATTATTAATATACCATATTACCAACGAACATTTTAGATCGTACAACTGCTGCATCATAAGTTTATTATACTTGTATAGAAACACACCTAAATGTTCACTTCGTTATCGGCCTCTTTTTGTCCATAATGGAGTGGGGTGTAAACGAAAATCGTATCGCGATTATCGCTTTGTTTAAAAGAAATAGGAATACTAAGCAGACGTATGGTCAACTAAAACCGCTTAAAGCTAGTGGACGAACTGTACGAAGATTACGAAAGTAGCAATGCGGCCAAGTCAAAGTTGATTGTGCTCTGTTCGTGCAAAACAAGCTGCATGTGTTTCTTACACACACTGAAAACCATTTTGGCAAAAAAACAATGAAAATCCTGCCAATTTATTTAACTTACGGGATAACCTAGTATAATATGATTCTCGTAAATATGGTAAACATCTCAAATGTCAAATTGTTATGACCTAATCTCACATTTATAACGCAGGAGACAAATCAGAGTTGCTTTAATTTAAAACACTTACGTCTGCTATTACGTATCGATGCGTTGCCTAGGTGATATTACGTAAGCAAACAACGCCACTTTAAAACAAAACACTCAAATGGCGCCACCGAAAATTCACTGGCTTAATTTTAGGAAAAACGGCCCCCAGCAAGTGTCTCGATGAATGGGTCCCTTTATTATCGGTTGACCTGCCTCGCAAGCCCCCTGATGATTTGCCAAAGTGATTCTTTCGTCTGCTCGCTGCTCTCGGGTTCAATCTCAGCTTCCGGCCCCAATTCAGCACCTGTGATAACAGCTAGTACTCCGCTGCGATGCGCGATGGTAACTGCATTTTCTGGTTTTAAGGCATCCGCTTCTTATTTGGACCGCCAACAAATAACCACCAAGAAAATCAGCTAAAGTCGCTGCGCACATCGAAAGTTTTTGAATGAATGCAAACCCTCTGCATCGTATCAAACAACATTCTACTAATGCGAAAACACTTTTGAATTGGATAAATTGATATTTATTATCTTTTTACCTCGATTTTTGTGGAAAGCCAAAACCCATACATCCAAGCTCGGCTTCTTACTTCCCCATTGTTTGCTTGTTTGTTATTATAAAATCAAAGCTTGCTATGATTTCATTTTCATCTGCAAGTCAAGGCTAATATTATTTTTTCTTACAATTTTAACTTCAAATTGTTTTAAGGCTATACTATTTGAGTACATTTTTAAATTCAAATTTACACATTTAAGGAATATCTTAAATTAATATTTGCAATGCTTGAATTATATTAATTCCCATCATAATTGTATTGGCTTAAATTGTGTTCATTGCAATATTTTTATTTCGTCGTAAGAGAAACCTTGCACAACACATTTAAATAATCTTTCCAATAAATATTCAAAATGAAACCCATTGCACTGAATGGATAGCTCTATACGACGGAAGATATACAGTGCGTACCAAATGTATGGAAGCGGCCTTGTTATTTCAAAACTATTCAAGCTAAATCGATAAAATTTAATATGCATGCTGTTTACAAAGCCTTCTATTATTTCCACAGTTTTTTAATTTTTTTAATTGACAAGGTCGGGGGCTGCACAGCCAACTTAATTTTCTTTAAATAGGAAGGGGGTCAAATCGCATACCGTTTGAAAGGTATTTTCAAGTAGAATTCAGCGATATGCTGCTTGCCGTAGTTATCTCTAAAGATAACTTTGCTATTGTAAATTAAAGATTGGGAGTAGGTATTAACTGGTAAAACTGAGGATCCAGTTAGCATGGAGAATAATGAATTATTTTATGGTGTTTAAAGTAACATCAGATTGTTTAAACCGTATTTTAAGCTTATGAAGTTCATCTAGTACAAGAATCATTTATAAGCAAATTTATAAACAAATCGCGTACTTCTGCATGACTGCGTCTTCTATCACCGTATCCTATCATCATCAAGATTTCTATACGTTCTTTTTCTGTAAGATGCTGCATAATGTAGCACTTCGGGCACAGTTTTAAGCTTTTGACGTTCGTTAAACAACATAAACTAACCATTGGTTTCAGCACTCACTAAATCTTCAGTTATCCAGTTAATACCTACTCCCAATCTTTAATTTACAGTAGCGAAGTTATCTTTAGAGATAACTATGGCAAACGGCATGTCGCTGAATTCTACTTGAAAATACCTTTCGAACGGTATGTGATTTGACCCCCTTTCCCATTAAAAAAAATCAAGTTGGCTGTGCAGCTCTCGACCTTGTCAGTTAAAAAAATAACAAAACTATGGAAATAATAGAAGGCTTTGTAAACAGCACGCATATTAAATTTTATCGATTTAGCTAGAATACATTTGGTACGCACTGTATGTGGTAATACATTGAGGTTTCGATTTCCAC
This sequence comes from Agriotes lineatus, assembly GCA_940337035.1. NCBI lineage: Eukaryota > Metazoa > Arthropoda > Insecta > Coleoptera > Elateridae > Agriotes > Agriotes lineatus. Next base: position 152,835,754 of record OW679195.1, read on the forward strand.
TAACATTATTAGCGCGTTGAACTATTTGTTCCCACAATTCCTTCCAGATATTTCACATACCCCCATAAACAAAAATCTGATTGATTTAAGTCTGAGGACGATAATGACAAACATCATCTCCTAATGTGCTGGTATACCAACGTGTATATACCATTCTTCTTAATGACATGGAAATGGCACATTTTCCAGCAACGTTGGTAATTGCTTACACAACTTCCATGTGTCTCTGTTAAGAAACCTTATAGTACTACCACTGTTTATAAATATTATTAGCTATTTTTTCCTGTTTTGGCTAGTCGAACTCATACTCTTCAGCCTTGTACTGTCAGATCTGGCACTCTGTATAGTATCAGTTTTCCTAAATTCAAAATATGTACCTAAATCTTCATGTTTGTCATTCGTTTTCAGTTTTTCATTTTTGAGTATTCAGTTAAGTAAAAGTTTTAGTTTTTAGTGATTTTACTGTAGTACACTATTTTTGTTTTTAAAATTGTAATAGCATTGTAATTTTAACTAATTGTACACACTTCCACGAATTTAATTAATGTGTTAGCTACGGGTGTTTTTTTGTCAAAAAATTGGGTTAGTAATTTAAATACAACCTATTTTTAAACTTTCTTTGCGTTGCCCGATTAAAATATTCAATTTAAAATATTTCCAATCAGTCAATATCAATACTATTTAAAAGTAGTGGAAGTATTTTGATATAGAAATATCTATATGTTTAAAATGTCAAATTATCTGAAATAATAAAAAATCATAGATAAATACATCAAGAACGCAATGGAATTAATAGAAAAAACTGTATTATAGTATAAAGAGGGCGGAGCATTAAAAAAACTATATTGAAACGAATAGAAAAACCTTTGAATTATTCTGTAAAACTTTTGACTTCTTTCATACTTCTTCCATGCCTCTGCACTTAAATATTTACAAAACTTGCACAATTTATAACGATAGTCCATCTTACCTACAATCATAGCCGAAACTACGGGGGTGCTTAGTACCCTGTGAATTCAAGTTAGCACCTTCCAAGCCTGAGCATGAGCTTAAGTTCAACGTACGATATGTAAAATGTGGTGTTGATTTTACAGAAAATGAGCTTTGGTGCGTGCGATGACGATTTTGGCTTCAGGTTTAGTTTTTTAAATGGACCCACATATAATTGTCTGAATAGTCCCGAATTAGAAAGTGAGTCGCTGTTTGCATTCAAAGGAACAAATTTGTGTTTATAAATTTCCAAACTTTCTCACCGATGCAGTTATCGTTTGTTCCGAACTGGTCTCACTAATTCTAGATTATCTACTTTATGTTCGTTTCAAAACATACGTAGGGTAACTTGAGGCTACAGGGACAATTAGGTTTGACGTGAATAAGGTGTTCCCAATAATGAACTTTTCGTTTAGTCCATATACATTCGGTTACAGCCATTGCAGGATATTTTATGAATTCCCGCTTTTTATACAAATCTCGTACGACTTTTGATTTATTTGAGAAATGTTAAATATTGTTATTGGGTAACTAAGCAGTATTTAAAAATTTATTAGACCATATTTTATTTAACTTGTTTGTACACTTAAAATAAAAGTCAACTTTACAAATTTGAATTTTGGTATTAAAAATTATAGGGTTGTTCTTTTACATAATTCTATATCATTTCTAGTTCATAACTAATGTACAAATTTAATACTTGGTGGCTGACGGTTGGTTAGGGTAATGTTTTCTAAAATTTTTGTTTCAGCATTTTCTTTTCATTAAATAATGCAACAAACTGCTTCCGCGTAATATTGAAATTAAACGTATTTTGTCAATTGCAAACACTTAATTTTTACAAGACTACAAATCAGTCGGTTTCAGTGGTGCAGAGATTAAGCATTCTAACTACTGACGCAACGGTGGCGAGTCCAGCCCAAGTGAGGTTTTTAAGAATTAAATTGTTGCTAGGATATAAAATATTTCAGCTAGGGTTAAAGCTCCTGAGTTTCGGCAAAATTAAAGTAGGACATTGTAATGCGGATTTTATTTACGCCCTATCGTTATTTTCATTTGAATTGAATTGCCCTTTGTTTGCTAGCTAACTCAGTCGTAAAAGCATAAAACCCGTTTTTTACCTTAGTGTAGCTATGGCTTTGCTCTGTCTAAGTCTGTCTCGTTTATACTTATATTCCTCAAAATAAACACTCTAACTCCGGTAGGAATAACAGTCAGGCTGTTTACATAAACATCGTATACACTATATGAAGATATACATACACATAGCGACGTGAAAAAGATACACAGCGACAATACATAAACGTTATATACTGTAAACAACAAAATAAAGTACGATCAAAAATTATTTTCATCTAGTATGGCCATGGAATACTTCCTAATTTATAAATGCAACCATAACTCACTTACAAAGCGAATGTCAAATTTTGACATTTAGTATAAACGTAGTTACATTTATAAATGAGGAACTATTCCATGGCCATACAAGATGAAAATAATTTTTGATCGTACTTTATAAATGCAACGTCATGTATTAATCGGAATCTTCAATTAAGTCTAATAATATATTACCATAGAAATCGCAGCACTCTATAGAATAAAAAGCTAAAAATCACTTGGTAAAACTGGATACGCATTTATTCTATCATTATTTTTTGTAAAAAATTAAATGGATTTATCGTTATGTCGTTCTCAATTTTAATTTCTATATTTGATCTCTTACAGTTGTTGGTTGTATCTTTTTCTTGATGATCTGCGTTCATCTATAGATAAATTAGTATGACTCTAATCAGAAAGTTTTATTAATTATTTTCCCAGGGTAGTTGCCTGGGCTGAATATTTTTTCCAGTTAGATTCACAGCAATTTGCCGATTGTTATACATTTGTTTGTCTACTCTAATAATATTCCAAAGAAGTAAAAAGGAAAACGACCTGTGAATTGCTAGTAATTATTTTAAGTTCCTGCAAGTTTTGTTTGTTAATTTTTAATTTATTTCATGCTTTCGTTGTACCAGGTAACAGGTTTCTTTCATAAAACGGTAGTTAATTGTTATTCTAGATTTTGATGTATGATGCAATACCTAAAAACTAACATGTATATTCTGTGGATATCATAAAAGTAACTTTATTATCTCTTTATTTCCTATATTAAGTTATGAATAACAAGCTGCAGCTTTTTTCTTTCCCTTCCATGCTAATTCAGGCCCAGCAATAAAAAAAATATTGATATGCTGTCAACACTAGTTACGGATAATGGGAGGGGAAATGTCTAATAATGGATAAATTGATGGGACCGTAAAAACAAAGACAGAAATATTATGGACATATTGTCGCGCACTCTACTTTATATTACTGTTTATTATTTATATTATATATTCATTTTAAATAAACAACATTGAGCCCCACACTTATCGCAGTTTGAATTTGATGGTAAATTGCCGCTCTCTTTCTAGCTAATTAAACAATATAATCATTTAATTAAGATTTACTTTAATAAAGATAATGTTACTCTATATTTTATTTAATGGCAACTTATTAAAAACTTTTGCGCCGGCTAGCTATTGAAACTCTATATGCAGGGTTGCATTTTTACACTGTTGAAATTTTACCATTGTATGGCAAAAGCTGTTCAAAACACACAGAAAATCCGGCGTAATGTGACAACAAATTAACCAACAATCAATCAGTTCACCTCAGGTAAATTATAACAATGCTTTCATAATAATCAAGTAGTTTGGCTAACTTGGAATTTGTTTATCAAGTGCAAAAGAACGCCAACTCGCATTTGTTTTTTCTTCAAGGAACGCCGATCTTGTTTCCGGCTTCTGCAAAGGACGCCAAGCTCGTATTTGCGTCCTGACAAGCTTCCTGCTGCTGCTACCTGGCTCTAGACCACGAATAATGCCCCCTCTAGGTGCTGCACATTGTTTTCCGCTCCCCGCAGCTCCAAATCTTATATCATCTCAGCCCCGAAGGCGAACTCGCACAGGCTGTGGTTGGAAAGGACGCCACGCTCATAGCTGCTTCCTCGAAATCCTCTTGCTACTGCTACCTGGCTCTGGACCACGAATAAGGCTTGCTTTAGATGCTGCTGCTTTCCGCTTCCCGCAGCTCCAAATCTGGTAGAATCTCGGCTCCGAAGGCGAACTCGCACAGGCTACGCTCCAGGCCCAATTTACTGTGGAACTGTACTCCGGGACAATGCCAATTTGACCACACCCAAACACATGCGTACAATAAAATGCACAACTGAGCACAAAATATCTACTTCTATCCATAACTTAATATCAAAATCGGAAACCAACCAACACACCAGCTTTCGGCTTGGTTTCCCCAACAAACCTACTAGCACAGTCTTGTAATCTTCAGTAATTTTCAGGTTGCTTCTTATATGCTCTTTGCATGATCTGTGCCTTCTTGCACTGCTTTATAAACACTTTAGCTGCGTCATCGATTGTTGGCACAATATAAATGCAAACGCTGCATTAACCCTCTGTAAAGCTTCAAAACACCTTTACACTAAAGCAACTGCATTATCGTGTCCTGACGTTACTCAATTAATGTGTCACTCATCATAAAATGATCGCAGCCCTGATGATATCGTTTTATACAATCACTAACCTCTGTTACTTAATTACAGTTATTGCTAATCATGTTTTATGTAATTATCAATGTTTACTAGTGACTATTTGAATATTTCATTAACATTCCTAGGTTAGCAATGCAACCAGAATTGCTGTAAGCATCATACCATTACAATATGGGATTATTTTTATTATGCTTATAGAACATGCATTAATCATTATTTTTATTATTCGAAAAATGTATTTATGTTATCTATATGTATCCATGTATATCACTCACAAACTTCGTTGTACAGCTTGACTATATGCATTATTCACATACACTAAGTGTTCATAGCTAATAAGTTTCGATAGTTGTGGACCAACGTTGAAGTCCAAAACTGTTTCATGTTCAGTAACTTTCTTTCTCCGTTAAACGATAGTCTTGCTGTTAAGTGATATCTAAACACACAACCAGTCTCTTACATTCAATTGTACAGTGTAGTTCTTAATAAATATGTGGATAATCAAATAACAATTTGTTTACACGTTTCTACTTCCAGTTCAACTCGTAACAGAAAAAGAATAAGAAAACCACTTACATTAACAGGCATGGGAGTTTCATCGCCGACTCGACCTGGTTTGCACAAAACTGTTACATCCATATATTTTTCAGTAATTGTTACAAGGCAATATCCAGGCATCAGGGTGGAAACCATAGTTTCACTTTCAAAACAATAATTTTTCACTAATTAAAGTCGCTTCAAAAGGGTTGTTGGGCATACTATTGTCTTGATGAAAGCAGACTGCATAACAAAATAAAATTGAGGACGGATTGACGGCAAAGAGCACCCGTTTGAAAGTTTAACGTCGATTTGTACAGTATACGGTTATCAAACATTGACGACTTTAATTTTGTTTGGACGCCGGGCGTAAATAGCAGAGGTTCATCGTCACCCTCTTACCCTTAGGTCGGGTGGTGTTGCCGGATGTTGGGATTTTTTGAGCGCGGTGCCCTCGTGTACATGTTATATATGTATGTATATACGAACCGGCGACCCTCGTCATGCACTTGACGTTTGTTTTATTTCCCTGGAACTCAGGAGTCGCCGCATTCCGTGAGTGCCTCGACTATTTTTAATTGTGCGGTTTTAATCTAATTCTGACATCTGTCATGTCGGCTGGATGTATTACGTAAACGCCGGTGATGCGTGGCATTTTTATTTTCACTGTGGCGTTCTCAGATTACAGGGTTCGATAACTTGTAAACTAAATTTAGTGTGATGTGTCGGACACGCCTGGTTCGGCTTATAATCGGAGAACATCTGACTACGGGATTAATGAAAGGGTATCGTCGTGGATTCATTTCAGATTTCGGGTTTTGCTTCATGATACTGACCAAACATATCAGTAAATCACATTAGCTGTTGGTCCATTTTTTGCTCGGACTGCTTGTTCCGGGAGATAAAAACTCTACTGTGCTGTAGCTATCGATTATTAATAAATTTTGTTATTCTGGTCCATCTGTCAATAGTCACATCATTGGCAGTGTTAGCATGAGTAGCAAATGTACTAACACGTCGATCTGGCTCGTATTTGTCTGCATAGAAACTTTTATAATTTATTAATAATCAATATAGCCTTCGGGGATATGTTAACTACACTACTGCAGCACTATTTTTATAGTTAGTATATGATGTGCATATTAGGTGTACGGTTATAGCGGAAGAGTAAAGATATGGAAGTGATATTTTTCGATTAGGAAAAACTTTCTCCAATATTTATCTAAATAGAAGTTTTTTTGTTTAAACAAAAGTTAGTTTTTCCAGAAAGTCCTTTGATTATACAACTGTAAAAATTGGTGTATAAAGTATCCGCTACTGTGCATGCTTAGAGATTGACTATTAATAAATAGAGAAACAAAGAACACCAAATGTCTAAAAATAATATTCAACAATCTGACGATATCATCAAATTTGCTGTAGTTTTACACTTGACATTTTAAAGTATTGAAAAAAGATTCACCCATTTTTTATTTTTCTCTTTTTAATTTGTATAGAGTAGTATCTCCTTAAATTGCAATTTATATCCCTTATAGTGTAACAGTATATGATGTACTATCCGAGAAATAAAAACTGTGATAACTCTTGGTAGAGATTTTAACATTATTTGATTAGCTTAAACGAAGCTTTAAACAATTTTGTTTCATAGCAATGTCTAAACAAGTTGACAATTAAGTTAAAACTACCTGGCAGCTATACATATTAAAGCAGCTACATTCACTACAGACCATATTAACTATCCCAGTTTTTTGTCTTGGCTAGTACATTATATGATTCTTATTATTATATTTTATTATCTTCATATGTATAACTCACAATAGAAAGTAAAATTCCGTCTTGAAACATTCTATGTGCAGTGTGCTAATGTACTAATAGTATGTAGTATATCGAACTTAAAGTTCCCATGTGTCCGCGATGCTCCTTGAATTTATGCAAGCCTTCGATTTGTGCAGTTCCGTGGATTATTTCTTGCACTCGTTCACCACGCACTTCGAAACATAAATTGTATAGTTATAGGACCAGGTTATCTTACGAAAGAGGTTTACACTTGATGAAGGGATGCAGGATTTTGGGATAAGATGTGAATAGAGTAGCCAGGCCTAACTACCCCTTAAGACATTTGTAGCCTTTGTCTGTTCCCAAATGAATACACCTCAATTTAAAAGTATGTTGAAAGTCAAATAAAATATAGAGCTTTATGTACAATTAAATTGTGTCGTGTTTTGCTGTTCGATCTGATAACCTAGTATTTGCATAAGTGCAAAACACAACGCTCGAAAATAGAAATCCCTACTTGTGTATGAGACTTGACCTAATGATACAATTGTAATACCGCTATCTCCACAAAGAATCCTTATTCGCAATAATACTATTACAAGTAAGCCGGTACCAAAGTTGATTCCTGCGTACAGACAGTTTAAATGGTACATGTTATGAACTAGTTTTATATATTAATTTGTTTTCGCATAATTTCACCCAATTGTCTATTTCATGAGCAAACATAAGTTTGAACGCCATGATAAGTGATCATTTTTTTTTTCAGTTTTAATGATATCAGAGTGAAAACTTGATAGCTCAATTAATTTGAATTCTATAATATTTAGTTTCTTTCTTGCAGTAGTCAACGTCTGTAATAGGATTATTGCGCACTGTAAACATACTAGTAATAATATGTAACATAAAAATAGGAATAAATATAAATTGAATTAAATACAGCAAATACATAACAGATACACATTTTGTTAAACTACTTGGTCTAAATGGAAGCCATTTATTCTGATACAAGTATGGCGTAATACGTATCATTTTAGTTTCATAAATTTCAGAGTGTTTTATGTATATCAGCAGCGTTTCTCTATGATATTTGAGAAGCCATGGCTTCATGCCCCTGCAAAAAGAAATCAAAATTGTCAAATGCTAACGTGTAGCGAATAGGTCTGAAATAAAACATCTTCTAGTAATTTGACAGTCAGTTAAATTTTTTTGGTGTACTGGTTTGGTATCAACTATCTACCAGCTTAGCAACGAGTCCGGTAGGTACGTTTTTATGGCCTAGGCCGGTAGCACTTACTGATTCGTAATATGCATAACCGTGATAAGCTATATAAATAGTCTATGTTCAGAGGTATGACCAACCACCCTGTATGTATTACCTCAGCACTAATGTAAGATATTGTTTATGCAAATAATTATCAGTGTGATTGTTTTTCTTATTTACTTGCCTACCACGGGAAATTCAAAATTATTAGTTGTATATACCAACATAAACAATGTTATGCATGTATAAAGTGTATTTTGTAGGGGACTGGTTTCATACACAATATATCGTGACTAGAATGCTATGCTACTAAGACACTTGGACTAATACTCTAATAGTTCAAAATAACCACGATTTTGATGCAAAATTCTTTTGGTTTATGTCAAAATGCTTTAGTTCAGCAATTAGTGCAAAGAAAAAATGGTTATGTTTAAACATAGTCTTTACAACAAAACAGAAAGTCTTTCAATGGAATCGACTTAATGGAGCATAGCACATACAATAGACGATTTTCAGCAAAAATTGACAGATGAAATGGGGTAATATAATAATTGTTACATGAATTTAGAGGAAAAAACATGGCGGGGGTAGGCATTATAAAGTGTTATAAATTAGCAAAGTGTGTCCATCCGACAGAATTCCCAGCACTTGTCAGTATACTATATCGAAGATAGATCGAAAAATGATACCTCATCATCTGAATGCTGAGCATGAATCCATGTTGCCTGGTTAAATTTTTTTTTTTCGCTGGTTTATGTACAACATCGGTAATGACGTTTTAGACAGAATTTTCTTCTCAATTGAATAATGGTTTCACTTATGTGGTTTTGTTAATCCGCAGAATATTAAATTGTGGTTTTCAGAAAATTTACGCTTTTTTATCAAACGCCATCTTATCCTCAAAACATTTTTGCGGGGATACCGTAATTGGAGACAAATATGGAGTAATTCCAACCATTTTTAATAAAGTGCATGACGATGAAGCTCAAAATGAAGCAGATAAGTAAATTCTTTGTATTATTTTCATATTTTGCCCATTTTGATAAATGAATATATTATTATCCAAGTTTATAAATGCCAATATATTTGTGCGATAATAATTGCAGCAGTTTCTTTCAGTAGCGTATACAGAGCAACAAAGTTTAATCTGCTGGGACCGGTGATACAGAGTTTATTGTAATAAAGATGCGGTTTCGAGCCGTAGGTTATTTTCTAGTCTAATTGAATGATACTGCAATAAACTAATAAGTTTATTGTTAAAGTATAGGTTTTTCAATAAAAAGTTTCATTTTAAATTTCGCGGCATTTTTTAATTGTCAAAAATGGATCTAGGATTTCTTGACAGCTCCAAGTAAAAACTATACGATTTAAAAAAATGAAACGATATACGCTAGAGGCCGTCTAGAAAATGCTTAATTTTGTTCTTTGAGGCTACGTTAAAGACAAAGTCTACGCCAATAATACACAGACAATTCAAGCCCTTAAAGACAATGTTCAAGCTGTTCGCGGAATAGAGCCGGAATTATGTGAAAACATGATGCTGAACTTTCTCAAAAAGATCGCCATCGGTGACAGAAGCCGAAACGGCAATATACCAAATATCGTATTTCACATTTAATCGTAGGGTTTGTACTTTAAACTGAAAAAAAATATTTCCAATATATAAAATGGGACCTCTTAATGGAAAACTGCGGCTGAGTGTTTTAAAGAGTTTTTGTTTCTGTCAATTATTAAAGGTATTACAAAACTCTAAAGTACTGAAAATATCGTACGTTTTCTATGGCCGCAAAATATACAAAAACAAAATGCATCAAGCAATACCGAAAATAATGCTGCATACTTTAATTATAGAGTCTTATAATATTCACTTATAATACCATGAGTAGTCAAAGTTATGTCGACTATTTTTGCGGTGGTGTCACGAATGTCCATTGCGCTTTGGTACGATTAGGACGAGTGCGATAGCACGAGTCCTAATCCCAAGCGCAATGGACATGAGTAGTGATACCACCGCAAAAATAATCTACTTAACTTTGACTAAGAATGGTATTCGACGGACTATTTAATGAACCAAACTACTTTTTCAAATTAGTTTTCAGTAAATCTAGCAACAAAATACGTAATTTCTATAGTAACAGAACACTAATATTGACATTTTTGATTGGTCAAGAAACGTCAGAATTCTGGATTTTCATTGGTCACTTTTTGACAGATGACAGGTGAATTGAATAGTCTATAAAATATAGAACAGATAGATTATGGCATTAAATGGTATAAAATATATTAAGGGCTCTAAAATACCTACTGATTGATTGCTCTTTATATGTCTAATACTCCAATTAAAGAAAAGTTATGTATCTCTTTAATTTCATATTTTTATAATGTCTGCAAGAATGAACTATTTTGCTAGTGCAATCTCCTAGTCCTCTTTTTGATAGTAATATCTATAAATTGTTCGGCGCTTTGAGTTTTCTTTAAACATAACTATTCGATTTTTTATTGTTTACTAAGGTACTGTAGTACTTTTACATATTTCTTCATATTAAACTTAAATTAGATTTTGAGACCGTGTTTTTTATATCTCATAACTACAAATTGACAAACACTATCTCATTTGCATTTTTATTCAGATAAAATATTTATATTCCTAATTTATTAAAGTAATCTCTATATTTCTTAAACTGCGTTGGCATGTCAATAAAGACAAACCCTCCTTAAATTACAGAGTAAATTCCGTATCCAAACTGTAGAATCAGTCTAGAAACGAGAAGCATAAAAAATAAAACACGAAACCTCTAAAAGAAGGTTAAAATAAATTAATTCACTTTGTAAAGAATGATAAAAAAATTACAATATTATGGTTTAAACTTAAACAGTCTTTAATCTATGCAAAAGTCTCTGAAAGCTAAAATTTTTACACAAAGGCTCTGCGGAGAACTTCTTGTAATAATTGTTACACGATTGTGGCTTTTTACAGTTTCATTCCTCACGCTTTGTTAAAGCATTTTAATTGCCTCTTTTGTCTTTATACATTTACTGCAATTAAGAAGAATAAAAACCAGGTAATATTTGTAATGTGCTTTTACATGCTACTGCACTAAGCGTGCATAAGAGGCTATAATTAGAAAGGATTGAAATCAAATTACAGGTACGCGTACAATCTGTTAGTAGTAGATTTCTTGATGTATTTTTATGTAATAACGAGGCTACAGATGTGTGTGTTGTACCTAACATGTATAACATAACAACCTTTTGAGGCTGAAACTGCATTTTGTAGCATTTATTTTTTACTGAAAACCTAATATATTTTAAAGATAGATAGATAGATGTTCGGTTATTCCTGCTTAAGATGTTTACAAAAGCAGTCTGTTTAGTTTCATCCGGCATTGCATTAAATAATTTGAGTCTATCATAGAATAAGTTCTTTTAAGAACACGATTTTCCTATATATCCTTTGCTTAGTGCTTAATGACTGTAAGGTCTTCAACACAAAAGAAACATATGTTTGTTTATTGCAAGATAAAACAATAGGCATACATTCGTTTGTTAATTTTTTGCAATCTTTGTAAGTCTCCTTCAGTGGCATTAAATAATATACTGGAGCAATATTCAAAATGTGACACTATAATGGTCTTGTACATTAATATTTTTGACCAAATTTTTAATTTGGCACATATATGACCAAACCTATCTTTTTCGCAGCCTTAGTTACAATAAAATCAATATGTTGTTTAAATTTCAATCTATTGTCAAGTATAACTCCTAGATATTTCTATTAGTAACAAACTCTATATCTACATTATCTACCCTTGCTTTGACTACTATATTATTCACTAGTGTTCCACTACTGATTACCATTGCTTTTGTTTTTATTGTATTGAATTTCAGTTTATTTAATATCAACCAAGTAGACACATTTTGTTTATCATTGCTGAGTTTAATTATAGCACACTCCACATTGCTGTCAGCTACAGATGCCAATGTATAGTCCGCAAATAAATTAATGTAGCAATTATTCACAGATAAATTTTCATCGTTAATGTACAGTATAAATAATAAAGGCCCCAAAATTGTTCCCTGTGGGACCCCTAAATCAACTTTTTTGCCCCTGATTCTTCATTTTTAAATTTAGTAATTTACTGCCGGTCGGACAAATAACGCTTCAACCACTTTAATGCTGTACCCTGAATTTCGTATTCTCTAATTTTTTCCAATAATAAAATTCTATTGATAGTTTCGAAAGCTTGTTTCAGAACAAGAAAAAGTGCAACGACCTTTTTTCCTAGTTCTATATCCTCTTTCCAGTTCGCTATCACTAAATGTAGGGCTGTTTCACAGGAATGATTTTTGCGAAAACCAGACTGAGCATTAATTAGTATTTTATTTCTTTCTAGACAACTTTCTACCTGTTTTTTGCTTATTTGCTCTAAAAACTTTTAAAACGCAGGCAACATATTAATCGGTCTAAACTTTGAACATTCATCTGTTCCAACTACTTTTGGAATTGGTATTACTGTTGCTGTCTTCCAACTTCGAGGAAAAGTTCTGCTTTCAAAGAATTCTTTGGTGATCTTCAACATTAGGTTTCGTATTACTGGTAGAGCATGCAAAATTACTTTGAAATTAATACCACCCAGTGGCGTAACTATGGAGGGTGATATGGGCGTCAGAACACCCCCCAGAGGCTTTAGGAAAATAGGAATAACTAAAATTCGTCTTAAACAAAAAATATAAACTTACATTTTAGTAATGTATAATTGAATATCAATTATTACATTCGGAATTCGGACTCGACCATTTTTTAAATCCGACCTGAGTTCAAATTATACCGGAAAAGCCAAAATGTACAAAATCTTCCACATAAGACAGCAATGGATGCGCTAGCTACTTGCAATAATGACATGTTTCCCAACATGTTCAAGTTGCTGAAAATCGTTGCCGCGATTCCTGTGTCAACTGCAACAGCTGAAAGATCATTCTTCACCTTCAAAAGAATTAAGACTTACCTCCGAAATAAACATCCCAATGTAGGCTGAATGGATTGGCAATGCTTTCCATTCACAGAGAACTTAAGGTGAACGTAGTTGGGGGGACAGGCATATCTTGCAATTTTGTTTTATAAGCGAGCTAAGTTATTTATTTGGCAAATAATTATTTCCGAGGCATGAAATGCCACACTAGTTAATTTCACCTATTTAAGTAGACGTCTGTCAACATCAGTTAGTACATTTTTAAATGTAACTATTAGGTGGTTTACACTACCAAGAAGTTAAATCAAGGCCTACTTCAAGTCCTAAAAAAATGAAATCAACTATACTTTGTAACACGGCCTCTTGCCTAGCCCTACACCTACTGAATTATTACGTTACAATGTCCTGGTTCGCTAGCTTATCCAGTCGGTGAGCTATGAGGCTCTATTCACATCGTCAGTGCAACTAATATTGTTGAGGTCAGCTCGCTGACACCTGAAATGTTGTACTTACAAATGTAAACATCAACGGTAATAAAAATCCAAAAGTTTACAGGAATACATATAATCTGTAAACAAACATAGACACACAAAGAAAAATACACATAAAAACGACTACACAAAGCCGTTATGCACTGCACATGAGAAAATGCCTTAACTAGATTCCAAACGTTCAGTAGCGCATGCAAAATTAGAGCTCACGAGCGCAATGCCTAAAGTAATTCCGCACACACAAATAGTTCCGACGTGAAGTTGTCGATTCTTTTTAGGACGCTTTGTTATTTGCAGCCCCTGGACGCCAAATCGGCAAATGACGTAATGCCGGCCGGTCATTCCCCGTTATCTGGCAGCGACCCACTTGCTCGTAGTTGAGCAATAGTTCATTACAACAATTATTGACAATGTTGTAATTGTTGTTGGTTCTCTTAGCACGATTGCAAACAGAACTAACCTTGTTTCCTTTGGACGCCGCTGACGTCTCCAATGCGGTGCTTCGCTTCTTGGCTGGCGCCTCGCCTAGAGCTGCACGTACCCCGTGGTGAGCCCACGTAACACTTCACTTGGTCAATTTGGGCGCGAACCAATTAATCCGCACTATTCGCCTATTAGGGCGCGAATCAGGCCGACCTTCGCCCTTCGCAGGTTTGACAGCGAATGAGTTCACTTGTAGGCCTCAGCGTCGTTTCAAATCCGCTGCTTCTTGTTCTCCGAATTAACTTGTATTGTTAACACATTTTCTCACTTAACACTAGCGCGTCCACACTCGGGACTCCATAGTCCGCGGTCACTCACATAGCATTTTCCACTTATGATGCGATGCTACGTAAATAGACATAAGAACTCATACTGCTGCGCCTTATTACTAATTGGGTATATAATAAAAGGTATGAAATAGGAAAATACAGGTGGCACGAATTGGCACGTTTCAACTTTATGGTATGCTCAATTTTTTAAAATTATTATTGTAAGATAGATCATTCTCCCAGAACACCCCCCAGAGCAAAATCTTAGTTACGCCACTGATACCACCAGTACTGAATTTATTATTCATTTTTAAACTAACTTTTTCTAATTTATATATCCTAATCGTTCATTATTGTCCATTCTTGCACTATTAACATTTTCCATGTTGGCTACTAGCCTAGCATTTCCAAACTCGACAAATTCCGTCGTGAATACAGTGTCTTTATTTACAAGTTTTTTTAATTTTTTCCACATTTTTTTACAGTTAGCTCTTACTGAGTAAATTTGCTTTTGATAGTATTGATTTTTACTGCTTTTAATAAATGATTGTATTTGTTTCTAATTAATCTATAGAATTTCTGCATAGTTTCTACCAAATATGCTCATCTAGTGTTGACATCCAAAGTTTCAAACTCGTTCCAATTATGTAGTCGAATCTTATTTTGAAATTGGTACGAGCACGAGTACGAGTATGCACTTGTCAATAACAAGTTTAGTTTGTATTTTAATATATTTTAATGTAAAAAAGTTTCACAGTGAGATATACAGTGTGTCCCAGATCGAGTGGAATTGCATGGGTAACTTTCTTATCATTGAAGATGGAGATTTGGTTAAATAGGCAATGTTTTGCAGTTTTATATGCTGATTTAAAATCTGCTTGAAAAAGTTCAAAATGGCAAACCTGTCAGAAGCTATTTAAAAAAAAACTGAAAACTGTCATTTTCTTGTATGTCAAATATCTTCGTAAATATAAGAGATACGAAAAAAGCTTCATATGAAAGTTACTGTTTTCGATGAGACCAATCTAAAATTCCTACCGAAAAAAAATCAATATGGCTGCTTTTGAGGTACTCGTATCAACTTCCTTAAGTTAATCAACACTATTTTTAGGTTACTGAATAGAATTTTGTATTCCCTTTTCAACAGTGTAAGATAACATATGATTGAATAAAAATCACCAGTAAAATTAATTGTTTTTACATTTAAATCAAGTAGACATTCATGGATCCAAACAAAATTAGGTGAAATTTCTTACTAATTTATTCTAATGTTCGATGGCCATCCAGATCAGCTGGTCTAGCATATCTTGACTTTTTTCAGTGGGGTACGTTAAATAATAAAGTATATGGAAGTAATTAGAGCTACAATAATGTTTAGGAGCTACGAGAGGCAGTGTTAGAAGAATGTGCTAGTATTAATCGAAATACGTTGCGTAAAGTAACCCACAGTGTCGTCAAACGGTGTCAACTATGTTTAGCTAACAATGGTCAGCATTTTGAACACTTCATGTGATTACCAGGATTAAGTTTTTTTTTATATAAATTTTGTTTGTTTTTGTTTGGATCCATGTAAGCCTACTTGATTAAAATATAAAGACAATAAATTTTACTGGTATTTTTTATTCAATTATGCTGTCATCTTACATCGTTGTAAAGAGAATACAAAATTCTATTCAGTAACCTAAAAATCCAATATGGCGCCCATTTAACTTAAAGAAGCTTATACGAGTACCTCAAAAGCAGCCATCTTGAATTTTTGTTCGATACCAATTTTAAATTGGTCTCATCGAAAACAGCGACTTTTATAAGAAACTTTTTTTGTATCGCTTATACTTACGCAGATATTTGACATACAAGAAAATGACAGTTTTTAGTTTTTTTTAAATTACTTCCGACAGGTTCGACATTTTAAATCAGCATATAAAACTGCAAAACATTGCCTATTTAACCAAATCTCCAATTTCAATGATAAGAAAGTTACCCATGCAATCCCACTCGATCTGGGACACACTGTATAAGTTTAGTCATAGCAGAAATAACATTTTAAGAAGAGTTTGGAATATTCTAAGAATGTAATCAACTCTTAAATTCCAGAATTTTTAAATTCGTTCTGAAACAATATGAAGATGTTTCATTTGTGCTTGTCTAGTTAACCGATTCATAAATTTCAAAGGCATGATTCTGAATTGAACAAAAATACCATATGGAGCTAGGTCTTCGCTTCAAACATCCCATACGATCATCAAAGATATTTTGGGCAACAACACTATTCAAGTTTTCACAAATAGACGAATATTACTGCTGTATTTAGTATAACACCCCTACTATAAACAGAAATGTTTTCTTGCATAGTGAAATTCTACATCAGTGTCGATGTGTGTAAAACATATTGAAATTCTATTTTTTTGCTGGGTCAAATTTAAAATACATTTATTATTTATGATACTGTTACTAAGTTGAGGTAGCAAGATACGTACATTTAAAGTTCCACTTGCAGATATTTTAGTTGCATTACTTATACAAACTGCCAGGCTCTGAAAAATTGTCCTATACTGAATATCCCAGCCATTGTTTGTAATGTGTATCTATCTATTAATTTGTTTTTTGTTATTTTAGACTAAGAATGTTTAAAGATTTACACCGAAACCTATTGAAATATCTTTAAAAAATTAAACTATTGGAGAAATGTAGTTTTAAGTAATGTTAAAATTCTTATTAAAAAAATGAAAAATGCAGGTATCAATGATAATTAAAATTTCATCATTCTTGCGTTTGAATATTTCCTACTAGACAATAATTTATATTACTAGTTTACTTTCTGTGGATGTAGGGTAGATAATTAACCAAAAATATTTATAGCTTTAGAGATACATACAACTTTAACGTTTTATTCATTTTCATAAAGGAGTTCAAGGGTTACATTTCTAATAGAAAGAGAACGCTTACTGACGCATCAGCTACCACAAAGAGGGAAGGCTTTTGATACACAAATAAATCGAAATAGTGACAATGGGACTGTCAAAGTCGGAAAATATTGTATGAACATTAACAACGACAGTGTAAAAGTTCTTAATGAAATAAACTTCGATATGGACATTTGAAAATTGTCCCTCTTCGGAATAATGTATCCGCTTCAAATAATTATACAAAGTACTTGGAAATTCTTAACCTAGACTTATGCACCGTTAAATTACTGCCGATATAAAATATTAAAAAATCTAAAAAAAAATACACTTCAATTATTTGCAGACAATTCATTTAATACATAAGTGACGATAGAAAATTATCGATAAGACAAGTCACCTAGAAATACCAAAAATTGGAAATGGCGCGTGGCGCTTCAACGAATCCGAATCGAATAATCTATCATGATAACACTGTTTTCAGTACAAGCTGAATACTCTTTATCATAACTTGATATTTCAGTTTGTATAAACTTCTGATTCAAAAAGTATTTTAAGTATTGTAGAAGAAAGCCTTTATCGAGTGTGTTTCGTTTCTTATGATGAATTTCATCATCTTTTCTTTTTCCTGTTTAAAAACTGGCTCTCCTCTTTTGATCTAAAATGATTTAAACCACCAAAACTCTTCTCGCAAAAGTGGAATATTTCTAAGCTAAGCAAATTTTACCGAGTTCTACTATTTTTGTTTGTTTAGTAAAATGGCGTGAGATGCATTAATGATATGTAACATAATATCCTTTGCTAAATATCTCTTGTAAATAGCTTTTCATATACCTTTCACCTATACCTATATTTTGTTCAACTAATTTATTTTTAGGAACACATTTTATACTTTTGAAAAATAGCGTATACTAGGGTTGTCTTACCAATCGAAGATATTAATACGATGCAGTATCGTAACGTTCTCTTCAATTATTTTTGTGACTTCCATAACAACTGTAAGAGGGCGCTTTGAACTTTATGAGGCTAAACAAAGCTTTTTTGGCATCCTACTTTTTAAAAATTCCTTAAAATGTCAAACCTTTTGTATTTTGTACTTACGGGTTTACTTCATATTTGGTTCGCAGTATCACTTTCAAGACAACAAAATATGTAAGCATAATATTTTTCTTTCACAGTGCACTGGTATTTTATAATTGTTAAGATTCGATACAGATTCAAATACCACATAAATATCATTTGAAATTTATTTCTATTCTATTTAATTATTTATATGCTATAGAAACTCTTTTCTCCTCCTCATTATCTAAATACGCGGTACAGCTTCAATAGTCACATTAACTTGCCCATATATTCGAGTACGTATATTTCATTCCTGATCCACCATTTTTGGATGAAAGCTACTTCAGCCAGATAATTCTCTCGGCGATCCACCATCATCCCACTAATGTTTTTCTTTAAGCAAAAATAAATCAGAGATTTTAAACGTGGTGTCAATGCAAAGCGGCTTATTGGCATTAATCACAATTTAGTGGTTTAATTTATACCTACAGATGCGGTGCATCTGGTGGTGGTACAGGCATAAAATCAACGTCACGGCGGCAATCTGGGAATAAAATTACTAAATTCCAACAGCACGACCTCGGCTGACGTTATAACCAGTGGCGTAGATAAGACACCCCAGATGTAGAAGGCTTTCTAAAGTCGAATAGTTTAAAAAATTCTTATATATGTTAAAGCATGAACTTACAAAAAAATACCACACTTCAACTTCTATGAAATATATTAACAGGCTAAATGCTCGACGATTGGGATATAGAATCTTCGATAACTGATGTAATTACATTAATTCCTCGCTAAACGTAATATACCCTCTTATGAAGTGTTTCTATATCATGTAATCACTTTCGTCCCACTTCGTTATCCTTAAATAGTTCCCGGCCTGCACTCTTTAAGTCTGAAATTGGGCCAATTGCTGATTTCGCTGATTCGTTTTCGCCGAAACCATTCAACTTAGAAAATGCTTACTGGCCATATGTCGTGCTCTTTTTTGGTTTAAATGTATTCATATGCTTAAAATTACTTAAGTGATTTATGAAAACACAAGTTCCATCAGAATAAATCAGAAATAGTAAAAAAAACTTCATCCTGCAGAAACAACGTCTGCATTAATTTTGCGGAAACAACTGTTAGAGGACGATCAGCCACTTGTGAAGCAACTTATCAGAAAGATGAGGAAAGGTTTACTCAAGCCACTGGAGAATATGTGTTTGATGATGAGAAAGTTATTTAATACAGAGTTTTACTTGCTGAAAAAATATCGGATAAAAAAAACGAAAAATTGTTATTGCTGATCCAAATAAACCAAATCGGGAAAAAAATTAAAATATTTTCGTTCAAGTTATTGCTTCACAGTTAATAAAAGTCGTCAAAAAATGGAAGATTTGATTGCGCTATTCTATCATTTTCAACGGGATTTGATTGGAAAGGACACCCTGCCATTAGGTGACGAAGATATAATCAAAGAAACATCAATTAGAACTTGTAACATTATTTGTAGGTACCTCAGCAGCATACAGCTTTCCATGTCGGGGTGATACTAGAAGTATAATACAGATACAGATCTCTAGGATCTTTGTAAGAACAACACGAATTTGTTTGTAACATTCACACATATAGATAAACAAAATGATAGGAATATCACCCATACCATATTGAGTTGTACCTTTATCATCAGACGTCTCTAAGCAGTAAAAAAGAAAACCCTCTGACAAAATACTTTATTGCAATATTACATTTGAACGAAATTGTATAAAACAATAACAATTACAACATATAATCAAATAACCCCCACCCTTCAGAAAAGCAGTACCCATAGTTCATAGCATTCGCTATGGTGGTTTGGAATGATGTTTTTTCAAATGTAACTCCAACATCATTTTGGGGTTAAAGCGCTCTCATAGAATTTAGAGGCAAATCATAAGAACTAGCTGCCTTCAAAATGGTAAATCGCCCACTCTGTTTGAAAACATATTGTTCAGATATTTATGCACTAAGTAAAATAATATTGTGGACAGCCATATTGCAGAATAAGATATTATTAGATCCTGGTTCCACTATCCGTTGAATTTCCCGAACGATTTGTTGTTCCAACAGATCGATATATTGGGGGACTTGGAATGTGAAAGAATGGATGAACCGCTCATATGTTCCTTTAGAATATTCTCCTAAACATTCAGATTTTGGAGTTAATTATTCAGTACTCAAAATATTTATGAAGATGTCCTCGAGATCAACATCAAACTTTGGGATCTGTATAAAAACTTAAAAGCGAAAGTGAGATTGCTTGTTAAAGCTTTATTGCCGCTATATGATGCTTAGATGTTTTGTATAATCGCATGGTATATTAAATACCAAACAAAGAAATAAATTCTAAGTATGCGTTTTGTAAAGCTTATTTGATAGTATCGATAACGTTCAGTGTTTTTAATTATACTCGATACAACTTAATATATTTCTTACAAGGATCGGTTAAGCATTGTTGTCCATTATGTTCACATTATTAAAATTCAGGACTTATTCTAGACAGACAATGCACAAATAATAATTTCTTGGATTTATAGATTTATTACTTTTAGAGATTGAACCTAGCATAGTGTGAAAATATAATTTGTTTTTTAATAAATCAGTACAGTATTGACCATAGCTGTGTTCACATCTTTATGGGTTAACATAGACTACAATTGTTTTAAAAAAAAGCTATGGCCTGGCCTTCCTCCTTACAAAGATTAACCTACCCCTAATCATCCACAAGCATCCAATTACCAAACTCCCATTTCTTCAATATCTACGAAACAGGCCACCCTGGTCTTACCAGTCAGCACAAACTACTTTCTCTGAATCACTTCCTAAAATGAATCTGAGACACCAAGTCAAAAAATCTGTAAAAATGGTTAACACGAAACTTTTTTTGCAAGAGCAATATGATCAATTTGCAAATAAAAAACACAATGTGAACTCGGGCTCCGACACGGACCGCGATCCAGCCCGGTGCTCTAACTTTAGACCACGGAATACTGCTTATTATAGGGTTACGACAACCACATAAACGATGAGCTCAGAGCATGACTCAAGCAGAGTGTTCACCCTGTATTATTGGGTTCAAAATATGTCCTTTCTCGTCAAGGATAAAAACCTGAGCTATGTGTAACATATTATATTTATTTAACTGCCCTTATGTTAACTTATTGTGCTTTAAACTATATAACTGGAACAGCATCTCCCAAAACAAAAACCTACAGGTGCTACAAGAATTTTAACTTTGATAGTTTTAACTATGACGTAGCTTTAATGAACTAGAGACTTATTGAAGAACTTGGCAACATAGATGCTAAAGTTAACTACCCGAATGTGTCGATTCTTACGTTATTTAACAAACACGCTCATTTGAAAACAGTCAAAGTTTGAACAGTTTATTTATAATATTAAAAGTACAGTTAGTGTGGTTGCTATGACGATTGTACTTTTAGCAGATAACCCGATGTCTGTGAAGGTATTTGACTATCAGCTGTTAGTCAAGAAAGTATATGATTTTCACCATAACTATGTACATTGTACATTATCAAAAGTTAGTGCATGTGACCATGCATTTTTACCGATTGTCATTGGTTGATATTATAGAGGTGGTATAATCGTCCTTATATCACTGACACTGTGAAATTAGTCATTGTATTGAAGAACAAGGCCTACAAAAAATACAGTAAAACTAAACTGCAGCGTGACCGTAATTACTACATAGATGTAAGAAACTATCTATCGTCTGCGATAAAATACGAAGAAAAATATATATTATCTAATACAGATAAAACGCCATAAGAAAAATCCTCGGCTTTTATGGAAGAATTTTTCATCTTCGAACGCACATTCTTAGCCTCAACCGGAAATAGCTATTCAAATAAGGGATGTTAATTTAATTAATAACTATTTAGTTAAGAGTCTACTAAGTGTAACTGTAAATAATGATGAGCCTAAAACTTTCCAACTAGATAACTGTATCGGATTATATCATTCTCAACAACGATTACAGTAAATGTAGAGCAAGTTGAACAGACGATTTGGAACTTGAAATATAACGCTATGGGCTTTGCAAATATAAATCTGCAAATGCTGAAATGTGTGTTGCCGTTTTGTAAAGTTTTAAATTTTTCACTTGACAGTGAAGAAAGTAATAATTAATCTTATTCCTAAAGTTAATGTTGCCAAACAGTTAAAGGATATACGGCCCATAAGCATATTACCCACTATGTCTAGAGTTCTAGAAAAAGTTGTTAAGAAACATGCAGTATAACATATTGAGCACAATGACTTGACCCAGTCGGAGTTCCGGCCACACCACAACGACCGCTATGATAAAAATCACAACTGACACAACCAGAAACATAGAGAAATCAGAACTCACTTATCTTGTAATGTTGGCCTATAGCAAAGCTTTCGACACTATCAATCGTGACTTACTTATTGCTAAATTGAATTTTCTCGGTATTAGTTCAATGGTTCAGCAGTTATTTGACCAAACGCCATCAAGCTGTAAAATTAGACAACAATTTATCTAAAGAACTAGAAGTCATATTTGGAGTTCCACAAGGGAGCATCTGAGGCCCCATATTATGCAATTTTTACAGTGGGTCTGCCAAATGTATTAGAACATCAATGGAATATACATCTATATGCAGATGACACCCAATTATACACATATTGCGTACCCGAAAGAGTTAACGTACTTATTTGCGAACTCAACTATAATCTACAACATATACTGGAGCGGTCACAGATCTCAGAAAGTAATTTTTACGATTGCAATATTTTCTTCGTGTTTTACACGAGGGATGTAAAGGGAGTTTTGAATTTCGTCCTGTAAACAGATATGACAACCAGGTTCTATACAAAGGAGTATGATACAATTAAACATTACTAGATGTGGCATACTGAAACTGATACCTCGTTATTGCGAGATTAATAAACATATTAATTTTTGCCCATATGACACTAAACGATTACCTGGGGATCTTTTGATAATATGCGTCATCATCCACAAAAAAACAAATTTGTTTGGGATACCCCTGGTTTTCTACCATGGCAAATTGTGTGATGGGATCATCCATTCTGCGTTAAATTGAAGTGCGGAAACATCCTAAAACGGGACACACAAACTGAGCGCGTTCGTTACGTAGTTTCGAATCGAATTGCAGGAGTATCAATCCCACAATTTCCAAAATCAGGCCGAATCTGTAGAAACATCACCCGACCACCACTGACGATCTCAAAAATGCGCAAACAATTCAAAATAGATTTTAAAACAATTTGTCGGAACGCAAGACTATATAAAAGTGTTGTTTTAGAATCACCAACGAAATGAACAACGTTTTGTATTTATTTACATGGGATCAATTCCAGGATAAATGGGAAACTCTAGCTTGAACATCTAAACATATGAAGATAATACTAGGAAGAAATAGAGTAACTGACAAAATGGGCCTGTTTTAAAAGATGCACAAATTAAGTATTCGCAAAGAACCCACCAGCTATTGCGTACAATAGTAAATCAATAGCAAAATGTAATTCCAAGTTATGTTCACAACTAGTTCCTTCAGTACAATATAATTCAAATTGTTAAAAATCAAGTATAACTTTTTTTGTCTAATACATATATTGTAAAAAAATATACTTTTCATTTTCTGTTTTTAAAAATAAGTACAAATAATTTTATATAAAATTTAATTTTTGGACACCATTATAACCACTAAAGTACTACCTATTTTCAGTAGAACTACCTCTTTCAAGTTGAGTGTTATCCTTATTATTTTCAGGTTGCGATTATGACCTATAACTGGTAAATTATTTTTATTGGGAAGTGCCAAGTACTTATTTTAAACATGCCCAGAGTTTATTGTCATTTTAGTATTCCGAATGATCTGTCAATTGTAATATTGTTATAGTAGCATTGGCAATATTGAATTTTATGTTTTGTACTTAAATAACCATCGTTCTCAAATGAATCTAAAATATGGGTTTCAAGGAGTATGTCGAATTTCGAAGAAGATATGAATCATTTGGAAAATAGAAATCTTCACTGCAACGTTTGGGCATTCCAACGTTTTGACAAACCCGAACGTAATGCACTGATTACGAAAAATTCACAAACGCCCGTACACTTCGTTTTCTTCTTTGTGATGCTGAGGAAATAGAAATTAACTTATACAACAGCGTTATGAAAATACATTTTTGTGTTCATATATGCATTATTTTGGCCAATTTTTCGTTATAGCTTGCCACATTAAGTGAATCCTAGGTTATGTGCACTGCTACAAAAAATGCGTTTTCGAATTTAGCATTGCTTGAAAAATTCGGATTGGTGTTCAAAGCAAGACGGCTCTAAGTAATGCGGTTAAAAAGCGCACCGAATATGGAAATAAATATTGAAAATTAAAGATGCGGATGACGCTGAAGCATGGAGTGCCGAATACTCATTTTAATAACTTAGTTGCACCTAACTTAAAATCAGTGTAAATGCTTCTGTAAAAAATGTACATTTATATTGCAATGGCTTCATGTTTCGACACCATAAGTATTTAATTCGATTGCCCTGCTCTGCTAGCTGTAAGTATTTATTTCTTATTTATCAATTAATTTCAAATAATTTTTACTTGAAAAATACTATTGCCATGAAAACTCAATCAGGGTTAGGTTCATTTATCTAGTTGTCTTATTTTTAACTTGTCAAATATTTAGAATATAAATCTCAATTGTCAAATGACCTTAAATGTCACTGATCTTGACTGGATTCAAAATAATTCTTCTACTTGTAATCAGATACGACCAACGTACACTGTTTTCAATATTAATATGATGTATGCCATTCTCTATCTTTTATAGTAAGTATTAACTATTTTAATTATTGCAAGTAATAAATATTGTTCATATACTTTAGTTTTATTCTAGGCTAAACTAATAACCAACCTTATTGACGCCATTAATTGCACATCCACCCCTTTGTACAATCAGTCACCACACGAACACGTCCAACTGCAAGTAACTGTCCAACCAATTTACAGCCGTCAAATCTTCTATAAAAACCTCAAAGTAGTCGAAGAATCCAACCTCTGTTCAACCAAAAACTACACCCATCGATCCACATATCACTCCTCCACAATACTCTTCTACCAGTAAACTATTCTTGTTATATTCCAAATTAATACCATTTCCTTGCAGGCTCAACGTCCCGATGATCTGTTTTCTGCATGAAGACGAAGCACCCCAATATAGCCAATTACTCAGAATGATTTCCAAGTAGATACATCAGTCCTCCATAAATGACTCCTATACCTGCAGTACTCCGCACCAGTCGAATCCCTTCTATTTTCTTTTTCAAAACTGTATCAACTCCAATAAAGCAGCCCAATCCAAATCTTATATTTTTAGTTATTATAAAATGCTCTTCATCCAATTAAAATTGTTATTATCAAAGATCTTCTTTAATTGAGACATCTGTTACTCGTACACCATTATAATTATATTTCACATTATTTAAATTTCGTAGATTTT
The DNA here is from genome assembly GCA_940337035.1 of Agriotes lineatus. NCBI lineage: Eukaryota > Metazoa > Arthropoda > Insecta > Coleoptera > Elateridae > Agriotes > Agriotes lineatus. The sequence continues at coordinate 152,861,624 of OW679195.1, forward strand.
ATTTACTCACCGTTCTTATTATGCCAGTACCATTATTATATATAAAACAGTAAAGTTTTCAACATTTTATTAATAGCCAAAATATTATGTTACATTTTTCAAAATTTGTTATTCTCCATTCAAAAAACAACTCTCCTAACTACCGTATTTTCATTATTGATGCTTACTATATTTAAATATACATTTGATACCTACATACTTTGTTATCTTTTAATATTTTAATTTGGTCTGTCGTATCTGATATCAGTAGTAAATAATTTCTATCTTTTAACATCTTACTTTATAAATTAAACTATATGAAATGTATTCTTTCCATTCTCATTTCTTTAAAATTTTATCTCTATTTAAAAATTTAATTCAAATAACCTTTTATATTCTAAACTTTTGCAAAGACTGACTACAATGCTTTACCAAATCTTTTTATCGTATTGATCATCAAATTATATCCACTCTTATGATATCATAACAATATATTTTAGCAGAGTTTACACAATTGGTAGAAATTAAATAGGTTTAGAAGATAATGGTTAAACTTTTGTGTTACAAGATCAACATCTAAATATGATTATTTGACTGCAGTAAAGTATAATTATTTCATACCATACTGTGTACTGCAACCAAAGAAAAGTGACACAAGCTAATCAGATTATTTTTATTCAGTGGCCCTTAATTTGCATTAACCTTGATATAAAAATAAAGAATGAGATACAGTATTATATTAAACGTTGTGCGTTATACGTCTGGTAAATTTTTCATAGTACTCGTTTTGGAATTCTGCACTCGGCTCCATCGTCACTTTTTCCATAAACATCGAACTCGTACTGTAAAGATTCATTTACCGCACTTGTAACGAAATAACTATCATAGGAACAAAAAGAAAATTCATGAGGGTTGGCCATGGATTTTTCAAGTCGTGTGTATTATTACACCACGAAATATTACCTTCTGTCAATGTCAACCTGTGCCGGGCACAGTGACACTAACTTCATAACCTCACTTTACAGATACACATGAGTGTCTTATTTAAGTCTTGTATGAAATAAAATAAATAACAATCAGTAGGTTCATTTGCAAGAGCTGTTGAAACTGCTTGCTTTCTTCTTGTAAGCACAAAAGAACTCATCATTTCATATTTCCGAAGACTTCTTGTAACAATTCTGGTATTATTTTATATCTGGTTGCTTTCGAAGAGTGTGAACGGGGTTTTAAAAATTGTGTTTTGCAGCAGCGGAGACAAGAAGTAGTCAAAAAGAGTAATATCGTACAATCTGGGTGCCCAAAGGGTTGCGCTATTTATCTTTTTTCAAAGAATTGCCTTAGATATTCTAGGGTAGTTCGAACTACATGAGGTCTTGCGTTATATTGCTAGAAATGTCCCTGTTGTAACTCGTCAGCATAAAGTTGGTCTATAATAAATTAGAGAATGTTATTTTGATATCGTTCAGCGATTATCGTTCGCTCAAAGAATATAGGACCGATAATCCTTCTTCGTGAGCAAGCTACCCAAACGCCTATATTCGGGGTATGTAAAAAGGCTTTATTAAAGAAGTGTGGATTATCAGTGCTCCACATACGCATTACTTGAGAATTCACGTAAGTGTTCAAGTAAAACCAAGAGTCAACTGCAAAAAAGGCCAAGTCTTAAAACAACTCTTCTGTTCTATTGCAATCTGTAGGTAGGGCTTCTTGATACATTTACGCTCTGTATTGGTGCATCTCTAAATCTTGTTTTAGAATAATACTTCAAGTACCATAACTAAGATCCATTTCTTGAGCAAACCTTCGTATCCATCTAGTTGGTTCGTCTTGCATTCGAATTCCAACTTCGTCAATTTTTTGTTCACTTCTAACAGATGGTCTACCAGTTTTGTGTTTATGTGATACACTAACCGTGTTTATAAAAGTTGCTTCAGTACGTTCCATTCGATCAAAAAAGTCCTTATCTAATATTACAGCATTGGGAAATTGTTCCCTAAATTCAATTAAGCAAACACATGTTGAATAAACCCAGTCACCATTGTTCAATAATTGGCAATTTCTATTTAAACATGACTACTATAAAAGTATCGTGTTCTTGTACTTAGTTGCATTTTTAAATTAAATGTTAAATGTTACAACTCAAGTACTAATTAAGAACATTAGCTGTCACTGTGACTTTTGATATTTTTTGATGTTATAATACACATAACTTCAAAATTCCATGTCCATCAATAATGCAGAATTTGGCAACAATTGTGTTAATATAGTTATAATAACAGATAGTAGGTAAATCTCTACTGGAACAGAAAAGACATGTTGGTGGTTCATTGTCATCATGATCTACATGGTATTATTTATAGGACAAATATCTAATTACCTTGGGCCCTCCTTTACAATTTTACGGGCGGTAGGGGGGTGGCTAATACTTAGCCACGCCATTGATTATAACCATATCGAACCGTACAAAGGCACGATAATACTTGTTGATTTCAGAAATGGACGTCAGGAAACCGAGGCCCACTGAAACGGAATAATTGCTTCGGCTCCGTCCTATTTTGCGGCATTTATCTGCCATTAGCGATCGCGATCAAAAATAGGTTTTCCAGGACTTCCCGCGGTGTGTATCGAGTTATTGTTTCACGGTTTCAATCAGGCCAAGAAGAAGGTGCGGCGCGGCGGTGGCGGTGTCGGCGGCGGTTGCGGCGGCGGTAATGGCTTTCCTAATGAACCAGACTCACCTTGCCTATAAATTACAGCGAACTCCATGCTATAACGGTTTGATATGGCTAAGATAACCACTTACATCGCGACGGGGGGCGAACCCCCGCTGCGCTCGCCGCTCACTACAACTGACTGTAATCAACTTTAAAACCGAATAAAATATTATAAAAACTCACTAGATCTTAAAAATAAAACTATATATTCGCATTGCGCGCTAAGCGTGTTATAAAAGCAGCCCATATACGAGGGCTTGTTGATAAGTAGTTAGCCTCGGACAGATCCAAGCCACCAAAACAATTGTTACCATAAAAGAACTACCAATGTTTTACAAGTACTCCTAGAAGGTTTCGGTCAAACAGTTTCAATCGACTGTTTTACATTTTTTAAGCAGATATGTCCAATTTAGAATTTATTTTTGAAAGAGTTATCCACCAAGGATTTTACCAATATATGCTAAAAATATTAAAGCATCAAAGCTCTTCGAATACCACTAGAACAAATGACCTACAGATTTTAAATGATGAATATCATCGTTTCTGAGGAAACTGCAAAAAAATTCGACGTAGTGCACAATTTTCTTGTTGAAGATAGTCGAATCAATGATAATATCTTGGCAGGAGACGTGCAGATTAAACAAGTGTGTCAGTATAAATACTTAGGACAAAAACTAACAATTGGTAAAGATAACCAAACCCACGAGTTGCATAGAAGCATAAACCTGACATGGACAGCGTATGGAAACCTTAGAAAGATCTTTAAGTCAGATATCCCTATGTGCTTGAAGAAAAAAGTATGTAACTAATGCGTGTTACCAGTTTTAACCTATGGCGCCGAAACATTGACTCGAACTAAAAAGACAATTAAAAGAATCCACATAGCACAAACAGCAATGTATAGATCAATGTTAGGGATATCTCTAAGAGACAAGATACGTAATACGTACACAAATCACAGACGCAGTAGACATGATAGCCAAGTTGAAGTGGAACTGGGCCGGGAATGTGGCCCGCTTGAGAGACGATAGGTGGACGAAGCGCGTGGTTGAGTGGAGGCTGAGACAGAAGGCATACAGAAGTGGAGGCACAGCTCCAACCAGGTGATCGGACGATATCAAATGGATATCAAGTAATTCGATCCAGACTGCACAAGACCGAAATGAATGGAATTACCTGAGGGAGGTCTATATCCAGCAGTGGACAAATTAGACTGGGGAAGAAGCAGAAGAAGAAGTCGAATTGACATTCAACGCTAACGTTCTTAACATTCCTGCAAATATATACCACTATGATTCTGAAAGTAAACAACAATAAATGCAGTGGAGGCATAGTAGTTCTCCACGCCCAAAGCAGTTTGAAGTTCATAACAATAAAGTTGCCAAGAGACGCCAACGTAAACTCTCCAAAGATGTGCTGTTTTTGCAAGATAACGCTCCGACTCAGAAAGCACTTATTTTAATACAAAAACTTAACAACGTAGCTATCAAGTTGTTAGACCACGCCTCTATTCTCTCCTCTTGCAAAACCTAGCATTTGAAAAAAGCAAAGCTTTCCTCAAATGAAGATCTTAGAGGCTTGGAATTACTCTATAACAGTTGTACTAAGTGTATAGAATTAAGAGATAGTTACCACGAACTAAAGAAATGTTATTCCGTCTAAGTTAAGCTAAGTACTTCTGCATCTCTCCTCGTATGCATGCGTTGATACCTTTAAAAAATAACCTATTCTTACGTAATAAGTTATGCTAATGCACGGCGGACCATGGAAAAGCCGACGTGATAGGGGGACGTTTTGATTTTTAGCGATCGCGTGTTTTTGTCTTTCGCAAATGAAGAAAACGTGTTGTTGAACCACCATTTTAAAGTTTATGCGCGAATAAACAGACCGCATGTGTTTACATGAATGTCATTTAAGCATTTTATAAATCGCCCATGGGTTCCCATATAATTGGCAGTTTACATCACATATTCGTTTTATATTCTGCACTTTGTTACTTTGATGGCATATTCCGGGTTTCATTGACTACGAAACTAGCAATTACAACGATGTCTCAATAGCTGTCCCTTTTCGAAATTCCACAACGCCAGCTGTTTTTAATTGCCAAAACGCATTGTTTCAGTAGTGCATTAAATCACTACAGAGCAATGAAAAAATGGTTCCACTCAAGTCAATATTATTGGAATTTTAGATGTATTATTATAGTAAGAGGTATGTTGCAGTCAACTAACGCATATGCTCAATCAAATGCATTGTTTAAAGAATGGCTTGGTACTTCTGGTAGATATTAATGAATTTGCACATAATCGTACTAAATACAATATGTGTTTTTTTCAGTGTAGCTATTGAGAATACAGAAACCATAACAGACACTTTTGAGAGGTGATAGCAAGGAAAAAATAATAGAAAATTTCTACTAACCGTGGAAGCAAAGTTAATCACCTATAACGCCATAAAAAAAATATTCGGAGTTAGGTACAACATCCTCAAGCCCAAGGCATTCTCATGTATCCGCACTCCAAAAATAGTGTATCTAACATTAACTAACAATGGCATCCGCGGGACAGTGGACTATTGAGTGAAACAAATAATTTTTATCAAATTGTTTTTCATAAATCTTAGTATCGGATGAACTCACTTCCCTGACGATAAAATACAAGAATTTGCTATCTCCAAAGTTTCGTTGTGAAATTTATTTCATGCGCATTTTCTGTCTGACAATTTTTATATCGATGCCCCTAAGAAAAGTTTCAAGATATAACACCGAGAAGGAAATGTATGAGAAAATTGAAGCCATCACACCAGCGAATGCCAAAAAATGGCAAACTTATACAGCGGGCGTCATTTTCAACGGGTCGTAAGAATTTATTTACTTAAATTACACAATCAATGAAAAGAATTTCTTCAAGTCGAAGAATGGGAGATTTACTTATGATAAATTCTGTAGAACAAATTAATCTGCTGAATGCATTTCTCTTCTAAACGAATTCCCGAATTACTTGTCTTCCGTCTTCGACCGTTCTTCGATTTCTGGCATCAATGTAAATCTTGAATTTTAGAATTGACACATTACTTCAAAACTTTCTCAATACGAAACAGTGCTTCTGTATGCTTTTTGACTCTCTCTGTATGGTGATTGTTTACCAATCTTTGTGAAGAAAAAAGATACGACTCTAACAGCGATCAAAGGAAGAAAGAAATAATACTGGACCTATTATGTAAGGAAACGGTGGTTAAATACAGAGTATGATTCAATATAAAGTATACCGAAACTGAAAATTGTTAAACAACTTATCTAAACTATTAAAAATGTACAGTTTATATAACAATACATTCAATATGTTCTCCTTGGGTTGCAATATATTTTTCATAGCACCCTTGAAAATTGTTAAACATTACTATAAAAACCCGGGCAATATTCCACTCTCTTGCGTTTATCAGCTATGCTAGCTCATTAGTCACTTGAATACGATAAGAATAAACTCATAAATCCTTTAAAGCAAGTCCGTTTGCAATTCGCCATTGACTTTTCTGTGCAGAATGCAAAATGTTATCAAACGTCCTACCCAGAAGTACCTTTTTATATATATAATATAGAATCAGTATTTCTAAATGTTGTCACAAGTAACAATACGCTGCTAGTTATTGGAGATGCTTTGTTAAAGCGATCTTCAAACATGGTAGAAACAAACTGTAAACTAGGTCCGTTTCACCACCGTATTAACAGAAATAGGACTCAACAATCAAGCATTTTTGTTGGTTATTCAAAACTTTGGTACCTAGTGAAGCGAAGCTATGCCAAAATGAAAACTTTAAAAATTATCCTCCGCATTTAAGATCGTAAAAATGCCGCCGGTAACTACGAAATACAAATAAAAAAGTGAAATTCGGGATGCAGCGATACAGTTTAAACCGGTAGACATTCTAAGTCAATTGTGTGCGTGCATTTAATAAATATTTGTAACGTCAAATTTGAGAAATGTTCGGCGCGAAGAATGTAATCGTACTTTCTTAAAACGTCGTGCTGCAGTTCTCCAAACAGCCTGATTTTCATCTCATCATAGAGTAGGGAAATTGAGCAGCAAATACACTCCAGATCAGAAGGTTGCGTTTTCAAATCACGTTGGGGTCACCACTTTGGTGAAAGTTACGCTGTGTCATATCAATTTGGAAATTATTAATTAGGGCGGTTAGGTGACACTAGTTGTTTAATATAGTCTACCGATGTAGACAACAGCAACATTTCTTTTAATGTTAATATATAATATACATTAAAAATAACGAATTATATATAAACCAATGCCGGAATCTGATTAGAAAATTAGGCAATGGAAACTGACCAAAAGCCTCCAAAAAACTCAAAGTGAGCAGATTGGCTGTCGAGACGCAATACAGGAACGCCAGACTGTCTGCCCTTATATACAGGTCTCTTATGCAAGAGAAAGGATTCCCTAATCTCATGACATCGATCGAGTGCAATGCCTATTGTCAGCTGGGCATGGGATGTCTTTATTGTAGCACAGTGGTCGACAATCATCAGAAGTGGAAGGCGAATGCATTTTCCGGAGCGGTGCTATGCCAAACTGTCGGAACATTGCACGAATTATCCTTCGCATTTAAGATCGTAAAAATACCACCGGTAACTATGAAAAACACTAATAAAAAAGTGAAATTCGGGGTGCAGTGACACGATTTAAACCAGTGGGTATTCTAAGTCAATTGTGTGTGGCCATTTAAAAAAATCTCTGTAACTTTAAATTTGAGTAATGTAATATAAGCGAACTTTCTTAAAACGTCGCGCTGCAGTAATCAAAACAGTGTAATTTCATCTCATCACGGCGTGGGGGAATCGAGTAACAAAAACATTACAAATAGAGTTGCGAGTTTACCCTCTGCGTAATGTAACAGGGCCATTACAAAAAGCAATAAACGGCCGGTCATCCGTCTTGACGGACAATGGACCATATACCCGAAACGAGGAAAGTGAAATGAATTCCTCTTTAAGGCGAAAGTAAGATCAACCCCTGTGCGACAATAGAGCCCGAGACAGCCCATGCCCAGCTGACAATATGCATTGTACTCGACCAATGTCCCGATATTAGGAATTCCTTTCTCTTGCATAAGGGCAGACAGTCTGGCGTTCCAGCATTGCGTCTAGACAGCCAGTCTGCTCACTTAGAGTTTTCTTCATGTCTACATATTAACGTATTTGTATTATGTGTTCTAATATAAATAAAAAGCAATGTTATTGTTGTCTACATCGGTATACTTTATTAAACAACTAGTATCTCCTAATCTCACCAGATAACATTTTCCAAATTGGTGTGACACAACGTAACTATTCCAAAGTAGATATAATTGTTATATCAGTCTTGTGGGCAAATATTCAATATTGTTTTGGCATATACACATATGTAATTTTTTTCAGGTAACTGTGATAAAAAGATTGTAACTTCGGTATACTTTATTTTCAATCATACCAATGCCACATTAAATCAAGGGAAGTGCTTAAAAAGTTAAAAAATGAAATAAGTCCTTGCTAACAAAATGTCAAGCTTGGCTGGAAACAAAAACAACAACCCCCTGCCATTATTTTCGACACCAAACCGATAACTGTAGCACTGAAACTGGAAGGATTTAATACAACCTCAGACAGGAAATGGTTTATAACGAATAAAGAAAATCTTATCAGTGATGTTCTATTAGATAAAATACAAACATTAAGAATCACGTTAGTCATTGTAATGTCTTATTTGTTTAGGCTTTACCACAACTTTACTTCCAAAAACGGAAAAATTATCAGTTTGTTAACCGATCAATTTGGAAAGCAAAGAGGTCTCTCTCTTAAACTCTTTCAAAGTAATATGGACGCAAAGGCTATTATAAAAGTATTTATATGCAAGCGCAAGTTACTGACACGGGGGTTATTTTCCACAATCTTTAAAACATGTTTTGCGAGCAAGCTGAAGAAGAACGGTCACCTCACATCATTATTAAGGTTGTGTTTAACTAAAGTTACCATTAGTTGCCATGGTAGCGGTATACTTCTGTAGCGGATCCCATAGACCAAGGAGTGTCAAAGTCAATTCTGAGCCTAGTGCTGTACGAAATACACTAATAAATTCGGGGCGCTGCGATTCGAGTTAAACCAGTGGATCCAACTGTGTACGAGCCTTTAAGAAATTCGGCACCGTCAAAGTTAACTAGTGTACGGCGCTCTAAGCGAGCTTCTAAAAACGAACTTTCATAAAACGTCGACGGCAGTTGTCTAAACAGCAAGCATTCCGTATCAACACAGCAGGACTTGCATCTACCCCTTTGCGTCATGAACCAGAGGAAAGTGAGAGGAAACCCTTACAAGGCCAACAATGGAGCAAACTCCGCAGCCCGTGTTGAATAGGCTATATCTATTGTTTACAAAAAATTGGGAATACTTTTGCCTTGCACACACGACCTATATAAGCGTAGACTGTCTAGCTTCCCAGGTGTTTTTTGTATGATTAACTTGATAAGAGGCTTCCACGGATGGGGCCCCCAATTAATCCCCTGCGAATTCCGGTTCAATGGGATTGCCGGGAACTGCCACTTAATAACCCTTGACTTGGGTTCAGTTAGTTGTTGGAGTGAAACAAGACTTAACAAACACGAGTATATTGAGTAACAACGATTACAAACGTCACTGATGTACCGATGGTTTTTTACAAAAGCTTCAACTGTTGTGACACGCTTGGATTGGCCACGCGAAAATAGCGAATTGCGCGTAACCGTAACACAAAACAACCTGGAAACGTCTTTACCAGGGAGTTAGAACGACCGCAACCCAGCTCAAAGCATAGCTGAACTTGCTTCCTCGAGACTCTGAATCTAACTAACTCTGAATTTACAACGAGCCGAACTCGCCAATTCAAGGAGGGGCAAGCTCAAACACTATTGGCTGAGGCGATCCTGCGTAGCCAATCGGAGCGTCGCACGTTATTTAGGAAAAATGCTTATTCTAAGAAACCTTAATGCTAAGCTCTCTCAATGAGGCAATTGAACGAAATCCATAAACCCATGATTCCCAAATATGCTAAGTCGGCTTAAGTTCTAGTAGAAAATGTATCCATCCGCTTAAAAGCCATTAAGGGAAGCTTAAAATTCCTTTCCAATATTAACAGAGGCAAACAAATACGGCAAGATGCAAATTTAGCTTTACCACGACCTTTGAATGAGATAGAACAGTTATGACTTGAATTACATGATTAATTATAATCAAAAAGGTTTTGATGCACGCATCTGTGTGAATCAAACATGCCGCCCCCGAAGTGCCGACTATGGCACGACGTGATTAAATCCCAAAATTAAACTGAAATCTGACACCACCAAATAATCAAATGCATAACAAGAACTAAGGACAGATGATAATCCAAGAGCCTTACAGATAACTTACAACTAGCATGAATACAAGCAAAGAAACAACTAAACCTAGCAAAATGTTCAATTAGCGAAAACTACCAACTAAGAGCAAAGTCAATGTTTATTGCCCTTGATCGCAATGATCGTCTTTGGGTAGGATGTACACTTTACGCACCGAGCGTTTCAGGAGATTCCCTCGGGAATCGCGCACCTGCACCACACGCACAACACCATCCGCTCCTGGATATGTGGCCGAGATGATTGCCAGGGGCCAACGGTAGCTTGGAGATGCCTCGTCGTGGACGAGTACCACGTCGCCCACCTGGGGGGCTAGAGACGTGCTGGAGGACTTCCACTTAGGCCGGCGCTGCAGGAGGTGGAGGTAGTCCCGGGACCAACGATCCCAAAACTGCTGGGACAGCCGCTGGACCAGCCCATAGCGGCTGAGACGATTTTCCGGTATGCCCTGGAGTTGGGCTTCCGGAAACGAAGTCAGCTTCCGACCGATCAAGAAGTGGGCAGGAGTAAGGACTTCGGGGAATGAGGCGTCGGTAGGGAGAACACAGAGTGGACGGGAATTTAGTATCGCCTCCACTTGAGTCAGCATGGTGTAATACTCAACGAAAGTTAACTTTGCATTGCAAGATATTCGCCTTAAATAATATTTCAATGACTTTACCCCCGCTTCCCAAATGCCGCCAAAGTGCGGAGAGCGTGCCGGAATAAAATTCCACTTAATGTTATGTTTCGACAATTCTTCCCTTATGCATTGCTCACTAGAGCCTGACAGGATATTTTTTAATTCCGATAGCTGATTTCTGGCACCGGTGAAACAGGTAGCATTGTCAGAAAATATGCTGGAGGGTAAACCGCGTCTGGAGATGAATCTCCTCAACGATGCGATGAAAGCCTCCGTCGTGAGGTCTTCCACGAGTTCAAGATGAATAGCCTTCGTGGCTAAACACACAAATAGGGCTACGTAAGCCTTTACTTCTTTCGCGCTTCGCCCGGATTTGTTTTTTATAAACACGGGACCCGCGTAATCTATCCCGCAATTGCTGAAAGGGGGAGAGGGTGTGACACGAGCTTCGGGTAGTGATCCCATCAAGTGTTCATTCATCTTAGGCTTGGCCCGGAAGCATATCACGCAATTGTGTATTACTTTACGTATTAGGTCTTTGGCCCTCACGATCCAAAACTTATCCCGCAATGAGGCTAGTAACACCGAGTGTCCACAATGCAAGAGCCGCAAATGCTCTTGCTTCACGATTAGCAACGACAAAGGGTGACTAGCTGGTAACAAAAGGGGATGTTTCTGATCAAAGCTTAGATTGGAGTTTTCTAGACGGCCGCCCACGCGCAGTAGGCCCTGATCGTCCAGAAATGGGTTTAGAGAAAGCAGCGCACTATTTTTCGGCAATGGCGCCTTTTTAGACAAAACTGCTATTTCTCCGGAAAAGACTTCCGCCTGGGCAATTTTGATCAGGCGGCGAGTCGCGTCCTCCAATTCGTCAATGGCTGGAGGTCCCGACCAGCGCGTTTCGGTGTTTCTGTTTCTCGCGAGACGCAGGCAGTACGCGACTACGCGCTGTAATTTTGTAAAACTGGAATAGCGCCTGAAAAGTTCAAATTCTGGGACGCGATGGTGAAGAGTGGCCACTACTGGGCGCGACTCTTGGGCTGCTAGCTCACCCGAATCAATTTTAACGGGCTGGGGTTTTAAGTCCGCCTGTGACAAAAATTCTGGCCCGTGCCACCACAAGCGTGAGTTGAGTAACTCCTGGGGTAACATTCCCCTGCTAATTATATCGGACGGGTTGCAATTTGTACGCACGTGAAACCATTCTTCCCTATTGCTTAGTTCGTGAATCTCGGACACCCGGTTCGCGACGAACGTCTTCCAATTACTCGCATCCTTATTTATCCAGTGCAGAGTTATGGTGGAGTCCGACCAATAGTACACGCGGCCAAATTTAAATGCGGAGGAATCGAGTATAGTTTTAATCAAACGAGCCAACAGTAAGGCTGCGCAAAGCTCCAAACGAGGCAAGGATATTGTTTTTAATGGAGCGACCCTTGACTTAGCACAAAGCAAATTGGTGGTGACATTACCGCGCGCGTCAACGCAACGTATATACACGGCGCACCCATAGGCTACAGAACTCGCGTCCGCAAATCCGTGGAGATCTATCGAATTTATGTCATCGCAAATTACCCGTCTCGGAATTGCCAACGAGCCCAAAGAGCGTAATGAAGAATGGAGTTCGTCGTATCAGGAGAGCATCTCCATGGGCACCGTTTCGTCCCATGACAACTTCAACTGCCAAAGCCGTTGCACGAGAAGTTTCAGAGTTAGAACGCTTGGACCAAGTAGTCCCAAGGGATCGAATACTTGAGCTATACTAGAGAGTATAGTCCGCTTGGTAACTGATTTGCAACAGCTAGGGTTCACTCTGTAACTTAGCACGTCCCGCCGAGTATCCCAAAAAATGCCGAGAGTTTTCTCCGTGGCGTCTTCCGTCAAAGAAATGGGCTCTACGCTGCCGCGATCTACACCAATGGCGCTAGCTACTTCACTGTCGTTGGATGCCCACTTTCGCAATTCAAACCCGTACCCCGACAAAGCGCTACTAATTTCGAATTGCGTTTTTATGGCTTCCGCCCTATTTTCAAAACCAGTCAGTAGGTCATCTACATAAAAATCCCGGCTAATTCTTAATGAGGCCTCTGGAAGCGATGCTTCGATTTCCTGGGCGATTTGTATCAAGCACCTAGTTGCTAGGTACGAGGCTGATTTAGTACCGTAGGTGACCGTTAATAATTTGAAGCATTTTACCGCTGAGGTTTTGTCGTCATGCCATAAAATTAATTGGTATTGCGTCTGCGAGGGGTCCACGAGGATTTGCCTATACATTTTGGCGCAATCTGCTTTCAGCACGTACTTGAATTGCCTAAAGCGACAAAGAATTGCAAACAACGACTGCTGGACTACTGGGCCTTTATGTTGAAGGTCGTTAAGCGATACTCCGGAGGAGGACGCACAACTGCCGTCAAAAAGAACGCGATGTTTGGTCGTTGAACTGTCCTCCTTAATGACTGGCAAATGTGGCAAATAAAACCGAGGATGAGGAAGGCTCGCTTCGTCGTCCACCTTGCTCAAGTGACCAAGCGACTCGTATTCTTTGAGAAATGCGGAATACGCGTTTTTCAACCCGGGATTTTTTAACAATTTGTTTTCTAATGAATAGAAACGCTTTAACGCTATACCGCGCGAGTCTCCCAGCGATGGAGCATCTTTCCTGAAAGGTATGCTCACGATGAACCTACGCGGCTCCGACGACGCCCGTTTCGTAGTCGATTGAAAATGGTCTTCGCAAAATTTGTCATCAGCAGAGAGTCGGCCTGATGAACCGTACGCCCCCTCGATTTCCCAAAATCTCTGAATGCCGTGCTCGATGCCGGTTACACTTAAATGAACTCTATTTGAACGAATGAGCGCTCGATTTTCGACATTCATGTTTCCGCCTAAAACCCAACCAAAAAGAGTTTTTGTTAAGAATGGCTTCTCTGGGCCCAATTTCACCTGTCCCTGACAGAGCACTTGCCAAAAGACATTCGCGCCTAATAAAAGATCAATCTTTCCCGGTGTATTACAATCTGAATCGGCTAGCACAATGTTTGGTGGGATCTTCAAATCCCTCAACGAGAAAGCAAGGACCGGCAGAGGGTCCGTAATTTTGTCTAACACAACACAGCTCAAAATGTCCTCGTATTTCCCGTTGCGGGAGCGGATTCGAACGTTTGCTCTGAATTCAGCGTTCAGAGCCCTGGCACCAACACCCGACAGTGAGGTGATATTACCTCGTTTCGCAATCTTCAAATTTTGACACAAGTCGGCGCTAACTAAGTTAAGTTGGGATCCGGGGTCCAAAAGAGCTTTTGCCCGGGAAAATGACCCGGAGGATCCTTCTACGAATACGCTAACCGTGGACAATAAAACTTGCGCTGGCGCCGCGATTGCAGGACGGCTACAAGCTGCTGAAACGGATGCGACGGGTGCCTCGCTCGGGGCGACGGCCCCGACCTCCCGTGCGTAGCTGCTGGTTTCTGGCGGTCCAGGACGCGGCGACGGAATATTTTCGTGCGCGTCGCGCTTTGGACGCAAACACAGTAAAGTATGGTGCTTTTCTCTGCATACGCGACATCTCGACGATGTGCATTTTACCACGAAATGTCCGGGCTTGAGACAATTGTTGCATAGTTTCAAACGACGCGTCTCTTCGATACGAGCGTTAACCGACAATTTTGAAAAAGATTCGCAAGCGCTAATCGAATGATTACTATTTTTGCAAAAATCACAAGAGTGATTACCTTGCTCTCTGGCTACATGAGCGCGTGCATGACTTTTTTGCTCGGATCCCTGATTTCCCAAACTCGAACCTATTTTCGCAGCTTCCAGCGAACCTAATAAGTGACTTTTGCTTTCTAAAAAATCTAACAACTCTCGCAAAGTAGGAAATTGTCCGGCATGTTTGCATAATTCCCAGTCAGTCTGCATTGCTGAGCTGAGCTTCGAAACTATGATATGTATTAGTATGGTGTCGACTGTGGGTTCCCCGTACGCCTTTAAAATTTCCAAAATTCTAACTACACTATCGAGCAGCCTTTGAACAGACGAATGTGAATCCTTTTTTACGTTCTCTAAACTGAATAACGCATTTATGTTTGATTTTACTATCAGTTTCTTATTTTCAAATCGCTTGACTAGGATATCCCAAGCAATGGTATAGTTATCGTTGGTAACTTTTAACGACGAGATTGAACTAGCAGCTTCTCCCTTAAGGGAAGAAATCAAATAGTAAAATTTCTGAACGTTGGTCAAATTAGCGTTGTTATGAATAAGCGACGTAAAGGAGTCATGAAATTGAACCCAATTCTCGAATTTCCCCGAAAATGAAGGCAAATCTAAGGGTGGTAATCTTAATCCAGCGAGCTCTCCTGAAGGGCCACTTTGCAAAGAATTTTGACCTAGATTCGGTTTTATACCCGGACTGATCTTATTTTTTGATAAGAATTCCTCGACTGTGCTACTAATCTCGCTAAAATGAGTCATAAAAGAGTCGAATTCATTGAAAAGTTCATCAAAGTGTTCAGCGTCGGCCTCCATTAGGCCCTCCATTGACTTCTCATAATCATCCAACAAATTTTGGAAACAACTAAACTCTTTTGACAAGCTGCCGACCTCGTGAGCCTTCACGGGGCTGGACGAAGAAATTCTATGAAATAGAGTTTCGAAACGATCTACTTTGGCTTTTATGAATTTGCAACGAGTGATTAAAGCACGAGTTTCCGACATGACCGCTGATGCCGAACGAGTTTCCACCATGACTGACACAAGCAAAAAACAACACTAAACGAAGGTGTAATGGAAAAGGACTTACTTTTGATTTGAGAACGCAGTAACTTCTTGACGAACAGAAAACCAACCCGCTGCCGATCGCTGCCGCTTGACGTGGGACCTGGACTCGGTGTAAGCTCTCGATGGTTGAATTTCCTGGTGTTGGCGAAGCTTCTTGACGCTCTCCGACGAAATGATGTTGGAGCGATTGCATCCACCAGCTACTGGAAACTTGTACACTCGCGTTTTTTAGCTTCTTCCAAATCCGGCTCGAAGGACCAATGTTTTTTGTATGATTAACTTGATAAGAGGCTTCCACGGATGGGGCCCCCAATTAATCCCCTGCGAATTCCGGTTCAATGGGATTGCCGGGAACTGCCACTTAATAACCCTTGACTTGGGTTCAGTTAGTTGTTGGAGTGAAACAAGACTTAACAAACACGAGTATATTGAGTAACAACGATTACAAACGTCACTGATGGACCGATGGTTTTTTACAAAAGCTTCAACTGTTGTGACACGCTTGGATTGGCCACGCGAAAATAGCGAATTGCGCGTAACCGTAACACAAAACAACCTGGAAACGTCTTTACCAGGGAGTTAGAACGACCGCAACCCAGCTCAAAGCATAGCTGAACTTGCTTCCTCGAGACTCTGAATCTAACTAACTCTGAATTTACAACGAGCCGAACTCGCCAATTCAAGGAGGGGCAAGCTCAAACACTATTGGCTGAGGCGATCCTGCGTAGCCAATCGGAGCGTCGCACGTTATTTAGGAAAAATGCTTATTCTAAGAAACCTTAATGCTAAGCTCTCTCAATGAGGCAATTGAACGAAATCCATAAACCCATGATTCCCAAATATGCTAAGTCGGCTTAAGTTCTAGTAGAAAATGTATCCATCCGCTTAAAAGCCATTAAGGGAAGCTTAAAATTCCTTTCCAATATTAACAGAGGCAAACAAATACGGCAAGATGCAAATTTAGCTTTACCACGACCTTTGAATGAGATAGAACAGTTATGACTTGAATTACATGATTAATTATAATCAAAAAGGTTTTGATGCATCTGTGTGAATCAAACACCAGGATTGCATCTCCATCCGTCTTGCGTCACTCTGACCAAGACAAGGGCGCGGGTCAGATTCCTCAGCCTCTAATTACAAGATAAAATTATGGCGATCGTTTACACATAATTCGCTAGTTCTATGTGTATTCGCATTTGTATCTTCTACAGATTAACATATTTGTACATGTTTGTAATTTCTGTTCTAATGTAAATTAAAGGAATATTATTGTTTTACACAATCGATTATACCTTATTGAACCAATTTAAATTCCAAAATCATGAACACAGTAAGATCATCATAACAGTTCCTAAGTGCAAACCACTTTATTGATACCTGCGCCCGAACAACATTAAATAAACAACATAACATTTTCCAAAACTTCTGTTTGACGTATTGGGATTTGCATAAACTCTTTTTTGCTTACTTTAAACATGGTAGCATTATGATTACATTTAAACACGAGGTAGAAATACAAACTATTTTTTCTAAGTATACAACCTTCTGAAAACTAAATGCTTTACCTAAGAGAGAATAGGTTGTAAAGAGTATCTGTTTTGGACAGAAAACATCTGCCATGATATGGGTTGCGAAAGGTATATCTGTAACACAAACGCATATCGACCCATATAAACATACATAAATTAAAATCTACCAATTTAGGAAAATAATGAGACAACATATCTTAATATCAAAATAGCTTGGTCACGTAATAAATTAAAGTAACTTAGTGTAGTAAAAGTTACTAAGCACGATCGATATAACTAACTGTTATTTAAGTTCTTTCAAATAAAAAGCGGGTGACAGTCCAAAGCTTACGTTGGGAATAGCTCTACAGCAAGTGAATGCAAGTAGGAAGTAAATGCATGCACAATATAAATCAACTTACATTAATAACTGTCACAGCACTGGCAGTAGACAATCTTGTCGCAAGATTCCAGAACTACAAAAAGTAGATTATGTATCTGATCTGATATAACAAACAATATTTTTAAACTCTGCCGTAAATGCTGCAAATCGACAATCGACTTCACAAGTTCTGTATTTGCAACGCCACAGCGATATAATGATAAATGTTACTGCTTATTTATTTTTTACCTTAATTAGGATATTTTACAGTTACCACTATTTGGTTTGTACAATAGATTACAGATGACTATGGAAAATTTGAATTTTGTTGATATGACAGACCTAGCGTCAAAAGTTACTTATTCAGGTTTCAGGTAAGGTTGAAAAATTAAAACATAACCATAAAATTATTGCTGTTGTATATAAAATTGTTGCCAGTAGAAAATTATCTAATTAAAAAAACGTATGTACAGTAGCACTTTATATACTCAAATATCTTAAATATGCATCTTTAGTCTGTTAAATAACTCCATCGACCAGTAAAGTTTCATTTCTTCGACATCCGCCTAGTTCAACACTAAGTTTTAACTATAATCCAGCACTTCTCTTAACTATCAATACTTCATGTATTTATGAATTTAATTATTTATCGTTATAATATATTTACAACCAGTCAGTTAAACAACTATAATGACTCCTACTTCATCAGAAAAAATTAATTTCTGTGCTTGCAGAAGCGCGCAGGTCTCCCCACTGAATTGTGGTAGTTTAAACATAAGTTTCTCTTTTCTTTTATGATCATATATATTTCTCCTGTTATTGCACTTTTTAACGGGTCTGTGTAGATATTAGTACATGTGTTTGTTGAGCGTTTACATTACATATAGTAAAGTCGGATATATCTTCGTAATAGTTGTTTTTAATGGATCTACACTGTAGTTCCTACAAAAGCGGCTTTTTAATGTTCTAAAGTTTAAACAATTTGTCTGATACAAGAATATAGATGCTAATTTAGATATTTTCTATTCCACCTCCCTTATTTCATCACTTTCTGACCCTGACTCAGATTCCTCCAATGAAATAATAATAGGTGGAATATTTCCACCATAAGATTGCCCATACGTTTTTCCCAATGAGTCAAAATTAGATTTTCAGTATGTTTACTATAATTTTGCCACATTTTCATCAGTCCTATACATTTAGCTGGCAATTTAGTCAAAGCTGGAACTAATTGATTAACCACCAAATTTTCAAAAATTTTCCGATTCAATATTTTATTGTAGTCATGATCGTGGTTCTTCGAGTCGAGTAGTAAGTCACAACCATATAAAAATCCCATAGAACAACCCTCATGTACAATTGTAAATGATTATCATTCATTTTATTTTTGTATAGATTGATATCAGGTTCCCATACTAATTAGCGAACCTGCGAGCTTTACAAAAAGTTAATTTTCTTTCCAACGATGTTCTTCTCTTCACAGAGAATTTTTCGTCTCTTAATAAATTTATATTATATACAATACATGAACTTCAAAATTCTGTATAAATTTGTCCCTCCTCTCTTACATTCCTCATTATTTCTTATGTCAGTCACTAAGGTATTCAAAGTAAAATGTTCGTTTTCTAATTTACATTGCCAAATTAGTCCTTGCAGTCTTTCAAAATATAATTTAAAAATATATGTATTATTGCAATATGCCCTGTCGGCTAAGATAATATTATTAATTGATTTTTGTGGTAATTAATTTACTCTAATCTCAAAGGGTTGGGTTGTTACATCCTGCCAATTTAAATTTTTATATGTAAAATTGTTTGACAATATAGTAGCTTTTTAATAGGTTGTTCTAATTTTGTTATATGCAATGGTTCCTACACTACTTATTTAACTGATGGCATCACTATGTACAGAATTTTTGAACTGCTGGGAAAAACTCACATGTCAAATTATGACCACCTAACAGCACATTAAGCAGAAAAAAAAATCTAAGTTGGCCTAATTTTAAAACAATTACGTCTCCTATTACGTAACGATGCGTTGCCTAGGTGATATTACGTAAGTGAATACACGCCACTTTAAAACAAATCACTCAAGAGACGCTACCGGAAACAGAACACACAAAAAGATACCACATAAAATGCACTGTTTTAAATTTTAGGAGAAATGGTATTATGACCTTGATATTATGCCCTGCGATGGATATTAGGCTTATATCGGCAACCCAGTAAGTCCCGCGATGGCCTGCAGTGCAAGCCGCCTGCAACTCACTAAAGCGATACCTGTAACTCGATCCTGCTCTCAGCTGCAAACTCAGGTTCTTTGCTCATAGCTAGGGCTCCACTACAATGCATGATGAATAATCCTACCCCAGGCTTTCAGGCCCTGGACCTCGAACAACTCGGCACCC
Source organism: Agriotes lineatus (assembly GCA_940337035.1). Classification (NCBI taxonomy): domain Eukaryota; kingdom Metazoa; phylum Arthropoda; class Insecta; order Coleoptera; family Elateridae; genus Agriotes; species Agriotes lineatus. The sequence continues at coordinate 152,881,431 of OW679195.1, forward strand.
AAAACACCAATTGAACTCGATGCATTAATCAAACCTTTTACCATCTGCAGAGGCGCCAGGAATTAAAGCAAGAAATCTGCAGCTTAACCACGACACACTATTAATGTGAAAACACTTTTTGTAATTGGATAAATTGCTATTTATTATATTTCAATTGGGCTATTTGTCGGAAGCCAAAAAAACACACACAAAAGTTTCGCTTTTGGCTCCCCCAATTTATTTTATTTACATGATTCATGGTTTGTTATTATAAAGTCAAAGCCTGATATGATAACATTTTAATACAGTTTTAAATTGAAGTAAAATAAAACAATGTTAAATTATTGTAAATATAGCAACAATATCCAAAATGTGCTCCAAATCGAAGATTTTTTAGGTTGTTAAAATTCCTGAGATAAGTCTAAGGATAAGCTTCACAAAGCATTTTCTGAAAACACTGTACAAGTTGGTAGCTTAAAAAGTCATCATTGTATTCAAGAATTACTTTCAAGTGTTACAAAATTAAAAATTAACCTTCTTTCCAAACGATGAAAAAAGTCAGTGAATATCGATCGAATAATTTGCCTTAGTAATGAGCAACCATAGTAAAATAAAAAAATAAAAGTACGGCAACGATATTGTTAAATCTGTCTGATTTAACTTTTTTTTTTTGCTAAAACCAATTATTTTCAAATATTTTACAATAATTTTTCAGAATAGTTACACCTGTCTAAATAGTCTAGACACAATAGACATGGATCTAGGACAATTCACCGAAAACAGTTTACCGAAAACATTTTACCGAAAACAGTTCACCGAAAAACAATTTACCGAAGGAACAATTCACCGAAAGAACAATTCACCTAAAATCCATTTTTCTAAGGTATGTTGTCGTTATTGTAGTCTCCAACAATTCTTGATATGTTTTCGACACACAAAAATTTAGAAACCTTATAAGGTCGTTAAAAACTAATCGTTCAAGTTAATGAGGGCCATTAGTAATTATCATTAACTCGTATTACTTTATATTATAAAAGTAGATTAAGTTGTATTACTGAAAGTTTAAATCACTAAAAGAGGATTCCAAACATATTTCCCTAATTGCTTCACATTTACTTTTCATTAGAAAGTAGATTATTGTCATTAAGTTGTATTACTAATAAATAAATAAATAAGTATTTCCCTAATTGAGTTTAGTTTATAGAAAATTTTGCTAGAGTGAAGTTCGAAATGGTTCTCGAATACATAACCAGTGAAAAAGGCAAACGTTTGTTGTTTGACGAAGGTCACTTCTTCTATACGGATAGAAAAGTTGATTCAAAGATATATTGGAAGTGTGAAAGTTACCACAAAGTTAAGTGTGCTGCACGCATGATAACACTGGATGACAGTGTTATTAAAAGAAGTGGAACACATAATCATCTCGCTGATGCTGCGCATGTAGAAAAAATGCAAGTGATGACCACCATACGCGATGACGCCAGAAGAACTCGAGATGCACCACATTACATAATATCAAATGTTGTATCAAATGGAGTCAGCCAGGCAGCAGCAAGTAGGCTTGGGAAGGTAAGCAGCATGAAAAGAACAATACGCAAAATACGAACCAGGGATGAGGTTGCCCCAGCATTGCCTATTCGGCGCAGCGACATTGTTTTTCCCCAAGAATATAAAATAACAAAAAACGGGGAAGACTTTTTGATGTTCGATTCAGGACTTGATGAAGACCGGATATTGATGTTTTGTACGAGGAGAAATCTCCAACTTCTAGCTCAGGCTGACCACTGGTACGCAGATGGTACGTTCAAAACTGTACCGCACCTGTTCTGTCAGCTTTATACACTACATGGGTTAAAAAGTAATGTAGCTATTCCTCTAATCTACGCTTTGCTACCGGACAAAACCAGAGTTACCTACGTTCGATTACTCCAGAAAATAAAAGAGCTTCTCCCAGGAGTTACACCAGCATCAATTATGACTGATTTTGAAACTGGAATGATAAGCGCTATTACTGAAGAATTCCCTCAGTCCAGACATCGGGGGTGTTTTTTCCATTTTTCCCAATGCATAAACCGTAAGATTCAATCCGAAGGCCTTAAACAGAGGTATGAAACAGATGCAGATTTTGCTCTGAAAATGCGGTTATTAGCCGCAATAGCATTTGTTCCTACAGCAGACGTGGTTCGTGCATTTGAAATGCTTTGTGACGAAAACATTTTACCCCCAGAAGCACAACCGGTAATCGACTATTTCGAAGACACCTGGGTTGGGCGTCCACAAAGAGTTCGCCGCCGTCCACCAATTTTTTCGCACGACATGTGGAACTGTGTAGAAGGAGTACGTCTAGGCTTATATAGAAGGCTGGCATCGAGGCTTTGAGCAGCAAATTTCCTCTGAGCACCCCAATATTTGGAAGTTTGTTGAAGCCATCCAGAGGGAGCAAAGTTTACACGAACTCCAAGTTGAGCAATATGTTGCAGGAATCGAACCCCCGCCTGCCCGCAAGAAGTACAGGGACTGTGCCGAAAGGATATTAAGAATTGTTGAAGAGTACAATATTGTAAATTTGAATGAATTCTTACGCGGTATAGCCCACAATTTGGGATATTGATATTGATTGAACAAACTTCATAAAAACAAAAAAACAAAAAAAAACTATAAAAACAAAAAAACAAAAAAAACCTATAAAAACAAAAAAACAAAAAAAACTATAAAAACAAAAAAAAACTATAAAAACAAAAAAAAAACTTTTAAACACGCCAGCATTTGCTGCAAGTCCTAAGCCTTGATAAAGTGTGAAGGGAAGTTTACACCAATATATGTTAGAAGGATATTCTTTACAAAAGTACCAAAATAATATATAACATATCTAAAATTTTAGGTATATTTATATAATATAAGGGATTTTAGGTGAACTGTTCTTTCGGTGAATTGTTCTTTCGGTAAATTGTTTTTCGGTGAACTGTTTTCGGTAAATTGTTTTCGGTGAACTGTTTTCGGTGAATTGCCCGGAACCCAATAGACATCATCATCATCATCATCATCATTGTTGGCGCTACAACCCAGGTCGGGTCTTGGCCTGCTCCAAGACTTGACGCCATTCTGTTCTATCTCTTGCAGTCCTCCGCCATCCGCGGATATGGAGGTTAGCGAGGTCTTTTTCCACCTCATCCATCCATCGTGTTCTTGGTCGTCCTCGTCTTCGTCTACCTTCAGGTTTACTGTTAGTTAGTGTTTTTGGAGATTTGTGCGTCGTTCATTCTTGTTAGATGCCCTGCACATTGTAACCTCATAATTTTAATATATCTGGTAATGTCAGGTTCTTGGTACATTGCATATGATTCGAAATTGTATCTGATACGCCACTTATTTTGTTCTTTAATAGGCCCATATATTTTCGGCAAGATTTTTCTTTCAAACGTGCCAAGTGCCCTTTTGTCATTTTCAGTAATGGTCCACGTACACAATAGATATCTACCTCAAAGAAAATGGTGTAGTTCTGATTTTTCGAACAAATATTCCTTATTACTCTAGGAGCAATCTTCTAAAAATGACCCCCCACCGGGGTGCCGGCGTCATATCAAAGAAGCCTCAGTCATCTTTTGTTCGGGTAAAGTACCTTTTCTGTTTTGCGTACAACAAAACATAATTAAGAAAAGTTGTTCGGAATCTAAAATTATGGGGCCATTCAAAATTTCAGAAATATCGAATTAGAACTGTTTATTAGAAGGAATTGAAAATTCATAAAAGTAGGGGAATATTTCTTTTTTTAAGAACATTTTTCTGTAATATGAGCAGGTAAGGTACTTTATCGTAATTCTTTCTAATAAGCACGGATTTCTTCTATTGCTTCTTGCCACAAAAAACAAAGATGCCTACGCCCCAGAGACGGGGACTTTGAGGGGTCGTTCCTAGGGCACTAAGGAACAGTTCTGCCAAAAGTTGGGACTAGCTTATCGTTTGTAAGGTTTCCCTTAAAAATTTTCTAACGTACCTGCCCTATAATATTACCAATAATAGATAAACAAACATTTTAACATACGATACAGTTACTTGCTCCTATTTCTTCTTCTTTTTACTTTTCTCGTCTTAAAGGAAGTATTGTAATCACGAAAAAATCACCTTCCGAGATTTCTTCAGCTCTTCACGTTTCAGGGACCCTAGATAACGAAAAACAGGTTTTCTCAATTCCGTCTGTCTGACTGTCTGTCTGTCTGTCTGTCTGTTGGTGGTATAACTATAAAACTATTTATCGGAGGAAGATATTTTGCGTACACATTATATATATACCTGGCATAAAACCGTAAAAATTTCAGACACATATATACAGGGTGAGCACCTTAAAAAATAAAATTTTATTTATTTTTGCGTTAATTTTGAAATACAAGGAAGTAATAATTTTTACGTAGGTCAGGCTTTGCACTTGCCGAAAATAGGACTGAACAGATACAGGATAATGCCACAAAAGAGTCGAAACGTTTCAACAATAAGACCTTTCCCTTAAATAGAGGTGCGCGTCGCACTCATTTTAATTAGACTCGATGGCGCAGTTAGACTTATCGATGCAGTTACGATCGCTACACAGATGCGGTTACTATTGCTATTCAGATTAGGCGGGTTCAAACCCTAGCGGGATACATTTTTTTAATTTGAAAATCTATTTAATTTATTAGAAACGTGAAGATATTTTTACTCCTGACTTAACTTCATTTTTAACATTATTTGGTGTCACAATGTCGACGAGGGAAGTTCTGGGTAAAGCCTTTTACAGATTTTTTCTTTTGTTAAAGGCTTCTCTAGTTTCAATGTACTTCGACATAAAATGTACAAGAATGCTTTTGAAAACGTTTATAGTTATATATTTCAAATATAAATGATTCGCACTATATGTTGCTTACAAAAATGTTAAGTGCATAGTTCTATTTAGAAAGAAATGGTTTATTTATAACAGGTGATTCAAAAAAAAATTCATCAAAAAGGGCCAAGGAAGAAAAAGATAGATATAAGCTGCATGAGTAGTATTAATTCAGAAAGTAGGTAATTTCAATTAACACAATTGCCACTTTATATCAGCTTAATTGGATAAGTCCCAAACCACTTTCACATACGTGATTTTTGTCTAAACTCACTTTGATGAATATTTTTTTAAGTCACGTGTTATAAAAAACCCAAATTTAAATGTTGCTCCACCAGTGTCTTCTTCTGGCAGCCTGAACGTAGCGGTCTGTCTCCATATTTCTTGGGAGAGACTGATTTGCCAGGTGCAGGATTCTGAACAACTCGTACAGCCCACCTGAAGAAATCTTTTGGAGATCGTTTTGTCCATTTTGAGGGTGTTTGTCATAACTCGCCACGCTGGCCATATGCGGGTTGGCACGTGGATATAGAAAAAATAAAGGATAGAATACGATGTGGGTAGAATTTACTTTGGAGCATGTCCCCCTCCCTCCTTCCGTAGAAGAAGGTGGAAGGTACAAACATTAATAGAAGAAAGCTTAGTCACCAACGATGTGCAGACAACGTGGTAATAATTAACTCTACTCCAGAAGAATTACAAACAATGCTAAATTAACTAGACCAAGTATCCCAAAGGGTAGGACTTAATATAAACCGCCAAAAAACAAAAATAATGACAAATACTGAAGAAAATATAAACATAGGGCTAGGGAAAGAAGAATAAGTCAACGAGTGTGCATATCTGACACAAATCATAAAAGCTACTAAAGGGAATCTTAAAAAAATTATTAACTACCATTACATTTACGAAAACGCATCTTCAACCAGTGTGTTCTTCCAGTTCTTTCTTATAGATACCAAGAGTGGAGATTCACAAATAAAAACCTCAACAAAACAGCTAAGACACAAAGATCAATTTATCGAACAATGCTACAAATAAAATTAGAAGCTAGAAGAAGAAATACATGAATACGCCAGAAAACGGAAGTTGGCCCAATCGAAATGCAAATGGACAGGACTAAACACGCGCCTAACATATGAACGATACGATAAACCAGTGGAGACAATGGTAACAGAAAAGAAGTAGAGATCGACTATAACTACGTTAGGCAGACGATTTGAAACGATTTTATGGATCAAACTGGACAAAGTAAGTTCAAGATAAAGAAAAGTGGACTATAATGGAGGAGGCCTATGCCTAAAGTTGGAATGTATAAAAGCTATGGAAAGAAGAAAGAAGAAGCTCACCAGTATAATAATTCAATAATTATTGATATACAAACCTATTCCTGCCAAATTATTTTTATTTTATGGGACTTTTAAAAATACCATTAATTTTGATCAGGTTATGTTTTACATTTAATACTTTCCGTTATTTGATTTTCACATATTTATTTTTCTATACTTTTTGAAATTCGTTGTAACCTCAAAAAATCATGTAATATGTAGTGACTGATTTGAATTATTAATATATATTATAAATTTTGCTCTCTTTTTTGTATCTTTAACTATAATTTTCTATACTAATACCGTTTCAATACATACATAATCTGTAACCCCTAATACCGTTTCAATATATAAACGAAATCAAACAATTAACACAGATCATGATTGCAGTCCTTATCTAATTTGACAACATAACTACTACAGCAAACCACCTCAGTGAAGCAGTGGTTTGAGTGACAAGCTTGCAACAAGCAAGTCTTCTATTGGAATCCATGCGCGTGAACCTGCCTCACGTACCACCCAAAAATAAAAAACTTTAAACTACTATAACAATGAATAAGGTTCTTAAAATAAGACAGGTAGATACAATCAATTACCTTGAAATAAACAGGATGAAGAGGAAAAATTAAATGTAATCAAATATACGGATGGGGCCATGATTATACCTATATAACAGCAATGAGATAACATGAACAACATAATAGAATGCTTGAGTAAGAGAGAGATGGCCATACGACAACATTATTTTAGTAGGCACAATTAGTTGACTTACGTCATAATTAAAGTAAGCTTCAAGCCTACTCGTATATTTGCTACTATGTTTATCTCTTTCTTACGTGTTGTATAATAAGTGGCTTAATTAAAAACATTCACCACAATAACGGAATCATGAAAAAACGAAAGAAACGGTATAATTGAATTTTATCGTTTCTAGCAATTCAATAGTTCATACTGTGAATATCGCAAATAAGCATTTAATTATTTTTTTATCAAAATTGCATTGAACTATTCCACTAAGACAATTTCAATTTTTTTTGCTGTGAAAAAGAATAAATTTTTGCTTATTTATTTCTTTACTAAAAAACACAAGGCTACCCACCAGACAGTCGCAGCTGCCCAATGATAAGGTAGCACAATTATATAAAAATAATTATTTCTGCATATAATTTCTGCAATAACAAAAATGTTATACGAACCACCGAAATTGCTACAACTAAGGTCCGGACTCGTTGAATGATAAGCATTTTCAAGCAACTACTCACTCGCGTACACTGAATCTTTTTGAGAAGATCAAAGTTTAGTGAAGATTGTCGTCAAAAACATAAACTGTCCTTTCAATTTCTAGAGTAATAATTGTAATTGCTTTATATCAAAAATGTTTGCAGTGATTTTTTCAAAATAATTGTTAAAATAACTCCAAGTTGCCTGTATATAATAGTTAATAATGTATAAGGAATTGAATACTTATTCTTCTCTTACTTTACGGTAATTTATATTTATTTCTTTGAGACCCTTATGGATAATAACACCTCACCCCCACGCCTCTAATTATTATCTTAGTTTTAAAAAGTCCGCATAACTACATGTGGTGCAGCGCATCAAGTATGGCCGGGTTGCTCTAATACTATACCTATACAATGATAGTCACGCTTAGCCTGGTTAACTGCATAAGTGAAAATATTTCCGCATATTCTGCAGTTAACTTTAGAGATATCCAAATTTTATAACACCGTTGTAAGTTTACTTATGTTTTATACTTTTTAAATCAAAGTTTGGTTTGAACAACCATTGCAGTTTTCTGAATTTATTGTGTTGTCATTAAATATGTCCGGACCCTAGTTGCAACCAATGCAATTGGTTCTTATTAGCTGAAAAAATAAAATTTACTTAGCTTTTTGCAGATGTCTGACACCGCTAAGCACAAAATTAGATACTGTTGGATGGCCGCTTTATATTTAAACAAATTTCAAACGTCTAGTTCGCAAAAATTAATTACGAATCAGTATTGATAGACAGCCTGATTGTGATAATTTTGATGACGTACTTTATTAATAATTCTATTTAACGTCAGTTATGCTAGAAGCTAGACATTTATCCGTACTCGTGCTGCTTTTCAGCATTCTTATCACATTTATCTAGTACTACTATTTCACCGGTGCAGCTTTTCAAGCAACTGCTGCTGGTGTCATGTTTCTGCTAATCAAACAACTGTTAACGTAAATCTGAATTGTATCAATAAACATAACTGGAGTACTTGTTTGAAATCGCGCAGTGTCAGGCAATGTCAGTACTTAATAATCGCTGCTGAATGTAGCTAATAAATCGTAAAATACCATTACTATAATTACAAACTTTCACATTGTAACTGTTTATTTGCTTTCTGATAATGCAAATATTAATATTCTGTACAAGTATACAATTATTTCATGTTATTTAAAAGTTATATGCACTTGACGTAACGACGATGAAGGTTCATAACATCTCTGAAAATGATATCTCGTATCCCAAAAACCATACTCATAAGCTTTCTTACCCATACAATTACCCGAAATCTATGTACAAATGACCCAAGAAGATTCCAGTTTAAAGGCATGAACCCAGAGCAAATCTGTACTTGCAAATTAAGTCATTCAAATCACCATTAAAAAATTCGATTAGCCTTATAATTCGACAAGAATACCTTTCTTAGTATCTGCCTTTTCAAGCGCAAAATATAACAATCGTGAAAATATCACCTTCCCAGATTTCTTTAGATCTTCATATTTCAGCATCCTTAGATGACGGAAAACAAGTTTTATTAATTTCGTCTGTATGTCTGTTCGTCTGTCTGTCTGCCCGTTTGTTGATGGTACAGCTCAAAAACTACTTGTTGCTGGAAGACAATATTTTTCATGCGGATTAGTTGTCTAGCTGGCACAAAATCGAATATATTTTTGGTCAGATATATACAGGGTGAACAGATTAAGAAATAAAATGTTGCCTAGTTTTGCTTTAACGCAGGAATCAACAAAAACTAATAATTTGCACATAGCTCAGGTTTTTGCCTTTGATAAAAATGAGACGCAAGAAATACAGGGTGAATATCGTAGAAATGAGAAATAAAACCGATCGCTGCGAACTGCAGCCAGCGCAGCGCAACGGAGAGATGTAGCGATTGCCGCGATTTGCATTCAACGCAAGGAACAGAAATGCGCAACGATGGTGGCGTATCTCAGTATCGCAGATAGCAATGCACAGCAAATTAATGCGCGCCGTACTTGCGAGGGAAGTTACGTGTAAAGCCTTGATAATTGTTACACAATCCTCGATTCCTTTGTACTTTACAAAAAAGTAGGTATGTACTATCAATATTAAAATATAAAAGTCAAAAATTCCTGAATTGCTGTATAAGAACGACGAGGTCTAAGCCGAAGCTCGATTTTAATTCAAATAACCTCATGCTTATTCTATACTATATATTTATATAAATGATCAGAGATGAGCCAGTTATTCTTAGTTTACCGAATACCTGGGTAATGTCAATAATTGCTATCACTGTGATTTTGTACATGTAATTGGATACGAAAATTGGTCAAAGTGAATAGTTTAATGTTAGCTGACGATACTGTAATATTAGTTGATACAGATAACAGTTATGGCAAAGAGGGAATAGAAAATATGAAAATCAAACTAAATATCAATAAGGCTAAAACAACAAATGAAAAACAAGACAAATTCCAAAATAGAGCAATAAAAACTTAAAATAGAAAAGACTACGAATATATGAATGTTTGGGAAACATAATTTTTGACGATGAAAAACAGTAAAACAGGGACAGAACTAACGAATGGAGCGAGAAATGGAACCAACATATTATGCAATACTAGAAAAAGTGGAAATGGATAAAAAACTGAATTTAGTTGTATATAATAACTTCATATTAACAATACTGTCCATGTGCTAGCGAGAACTGAGCATTTCAGAAAAAGTACGAGACGAACATAACAGCTATAGAAATGAAACGTTTGTGAAAAATAGCCGATAAAACAATCTGGGGTGTGGGAATATGGAATGAGAGGATAAGAAAGATGGTAGACCAGAAGTGAACACTCGAGAATGTAGAAAAGAGGCAACTAAACTGGTATCACATGTATTGACGATGGATGCAGAGGAAACATGTAGAAACATATTTCAGGCAAGGAAGTTAAAGAAAAGAAATAGGGTAGAGCTAGAAAAACGTGGATGAAACAAATTGTAGAACCGGGGCGAGTACGATGAAAGACGCCAGATGAAATGAAAATAGTAGAGAGAAACAGAAAGGAATGAAAGACATGGATTCAAGAGAACAGAGAGTAGAAGAAGAAAAAAAAAAGAAGAAGTGTCCTTATTCCATCATTTGGGCCATTTGTAATAGGTGATGGTTTGTTGATTTATATGGTGATAACTTACTGGATCGCGCTTATTTTTTGCTGGGTTTATGAAATAAACTAATTCCACTTCTGGAAATGTTTTAAAGCAACTAATAAAAACAGTAGTTAGCCTGTGTCATAGCTTTAAGTAGTAGATGCGTCAAGACTTCGTTTGGATGAGGTCGTGGTGAGATATTTTTTGTTTCGTAATTTCACAATTATCTATCAAAGTTCTTTGGGTCGTTACGGTGTTATTGTATTTCTGAATTTCATCTAAAGCTCTTCATCGGTCAAATCTGAAATAGTTATGAACACTTCTTCTAGAGCTAAATGATTTAAGAAGGCTACGCACTTCTCTTCGTCAGCGTTGTAAGTTGTATTGTTGGCATTTAAAAGTCTGTTTAAGAATATATATGTTCCTCTCCACATTTTAGCCTTAGCAGGTTGCAACTGTAAGCATTGTGAGAATTAATTCTCAATGCATCCAATTATAACTTCGCGCGTCTGGAAATTGATTACAAGTAGCTGGTGTGAATTTAGTTCTGGTTTCCAGTTTGCCATATTCTTGTGTGAGAGTTTCTTAATGGTGATATCAGGTTGAGCAATAGATATTTATGCATTAAGGGAGATATGAATATGTTTTTCCCTGAGGTTGACATGTGTTACAGACCGAGGGCTCCGGCCCGAGGTCTGTAAGTCAACCGAAGGTAAAGAACATGAATATCTCCCGTGGTGCATACAATATTTTATCTACTAGCATATTCGTAAAAATATGAAATTTCAAAATGTCATGATGACATTTAAAATTAGAATATGTAAGTCACATCAAGGATTGCCTCATTATATGGTTGCTAAGACGTTAATTGTAGTTGCATTGTTACCATGAGTTTGAGGGAGAAATCATTTGACAAGTCCCTTGGGAGTAGAAAGGGGACACTTTACCCCCACTCCTTTTAATTCGATTAAGCCACGCCCCCTTAATTCGCGGATTTCGCGGTTTTATTCGCGGTTTGATCTAATTAATTTCGCGGTTTGATCTAATTAATTTCGCGGTTTGATCTAATTAATTTCGCGGTTTGATCTAATTAATCACATATGAAGTTTGATATGTAATTTACATATGTGCTACTGATTAAATTACGCATTAGATTTTTTAATTTGCTTCTGGAATTACGCGTCGGACTTCGGCGGCCATCTTGGATTTCTGGCGGGAATATTTGAAATTTGAATTTTTTCCGATTTTTTTTCTAAGTTCCATTATTTGAATTTAAATCTCCCGGGGTGTCGGCCATCTTGGTGCGCGCGCACTTCTCACGGCGGTTGTTTTTAAATTTGAATTTTCGCGGAAATATTTTGAATTTCAAACTGGTAGATCTCTTTCTCTCTTCTGCCCCATTGGCTGTCTCTCTCGTGTATTGCAGAATGGCTGTTTATATTTAAAAAAATCTCAGCCCGACCGGGATTTGAACCCCTTACGTTCGTGTTGCACAAATTTAGCTACATCCATTAGTGCCACAACACCACGGAGCTGCTTCAGATTTAATGTGAATATCGGAAAGCCATTTCACTACTGTGACGCTACGAGTCTGTGTTTTAAACAACTTATTTTTTCGAAAATTTAAATTTTAAGAACTGAAATTTGTAGCTTGATGTGATTAAAGGTATATGCAATTTTTAAAAAATTGACTTCGTCCGCGATTTCGTCATAATTAATTACTTTATTTTTATCGTTAGGCCAGGTATTACAAAACAGTCAGTGAAAGTTTGCACTTCGGATTCTGCGAATATAGTCCTGAAATAGTTTAAAAATATACTCAAAAATGAATTACTTATTTTATATAGCGAGATCATAATTACGCGGCGGTTATTTTCAATTTTCAACATAAAATGTGTAATTATTCGCAATGGTTTTTGCAGCACAGACAATGGAATTTGCTATGATATCACCGACTCTGTAGAACTTTCTATTTCGTCATCCTCAAATGGCTTAACCGGTCGCATATTTGAGTTCGCTAGATGGCACAACGCGGACCTGGAATGCCGGGCTCTGATTGGTCGCCAACTTCGTGTCCTTCTTGAATGACGTTTGAATTTGAACCGATGATTCTTATTAGTTTTAATTTTATTGTAATCTTTTTTTTACTTACGTAAGTGCACTTGTTGCATATTAGCACCAATAAATATCTATCTATCTATAGATAAACAGACAAGATTTACCCTGTTTTGGTGTTAAGAAATCATCCGATTCAGAAACTACTTAAGCTGAATTGTATGAAACAATAAATAAGTAGTTATACTTATTTATTATTTTGAATTTCGTTGTCTTTTAATACGTGTTGGAGTCGCTGCTTATATTATTTTCTTGCAAAGCTACTGCAGTTTGTGTTGATGTACTTTAAAAGATCTATGAAAATTTATTTTTGTTATAACCTAAATTTTGTTTTCAATTGTATCATGTTCATATTATTTTTGGAATGTTTTAGCGCTAATATATGAGTGACTTAACAAATATTTGTCCGTTATTTTAATTTTTAAAAAAAGCTTCCTGCGATGTCCCATGGCTGGAGTCGAACCAGCGATCACAGCAAAAAATTTCCATTAAACGATGCTAGTTACAGTTTAAAAAGGACAGACCAGATCTAAAAGAACACGAGTTGATGTCGAGACTAGAGAGAGAGATCCGGCAACAATGTACCTATTCAGAAAATATAACCTTAAACTGAAAACAACCTAACCTAGCAGAAAAAGTGTCAGTTTGCATTAGGGGAGTTTAGTTGCCGCAGAGGTACTGCCAACAAAATTACTAGATGGTCATCTGGCGGGAATATTTGAAATTTGAATTTTTTTTCCTATCAGTTTGCATTAGGGGAGTTTAGTTGCCGCAGAGGTACTGCCAACAAAATTACTAGATGGTCATACAGCATCTCACATAAATTTTCACAAAATCGACATCATGTCATATAAATTATACAAAAACTGTCATCATGTCACTTGAAATTATATAAAAAACGACATTTTTACTAAACACACGACGAAAATTGAACAAAAATCACGCAATTACACGCCATCTCACATAAATTTTTACAAAAATCGACATCATGTCATATAAATTATACAAAAACTGTCATCATGTCACTTGAAATTATACAAAAACGACATTTTTACTAAACACTCCACGAAAATTGAACAAAAATCACGCAATTACACGCCATCTCACATAAATTTTTACAAAAATCGACATCATGTCATATAAATTATACAAAAACTGTCATCATGTCACTTGAAATTATACAAAAAACGACATTTTTACTAAACACTCCACGAAAATTGAACAAAAATCACGCAATTACACGCCATCTCACATAAATTTTTACAAAAATCGACATCATGTTACTTAAACTATGCATAATTTTGCAAATGTTTTACACTTTTTATAAAATGCACCGCTCAAAATTAAAAGAAATAGCAATTTCATTGAAAAAATCTACTACCACAATCATTTCGATAAACAAAATTCAAAAAATCTTATACTTTTGACGGAAATATATGTATGTTGACCACAAATTAACATAATTTTTAAATAAAAACGCGCAATTCGTTGAAAAAAATATTCTGACACCACCAAAACACGCAATTTCATTGAAAAATATATATATGTTGTCCACAAATTAACATAAATTGAATAAAAACACGTAATTTTGTTGAAAAAATGTTCTGGCTGTAAATAATTTTGCAAATGTTTTACACTTTTTATAAAATGCACCGCTCAAAATTAAAAGAAATAGCAATTTCATTGAAAAAATCTACTACCACAATCATTTCGATAAACAAAATTCAAAAAATCTTATACTTTTGACGGAAATATATGTATGTTGACCACAAATTAACATAATTTTTAAATAAAAACACGCAATTCGTTGAAAAAAATATTCTGACACCACCAAAACACACAATTTCATTGAAAAATATATATATGTTGTCCACAAATTAACATAAATTTGAATAAAAACACGTAATTTTGTTGAAAAAATGTTCTGGCCCCTTTATTTCACTTAAAATTTTACAAAACTGCCATCATAACACTTGAAATTATACAAAATATATGTATGTTGATCACAAATTAACATAAACCTGAATAAAACACACAATTTCGTTGAAAAATTTGCAAATGTTTTACACTTTTTTATAAAATGTATCGCACAAAATTAAAAGAAATCACAATTTTCTAAATTATATCACGCTATTATGAAATCGTAGATTGATTTTTTTTGAAATTTTACACTTTGTAACTGTAAATAACTACAAATACTAATATTTTAGCTTTAGACTTTGTAATTATTGCAGATTCGAGAAAAAAACAAAGCAGAGTAGAAATAAAAACACAAACACTTTGTAATAAACAAATATATTGTTCTTATTTCGTATAATACTTAATAATATAAATATAAATGTACAGCAGAATGTCTTATTTCTAAAAATTCGCTAGCAATTTACAAAACTGTAGTTTGAGGTGCACGACATTTCAAATTAAAAAGACTGCAAGTAATAAAATCAGAATTTCATTGTGTAATTTTAAAGTTTAAGGCGCTCCCAGTCCATAATTCCATTCGTATTTGATGTTGAGGACCTCTGCCTTAGAGGCGTTTTTCTAACGGCCCTTTTTTGGAGGCGTTTCCTTATCGATGTTCTTCTGACTGAACCTTTTTGATGTGGACTTGGATGAGTAGCTGGTGTTTTTAATTTATATTCTAAATCGGACTCGCAGTTATCAGTTTCCATTTCGGTTTTTCTTGTAGTACCAGTCGGGGTGGGCTTCTTTTGCTGTTTAGGTTTAGCTAGCAGCACATTAGCAACGTTAAGGTCTTTGATGTAATCAGCAAACTGTAGGCGTCCGGGTGGATTAATAGTTTTTAGAGGCCGCAGAGTATCGTGAATTAAATCGACTATGTTAGACGCCGGTAAAATTTCACCCTTTATAGTAACGGTACCCTTGTGATCCCAGCTCACATCGCTTGAGGTACTCAAAATGCGTAGGAAAACTTCAGCTTTTTTCTTAAAAGTTTTGGGAAGTGTAGATAAAATAACGGCATTTGATAGGCTGTCACTGGTTGTTTCAATAGGTATTTTGATTGGCTGCCGCGCCTGGTTTGTGAAATGAAGGAATCGTTGTAAAACCTGATTGTACTGGATCCATTTATCGTGATCAGTTAATTTGGACTTTAAAACTTTTTGCATTTCGTCATCAAGCTGTGATAATATATTTTTCTCCGCATCATCGCCAGACTTAAGACGTTGGACAAATTCCGGCGATACAATCAACATCTTCCGCTCTTTGTCCATTTTAGTCGAAAAGGATCTCAGTCGTTTGTTCTAGTAGAGCCGTCGTGAATAAACTAGCTTAAAATCAAGACTTTCATAATAAATATATAAAAAAAATATGACAGATACGGGAATCGAACCCGTATTCTCTCTCGAGATCAGAGCTTAAATCTGACGCCTTAACCATTCGGCCAACCTGCCTCCCTATATAAACGAGCACTCTCTGCATAATTAAGAAAACATCTAGTTTAAAACCCTTCTATTTGCAATTTCAAACAATATTTCATATAAATTAAGCCATGTACAAATTTCTAAATCGGTTTTGATATATATATATTTTATCGAAAGACTGGACCCTCAGCTGCCGTTTTATTATTTGTCGAGATGCGTCATCGTTGAATTTACAAGTGCCATCCTGTCTGCTGTGTGACGTAGGTAATGTCTCCATACCTTTTTATTTTAAAATTCTATAAAAACAGAGGCCCGACTGATGCCGCACTAACACGTTTTAAACCATTGTACTCTGTTACCTGATGCGGCAGCAGTTTGGACCTCTGGTTTTATAAAATTTTAAAATAAAAAGGTATGGAAACACTGCGTACGTCACATCGCAGACAGGTTGACTCTTGTAAAATTCAGCGATGACGCATCACGACAAATAATAAAACGACAGCTGAGGGTCCAGTCTTTCGATAAAATATATATATATCAAAACCGATTTAGAAATTTGTACATGGCTTAATTTATATGAAATATTGTTTGAAATTGCAAATAGAAGGGTTTTAAACTAGATGTTTTCTTAATTATGCAGAGAGTGCTCGTTTATATAGGGAGGCAGGTTGGCCGAATGGTTAAGGCGTCAGATTTAAGCTCTGATCTCGAGAGAGAATACGGGTTCGATTCCCGTATCTGTCATATTTTTTTTATATATTTATTATGAAAGTCTTGATTTTAAGCTAGTTTATTCACGACGGCTCTACTAGAACAAACGACTGAGATCCTTTTCGACTAAAATGGACAAAGAGCGGAAGATGTTGATTGTATCGCCGGAATTTGTCCAACGTCTTAAGTCTGGCGATGATGCGGAGAAAAATATATTATCACAGCTTGATGACGAAATGCAAAAAGTTTTAAAGTCCAAATTAACTGATCACGATAAATGGATCCAGTACAATCAGGTTTTACAACGATTCCTTCATTTCACAAACCAGGCGCGGCAGCCAATCAAAATACCTATTGAAACAACCAGTGACAGCCTATCAAATGCCGTTATTTTATCTACACTTCCCAAAACTTTTAAGAAAAAAGCTGAAGTTTTCCTACGCATTTTGAGTACCTCAAGCGATGTGAGCTGGGATCACAAGGGTACCGTTACTATAAAGGGTGAAATTTTACCGGCGTCTAACATAGTCGATTTAATTCACGATACTCTGCGGCCTCTAAAAACTATTAATCCACCCGGACGCCTACAGTTTGCTGATTACATCAAAGACCTTAACGTTGCTAATGTGCTGCTAGCTAAACCTAAACAGCAAAAGAAGCCCACCCCGACTGGTACTACAAGAAAAACCGAAATGGAAACTGATAACTGCGAGTCCGATTTAGAATATAAATTAAAAACACCAGCTACTCATCCAAGTCCACATCAAAAAGGTTCAGTCAGAAGAACATCGATAAGGAAACGCCTCCAAAAAAGGGCCGTTAGAAAAACGCCTCTAAGGCAGAGGTCCTCAACATCAAATACGAATGGAATTATGGACTGGGAGCGCCTTAAACTTTAAAATTACACAATGAAATTCTGATTTTATTACTTGCAGTCTTTTTAATTTGAAATGTCGTGCACCTCAAACTACAGTTTTGTAAATTGCTAGCGAATTTTTAGAAATAAGACATTCTGCTGTACATTTATATTTATATTATTAAGTATTATACGAAATAAGAACAATATATTTGTTTATTACAAAGTGTTTGTGTTTTTATTTCTACTCTGCTTTGTTTTTTTCTCGAATCTGCAATAATTACAAAGTCTAAAGCTAAAATATTAGTATTTGTAGTTATTTACAGTTACAAAGTGTAAAATTTCAAAAAAAATCAATCTACGATTTCATAATAGCGTGATATAATTTAGAAAATTGTGATTTCTTTTAATTTTGTGCGATACATTTTATAAAAAAGTGTAAAACATTTGCAAATTTTTCAACGAAATTGTGTGTTTTATTCAGGTTTATGTTAATTTGTGATCAACATACATATATTTTGTATAATTTCAAGTGTTATGATGGCAGTTTTGTAAAATTTTAAGTGAAATAAAGGGGCCAGAACATTTTTTCAACAAAATTACGTGTTTTTATTCAAATTTATGTTAATTTGTGGACAACATATATATATTTTTCAATGAAATTGTGTGTTTTGGTGGTGTCAGAATATTTTTTTCAACGAATTGCGTGTTTTTATTTAAAAATTATGTTAATTTGTGGTCAACATACATATATTTCCGTCAAAAGTATAAGATTTTTTGAATTTTGTTTATCGAAATGATTGTGGTAGTAGATTTTTTCAATGAAATTGCTATTTCTTTTAATTTTGAGCGGTGCATTTTATAAAAAGTGTAAAACATTTGCAAAATTATTTACAGCCAGAACATTTTTTCAACAAAATTACGTGTTTTTATTCAATTTATGTTAATTTGTGGACAACATATATATATTTTTCAATGAAATTGCGTGTTTTGGTGGTGTCAGAATATTTTTTTTCAACGAATTGCGCGTTTTTATTTAAAAATTATGTTAATTTGTGGTCAACATACATATATTTCCGTCAAAAGTATAAGATTTTTTGAATTTTGTTTATCGAAATGATTGTGGTAGTAGATTTTTTCAATGAAATTGCTATTTCTTTTAATTTTGAGCGGTGCATTTTATAAAAAGTGTAAAACATTTGCAAAATTATGCATAGTTTAAGTAACATGATGTCGATTTTTGTAAAAATTTATGTGAGATGGCGTGTAATTGCGTGATTTTTGTTCAATTTTCGTGGAGTGTTTAGTAAAAATGTCGTTTTTTGTATAATTTCAAGTGACATGATGACAGTTTTTGTATAATTTATATGACATGATGTCGATTTTTGTAAAAATTTATGTGAGATGGCGTGTAATTGCGTGATTTTTGTTCAATTTTCGTGGAGTGTTTAGTAAAAATGTCGTTTTTGTATAATTTCAAGTGACATGATGACAGTTTTTGTATAATTTATATGACATGATGTCGATTTTTGTAAAAATTTATGTGAGATGGCGTGTAATTGCGTGATTTTTGTTCAATTTTCGTCGTGTGTTTAGTAAAAATGTCGTTTTTTATATAATTTCAAGTGACATGATGACAGTTTTTGTATAATTTATATGACATGATGTCGATTTTGTGAAAATTTATGTGAGATGCTGTATGACCATCTAGTAATTTTGTTGGCAGTACCTCTGCGGCAACTAAACTCCCCTAATGCAAACTGATAGGAAAAAAAATTCAAATTTCAAATATTCCCGCCAGATGACCATCTAGTAATTTTGTTGGCAGTACCTCTGCGGCAACTAAACTCCCCTAATGCAAACTGACACTTTTTCTGCTAGGTTAGGTTGTTTTCAGTTTAAGGTTATATTTTCTGAATAGGTACATTGTTGCCGGATCTCTCTCTCTAGTCTCGACATCAACTCGTGTTCTTTTAGATCTGGTCTGTCCTTTTTAAACTGTAACTAGCATCGTTTAATGGAAATTTTTTGCTGTGATCGCTGGTTCGACTCCAGCCATGGGACATCGCAGGAAGCTTTTTTTAAAAATTAAAATAACGGACAAATATTTGTTAAGTCACTCATATATTAGCGCTAAAACATTCCAAAAATAATATGAACATGATACAATTGAAAACAAAATTTAGGTTATAACAAAAATAAATTTTCATAGATCTTTTAAAGTACATCAACACAAACTGCAGTAGCTTTGCAAGAAAATAATATAAGCAGCGACTCCAACACGTATTAAAAGACAACGAAATTCAAAATAATAAATAAGTATAACTACTTATTTATTGTTTCATACAATTCAGCTTAAGTAGTTTCTGAATCGGATGATTTCTTAACACCAAAACAGGGTAAATCTTGTCTGTTTATCTATAGATAGATAGATATTTATTGGTGCTAATATGCAACAAGTGCACTTACGTAAGTAAAAAAAAGATTACAATAAAATTAAAACTAATAAGAATCATCGGTTCAAATTCAAACGTCATTCAAGAAGGACACGAAGTTGGCGACCAATCAGAGCCCGGCATTCCAGGTCCGCGTTGTGCCATCTAGCGAACTCAAATATGCGACCGGTTAAGCCATTTGAGGATGACGAAATAGAAAGTTCTACAGAGTCGGTGATATCATAGCAAATTCCATTGTCTGTGCTGCAAAAACCATTGCGAATAATTACACATTTTATGTTGAAAATTGAAAATAACCGCCGCGTAATTATGATCTCGCTATATAAAATAAGTAATTCATTTTTGAGTATATTTTTAAACTATTTCAGGACTATATTCGCAGAATCCGAAGTGCAAACTTTCACTGACTGTTTTGTAATACCTGGCCTAACGATAAAAATAAAGTAATTAATTATGACGAAATCGCGGACGAAGTCAATTTTTTAAAAATTGCATATACCTTTAATCACATCAAGCTACAAATTTCAGTTCTTAAAATTTAAATTTTCGAAAAAATAAGTTGTTTAAAACACAGACTCGTAGCGTCACAGTAGTGAAATGGCTTTCCGATATTCACATTAAATCTGAAGCAGCTCCGTGGTGTTGTGGCACTAATGGATGTAGCTAAATTTGTGCAACACGAACGTAAGGGGTTCAAATCCCGGTCGGGCTGAGATTTTTTTAAATATAAACAGCCATTCTGCAATACACGAGAGAGACAGCCAATGGGGCAGAAGAGAGAAAGAGATCTACCAGTTTGAAATTCAAAATATTTCCGCGAAAATTCAAATTTAAAAACAACCGCCGTGAGAAGTGCGCGCGCACCAAGATGGCCGACACCCCGGGAGATTTAAATTCAAATAATGGAACTTAGAAAAAAAATCGGAAAAAATTCAAATTTCAAATATTCCCGCCAGAAATCCAAGATGGCCGCCGAAGTCCGACGCGTAATTCCAGAAGCAAATTAAAAAATCTAATGCGTAATTTAATCAGTAGCACATATGTAAATTACATATCAAACTTCATATGTGATTAATTAGATCAAACCGCGAAATTAATTAGATCAAACCGCGAAATTAATTAGATCAAACCGCGAAATTAATTAGATCAAACCGCGAATAAAACCGCGAAATCCGCGAATTAAGGGGGCGTGGCTTAATCGAATTAAAAGGAGTGGGGGTAAAGTGTCCCCTTTCTACTCTTGGGAGTTATGAGTAGCTTTTCATATTTTGTTTCTATGACGAAAATGTCCAATATCATGTTCCTAGTAGATAAAAACTATTACAGCGTTCTGTCAAGAGTGTTTATTCCACAGTCCCAGATGATATTTTTACAATTTAGGTCGTGGACAACTGGCGTTGGTTCGTTACTGTTAAATAATAATCTTTATTGGTTTCTTGCAAACGCTTATTAGGTTGATTGCAAGTTCAAGCTGCAAGCTAATATTTATCAGTCACGTTCATCTATTTTACACCCTTCATTTAACATACATTTATGATGTAACCACACGATTCTTCTAAAGAACTCTAGTTGCTTCAACATTATCACATATTTTCAGAGAATATTGAATGCTTAAATTTGAATGTCGCGGCTGAAGTTCGAGTAGAACGTAATAATTTTAATTTAAATTGTCTAAGGCGGGCTATTTTGCAGTTCTTTGTGTTACACACTTATCTTGATTTTGTTATTTTATCATAAATAATTCTCTTATTTCTTAAAACATTATGAAAACACGTTGCTTTATTATTTAATTCTAACTTGCAAGAGAATTCCAAAATTTAATTGAAAGTTCGGATGGCCATTATCGCTCTAGATTATAATAATTCAGTGAGCTTAGTTTGAAAATCCACACGTGTATCTACCAAATTTCTAAAACTGTTGCCTAAACTTCTCAGCCGCAGATGAAACGTTTTTCATCAGGTATGATACATGTGAGAGAATATATTTTTTAAAGCAAATTACCATACGCTTATATTCTATAATCCTTAGAAATATTTGAGCGTTTATATATGACCTCATACCGAAATTAATGTGTACAATTTGCATTAAGCGATTGATGTCCTGATGCTTCCAAATGTACCTATCTAAAATTCCACGACGTTCGCATCGCGTATGGCAGATGGTGTCAAATAAAAACGAAGTAGTAGGTTGTGGCCAATAAGTTCTACTTGCATATTAGCTAATATCGTGCAATCTACGTTGCCGATAATTTGAATAACATAAAAGAATGCCTCCTTGAGCTTGTCGGACGTAAATTTATGTAACGCTGTTTTTGATTTGCAGATAATATAATTGTGGTAGCTTTTTGAGCAATACAAAAACCTTTTAAAATTCGCATTTACAATAAAAATACTGGCCAAAACAGACTTGTAGTGTTTAAGACCCTAATCGTATCATACATAGTTTATAATGTAATTAAACCTACCACATTTGTCTAATTTTCAGGGGCAAGTTAATGTTGGTAAGCATACAATATTAATGAGCATCGCATTTTCCTGGCACAAAAACTATTTCTTATTCAACAATCGTCATAGGGTATGCGATTACAAGATTAAAACAGAAAGCCATAAATCTCTGGGTAAGTGTACTTAACGTCGGCATTTATTAAATTTTGCGCTGAACTATTCTTTAAACTGCACGTGATATTTATAAACTGTTGTTTTATAATTAGCCACACAACAGATTATATAAGATACTTGTCTTCTTGCGACCTTAGTTACTAAATAACGGCTCGTGCTGCTAAAGTGGACTCACATATGCATCAGTGAAGTTTCAGGCACAGGAAGACATTAAAAATATACTTCAATGGCATATGAAAAACTTAAGTTAAATTTTTTTTATAGAATATTTGTTTATTTTAGGTGCCCTGACTACTCAGGTCTTTGACACCTTATAAATATAACTTGAAACTGTGTTAAATTATATTCAAATTAACGTATATATAAAACTAGTTGTGCACATTTTGCCAAAATAATCGACAGTTATCAATTTGCCATAGAACTGCATGGTTATTTTTTTTTTGTTGATAGGTATAGTTTTTCAGGTAGACAACTTACTTCAGTAATAAATATTTGATCACAAGAATTGGTGCTGCGATTTCTAACAAATTTTAATGTCAAATTGACTTTGTCCTTATCCCATATGGAACAACATTAATATCTTCAACAGTGACTTTTCTAACTATAACTTTTTAAATTTTTTTAAATATAGGTACATATAATTATCGACATAGCATTTTTTACGCAAAAAATAAACGTATTTAATTAATTTATCGTTTAAAGATGCATTAAGGGCCCGGACAAATAAATACCTAAAAATGGCCGTACCAATCGGAAATTCAACACTCCCCACATATTTTCTGATGACCAAAGCTATCATCTCTGGTGACGAGGTTGATACCAATTATATGGTGAGAGTATACCAAGTAGAAGTTTCAATCAATTTTAATAAAACAGAAAATCAGACGATTGGAAAACCTGGTCAAGATCTTGTACTGGAAACAGAAGCGATTCAGAAATGCATTTCTTAAATATTTAGCAGTTACTTTTTCGAACTGTGGAATTAGTGAAACAGACATTAGTAATAAAATCACGCAAAGTAAACGAGTTATACGCCAACTGAATTATGTACTGTGAAATAAAAACAGCACACGAAAAACACCTACAGAGCCGTACTGATTTTTTTATGGCGCAGAAGCGTGAAAGCCAACGACAGAAACCACCTGAAAACTCTCAAAATAGACTTCTGGAGACGCTTTTGTGATATAACGCGAATGTAACATGCATGTAGTGACGAAGTTCGACATAGAATACTAGATGTGAATGGATGTAGATGGAAATATATTGAAATGGTACGGCCATCCCCAGACAATGGAAGAACATAGATGGTTTAAAAAATCTAAAAATAGGTGGCCTACTAGAAGGAGAAAGAGAGAATCCAAGTTAACCTGACAGATGAACCTTCACGGATCAATGGACTCCAGAGGTCTCACGGAAATAACTGGAATGACAGCAAAATGGCGCAAAACGAGCGAGATTATTAACTTCGATATAATAATGCCACAGCTTTCCGTCGTGACGTCAGCACAAGAAGGCGGAATTGGCCAGGGAATTTATTGAGCTTTTCATCTATTTCAGAAAATTAAATTATTTGCCAATTCGCCCTTCCCGTGCTGACGTCATGCCGGGGAGCTGTGTCCTTGTTGCTTCGGAGGTAATAGCGAGATACATTTGGGACTGTACGCTTCTACCTTAAAGACGTGTTGTGTTGGAAAGACCATATTTAAATTAACATAATAGTCTCCCCCCAAAAATCGCTACTATTTTGAATTACTAGTTTTAAATGGTCTAATAACATATCATGTAAGTGACGACACACTGTTTATAGAGTTTATGGACCCAGCCTTCACAAACAAAAATAAAAAAAAACTATTAAATCTAAACATGGGAAAATAGACCGCAACTTCTGTTAAAACATTTATTTAATCAATTTCGTCTACAATCAGATTTTTATAAAATATATGGTTCAGCAGTGACTAATATAAAAAATGTATATTATGGAATATGTGTACAGGATGTAAAAAAAGTCTGGAATATAGCAAATATTTCAAAAACTACTGGAGATGAATTTTTCAAAATTGCCAGACTTATATAGGTAAAAACGGCGCATCTAGGAAGGACAAAACCGTTTCTGTAACTGTACAGAATTAGTCAGAAAAAATACCAACTATTGTATTTTAACTTGGACACCCTGTATATTACCGAGGAATCAAATATTCCTTCAAAAGACAAATTCAACGATATAGGGTTTGACGGATTTATTGCTTAAAAAGACTTTAAAAAACTAATTTGAAGTAAATTAACAAGAACACGGTGTAAATAGGAAATACATGAAGATTGTATACAAATTACTTTATAAGATGTTCATGGGATCTAGCAGGCCACTCAATTTCGCCTCTCCTCCCTATCCACTGATTTGGGAACATTTGGTTCAAAAATTGGAGCACCTGTAAACCAAAATGAGCGGGGGCGCCATCTTGTTGAAACCAGATTTTGACAGATAAATCCGTTAAACCCTATATCGTTGAATTTGTCTTTTAAAGGACTATTTGATTCCTCGGTAATATACATGGTGTCCAATTTAAAATACAAAAGTTGGTATTTTTTCTGACTAACCCTGTACAGTTACAGAAACGGTTTTGTCCTTCCTAGATGTGCCGTTTTTACCTATATAAGTCTGGCAATTTTGAAAAATTCATCTCCAGTAGTTTCTGAAATATTTGCTATATTCCAGACTTTTTTTACACCCTGTATATCTTCAGCACTACAGGCCTAGAGGCCCTTGGCTTTTTCAACTATTGTTTCCCATATCTTCCTTTAAAATGCTAAGGTTCCCCAGTTGGCAACATCTAGTTTCCTCAGGTCTTGCTCTACTTCTTTTTTCCAGCTTAATCTCTGTCTACCTCTTTTATTCCTTCTTTCTGACTCTGTTTTATAAATTTCTTTGACAATTCTTTCATTTTCTAATCTAGTTAAATATCCTAGCCATCTTATTCTATTTTGTTTGATTATTTTTGATATTATAGTGTCTTTAAATAGTTCTTCCAATTCTTTGTTGTTTCGTCTTTTTCAGTTGCCATCTTCATTTACACTTCCGTATATTAGTCTTAACATCCTTCTTTCCCATGCTTCAATTTTACGTTCCTCTTGCTTCGTCATGACTCAACAGTCACTCGCGTATAACACTACCGGTCTTATAATTGTTTTATATATATGTTTTAAAGCACCCACGCACTTAGAGCCCGATGCCAGTCTGAGCTTTATTTCACTGTCCATTTTCCCGTTTGTGGTCATTTCTGTCCCTAGGTATATCACTCTTGTAACTTGCTTTATTTTGATGCTTTTATTCATATACTTTAGTTTCTAAATTTTCGCGTTCGTTTGTATCTCCCATTATTATAAATTGTGATTTCTCATCGTTAATTCGTAATCCTACTTCTTCTGCATTTTGTAATAGCCTGGACGCTATATCTTGTAACGCACGTTTTGTTCTTGTTAGAATTAAAACATCGTCTGCAAAAGCTAAGCATTGATGGGGTCCTCTGAGAATGTTGCCGTTAGTTTTTATACTACTTTTTCTGATTATTCTTTCTAAAACTAGATTAAACAATGTACTTGACATAGGATCTCCTTGTTCCAATCTATTACTAGTTTGGAATGCCCCTGTTTCATTGCTGCCCACTCTTACTTTGCTGAATGTTCCTTTTAGTGTCAACTTAATTAATCTTTGGAGTTTACTAGGAC
This sequence comes from Agriotes lineatus, assembly GCA_940337035.1. NCBI lineage: Eukaryota > Metazoa > Arthropoda > Insecta > Coleoptera > Elateridae > Agriotes > Agriotes lineatus. The sequence continues at coordinate 152,907,835 of OW679195.1, forward strand.
ACATAAACTGTTTTAGAGTTTTTATTACTTCAGGTCTTCTTATTTTATCGTATGCATGTCTTAAATCAATGAACAATGCATATATTTTAATATTATTTTTCCAACATTTCTCTTGTATTTGTCTGATGGTGAACAGGTGATCCAATGTTGACCGATTTGCCCTAAAACCACATTGCTACTCCCCTAGCATAGGATTAGTTACTATTTTTAATTTCATGTCTATTAATTTGGCAAGCACTTTGTAAGCTACGTTTTGTAGGCTTATTGGCCTATAGTTTACACACTTGGTTGGTTGTCCTTTCTTGTATATTATTGATTCTTTCCACTCTTCTGGTAGTTCCTCTTTTTCCCAAATGTTCCTAATTAGTTTATATATTTTTTCTATTAAAGCGTATCCCCCATATTTCAAGCATTCATTGTAAATTTGGTCACCTCCGGCTGCTTTATCATTTTTCAATTGTGCAATCACTTTTTCTGTTTCTTCTAGTGTGGGTATTTCTACATCTCCCTTCTTTTCTGATTCTCCTTCTTCTTCTATATTCTATTGCATGTCGTCTTTGAACATTTCTTCATAATGTTCTACCCATAGTTTTTTATTTTCTGTTCACTTGCTATTTGTTTCCCTTCTTTTTCCATGAGTACTTGCTTAGTTTGTTTCTTTTTTGTTTGTTTAATTTTCGCATAGAACCATCTTAGTTGTTTTTTTTTGGAAGTCTTCTTCTATTTCACTAATTAATTTATTTGGTTCCTGTCTTTTTTTGTTGCTTAATATGGTTTTAGCTATTTTTCTCGTTTCCCGGTATTTGGCTTGTGTTTCTACATTATCTTGTCTTACATAGTCAAGTTCAGCTTTCCTGCTTTCTTCTATGACTCTTTTGCATTCATCATCAAACCATCCATTCCTTTCCTTATATCCTAGCTTTTATTCTGCCTTTCCTCTTATTAATTTTCTCAAGTACTTCCATTCTTCATTAATATCTTGTCTGTCCTCATATGTTTCTAATTCAGATTCGATAGTTTTTACTTCTTGGTCTTTTAAGGACCCTATATTTAGCGTTTTTCTTCGTTTATAATTTTTCCTCACTTTTGTCATTTCTTCGTTTAAAGAGATCCTGACCAGAATATGATCACTATCTATATCTGCTCCCCTTTGGCTTTTTACATCCATTACCTTATATGCATGCTTAGTTTCAATTAAGAAGTGATCTATTTGATTAATGTTTTTTTTGTTTGGACTAATTCATGTCCCTTTACGGATTTCTTTATGTTGGAGATATGTTGCTTTGACTTTTAGCTTTCTTTCCACTGCAAAATTTAATAGCTTTTCCCCGTTATCATTTGTTTTAGTGTGTTTGCTATGCTTTCCTATTACTCCATTATACACTTCTTCTCTTCCTAACTTAGCATTGCAATCTCCTATTACAATTTTGACGTGTTTAGGACAGTTATCATAAACTCTTTCTAATTCTGTGTAAAATAGTTCTTTCTATTCTTCTTGACTTTCCAATAATTACACTTATTTTTCTGTGGTCTCCCCTTAATCTTATGTAACTTATTCTTTCTTTAATTCCTTTTATATCTATTATTTTGTCCAACTATTGATTTTTGTACTAAGAAACCTGTTCCGAATCTGTTTTGTTCCCCACCATCATAGTTGAAAAGTGCGTAGTCTTCTACCGTGATTGTTATCTCACCTTTGATGTTAGTTTCTTGTACTGCCATCAATTGTATTTTATATTTCCTTGCTTCCCTTCCTGTCTTATTGATTCCTTGCAGGATCCATGTTGCAAAATATATTTTATTCTGTTTCCCTGTCCTTTTCGTTGTTTTTCCTATAGGATTTTTATATTTAGTCTTCTTTTTACTTAGTTTATCTTCTGTAAATACATTTTCTAGTTTTTTCTTGTACTCTTGTTATATGGAATATGTATATTGCGAATTTCTACAATCTCAAACGTATCTCGCCATTACCTTCTACGCAACAAGGCCACAGCTCTCCGGCATGACTTCAGCACAGGAAGGCCGAATTAGCCACTGATTGAATTTTCTGAAATATATAAGAGGCAATCATTGATCAATTCCGTCTTCCTGTGCTGACGCCACAAGCTGTGGCCTTGTCATTTCGGAGGTAATGGCGACATACGGTTGGGACTGTAGAAATTCGCAATATACGTATATAATAAAAACATATGTTATTCAGATTTTTTTCTATAGTTCGTTTTAGCAATCATTTTATATCCTTAAATAAATGATGATATTTCCGCAACCATCAAGAAATAACGTTTAGCTTTAATGCTATAAGAGAATAGTGTTTGCACGATAGCTTTGATTCTTAAAGCAAATAAAAAAGAATAATGGAATATGTAACTAACTGCACTAAACGTGTAGATTGATTTGATTTCTTTTTAAAAACTGTTTTGCTAACTTTTAATAGCGAAAGATAGCAATCTTGCACGCCATTTATGATTTGCTCATGTGACAACTTCGAGCATGCGACAAATGAAAAAGTTACTGAGTTGAACAGTGCCGTCGTTGTGGACTACTTTATAAGTAGTAATGGTTATAATTACACAGTTATCGAACAGTTTGAAAATTTAAGACTTTCACCACATTTCAACACTTATTTGCTTTGACGTTCAACCGATGTTTATTTTTGCTAAAGCGGAATTTTAATATACTGTATTGAATTTGAAGTAAATATAAGTATAAAGTTGATGAAAGAAGTAGATTATTCTCAATATTGCGGAAAGAGCTCTCTAAAGAAAATGGGCCCAGAGTAAGGGAACAGAAGCAAATTATTAAACCTTAGTACTGATTTGTGAGGAAAATGCCTAGATATCAATTGTATAAGAATAAAAATGCTGTGTCCCGCAATGAAAAAAATAGATACAGTTTAAATTCAGAAAACGTAAAGATGGCAGAAATGATCTTTCACTAAACAGGTTATGGATCATCCTTTGTCTACAGACTAAGGCATAATCTCTGTGAAAGCAAAATACTCATGAAAAATTCTGTCAAAACATCTACGTAGATAAGAATGTATATTTATGAAATACATGTACTTACCTATACATATTGCAGCAAGCCACTAAGACCATAGCAAAGCAAGGAGACTTAACATGTGGAGGAAATTGTATTTAAAAAAATTCAAAATCGAATATATACCTTGTATTTATAATGATCCTAACGACCTACCGCTATCGTACATTGATTGTTCGTTTGTGAAACACCACGACGGCCACATTCATAGTCCCCTTGCTTTTGCAATGATCCTAGTAGCCTGCCGCAATCTATATAATAATAGAGCTGGTTTTTAATCAGATAATCAATAGATCAACTGTATAAGGTTTTTTACGCGAATAAGACACAAAAACCTTCCAAATATTCGAATAAGAAGCATCATGGCGATTATGGTATTTTTACCAGTACTTATATCTCCAGTTATCATAAAAACATTTCCGTATGAAATCTACTTTTTATGCTGGATCAGATGACATTAATAAAAGTAGGTATAAAGTTCTGGGATGTTTTTTATCTTTTTTATATAAAAAAGATGCTCCTGTTTGGAATCGCTGAGAGCAGTAGTTTTAAAGAAAATCGAACCTAAAGATTGATATTCGCTACTTCAGGAGCGTTACCTACTCCTAGCAAATTTGTTTTTCCATTAGCCTTCTCGAAGCTGTAGCTCTTTTAAAACGCATATTCGGACCTACGTTTATAGAATTTTTTTATCATCTTATTGGGTACTATTAGCACCCAAAATATTGCCTCTTGTACATCTGTAACTTTCAGATACATGATTACATGATTTTTATTGCTAAAGAAAAATAAAATGAATTACTACCTTTCAGTAAATATCAATTCAGTAGTTACAAACAACACTTGATTGAAAATTCATTTACGGTATATAATTAACTCATATTTATCCATAATCCTACTATATGATCTGTATTTTGTAATGTTTCTAAAAACATTTTTTTAAGTGACTAACTAAGCAAAAAGTCTTAGGAGTCACAGAATGACATATTATAAACATTTAAACAAAGAAGGAAATGTTGCGCATTAACAAATATGCTAATAAAATAATCAAATAAAAGTATTACTTAATGTAAGATAATACTGACAACAGCAATAAAACCGAATTGTCTGACAATTGAAAATGTCGAGTTTGGATTACGAAATCACAAAAGCCTGGAAATTCTAAATCAGTAATTTTCCTTTAGTAAACATATTTGTTATAAAGACTTGCTGTTCCGAGACAGACTAAGAAGTGTAATCTACGTGAAGGCAAAATAATAACAAGAATTGTTATGAAAACATCTCTATGCAAATACGAAGGTACATATACTTCCTGAAGTACGTCAATTCCATAGCATAAATGTTTTAGATTCACTGCTGAACTATATGTATATTTTATAAAATCTCATTGAAGACAAAATTGCTTAAATACTTGTTTTAATGGAAGTTGCGGTCTATTTCCCCATGTACAGATTTAATAGGATTTTTTTTAGTTTTTGGGGGTTTGGCTCATAAACACTATAAACCGTGTGTCGTCAGTTACATGATATGTTACTAGACCATTAGACACTAATAATTCAAAATAGTAGCTGACTAAAACGTTTTGGTAATTTACATATTAATGACGGGAAACTATTACGTTTATCAAAATATGGTCTTTGCAACACAACACGTCTTTAAGGTAGAAGCGCACAGTCCCAACCGTATCACGCCATTACCTCCGAATAATCTCATTGATTCATTACTAACCTGGATAATGGCCTTAAAGATACAACCTTTTATGAGATAAATGGTGTCACCTATCTGATTGTGTAAACTCGAAGAATACGAGATTAAGATCTTCAGAAAATCTACACTTTTTTCATGAAACACCACTTATCCCAAAAATGTATGTATTCGTATCTATGAGCAGAAGGCGACCCCATTTTTACTTCCCTCGTCTTAAAAGACGAAAGAAGTATTGTAATCGCGAAGAAATCATCTTCAGATCCTCAACTTTCAGGGACCCTAAATGACGAAAAACATGTTTTCTCAATTCCGTCTGTCCGTCTGACTGATTGTCCATTTGTGTCTGTCAGTCCGCCTGTTGGCGGTATAGCTCAAAAGCTATTTGTTAAACAACGACGATATTTTGCACGCGGATTATACGTCTACCTGGATGGAAACTAAGAAAATTTCGGTCACTTATATACAGAGTCACAGGGTGAGCACTTAAAAAAATTAATTCTGCCTACTTTTGCTTGAACTCAGGAATTATTCGTTAAATAAAAGTAATATTTTGCACATAGCTCAGGTTTTACCCTTGACGAGAAAGGGCATATTTTGGACCCAATATACGAACCTCTTAAAAATTACATTCTCTTTCGTTTGATATTTTCAAAAATGTTTGGGTTCAAAACTTCTACTTCCGAGGAAAGTTCCGTATAAAGTCCTTTACAGATTTTTATTTTATTCTTCACATTAGCATCTGACATCTATGATTGCAGTCAGTTTAGTATATGAGTCAAGCAACAACATAGTATTTATGGGCTGCTCCCTAAAGTGATACTTTAGAAGTCGCAGTTCCTCTAAAGTTGTTTAGAAAGATTTCTTCCTTTTCTTCTTTTATGTTTATCTATCCATCTGTTTATTTTGTCAAAACTGCATAATTTTCACATTTAATCTCATAAGAGCATTAATTTTTTCCGGAAAAATAATTTCCGGATATGAATTAATGCTCGAATGCAGATTCGGTATGAAAATCGTAACGACACAAACCCTCAGAGTTAGGTTGGTCTACCTACAAAAAATTTCCAAGAAATTTTGTTGTTGTATTGGTTACGGCTCGTGAACTAATTTTTCTATTGGTCATTAATAACTGTAGTACGATTTTCTAAAAAAAATCTAAAATTTAGACACTGAGAAATCGCAAAAATTCTTTAGAAAACTACTAAAGAGTAAATTTATAAATTAACTTAGTCTTGTAGTATTGTCTATAATTACTTCTTGTATATAGTTATAATTTTGCTATTAGTTTTCGTAAAAAAGTGGATACTATCGTAGAAGTAATCCTGTATGTATCCTAAATAAATAAATATTAGAGCTGGAATTGAAAATAATTAAATGTGTTTACAATATTCTTGAAAACAACTAAGATTAAAGAAATCAGCGTATGTTCTTCCCACCTACAAAAAAAAACACACACATGGCATATTACGTACCTTCACTTACTCCTGCTCAACCGCTGGTTTTCTTACTCTTCCTTCGGGAGGAATATGTCCTAACCACCTCAACCTGTGCATTCTGTACATCCTAGCTTTTATAGATATCTTTGCTTGTTCATGTAACGTCATTATTTCTCTATTTGTCCTTCTTCTCCATACACTATTTTCTTTTATGGCACCAATGGTTTGTTACAGGATTTTTCGTTACCGTATTATTTTTGCTGCTCTTGCTGATCGTAATAGTCTCATTTTTTCATAATTCTATAGTAAATTTCTTCCACTTCTCATGTCTGTCCTGTTAGTTGCACCCATTTCAGTGTAGTTCGCTGTTTTGTCATTTATACTGAGGCCACAATGTTTTCTCCAATTTAGCAAAACTATATTTAAGCTCCTTGTTGACTTGTTATCAAGCCTAGATCATTAGCACTTAAAAACTTGAAAGGAGATCTTCCACATCTCAAGCCAAACTCCAGTATGGACGTTTTTCCATTATTTTTAGATATAGTACAAACAATTTCTATTATATTCTTCTCTATTTTCTCTTCATTTTCTGCTATTAACTCCAAAAAGTTTGGTTTTATAATCCGTCTTGGGGCACACCCCAGGCAGCTAACTAACTTAGTCTTAAATTTTACAGGGGTAACGACCACCGAAAGTATTGATATTATGCCAACTGCCAAAGTAGGGTTGAACTCACAAACTCTTTAAACTGGGGCGTGGTTATATCCAATCAATGCAAAAAATGTTGGTTTTGGTAAAATTATTATTAGAACTTTAGAAAATAACATGTGAGCAAACGAAAATGAAATCAAGCTTGACTTTAAAATGTTTATTTCATGAATAATATGTTGGTGGCTCTGTAAGTCTATGTCAAATTCGAAGTTAGCAGGTTAGGTTTTCCGTCAGTCTGTGTCAAAACTGACAGAAAACCTGACCTACTAATCTCGAATTTGACATAGACTTACAGTGCCACCAACATATTATTCATACAACAAATATTTCAAAGCCAAGCTAGACTTCATTTTCGTTTGCTCACATGTTATTACAATAATAAAAAACATTTTTTAAATAATTATTAAATATGCTATTTTAAACTATGGCTTAATATGCCCAGCATTTATATCAACAATTATTCTCATCAACAATCATCTTTGCTAGTGCCCAAACGCAGAAGCTACTTGCAGCTGAATCCAACACTCAATTATGCGTACCATTTTCTTCGAGACCTCGATTAATCAACAACGAAAACTAAAAACACAGATAAAAAGTGACGGTCACCAAACAATTTCAAATAAGATAGGTTTTTAATCAGAAATGTGTAAGCATTTCGTTTTTCGCAGAAATATTTGAATTGACAAATTATTGTTGGAAATACGAGTAGTTAAATTTTGCTGGAAAATATAAGGGCACTCTTTTTCCCTGCGGTTGGGAAACTGACCCTGAATGTGAATGAATTGTTAAAACGATCGACGGCATAGAAATTTAGATATCTCTAGTACCACTGTCATGAGTCATGACAAAGTTCAGAGCAAATTATTCCGGATTACTAATTAGTCTCCCAATCGAATTTCCGGGGGAGACAGTTTTGAGCAATGTCATGGACAGGAAAGTGCCACAGTCGTCAGGCACTTTACGATTAGGTACATTGAATACAAACAGCCTGTATGCACCGGAAAGATTAAATAACGTAGTGCTGGAAATGCAAAGGCTAAAAGTAGAAATACTTGGCGTGAGTGATGTAGGAAGGTCGGGGAACAGGGTCCAAGGGTACATTGAAGGGATTGATTGTGTACTATTCAGGAAACAATGACCCATACCACCGCTATGGAGTGGAAATAATTCTCAACGAGAAGCTGAATAAGTCAGTGATAAACTTTATTTCCTACTCAGACAGAATAATGATGGTACAGCTAATGACAAATACTGGTAATATGAACATGATCCAGGTATACGCACCAACCGCAGATAAAGAAGAAGAGAAAATTGAAGAATTCTATGCACACTTAGACGAAGTGCTGAGAAGCATAAAACGTTGTGAGGTGACCATTGTGATGAGCACTTTTAACGCCAAGGTGGGAGAAACAAAGGTAAATTATTGTACTGGTGGATTTTTCCTGGAACATCAAAATGATAGGGGTGATACGTTAATCCAGTTTTGACAGGATGAAGACTTCATAATAACAAACACACTCTATCAAGTTCCTAAACGAAGACTTTATACTTGGAAATCCCCAGGCGATGCAAAGGAGAAAGTCGAAGAAACCAAATTGACTATATGCTCATCAGAAACAGATACAAGAATGCTGTACAATCAGTAAAAACGTATCCAGTAAAAATTATCATAATGATGCCCAACCTACGATAGGAGGATTACATAAAGAAGTATATAATTTTAAATGTCTTGGACGTATTGTTCTGCATCAGCTATTTTCACTGCTGCGGTTCTTTGACCTTTTAATAGGGATTAATTATGAAGATCCCATGGTTGCCAAAGTCGGACTGAGAAATTGTGTAATGGTTTGCGACATTGTAATACCCGGCTCTTTTTGATATTGCCGTTTGCGGCTTAGATTCTCTTTTTGAATGAATACCTACTTCCTTTTGTTACTAGCTTCATGGATTTTTGAGAGTAGAGCTAGCTTTAATCGGCAGTTTTTAAAAGCAACGAAAGGCAGAATTTCCTTTCTGCTTTTCGGCGAAATAAGTCGATTTAGTATTCGTTGTGGGACACTTTTCAGGATTTGATTCCCACGCTTTATACCAAAGTCATCAAGTGCTAGGAAGTAGTCCCAGCTTTCTTAAAGCCGATGGTGCAGTAGTTTCAACCAAGATGCAAACCATACAATTTTAATTTTTTATTGCACGCATCCATTGGGTCGCCGTCAATCTTTAAGGCAGACTTATTTCCCTTTCGAGCTAGCCTTTCTAATTAGGCGATTCGCATTGTAGGTCCATTTTTCTAAATTCGGCTAACGCTTGACTCAGGCCTGTTCTGGAACATTTTATTTACCACATGACTCGCCGCCGCTTGTCATAGCCTAAGGCTTCTTTTTACGTGACATGTCCATAGAGACGTCGTACGCGGCTGAGGACGTCAAAGCTGTTTAGAGTTTCTGTGGCCCTTCTTGCTTTTCCTGCAATCCATCCTGATGACGCGACGTCATAACTGCCCCGAAAATCCAGATGGCCATGACTGCGTTTAGCGTTGGCTCTATTTTACAACACTTTATATTTAATTGTGATTTGTGGGTAAGAATAGTACGAAGGGAAGCTTTTTTAGTGCTTAAGGCGGTCAGCGAAAATAGAAATTGCGGTTCAAGCCCATAGGCGGCGTATCACTTAAAATATTTTTTTCGCACTGCTGTTAGCACTACTGAGCTTCACTCTATTAAGTGCTTTTCAGCCCTACGTGCTATTCGGCTAGTGCAATTTTAGATTTAATCAACTTTTAATCATTTAAATGAGCTCTATTTGGACTGTTAGTTAAACTAATGTTGTTGTCGCCGTGGTTGACGACTGGGGCCCTTTTGTAACTTTTTAAATTTTTATTCAATTTTTAACCTTAAAGGAACCATCGACTGATCTTCACCATGACAACTAATCGCTGATAGTTTTGAGCTATACCGGGTTATGAACGCCTTTTGTTGGGGGCCAGAACAACAGTAGATTTATGCAGACGCTTGACGCTGTCGAGAACAGAACATTTCGGCTCATTAGACCAGATTTGTCGTTGAGCTACGTCTCCTACTAACCTCTTAATATTTATTCATACATCCTGATTTAAAACTTAATAAATAGATTTGTATATACTAGTTTATTTTTACAATGGAAAGCACATGCGTAAAAACATGATAGGCACCAACTGAATTCTAAAAACTATTAATAAAAAACCCATTTGTTGCTAATTTTGTGGATCACATTGTACCTATTTAGTTAATAATATTGATTCCATCTTTAATGTGAGTTCCATTTGTCTAAATTATCCCATAATTTTACAGTTTCGACAATTTTGTAATTCAGGGATGGGCCCTAACATTTAAAAACACAACAGATGTCTGCAGTTGATTAATTAAACATTCGTCTTTATTGTATTTCCTGAGAGAACGGTTAACTGTTCATAAGTCTAAAACCAGTACTGACAAAAAATACTTGTGCATAGATTTTAATTTGTTTTGTTGTCAGTTTGTCAATAGAAGTTTCTATGGTTGATTTTCTAGATTACTTCTAAGAACATTTTAATTTTAGTTAAAGTACAATCAATATTGTGTAAAGTGATAATACATATTTTTACATCAAGTGCTCATAGCGTTGGTAATGTTGCAGCAAAAGAAGAAATTCCAATAGAAAGGTAATCTATATTTTTAGTACAATCATTTTGACTATTTTAGCAATTGGAAATGAATGCTAATTGTATGGAGTCTAGTGAAATTATTTTATTTGTGGTATATTTCTTAGGTGCTTAATCAACTTGGGAATGTGTCTGTGTGTGGGATATACAAGCCGATTAGAAATTTCATGTGGCAATATATCAGCAAGTGCGTCTTTGGTATAACAAGATTTTCATTAAAAATGGTGGCGTACAATGCGAAAGATGAGGAACGACATAACCACATTATGCTTGTATAGAAGCTCACACGACAGCACGAAGTGTCGTAATGCCGCTCGCGGCGAACCTTCTCACCTCTCAACAGTTTCCCTGGAAATGCGGCATTTTTTGTGACTTCCTTATTCTGAGGCATTTAATTATGGCCGTAATATTCCAGGGATACAGTCGGAGATATAATTAAGTGGACGTCCAAGTCTCAGCGTGATATCTGCTCGACCGTGGCCTCTCACCTCGCCATTGATATGCGTCCTTTTCATTTACACGCAACGGCACAATAATGCACTTACTCTTTTGGTAATTACGTTAATTAAGTTTTCCGCGTATTTTAGCCGCAGCTAATGTAAATACTTTACCTTTATTATGTCACGGCAGAAAGGATCATACGTCAGGCGGAATGACAATGCTTAATTCATGTGAACACAACGGTACGTTTAAGTATTCCCGGAATTATCTCAGCAAATTTACTTATTTTGAACAAATAAACGAAGGAAACAATTAGAAGGAAAGCCGAAACGTGCCAGATCCACATATCTTACTGCTTAATAGAAAGTTTTATTTCCTGCTTAGAAATGCTAACTACTTACCGTGGCCATTGTTTTTTGTGCTTCTCGGTACAGGCACACTTGGGTGCCACCTGATATCACCGAAAAATATTGCTCGCAATTTGAAGCAGAATTACAATTGAAACAATGCTGATTAATTCCACTTCCGAAGTTCTTGCGTGTATTTTAAGGAGCTTACCTTCAACTCATGCTGTTAACTAAAACACAGGATCAGCAGTATAAGAAATTAGAATGGATGTTTGGTATAGTATAAATATGGTAAATAATAAATTCATCAAAATGGGTACATACGTAACAATATAGACACTGACAAAATTACTTATCAGAAATTAGCCTTTATCGGTTTTATTACAAAGTTAAGCAATAGTTTGCTGTTTTTCAATAGAGTAAACATAACCCAAAATACAAACTGACTTGCTAAATTAATTAATTTTATCCTATTATTGGCATAGATAACTCCTAAGCAACGAGTTGCGTTAAGATGCATTTAACAGCACTAGTGTTGTGTTTATTAGTATTTAATCACATCTTGGCAGTACTGACGTGTATTTTTGGGTGCACTGTCAGACTGTCAAATTCGACGTTAGTAGGTTATATTTTGTTTGTTATTTGACAGTCTAACCCAAAACTTAACCTGCTAATCTCGAATTTAACATAACCTCAGAGGGCTACCAACAATACAGTATTGAGTGACTTATGGCTTTTATCTTACTAGTGATACCACCACAGCCATTGCAGATAATTATATGTCTCGCTGTTGTAAGTGTCATTAATAACAATTTCTCCTAGTTTTTGAAAAGGATTAGTATTTTAGGATAAAATAAGCCGTGTTACGAAATACGTAACGTTATCTGCTTTCTACATTATTTTAAAGAGCTCGCTCCTAACGTCGCTCGTTTATTCAAACTATTCTCTCGTAATGTAAAAAGGTTGATAACGTTGCTTGCATCGTAAATTACTATTACCAATTGCTAATAAAATATCCAACATAATTAATGTTTTAATGTCAATCAAATTATATTAATACTATCACCATTAAGAAGTTAGCGCAGCGGAAAATACTTCTATCAAGTAAGGCCTTACATTACATTACTTAATTACTATTTTAGCCGCATATTTCTAAGCTATCATATGCATTTTTGAATGCTTTTAAGGATTCAGAATTAAAAATTTCTTTAAAAAAAAGAACCACTAGTTTTGTATATGACTTGGGAAGAATCTGGCGAAATACATTATTAGCTCTACCATGTTGCAATTTGATGTTGTAATCTCTAAAGTTGGTACTGTGACTTGGCACTAAAATATTTCAATTTCACTTGTAATGATTATAATTTAGCACTGAACACCTCCACCATGTTTCCACATGATCGCCTTGCACATAGTGTTTAGGGGTTCCTCTATGGTTTTTCATAGTTAGCCAAAGCTTCAGGAAGTGAGGACGCCATGGGACCAATACATAATAGTTATTTTTATAATTTATGTTTTAAAAATTTGGACTTTCCTCGCCGTGAGCTAGAAGACACCCTTACCACAAGTCTTTCTACGCTCTTACTGAACATAGCGTATTTCCACAGAGATGGTGTTCGAAATTTGTTTCAGGAAATATTAGAAAATTTTAGAAAAAAGATATTGTTGGAAACATTGCCTACATTTTCCTGATACAAAGCAGACATTCAAACTTGATTAACAAAAAAGGTTATTGATTTCTATAATGATATACATAGTTAAAAAGCGTGGATGATCTGCTCCAAACTATGGCATTGCCGTTTTACTACTACTTCCTGTCTTTGCAAACTTTACCCTATTAAAGTCATTGGGGGCAGGTAAAAAGTTACTACATTTAAATTTTGAGATATAAAAAATTTCTTCTGCAATAATCTTGAAAGCATAGAAAAAGTAGGTATCAATTATTTAATCTAAGAACAGGAAAAATGTGGAAGATTGATATTCTAACTAATAATATAATTAATGATGAGCCTTGTATTATTGAAGTTGTGGAAGACGATAGTAATAGTAATAGGTGAGCGGCTACTCCCTCGAGAAAATGCTCAAGTCTAGGGCGCCGGCCCGGGTTCGATTCCCGGCGACTCTCGAAATATTTTACATATCGTCCCCTCTCCGGCTACCACGCTAACGCCTATGGTAGTCGTTAACCCTTAACAAGGAAACTCTTCCTCGGTTTTTACAGGCAAGGCCAGCTACCTACCCAACTTATGAGAACCACAACTTTATGAACTAATGAACTAGTGATTTCAGTTTTAGTTCAGACAATTCCAGGAAGAGTTTATTGAATTGAATGATTATCAATAATGTTCTTCATTTGTTTAAATATGAAGAAGTTATATAATATTCTAGCATATCCTTTTATTATCGTCTTTTTGACGAAATTATGGACAAAATATTAAAGCCATAAGTAAAAAGAATGAGTTAATAATATTATATTAATTTAGTAATTGGATTTTTATTTTCATAATTCCTACTAAGTATGAAATACATAGAAGTCGAAAAATAAATTATAAATATGTATTAAAATAAAAACATTTACAAATACTACCATGAAAATTCACGTCAAAAATGATAATAATCGTTTTTAACGTAAGCTATTTCACCCTTTTCTAATGTACATTGTATGTATGTATTATCTGTAACCTCATTTACCTTGCGGTGTAGAGGCTGGTGCTTTATGCGCTGGCAGCTGGCGGTACAATGCTCAACTTGTTCCGGATTCGGGATACAGAGTTGGAGCTCGCCTTTGGTGCTTGCGTAGCAACCAATGTGTGAGGTGTGTGTCTTGGTGATGCGTTAACCTTGTTACTCTATGTCTTAGGTCTGTGGTTCTGAGTAGAGTACAGTTAATGTGGTGCCCAACTGTGAATGGTCTCACCGAGCCCGATTCCAATCGCCAATGCTACGGAAAAATTCCGACCCCCGCGGGATTCGACTAGAGGACTTGCTTAATGCAAGCCTGGCACTTACCCAACTGCGCCACGCGGCTTCTCTGTACATTGTACGTAATAAAAATGAAATTGCCCATTGCTTCTGTTTCCAGATTCAGGTTTCCTTGCATTTTTTTAAAAGTCGCTTAAAGTATAGTATCCTAAACTTTCGTTGCTTTTTCACTTGTACAACTTTATTTATTGTTTTCGCAATAATATAATACTGTAACAACGTTAACAAGAATTTGAAATATATTTATTCTTCTTCTCTCGATATTCTTCTTAATGTGATATTTTCTGAATAAAATCAAATTGAACAAATTTGGAGCGTATTCCTACGGTAAGATTGTGCTTTCTGTTGAATGTCAGCACAATTCACTAATGTTATAGGGATAACATTCTGGAGTATTTATGAAACCATTGCAGTAGATGTAATTTAATATCAATATCTTAATGTTAACACAATTATCGATTTTAAAATAGAACTTTGTTTAGTATTAGTTACATTACAACATATGCAATACATATACATATACAAAGGTAGCTAAAGTATTTTATCTACGACAGTGTGTAAAATTGCCTTTTAGTTGGCAGTTTGAAGTTTGTAAAACGACTGTTTAATAACATGTTTTCATTAGTGTACGTCGTCAGTAGCAACGTGTTTTAAAATGTTTAAAACAAAATCACGACCGGTAGCTGATAATCCTAATTTACATTTAAGTTTTTTTATATTTATCGTGTTTTCTAGATTCTATCTTAGATAAAATGTTGTACGATACACATGCGTAATGCATCTTCAGTCACTCGCGAGGCTTAAAACGCTCGCTCACTCGCGTTTTAACTCTGCCCCACTCGTGCCTAAAGAGTAGCTTTACGCACTTGTATCGTAAATTACTATTTTGTATTACATAGAAAACAGAAAATTATTATCAAATATTTTAGGTGCTGATACAAATCTTTTATATGTCATACACCATACGTTCATTTTTATCATCGCCGACAATTTTCCACCAAATAAGTTTTTTTCCGGAAAATATATTTTAGCAATCTAAAGGTTAGTAGTGAAATACTTCACTGAATTACATATTTTATCTATCAGAAATCAGCGTTTCCATACAACATCGCTAAAGAAATGAATGTAATGTCATTGAGTTCAATACTAATAAGACAAAAAATTAAATAATAAAGATAGTATGAATAACTTTCGACACTGAAAAGCAAAGAAGGTAGATGACTATGAGAAACGAAAAGAGCATTTTAAAAACTCACGTGTTCTAATTAACTTTTTACGAAGAACGATACATTATATCAAGAAATAGTTTAGAAAACTAAAAGCATCTGTCAACTATTTTGAGATAATTACGTTTTCGACTTTCTTGTTTTTGCATATAAACTTCTTGTATATGTTAATAACCATTTTGTCCTGTTGATGTAGCCCACGCCACGTCTCCGCCTCTCAAGTGATTAGGGATATAATCACTGTTTCATGTATATGAGTATTAATTGGAATCCACATATGTGGTTTCATGTTATATTCTTCAGATACCTTGACATACGTGAGCCTTTATTTGCTTGGATTCTAACTGCACTATGCAAATCCCTGTTATCTGCTACATCTACCTACTCCTAGATAAAGGCAGCTTGGAATTTCTATTACTGTTCTATTGCTGACTAACTGAATCTAAAAAACAATTACACTGATATGGCCATTTAGTCTGGATAATGAAAGAATCTCCAGGAAGATGGTAGGCTATGAGCCTGAAGGAAGTAAAATGCGAAGCAGCCGAAAGTGTAGACAAAAGACGACATCGAATAGCTGGTAGAGAAGAAAGAAAAACTATGAGAACATTGTCAACAGATAGAAACAATGTCGGAAGATGGACTAAAATCCCAACACCCTGAAGCATAATTAGTTGCTAGAGAAAGAGGAAGATTAAGGTTTCAGAAGCTATGACTAAGTTCTCCATTTTCTGTTTGGATACTGTCGTATTACTTCTTTGCTTTTATATCATATTGGTGGAACAATGAGAACAGCATCGTCCCATATTATTCCAGACTTTGTCTGCACTTTGACAAATCAAACAAGTGTCAAGACATAAATCTAAAATATCTAGATGATCTTCTCAGCTTAAATTCTGTTTTAATTGGACCAATCGAGAAGCCAACAAGGGCTCAAACAATGTAATGCTAGTAGATAGTATTTTTGTGTTTTGCCATTTACATTACCAACTGTTTATATAATTACTGGTAGTTTTCATTAATAAGCAGTTGATAGCATAAAGAAGCACTACTTCGAGATGATGATCATCATCAGGTATCAGCGATTTGTGCTCCATTAATTGCCTTTATGTTATTCGTTCAACTATTAATTCCGTCCATTGTCTACCTGTTATTCGATCTATGTCTTTACCTCCCGATTTAACTAGTTCTATAATTATGTTGTCCGAACCTGTTGCCTTATTATGTTTCATTTGTTTTAATGCTCTTTTATCAGTACTGATATTAATAGGTGCTGCTTTAGATAAACAGAGGTCTTGATAAACATGTTTCAAAAATCTGTTTTTGGTTTCTTATTAGCTCTCCCAATACATTTTCTAAGCATACAAGTTCAGCCTTGCATATCTTAATATTATGTCTGCACACTTTTGCCATATCTACCCTTACTTTTCTGCGAATGCCTTTTAGCTAATACTTGTCTCTCCTAGCCCCTAGAAGCATTGCAAAAGATTTATATGCACCAAAAAGGATCAAAATATATATTTCTCAACATTTCCTTTTTCTATTAAAATATTATGGCTAATCTTTATACAAACTATAAAATTGTCACAACATTTTGTTGAGAATCGGTACTGTTAGACATCTAATTTCACGTTAGGAACGTAATTTTATGTTAAATTTCAGCATACAATCCCAAAGCAATGTGAAATACTCTATCAAGGCTAAAAAAATTTGAATTTCTTAATTACTATTAGCTCAAAGGCATCCAATAAAAACAATATACTATACTCGGGCCGCCGAACAGATAGAATGGAGCAGGCAACCCAAATAACATATTACAAAGGTCACTTGATAATATTTTAATTATAATTACCAAAAAGGATCGGAGATGCCGACCCTTACAATTAGAACTAATTTCAATAATTGTCATTAAACAACTTTTTGAGGTTATGATGCAAATAGAAATGTCGACCAACTTAAAAGTCAAGCCTGACATTTGTGCACTTGTAATTGAAAATGTTTAGGCCTGTGGCATGGCTCTTCCTAAATCTCATTATTGGCTGCGGCGTCGAAACCAAAACACGTTGCCCGTGATATGGTTAAGTTTGTAGCGTTTTTTCTTTGGAGTTCCTTTATTCAACCATTTACAAGGACTAAATTGTGCATCTCTACTGCTGTTTTCAAAGTTACATGCAAGTATAAAATATTGACTTGTAAAGTAGTCTCTTAAGGAAATTTTAATTATTCATAGAGCTGCCTGCATTATGGGTAACCGTAAGAAACTAATTCGTAGTCAAGGACGTGAAATAATCTAAAGCGACTATTGCAATTTTTCTCAGTCGTTTTGCAAGAACGAGTGACTAAAGCAACCGATGTTGGCCTAAATACTGTTAGAGCAGCCTAACAAAGTAGCGGAAGAAAATTTACTTCTCCAAGAAAACAAATTTCTAAACTTACCCCAGGTCATCTGTCGATCAATATAAAGAAGTAATCCCAAGTGTGATCTATAACTTTGCCATAAAAAGAGACCTACAATGAAAGCTGTATTCGAAGTCGAACAAAATGAAGGGGGGTGTTAATTTCACTGAGAAATTACATTCCTTCAGGCGATTGGTACATAAAATGGGTTTTTAATAGAGAAAATGTCAAGACAATAGGCACACGTTCTAATAGAGAAGAGAGAAATAGCAAATTGTGTTGAATTTTTAAGATAAAATATAAAGCCGAATGCTGAAATATTGTGTACACTGATGAAACGTACTTGCATAGCTTCCATACTGTTCTAAATGTTGTGATGATGGTACCAACAATTCTTTAAAATCCCCCGTCAGTAAAGAGCAAGCATTGATTATTCTTTATGCCGGAGGTAGAAAAGGTTTCGTACCAAATTCATTCCTGATGTTTAAATCAGGACTTAAGAGACAGATTATTGCCACGATGAAATAAACCATTAAAATTATGTGAATTGCCTGAAAGAAAAATTATTAGCAAATCTTCAAAAAAGTCGGTTTTGGTCATCGATAATGCATGGTATCACAATGTCTGTACTGAGCCGAATCCAACACTTGTTTGGAAAAAGCAGACATGCAAAAGTGGTTATCAGTAAGAAACATTTATATTAAGTTGAATGAAACAAAACCAATTATATGGTACCAGAAAATTACATAAACCTACACATAAAAGTTATATGATTGAGAAATTATTAGCGGAACATGGTCATACGTAGTCCTACGATTACCCCCTTACCATCCAGAATTAAACCAGATTGGGAAAATATGGGTGTCAGTAAAGAACTATGTTGCTACAAATAATACAACATTCAAATTAGACGATGTTAACACTTCTGCAGAAAATAATTTTGGAAGTGTGAGTGTGCAAGAATGGAAGAATATATGTGCAGTGTCGACAAACATAAGTGGGAATACATTATGGATAACAGAGAAGAAATAATTATTACAGTAGACGGCAGCGGTGAATCCGGTTCTAATCTATCGTCTGAACAAGAAGATGATTTCGTTGAAGACAATTTAGGTTGTTAACCATTAGAGGAATCTATATTGAATTATTTTACCATTTATTTGATTAATTGGCTGTTATTTTTTTTTATTGTATTTTATGTATTTTTCTTTGCTTCACAAATAATTTCAGAAACTAGAAAGTCATTAGATTTTTAAGTAATTTAGAAGTTATTTAAATTTTTATATTTTGTAAATCTAAATAAAATATGTTCATTTTCAAACACCATAAAAGTGAAAACTTATGTGACTTGCTTCGCAAAGTGAAAGCGTTAATTATAATTATAACCAAAGGTAAAGGTAGTACTTTAACTGATTAGGCATATAAAGTTGCCACTGTTGCTACTTTATCTGCCTACTCATATAAGATAGGTAACAAAATCAAACATTTCAGCAATATAATTTAATTATTATTTGTGATTTTCATCCATCATAACCATGGAAGAATTATTTCCAACGTATCACAATTTTACCTCAATCTTGAGTTTTTACATTTCTACTAAATTATTGTTTTCTAATTTTGTTACTTTTATTGCAGTATAAGTATTCGTTTGAAAATAAAATTTTATATGTTATTCGCAATAAAAGTGGCTTTATGTGCTTTGCCTGCTACCAGCCTCAACACATAAAGCTTCTATAAAAATATAATTAATATTTTTATTTGTTTATTTATTTCTTTTATTTCATACTGATGTCAAAAATAACATTTTTTGTATTCGCTCCCCAAACTGGTTACTTTGGAAACTGTCTAGGATCCTCAAAATGGCCATTTAGAGGCCTTGTACTTAAAGTCGTCATGGCAACATTTTAGCGGACTCACACATTAGTTGCCATGACGACTTTAAGTACAAGGCCTCTAAATGGCCATTTTGAGGATCCTAGACAGTTTCCAAAGTAACCAGTTTGGGGAGCGAAAAATACATTTTCGCGCGGCCTCCTAATATAATGCCGCGTTAATGGTAATTGAAACTTCATATTATAATGTTTGGAGAGCTAATACAAGAAAACGTTGTATGCAACACGTCCTCAAATGGCTTTAGAGGACTCATCTTCATATTACGGACTCGGCTGCGCTTCGCTCCGCCTCGTCCGGAAACATTACGACTCGTCCCCTAAAGCCTTGCTTTGAGGACTAGTTACATAAACTACTATTTTCGGATTATTTATGGTACAAAAAATGGAACATTAAAATCCTTGTACTTTAAAGTAAAATTTTAAAGTTCAAGTACTTTAAAACTTATTTATTGTACAAAAAATAGAACATTAAAGTCCTAGTACTTTAAAGTAAAATTTTAAAGTTCAAGTACTTTAAAATTATACGTCAGTTGTTGACATAAAATTTGAAATGATTTACTACTTTTTATTTAAAATTCATTAAACTTGCAGTATGAAATAAACCGTTGTATTCACCACGAACGAAAAGTATTTTTAAAGGTCCTCGCAAGTAATTCAAGTAAACAACTTTCTCGTCTTTAAAATGCCACTTTTCGTTCTAGATAAATAAACAACTATTAATATTATAACTTTTGAAGGGGAATACAATTTTTAGTTGTTTTATGCTTTAAAACAATAATTGTGATATAATTTGATCAAGTATTTCAGTAGTACCCCTGTATAATGGGTAAATTATTATTTAAACATTATTTGGAGCAATAAAACTTTGCTAGTGATTTATTTACGTCCCAGTGTGTACATAATAAATAAATTAACAGTCCGTTAGCTGACATGCAGCCGCAAATCATAATCCCCTTTGGAAACTTCGCAGTTCCTTTAATGCCGTTTTTATGAAAAGCTTCTGATTTACTCTTTCTAATTCATCTAATATGGTCTCCAATGAAGTAATAAAAAAAGTTAGAACTGCTAAAATACAACTAAACACCATATAAAGGTTAATTCATATGTATGGTCATTAAATTAAATAAGTGTATAATAACATCAGTAATAGCTTAACTAAAATTAATCACATATAGAAAAAATTGCATTCATGTCTAGACAAAACTTTTGAGAATCAAAACCTTCATTAGGTAAATCAGATAAGAGTACATTTACATTTTCTTAAAAAATCAACACGTTTTGTCAGAGTTTCTCTCTTTTCTATTAGAACGTGCCTATTGTCTTGACATTTTCTCTATTGAAAACCCATTTTATGTACCACTCGCCCAAAGGAATGTAATTTCTCAGTGAAATTAACACCCCCCTTCATTTTGTTCGACTTCGAATACAGCTTTCATTGTAGGTCTCTTTTTATGGCAAAGTCACACTTGGGAAGACTTCTTCTTTATATTGATCGACAGATGACCTGGGGTAAGTTTAGTAATTTGTTTTTTTGGAGAAGTAAATTTTCTTCCGCCACTTTGTTGGGCTCCTCTAATAGTATTTAGGCCAACATCGGTTGCTTTAGTCACTCGTTCTTGCAAAACGACTGAGAAAAATTGCAATAGTCGCTTTAGATTCTTTCACGTCCTTGACTACGAATTAGTTTCTTACGGTTACCCATAATGCAGGCAGCTCTATGAATAATTAAAATTTCCTTAAGAGACTACTTTAGAAGTCAATATTTTATACTTGCATGTAACTTTGAAAACAGCAGTAGAGATGCACAATTTAGTCCTTGTAAATGGTTGAATAAAGGAACTCCAAAGAAAAAACGCTACAAACTTAACCATATCACGGGCAACGTGTTTTTGTTTCGACGCCGCAGGCAATAATGAGATTTAGAAAGAGCCATGCCACAGGCCTAAACATTTTCAATTACAAGTGCACAAATGTCAGGCTTGACTTTTAAGTTGGTCGACATTTCTATTTGCATCATAACCTCAAAAAGTTGTTTAATGACAATTATTGAAATTAGTTCTAATTGTAAGGGTCGGCATCTCCGATCCTTTTTGGTAATTATAATTAAAATATTATCAAGTGACCTTTGTAATATGTTATTTGGGTTGCCTGCTCCATTCTATCTGTTCGGCGGCCCGAGTATAGTTATAGGTGCACAAACATTTTTGGAGATTGTTAAAAGTGATTATGTTATATTCCTTACATAAAAGATAGCGGCTTACCCAAGAATTCCGCAATGCCGCTTCACTCTAAGGGACGGTTGCAGAAAGCAATGTTAAGTCTGGTGTTAGCTAACGCGACGTCAAAGTGAACAAAAACGAATCAAATCTCAAATGTTTATGGGAACTAATACATTAGTAAACAAAATTTGATGCGATTTTGTTCACTTTGACGCGACGTTAGCTAACACCACACTTAACATTGCTTTCTGCAACCGGCCCTAAGGGTTGCAGATGAAACATAGTACTGTGAGAGAGCAAGGCAAGCAGCGGGTAGTTTCATGTAGCAGGTGACCACGCACACTCGTAACACGAACTCAGCCAAATTTAACAATCAGACCTGCAAGCAAGAATAACAAACATCACAGCATTTAGCAGTATGTGTTCGTTATCATAATACCTTACAGGGGGATCTGCGACCTCCCTCGACATTCCCACGTAGCATCTAGCAGAGTACCTCGTTCAGGAACAATATTCAACGCACCGCCGATGATGTGCCTGTATAATAATGATAAGCATACGGATCTGGCACTTATTATCCGAAAGCTAACTAGATTAATGAGCTACAACTCATGTCATTGTGAGATGCATTGACGGTGGCCGCCCCAACCGCAAAACACCAATATCACAAGGTATTTGTGGGAAACGAGCATCCCCACATAAGAGCCCTCGCATTGTAAAAATGCCAATCCCCGTCGTATCAGGTTTCACAACATTCACATATGGACGTTCTCCGCTAACTGACCGTCAGGCGCATCGAGATTTTAAAACTACCCGCAGCCCCTTAAAATAACTTCGGGCACGTTTCTATTCTGCTAAGTTTAGAACGTATTATATTTCAGCAATTGATTTAGTCGAAAGCCCATAATTATACGAATACTAATAAATGATAAAATATTTTCAAACAACTGAAAGAACACAAAAGGAAGTATTACAACATAGTCTTTGTTGTTTCTCAACCCTTGCCACCTAGTTGCTCTAAATCTTGTTCTTGTTGTTAGTTAGTAATATAGCATCGAATTGCATTCGTCTAACGGATATAATAGTTCCTGTTAATAGGAAATAATATAGTTCCTGCTGCACCTTAGTCCAACGCTGAATATCGCACATTTAGATTTTATTTAAAATACGGCACTTGTATCATCTACAAACTACAAATATCAAATTTCATTAGCTAGCGAAATGTTTAGACAAAATGAATTTGTTCAAAGTAATACTAGACACTAACAGATGCCAAATGGATAGGTGAACTCCCACGCGACAACATAAATACATATGTTAGAAATTCTCTTCCTTCATTTCGCATATGTCAGCTATATGAATTGCATTATTTACGTAGCTGCAAAAGTCATAACAATTTGCTGTGAATTTATAGTTATTCCTATCGATTCAGGCTAACTTTCGGAAAATAATTACCAACGATTTGGAAAATAAATTAGCAACTCCAGTTAAATCTGTCGTAACTACGAACAGTTCTAATATTGAATTCCAGAGCGCGCTTCGTTATTTCTACTATATTATAAATAAATTTATAACCGCTAATACGGACGTGTTCCGAATCCGTATGTGTGTCAAACACCGGGTCAATTTCAATTTGCCGCGTTAGTTTTTTCGGGAATGATTAAATTTACGGCATTCGAAATTAAAATTTTAGTGGAATTAGTATCAGCGGCCACAAACCCGTCTGCCTGTTAGCAGGAAACTGCCAATGTTTATTAGCTCCGAAAATTTATATATGTAAATGTTAATATTACAAAAGAGGAATTTCTGGAAACCTGTGTTGTTCGGCCCCGCTTTTTCTATTGAAGCCGGTTAATTACGCTCAAATGACTGTTCGAGAGCAGCTTCAGAATTTTAATTTTGGCTTTAATTACGTCCACCAGAATTAGTGAATTACTAGAAGCCAAGAATTTTAAGAGTTCCGAGAATTAATCTTGCGTAAAGCATGCTACCTAAATTTGGAGTTTAACTGTATGAGGTCCATTCGCGGCCATTTAATAAAAAGGTATGCTCTGATGTTATCTACAGGTTAGAATGTAGTTTAACAAAAAGCCTCGTTTTTAATTCAGTCAGACCAAATGTTTGGATTGATACAAATGATATCCTTAAACTAGTATATACATAAAAATCGAAGTGATCCCAATACTAAGATGCTATATAAGGAATACGGATCATTTAAAATCTAGGCAGCAAACACTCTAAAATTAGCTTCTATAATTACAAATTACTAAACTCGTTTAGGTTAATAGAAAGTCTTTTTATGAAATCCATTATCCAAACAGGAATTTTAAAATTGTCGACGTCAGGTTATAAAATGAACGTTCCCATAGCCAGGTATTTCCCAAAATATTAAATTCCTCAGATTTAATTTTTCCTAATTTAAAATTTTTGTGCGTTATTTGACATAAATCGTATTCGTCCCAGGCTACCTAAGACACTGAAGGACCAACACGACAATTTTAAAAGGAAATAACATCGCCACCGATGGCTATAATCACCAAGTAGCCCCTGTGAACAGGGCACTAATTTCCAATCTATTCGCTAATCACGACTAGATATGGTTAGTTTAATTAGTAAACATCTATTATACAATATTTCTATGCATAATTGCATATTATATCGACAGAGACCAGTAGCCATTCATTATGGACAGGTAAAGTCGGAGTACACCGTTGGAGTAGCGACTGTTTAATATCAGTCATAAATTGCGTTTATGTGTTTACTTTATAGGTTCTAGGTCGATATAGCTTGTTTTTAGGTATACCCTGAGATTTCTAGTAATTAGCCATCAATTTTAAATTCTATGCCCTGTTAAGGACTATCAATTACTACACGCAGCTAGTAACAGTTTCGGTGTGAAGTCTCGTTTGCGAAACTAATATTTTTAACAGCTGCGGATGGAATTAATTTCTGTGTTCTTAATTGCTCTTAAATTACGCCTGTCTATTAGTACATATAGGAGCACCCCTGGGATTTGAATCGGACCATATTTAATTTCCAATTTAATAATAACGGTTTTTAGTAGAAATATATAAACTACGGTGTTTAGCCATGAAATATTGCTGTTGACTTCGGTATACCTTTCAGAAAACCTTTGCCACGAAGATTATAAATTAGGCCGCGAACACGAGGCCGTTGCTATACGAACCAATCTAAATTAAAGTGAGGAAATTTATTAAATTTATTTTAATGCACCAAAATTCTTAGAAGTTTTTAAAGCTTCTAATTAATTTTTTCGCTCATGTGATTATAATTCATAAGTTGCTAGTTTTCTGTGCCATATTACAGATGCAGCTTTTTGTTAACAGGTGTTCTTATGACCAATGTTCCTCTTTTGCAGATTACTTTAGTTTATCAAACTTTAATTTCTTTAATTTAGTAAGCTTATCCATCACTAAACATAATCTCTGTTCAAAATCTGTGAAAATAGTGCATAGGTTCACACTGACGTGTGTAGAGCTAATATACATTTTCAGATATAAAGAAAAGTATTCGCCAATGGGTTTCAATGAAGAATATGTAACGTAGGAATTCTATACATAGGAGTTCCTCGCTTAGTGATAAATATATCTACACACTATTAAAAATACCAATCGCTTATAATAAAATATTTTTTATTTTACAATAACCGCTATAGTGGCAAGTTCGATTGCCCATTGTGGCGTCATCATCATCACCATTCTAGCTTCTCATAACCCCAAAATATCCATAGATGACTGTCTCTCACTGGTCTTGTCCGCCTCAATCTTTATTTATCATCGATCGATCAAGTACATTTGTGTATGTATCATTTCCATTTACTTGTTACTTGAATCAATCTGTTATCAATACAGCTTTGATTGTGTCCTGCCCATGGCATAAGGCTTTGACCGATTACTTCTGGATTCATTTGATGTACGACCGTGAGCTTTAGCTAATTTATTCGCATTTCTTTCCGTAAATGTTCAAGTTTGCACTCTATATACAAGGACTGATAACACGCACATATTAAACACTCTAATTCTTTGGTGTTGTTCTATATTGTTATTCTTTAGAAGGTAACTTAGCCTTTTGAATGCAACCCACCCCAATTATATTCTTCTGCTAACTTCTAACGTCTGTTTTTTTCTAATTATGTTTGTTTTATTTAGTTATGTTCATATTTAGTACTACTGACTGCGATGTATGTCCTCAAAGTTATCAGCAACTAACATCAAGTCGTCAGCGTATAGTAGATGGTTCAGTTTTCGCCATTCACGTTAACGCATTTCCCCTTCATCTAGTACTAAAGTAAAGATTTTTGGAGAAATTATATCTCCTTGTTGCACATTTTTCTTTATTGAGCCTTTTTATAATCTACGAACGCCATATAGAGTGGAATATTAATTCTGTTAAGGCTATCGTACTATGATTTATCCATAGATGTTAATTAATGACTGACAAGCATATGGGATTGTACAATAAGAATCTATTCGCACTGCATAACGAAAAAGGAGTGTTGAAACAAACGTTAGTTAGTACACAAATATGATGTGCTTGCATATGGCGCTGTACAAGCACCGGGACGACGGGTTCCAAGGAGCTCGAAACGTAGGCGTTGGTGATGAAGTCACCCAGTTTCCTAACCAGAAGCCACCTTGCGACCAGAATAATCGACAAGGCTCGCACATAAAATTTGACCAGGGATAAACGCGCTTAATTTAATCCCACATATACACAGAGGTTATATTGGCACAATGGCCCATTCGACAAAACAGAGAGGCGCCTGCCAATTCGACGGGAACAAACACAACACCAAAGCTCAGCCATACACACACCTGTGACCGACTCGCTTCAAGTCCGGGAACACACACCTAAAAACACGCCACGCTGTCCCAGCGCCAAAGCGGGACGGA
Source organism: Agriotes lineatus (assembly GCA_940337035.1). Taxonomy (NCBI): domain Eukaryota; kingdom Metazoa; phylum Arthropoda; class Insecta; order Coleoptera; family Elateridae; genus Agriotes; species Agriotes lineatus. The sequence goes on from OW679195.1 coordinate 152,934,821, forward strand.
GGGAAGCTCGTCTGTGTCTCGTGCGAAACACGTGCAACGATGGACAAGATGACTGCAAGCTTGCGGACTCGCTCGCACTCACGGGCGTTATTTGTTAAATTTATGTCGCGGAATATTCTAGAATGCGTCTGCAGACTAAATCGATATTTGTAACCTAGCGTGCCAACGAATATAAGCAAAGATACGAAATGAGCGCCTTTCAAATTCTACGGCGGCGAGCGCAGCTGTGTACTAGTAATGGGAAATTTCGATAGTTTTGCGGACTCATTTATTCCAATCTCGTTCCGCAAGTGGAAGGAGTCCGTCGGATTCGTTCGTCGAAGGATATCGAAATTGAATGTGCATTTCAGACACCCGAGGTCCTCGGTCATTCCGGACCCGAAACAAACAACGCGCGTATCTTGGTTTTAGTGAGTGGTCACGCAGTCGGTACTTCGGTGTTTTTATGTTTCAAACTTCAATTGGGCACATATACAGACGCCAAAAGCCATAAATCCCTAATAACTGATAAAAAAACTCCGGCCGTGTCATGTGTCGAGGCTCTAATAAAATGAATACCATAATCGTTTGCTGTCCTCCGTCTCTCGTCTACCTTCACAAAACATTGTATTGTATTGTATTTATTGTATTGAGTAACACAATGCCAAAGGAATGAGAATTGACGCCTTCGCGATTTTTTCGATCCTCGGAACGAATCCGGGATGGAAACTTGGATTCGATCCAAATCGATCCTAGCCCGGATTCGTTCCTTTGTACCGAGTCCAACCGGAACGAGACATCACTACTGTGTACGCTATAAGCCATTAACTGCTTGCATAAAATTCGATAAGTTTAACTTAACAAGCGGAATAATATGAAAACCCCATATGCAAGTGGGGTCGTAATTTAGAAAAATACTCTAATAGCTGCACGTTCATACAATTTAAAAATGTCCTGACACAGTAAATTAAATTGATTAAATTAATAACTGTAACTAACATTATTGGGTGTTGTTACATTAAGTACTTTTTACGCTCTTCACCCTCTTACTCGCTTACACATTTTCATTGTATTTGGCATTTTTCTGAAAACGTCTTCGAGATTGAAGTTCTCTGAAATTTTAACAAAACACCTTATATGTATTTCATTGCATAGATTACTTTTACAATATGTGTTTGTTTCTTTTGGGCGAGGGTTAGGTATGAGAAGTAGTAGATACCTTACGTTTAGGGAAAGGAAACTAAGTTTGTCATTATATCTCGAAAACAAAGGAACTTAGAAACTATTTAGTGATAGCGTATACAATGAAAAATGTATGCAAGATTTTATACTATTATTTTTATTAAAAGAGATATTTCAGGATTTAAAAAAAGTTAAGGTTTCAACACTAAAAAATAATTTAAAAATTAGCTCTGCGATGTATGCTGTATTCAAAACAGAAATCGCGAGGTATGTAATATGAAAAACATTACAAGTAATCCGAGGCAAGACAGTGCCAGTATTTATTGTAATAGTTATGGAGCAACCTAAACAAGAAGTAGGAACACCCTGTGCATGGAATAAATAACGTCATAAACAAAATTCAGCAATCTGAATTTAGTTACATTTAGTAAACAAACACGCACATAATTAGCACGAACCTTGTTAGAGCTCGACGAACTGAATATTTCAATATCCATTAAAATCGCTACGGTCTGGCCGGGTAATTAGAAATATCAGCATTTCGTGCATTTTTAATTTTTTAAAAGCCATCGGTCGGCATTAATTTTTAATAAGCAATTATTTCTAACCGGGCCGAGCAGAAGAGCGCGGCGTCGTCCATCATCAGTTCGGGCTTCGGCGCATCAGCGACGGCGCCGGCTACTCTGAAAATGAGTGGCCTGCATTTACATTCCTTAAAAGAATTCTCAGGAACAGTATCCCATGTTCAATTAGTTCAAATAAAACTTTGGCTGTAGTCAGGTTATATACAGCTATGTGGTTTTTGTTTAAATATTTTAAATGTTCGATATCTCTCGAAGAGCAGTTGGTGGAAATAACTGCAGTGGTGCATCAAGGAACTGCTCGACTTCTGGATTGAGTTCATTTTTTCAATATCAGGTTTTGCCCAATTGCAATCAACTTGTTCGTCTTCGTCCTCATGTATTGAAGTTCTGGTCAGTTATGATTATTGCCATTTCTGATTTGCTTGTTTTAATTTGTGTATTGCTAAATTTGCTTTTTTATTTCTTTCTTAGTCTAGCTAGACATTTTTCCGTTTGCTTTATATAGTAAATACTTCTTGAGTACTCTGTATTTGTTCATTATTTCAATATGTTCGTACGACTACTATCGGTATGTTCCTATTCATAACCGGACATAAAACCCCGGACAAAAGAAAAACCCAGACAAAAATTATCCGGAAAAGAAACCCTATCCCCCGGATCCCATTTTCGATGGGATTAAATGGAAGTCTACGTTATTATTAGAGCAAACTGGTTTGTACATTACGTGATAAACTTTTCGAGGGCAATGCGATGATGTAAGCAGAATTTGAATATATCTTTCGATTTACGAGTGACGCCCGAAAAATGAAAATTCGACATTTCTGTTCGACGCCACAGTTCATTGGTTTGTGAAAACAACAAAACAAAGTAGAGATCCTTAATGCGTGTTTTTACGTAGATTAATATAACCTTGTCAGAATTAATATTTAGCTCATAGTTTTTTAGTTACGACTTGAAACTTTGTTATATTTTGGAAATATAAGGACTATAAGAGGATTTTCACTGGTGGTTTGGTGAAGAGTATATCTTCGGCCAACTTTGTCGGGTTAGTCTCTCTTCAAGGTTACTTAAGATAACAGCTTAGCTGTCGAGATACGTACTTAGCGATTGTTAAATATTTGTATGGTTAGGGGTTTTTAACGAATTGTGTATAAGAGGATGCTTTTACCATCTCTGGTAAAGTATCCATCACGAAATTCATCCTAACATGTGGATGTTACATAACAAAATTAGACAGGAATATGCTGCAGATCAAATTAGAGCAGCAGCACATAGGAAGTTCCACATGTCAAATTTTGCAAAGCTACCTCAAACAGTTATGCCATGTAAATGTATTTTATATTAAATAAATGCCCTACTTTTACATACTCGTTTTACATCTCTTTTTCTGCATTCTTGTTTGAGTATAGAATAGTAATCAGGCTGATAACAATCATATCAACCCTGGTGATGGTTAATAACTTATTAGGAATAATAACAAGAGTAGAACAATAATTAATCGTCCACAGACCACACATAATTATTAATTTTGTAGCGTGTTTTTAGTTCGGTTGGTTCCGAGTGGGGGGCAGGGGTTCCAGATGATTTTTTTTTTGTCCAGAGGGGGGGATGGTTGTAAGGCAGTTTTTCACCCTAGATTTGTTCTATTTCTTCTTTATCAGTCCCGTGTAGAGTAGAATAGAATAGAGTTTATTTATTTGAAGAGAAGATACTGATATCACTTTATACAATTTTATCATAGCTTTAGGTTGTACTGCATCTCTCAATGACCGTTTGATGGTTCCATTAACATAATTGAATTTTTAGATTCTTTTGTCCTGGCTAGTTCCTTATGTCGTTTTAGCTAGCTGCTTCACTTGCACGCAAGAAAATAAAATACAAAGTAAATTAACAAAGCTAATTTAATATTTCAAAGGTATACAAATTGCTATAAAGGACTATAGTACCACTAAGCCCAGCTTTATAAATCATTTTATACAGTACTGTCAATTGTCTGTTCCATCGGAATTTGGCAAGCTTCTGACTGCTTAGTTTCTCGGACTTTCTAGACAATGAACACTCGCAGATGTCGACATTCTTTGAGGGATTACGAATTCCGTGAGTTGTTTGTAAAAGCTGCTACAATATGATAACTCATAACCCAAAAATTGTGTTCATGATTATCTTTGAACGTATTATTTCGTTTACCAGAAAAACTAAGTCTTGTGTTTTGGATGTTAACATAAGTTATAATTTTACATTATTTTGTCCAATTTATACATATCCTTTTGCAGCGAGTCTTCTGAATTAGCATATGTCAAGATCATTGTATATTGATATTATTGCGTGGATTTTATATGCGATTCTTTTTCAGCAGCTATAATATAATCTATATACAGATTATATAAGTTTCACAATTGAATTATTTTTTTTCGTTGACTTTAATAAGGAATATATTGTTTATTTGCACAACAATTTTTTATTCTAAATCCGCTTTCCTCTTGCTTTCTCTAATTGTTTTCAGCCTGTTTATTAATATTTGAGTGTGAATTTTGTATGTTGCATGTAGGAGACTAACGCCTCTGTACATTCTGAGGAGACGCCTTTTTTAACTATTGGGAAAATCAATGCAGTTTTCGAGCTTTGATTTTTTTTTCTTGTCAGTGTATGTTTAGTAAATCCAGAAATCCCAAGTTGGAGAATATAATCGAATTAACTGAAGAATAGCAGGGATTTAGACAAAACAGAAGTACTGTAGATCCCATATTTATACTCCGCCAGATAAAAAAATCAACTGAATACAATAATTCAATGTTTTTATGTTTTGCTGATCTCACCAAAGCATTTGGCCGAATGACATTTGAAGATGTCATCAATATACTATGTAAAAAGTGTACCACAGAGATTAATTAATTTTATACGATACATTAACATAGAAAACAAAATTTGAATTCAAACGAATAAAGGTATTACTAAATCATACCAGTTGGCGAATGAATAACACAAGACACCTCACTTAAGCTACTACTTTTTAATTTAATAATGAACAAAATCATGAAATATAAGGCACTAACGAGGATACAGAATGGGCACCAAATATGTTACGCAGATGACGCGGTGTTAGTGGCAAATAGTGAAGTTGATCTACAAAGATTATTGCATCAGTTCAATTTTACTGCAAAAACATACAACGTGTAAACCAAAATCAATGGTAATTTCGAAAAAAACTTGGAACAGATGGAGCAATAATAGAGCAAGTAATGCAATTTAACTACCTAGGTTTAGATATCACCAGCTACAGAAATCCAAACAAGAAAACTCAAAAGTAGATGCAAATAGCCGGCTGTTTAAAACATACGTGGGTGGGCTGAAAAGTAATGCACACATGCTTGTAGAACGCGAACGCAATGACCTACGGAGACGCGCATGGTTGTATTCGGAAGCTACATCCTTCCTTTATACGCATGCCATGTTTTAAGGAGTTTCGTTCACCAGTTCGTTTATTAGTAGCGGAAGTATGGAGACGTGTTCTCGTGATATGTCAACGCGACTTAAACAGCGCGCGATTAAAGAATTTTTAACTGCTGAAAACGTGATTCCTACTGAGATTCGTCGGCGTTTAAAGGCCGTTTATGGTGACGATACTGTTGATAGGACTACTGTGAATCGATGGGTAATAACATTTCGTGGTTGCGAGTTTGGAAAAGCCGTAATTGATGACAAAAAACGCAGCGGACGTCCGATCACTGCCACAGATGATGAACATCGCAAACCCGTCGACAATTTGATCCAAAATGACCGGCGGTTTGCGATGGGCTTTTGAGTGATTCGCCGGTCATTTTGGATCAAATTGTTCATCATCTGTGGCAGTGATCGGACGTCCGCTGCGTTTTTTGTCATCAATTACGGATTTTTCCGGGCTAACAACCACGAAATTTTATTACCCATCGATTCACAGTAGACCTATCAACAGTATCGTCATCATAAACGGCCTTTAAACGCCGACGAATCTAGTAGGAATCACGTTTTCAGCAGTTAAAATTCTTTAACCGCGCGCTGTTTAAGTCGCGTTGACATAGGACGAGAACACGTCTCCATACGTCCGCTACTAAAAAACGAACTGGGAACGAAACTCCTTCAAACTTGGCATGCGTATAAAGGAAGGATGTAGCTTCCAAATACAACCATGCGCGTCTCCGTAGGTCATTGCGTTCGCGTTCTACAAGCAGGTGTACATTACTTTTCAGCCCACCCACGTACAATTTGGAGTAATAAGTAGATACGTAGACAGTGTACAATTACAATATATACAAAAACGTACGCCCAATCCTCACGTAGAAGAGAAGCAGGTTAACTGGTCCTTTTTTTTATCATTTATGTTGGCCACCAGTATAATGAAATACACTTAGATATACATTTTTTGTAACTTATAAGTCAATCAATGTGATATTTAACTGCGAGTAAAAAAATAGTAATTACAGCAGGAATTTCTGTTGGTGTCTTTTTTTAAAATAATGTTTAGTTAACCTAACTAACATTTAACCTGACTAGTCAGGTTAACTGGACCCATAAACCAAGTTAAATGAACCACTGTTTTTACTAACAAAAGGAGGGTTAAAACATACACACAATTATAGAACTCTCTTTAATTGAACAAAAATACATTTACTGTAGGGTATACTAGGTATATGTAACAAGAGATCAATAAAAAAGCCAATTAGGGTAGGCTGTGATATGTGTTATACGTTTGGCACTACTGAAGTGTATTGTCAGTCTATGTCAAATTCGAGACTAGTAAGTTAGGTTTTGTTTGTGGTTTGACACAGACTGACGCAAAACTTAACCTGCAAATCTCGAATTTGACATAGACTGACAATACACTTCAGTACTGCCAAACGTATAACACATATCACAGCCTACCCTAATTGGTTTTTTTATTGATCTCTTTTTACTTACATCTATACTAAAATGCAACATATTATGGTATCGTCTTTTCGAGTACGTTATGGGATTCGGCAAGCCTCGCACAACATCCTGGCAGCTAACGAACACTGGAGCTTCATCAGCGAATATAAAACGATTTAAAATCAGTTGCCGTTTTAGATAGGAAAGCCGTCATTGTTTTTTTAAATTTTTGTAGCGGAATGTCTGGAAAAAGCTTTTCCGTGCACTTTAACCATCAAAAATTAGTCTTTGGCAAAATCTGTTCAAGCTTTATTAAAAAAAAATCTTCCTTTTTTTCTGAGGAAGAATATTTGTAGCTAGCGTTATTGTCAACAGAAGACAACGGTGAAATAGAGACTTTACTGCTATCGTTTTTTTCAGAAGGTGCCGATTTGGACTGCTTATTCGATCGTTCAATTGCTTTTTTTTCTAAATGATCTTTTCCAGGTTTTTTAGTCAAGATCTTAGAAAAGCCTTTTTCCGTTTTTTCGATTCCCTGTTTTGGTTTTTCTTGGTGCAGCTTTAGGAAAATGCCTTATCAATTCAGGGAAAACAATTTGTTGATCTGATGACGTGTTCATTTCTTGGGGAAAAAATTATATTGCCAAATAAACCAAAAAATTTGGTTATAAATTTTTTAAGAGTGGTTCTGGGAATACTTTATTGTTTTGATGCGGTGTCCACCTTCATACCGTTCACTGATTTGACGACCTCAATCAAATCTTCTTTGGGGTACTTTCTATTCCTTGTTGTGCGGGGTCGAATACGCAGCATATTTTTGAAAAACGTGGTAAGAATTAAAAATCTAATATAAGCCCAGGGAACAGATAACCACACATCACATGTTTTCATATTTGAATTTACAAAAAGGGTACGTTTGAAATCTGCGTAAATGCAAACATCATACTATGTACTAGACGTATGGGTCAGTCTTAGAACATGAAACTTACTATGTTTTAAAATAAAGTTCACCTCAAATTTGATTCGTGTAAATGTCTCGTTACCAACCACCTAAATTTTACAATAAGATATTGCGCCATCTAATGCAATACCCAAACACTAAATTGCGAGGTCATTCAAAATTGCAATGGTCTGGTTAACCAGACAGTCCACTTAACCTGCCTCTCCTCTATGCAACTGAAACGCCTGCCGAAGCTAAGAAAAGAAAACAAACATTAGAATTTAAGTTAAAATACTGTGAACTATGTGAAACATATCTATGCGAAATCGCCAAACAAATGTATCAATAAGAAAACGTTTCGATACTAAGTAGACACAAAAGAGGAAAAAGAAATGGAATGACCATGTAGATCGGATGCATGACTATCAAATAGGCAAAATATGTCAAACACAAAAACCAAATGAACAAAGGTCATCAGGACGACCACCCAAGATATGGGGTCAACGTTGGTACTCGTCGCTCACAGAATAAAGGCAGAATAAACAGGAATATTCTTAAAATAAGGAAGAAAATGTGTTCACTTCTTCCGAAACTATAATAGAGGTCAAATGCTTATCAGGAATAAGAAATTGGCTTAGTTGTGCTAGAAGATTGGTTAAATCGTTGGATAATACCACACACATCAATAAAATCATGTCAGTCCATGTAACTTTCACCTTGAGTCGACAATAGCATTCGTCTATGGACATCAATAACACCCCAAGATTCTTACGATTTTGTTTGTATAGCAGTTTAACGTGAAAACAGCATATAAATAAAAAGAAAAACTCTATTTAAATCTAAAAACTACGTACTGGCCGAAAGTGGTAATAAATTATCAATTGACGAAACTATCATCAAACCTATGTAGTTTTTGGAGATGCTCTAACAGGTCTAATCCAAATATAATTCCAGTCAAAAACGAATAATACCTGATGAGCCTTGGTATACATCCAACCAAACTCTCCAAACAGATCTCAAAATAACTTTCGTCAAAAATGAAATAGAGAAATCAAACGATCACCGTCGTAGATTCAAAACGCATTTCAACCCCTCTGTTGAAGTCCTGGTAGAAAATGCATTCAGATGATTAGTAACAGACTAGCAACGTAAAGCTTTCAGGGTAACTCCAGTAGGCCTATCCCCATATGCCTAGAGACATCACATCCACTCATACAACTTAATGTAGTATGTATTATTGTAATATTTGTTATTATTGTTCAAATCGTTGACTCTTTAGATAATAAAAAGGTGCATAATTCGATTGTCATGTGCTCGCTTATCTCATGCATTATCGATCTGAGCCTCTTGCCGCCGTCTAGCGTGATGCATTTTTATACGCGTATCGAGTTCTTCATTTGGCTACGCATACCTGAATATTATAATCACGCTGCGATAGCGCAGTTCTCTCTGCCTTCATTTGCATATTATTTATGCGGACTTTATAGCCTGTGTGTAAGGCTATTATGAGGTCCGTCCACTACATATGTCGTAAGTCAAAACGATATTCTCGACTTTATCCTTTATGTTGAACGCCATTGCCCTGTCTCGCCCCTTGCCGCTCTCGAATAATTAACTACATTACATTACCGTGCCATAGAGACACGAAAAGTTCTACTCCTATCCCGGGTCTCCATTGTACCCGACGCGACGACCGACGTCGGAAATCTCGCTGAGGTTTATTTTACCTAGGATTAAGTGTTGCTGCAGAAACTAGACGGAATTCCTTCAATTGCTATATGGTTCATTTTTAAGATATAGCCGGTTTTGGTTTCCAATTCTTACCTGCTGGCACTGTCTGGTAAAAAAGACAAGTATATTCATAGCAAAGTGAATGGGTTAGCAGTGGTGTTGCAAACTACCATTCTTAAATTATGTTGCAATAATGCTAACATGCGCAGAAACGAAGTAACAATTACATTCCGAGCTAATTTTTGCTAACAAGGCATGATACTACTGGAACTAGTACAAGCGGGTCGATTATCAGCTTTGTTTACATATCGAACAATAAGCAAGTCTCAAGTATGTAATCGTCGAAATTATAAATTATAGAAGCCTAACAAAATATTCATATCAAATTGTACATCTTGCATAATCTGTCGATAATCTTCAACATAAGCATCTTGTGATTCAAATGACATCGTCCATTATGATTTTACCAGAAAAGGTTAAAAAAAATACGAATCCTCAATGATGAACCTCTGCATAGTCTAAATTTAATTTACCAAAGATATCACCGTATTACAATTTTCAGTTTTCGCATACAGTTACTAAAACTGTAATCTTTGGGAATGGTGAGTATTAAAACTGCTTTGAAGGGCTGTATAGACGTTAGATCAAGTATACATGATGAGCTTCACTATTTAAATTTAATATAAAGGATAATTAGAAAATTGCATGAAGTGTCACAAAACGGCACATGGCATATTTATAAAATTCTTGCGTAGATTCAAAACGGCTGTACTTGAATGCTTTCTTCGGTGGTTGAAACTGCAGAATGGGTGCTCTGGTACCTAGTCCGGACCAACGGGTGTGAAATGGAACATCAGAAAATGGCTGTAGCCGGGAAGCATAAGAATATTAAAAAAGAATTGCTACGTCTAAAAACGTCGCATGCGAAATCTCAGAAACACATGGAGACCACAGCAACTACTTTGAAACAACAGATCATGTGTTGTATATGCCCGGCTTTAATAGAAGCAAACGTAGCCTTTATGATAAATACACAAATACGGTGAGGAATATCTACCAATCAGTGAGCGTTTGATGAGGATTACAACTAAGACAAAACATGCTAAACTATACTATATTAACCAAATATACATGCCGACAACGGAAGGATTCCCTGAGGAAATGGACTCTGTATATAAAGACATAAAGGGAGAAATAAACAACATTCCTCAATCATAATAGATGTTTTCAACGCCAAAATAGGAAATAACGAAAATGAAGACCACATGCGAATAAGGAAATGTGGTTTAGAAAAAACTATAGAACTATAGAGCTATAGAAGACTCTGGACATCGATCTCTCCAAGTGGAAGATATAAAAATCAAATTGAGTATAGTCTCTCATAAGAAAAAGGCAGAAAACAGGTCATACACTCCTTCAAGCTGAGTTAAAGATCAAACTGCGTAAACCCATACGATCTAATTATTTAAAAAAAAACTACCAAGAGACGAAATAAAATTACAAAATGCAATGCAGAATGCGGAGAAACCTAAAATCGCAGATGACTTAAATGAATCGCGGAACAACGTAAAGATCTGAATAATTAACAACACGAAAAAGGTGTAATAGATAAGAGCTTAGCAAAGAAGAAGCACTGGATAACGGCAGAAACGGAACACTTCATCAAACAAAGAAGAAGAGTGAAACTATAGCACATAGAAGACAAACAAAAATTCACCATCATGAAACAACTAAACAAAAACAGGTAAACAAATCACGAAAACGAGACTAGAATAAGCACTATAACGAAGTCTGTGCTGATTGGAAAACCATGCAAACCAACATGAACACAGAGAAATATTCGTGAATGTTCTATATTTGTCCCGCGAATTCAAGCCGTATACTCAAATAATTGAGAATGAGAACAACAATAACCAATATTGATAAAATACTAGAAGTATGGATGAAATATCGCCTAACTATTTACAAAGATATTCCACAACAGACACGTCGTGAAGAAAAAGTAATAATATAACTATATTTTACGAAAAAGAGCCAAATATATTGAAATCGGAAGTCAGGCGAGCTACAGCTAAACTAAATAACAACTAAGCTGCAGTGCTGTGCCAAATTCCGACAGAGGTACTAAAAGCCATGGGCGAACGGAGTGGAGGTTAACCATTCGCTATGTCAAAAAAATATGGCAAACTTGAATGGTGCCAATGAATATTCATCCCACTTCACAAGAAAGAATCACCTAAAATATGCTCCAATTATAGGACGGTTTAATTAATATCTTATCAAAGCCTTATTGGCCATAATTAAAGATTGAAAACATATTTGCTACCAAAAATATCAGATAAACAACGAGCCGTTATATCTGGGAAGCGAACTATGGAGCAAATACTCAATGTCAAACAAGTAATAGAAAAGGCGAGGTGAAAGTAGTGTGCGTTATGACTTCGGTAGGGCTTTTGATAAAAATAAAGTGGGAGAAACTATGTTACATACTAGAAGAAATGATGATTCCTTATCACCTAATCAAACCGATTAGAAATCTGTACACAAATAACGCCGCCCACATTAGGATCAAAACATTTTATCAAAAAAATGCAAGATTGAAATGGGAATAAGACAAAGGTGCATTATCTCCCCTATACTCTTTAACATTTATAGTGAGCATCTGATACGTGACGTAATGGATGGATGTGTTAGTGGCGTATCTATAAACGGAAGAATGATTACGAATTTAAGGTATGCGCATGACACCACGATTCTTGCCTTAACAGAAGAAGAATTGGATAAATTTGTGAAAAGGCTCACTAGAATAAGAAGAGAATATGGAGTGGGCATAAACAACAAAAAATATAAATCGTGATAGCCACTTATCAATAATAAGAAATATGACAGGGTTTGACGTAGTTACTAGTTTTATTTATTTGAGATCCGAGATACGACGAAAAATAGTAATGGCAAGAACTGCGACGGTGAAACTGACAACAAGCATGAACGTTTACAGCATAAACTGAAAGATGTGGGTCTCAGAATCTCGTGGATTCAACACCATACCAATAAATCCATATTGGAAAAATTAGACATAAATGAAGAAACATCTATCAAATAAAATGATAAGACTATCTTAGATATTTCGGACACGTAGCCAGACAACCGGATACAATAGACTCGTAATCCAAAGGAAAGTGAATAGTAAAAGATTACGAGAAAGATCACCCACAAAATGGACTTATCAAAACGAAGTCGTTTTAGGAATGAGTGTAACCGAAGCACCGCATCACGCCCAAGATAGAGAGCAATGGAGATCAATAGAAAAAGACCGAGGAGAAGCTCTGGTGCCTCCATCTTCATATGCTGCACGTTTTTTTTTTCATACTGGAAATTGTAGGATGAAGATTTCCTTGATATTTTCGACTATTGGCTTAATGAAGCTATGCTAAAGCTGGTTGCACAAGTTTGAGTTAACAGTTACAGAAGGCTCCTTGAATTCCACTAATACCGATCCTTTAGCGTAAAAAAGGCAACATACAACACCATCCTGCCTGCAGAAGATTGTAATTTGTACTCTTTGTTGCTGATGAAGTTGGATGTTTTCATTGCATAGACGACAGCTTATTGGAGGGTTAGTAGCAGGGGCACCACGTTTCGTCCCCAGCAACAAGAGGAAAAAATTATTTCAGCTTTGCATAAGCATTAATCTGCAGATAAAAGACGAGGAATCCACTGCGATCCTTTTTTCCATTCTTAAGAACAATGGAATTGACAGAACCTGCTGCTACAATAATAATTTACCATAAGTAGTGATGGGCAGAATCGAATACTTTTCAGAATCGAATTCATCGCATTCGAATACTTTTGAGAATCGAATGATCTTTCGAATGCAAGCAATTCGAATACAAAATCCCACTTCCGAATTCAGAATCGAGTTGTGCGCTCGATCTCGTACTGGGGGAGTAGTGACGTGTGACCTCGGCTGAGCGACACGCTACACCAGAGATAACGAGACGCTGTACGTGCACAAAGCAAAAATAAAAAATTATTTTGTTTGTAAGCGGTTCAGCTTACCCTATTAATAACGTATATTTGTTTTGAACAACTTAAATGTTAAATTTATAGTACCGAAAATGAATATGAGAAAAGGACTGTTTATAAAATAGTTCTTTTTATTGTTGTTACGGGTCTATATATATTTCTTTAAAATAAATTTTTAAGACACCCCAGCGTTTGTTTCTCTTTCCCTTCGATGTATCTGTTTAAAGTTTTAGTAGATTTAGTTGCTTTTATGATTTTGGTGGTGCTATTCGTTAGTGTGCAATCTTCAGTCTGTGTGGTAATATTTTAATTTTATATTTAATTCTGTAGTCTATATTTAACTAGAAACATTTCAGCACCAACTATTCAAGTGAGACCTGGATCAAAAGAAAAAAACGGCGTTTGAGAGTTGATTCCATTCCTGCCTTTTATGGAAATCAAAATACCTATATGTAATGTCTGTGCTGTGCTAGCTAAAACTGAAACGATTCGAGTGCGAATCCGAGTACCAACCTCGGTCAAGCGCCGATGCATTCGAATTCAGCATTCGGATAGGAATCGAGATCACGCCGAATTCAGCATTCGATTCGGAATCGAGATCACGCCCGGCGAGATTTACAAACACCGATTAAGTATTCGATTCGAAGCATTCGAATACACTTAAAAGAATCGAATGCATTCGAGATCTTGCAAGAATCGAATACTGTAGTAATTTGCATTCGAATAGTCCCATCACTAACCATAAGATACATTTGCAAGTTGAGCATGTTTGTTTTATTAACATTTTACATGGAATATGAAGAAGTTCAAATGTTGCCTTTTCAAAACCTCAAAGATCAGCTGCTGAAAAACTATTCGATGCAATTATTTATCTTCCACTACTTTCACTCTCTTTTCGCTACTTCTCCAGCTGATTTCAGCTACGTCTGAACTAACAATATGGGATAAAAAGATTGTACATCACGTACAGGATTATAAATGGAAATGAGAAGAACGACATTAGATAACCATATTTGTAGATGCAACAACACAAGTGTTGCTGAATGCTAAAAATAAGAAATCTAACCGAATATGTAAATACATGCGTTTCCTCAATTCCTGGCAAATTTTACAATAAAAAACCTGAAACACCATGGAATTCAGTAGATTATTCAAGGAACATTTTGATCAGTACTACTATACAGACTGTTTATTTGAATGAGATGACTCATTAATGATGATTTATTTGTATCTAAATTTTCAAACACGTTTCTCTAATGAGTAACACAGAAAAAACTTGTTAGAAGCGTTTTGATCCATACAGTTGTTATGCCTTATGTTATATTTATTGCATAACGTTATTATGAATCAGCTTAGTCTTTACTATGTTTTGCAGCTGAATAAAATATTGAGATAAATAACTAAAACTAAACTTCCGATAAAACAAGACCAGCGTTTGGTAAATGTGTTAACATAAACAGCGCATAAATTAAGAAATAATATTAATGCAACATAGTAAATAGTGATCATCTACTTAACTGCCCTTACATTTTTTATTTTGTACGTCATTACGATTATCAGGAGACAGAATGCAAAAACCTATCATGCTTGTAATGCTTGTATGTGTATGTCTGAAACTTACATACAAGTAGTGTTTTAAGCTACAGTATATTATAGAAAATACAAAGGAATAGTATAATCTGAAAATTTTTTTAACCAAACGAATATATACAAGATACGTTTAAAAAATGTAGTGCCAAATTTGGACGTTGAAACATACAAATTGTATATATAAACATTTTCTGTTAAATCCGTTCGCGCCCAGTTACACCTTAAAGAGGATCAATATTTTTATTATACAAAAATATGTACTAGAAAGGGCTAAAGAAGTTTTTATCAAACACCTCCTAGTTATAAGGCTATCACCTGATCGATTTTAGACCTCTAAAGTGGCCCATAACCCATTAGTGAGATAAAAACTATGTCTTAATCTGTTTGCTACGATTGCCGGACCTATACCGGTTCCGGGCAGCTCAAAAAATAAGCCAAGGTACCAATAGTAAACTCAAGCTTAATACTACAAGAAAGAACAGAATAGTTTTATAAGCGTATAATATGTTTAGCTAGTTATACATCAAATTAAATTGTATTCAACAAGACAATAAATAAAAATCTAACAATGCTTCTAAATAAAACTGGATTCTTCTAACGGTACGTCTAGGTCGTTTGGATTCGGGCCGAGTCAGTCACTTTTGAACCAGCCTAGGCATAGAATAGTTCTAATGTCCGTCGGCAGTTTGGCGGGTCTAAATGCAGAAATAACAGTTGTTAGAGAACGTAAACATTAAATTCGACTTTTAAACGGGTGATATCATGTTAAATAACGTGCATACCTGGAGCTGATAGTGTTATTACGGTCTGCAGGTGTATTGAATGTGGCAGGATTACATGCAGCCGTCGAGTGTGTCTGGATTACCTTCGGTGAAGACTTCGCAGGCCTTGCAGGCGGTGATTGCCGTGAAAAGTACATTTGGGCCGCTGCTTGCAGCTAACGGGCGTCGTGAAGTGGCCCCCGAGTATTGGATATGTGACGTTATTAATGTCGGCTCGTTGGGATACCGCCTTTCGTTGTGGCTATATACAAGCTGGATTTTCTGGGGCGAACTTTAAGCCGCTCTCGTGCTACGTCGTCCAGGTTGTAATTACTGGTTTTAGAGCCGGCTAATTAGGCGTTTTGACTTAGGAGAATTAGCTGCATGGATCTAAGGTGCCCGCTGGGTGAACAGCACCTGGGGGACTTATTTATAGGTGTTCTGATCGGCAAAATCAACGGATTGTTTAGCAGACAACTCGCCGGATAGCACAAGAGCACCCTCCTGGCGAGAGCAACGAGCTGGTTATTTGGCAGGATTCTAACCATATAGCAGAAAAGCACCCTCCTGGCGAGCGGAACCAGCGGATTATTCGGCAGGAGTCTCACCGGATAGCACAAGAGCACCTTCCTGGCGAGCCGGACTAGGTAAAGATTCTCTGGTAGGAACCCCCTCGAAGAGCACTTAAGCACCCTCCTGAGCGGAACTAGGTGAGGGAGGACCAGAAAAATTCTACGAAGATTCTGTCTTGTAATGGCTTCGGATCTGCTTTATGTAGCCCGGGCCAGCGTAATCAGCGACTCAAACCGGTTCGTTAGAGTAGGGGATCCTTTCTTTAGGTGCGCGGAGGAATCCTTGCGTCTGCCCGCGGTGACGTCGTTTATAGTCTTCCGCGCAGACTAAAGATGCAGCGCTCTGATGCCTAACGTGTTTGACGCCCTGGGAGAACGCGCGAATTAATTTTTAATTTCAAAATCGCGTTGGCGCTGGACAAAACGTTAGAATTGCAATTGCTAAAATCGCTATAGTTATTATTGGGAGGTATTGGATAAAAACATTTATAAGGGTAGCTCTTAAAATCATTCTTAAAAATTAAAAAAACATTTCATAAATAAGTCTGCCACTGGTAGAACATATCTGCCTATTTTCCCTTTAATGCCCTTTTCTAGTCTAGAATTACAAAAACCTAATTTTAATTCCCCCCTTTAGGAGGGTGCAACAATGTTTATAAGCAGTTTTTCATTTACAAGTCTCCTATATTACCTTCTCAAGCTATGTGCCACGTTTTTTAAACATCTTGTATGTTAGCAATCAGACTACGGGCAGGTTATGTAGGCTCAAGACTTCCTTGACTACTCTTTTCCACTTTCGTTTGCACTATTTCTCCAGTCCGTAACCCCCAGGCTGTTACGATCTTCTACTCCACTTAACCATCATCTTTTCGGCCTTCCTCTTGTTCTATCTCACGAATTCCGTAAAACGAAATAGTACCTGAATTCGTTAATTGTGTTGGTCCGCCCTGTGTCTGAGTTTTTCAATTTTAGTCCAGATTTGGATGGATAATAAAAAAACCAACATCTCATATGATGGGGCAAACGGTGGAAAATTTTAAAAAGTTACCATATGGGAATCTATCACTGATTACACTTTCTTCGTTGTCCTGGTTTTGTATTACGATCGTGATTACCATTTCTTTCACTTTCCATTACCATGGCTTTTCTCTATATTTGTCGTTAATTCTATCGTCCGTACTGCTCGTTATAGTCTTTCTGTTATTGCTTCTACTCCACTTTTATTGATCCCGTTAGTAACATTAAAAACTTCTGAAATTCCTCTGTGTACTTTAACCCTTTTTCTGTGCCTCTCAATGTCATTTTAACCAGGTGTAATACTTTTCGTGGTACTCGAAGTACGGCAATATTTTTGTATAGTTGGCACGTAGTACGATGTCGTATGCGTTCCTAAAATCGATAAAACAAGTATAGCTTGAGTTTATATTCGTAAAATTTAAACTGAGTTTGCTTCATCGCGAATACCACTACTGATCCCTCTTTATAGATCCTTTTTGATATTCTCCGACTACGTTTTCAGTTGTTCCCTCTAGTTTGCTATACCCTTAGCTAAGATGTTGTATAATTTCTGCAAAATTATTCTCTCCAACTTGCTAATATGTCTTTCCTCTATTAAGCTAAGTCTTTGCAATATATCGTACTTGGTACTCTTGGTAGATCTTTCCGGTTTCTTTAGTGTTATGATCTTTTCAAAATTTGTTCATCTTCATTAAGTACCATTCTCGTTTCTTTTACATAAAGTTTTTCATTATTCATTTGTCTACTGTAGTGGTCCTTATGTTCTTTTGTAGGTATCTCTTTGTAGCATATTTATTCTCGGGGGTTGGGGCGCTTCTCCAGGTGGCGGATAGGAAAACGACCGAGGTCCTCCAGACCAAGGTTAGTGGTTAGCTAGTAGCGATATCCCGGGACTAAACTCCTGTGTGATGGAACAAAAGCTGCCACCGCAGACCATCCCCCCTCTTCATTGAGTTGTGACCGCTCAATGGATTTTACAGGGTCTTAGGTTACTCTCGTGTTTGCGCCGTGCGAGGCGACCCTTGTCGGTTGGATGAAGGGATCCTGGGGATTGAGCTGCCTCTGGGACGGTTTGGTTTCCTGGAGCACAGTAACACATCTCTTTGGCCCTGATTTCCCTTAGACGGGAGGTCAAGACTAACCCACCTCGATCAATTGGCTGTTCCGTCGGGTTAAACCGCCGGAAGGGTGAGCTTTTTGGGGGTCAAGGTGCATGCAGTGGGTCCTTAAGGTCCCTAGGGGTTCCGGTTTCTGATACCCTGGGGCTGGCCTAAAGGTGCCTGCTCGTGTGCAACTCTTCTCTGGGAGCTATATCTCCTTAGTATCCTGAGCGTCAAAGTTCGGCGTCCCCTTGTTGGGTAAACGCATTTTCCAGGCTGTATTGTCACCCCTGACAATGTATGGCCAAGACCCAACATCCCACCTCCCTCGGAGGAGGATTGGAATGTGGCAAACCGGGTTGTGGGTGACAAGGTAACCTGGGCTTATAAACTTCTTTCTTCCCTTCAAGTCGCCAGGAGTGGACGGTATCTTTCCAGCCGTACTATAATGGGTACTGAACCTGATGCTTGTTCACCTGATGCGCATCTACCGGGCATGTATCGCTTTTCGATATATACTGGAGAGCTGGAAAGAAGTGAAGGTAGTTTTTATACCTAGACCAGGGCGTACGGATTATACCCAGGCCAAATCATATCGTCCCATTTGTCTTACATCATTCTTACTAAAGACGCTTGAGTGACTTTGTGACAGAGAAATACGGGAAAGGGTGCTGGCTTTACACCCATTGCACCTGAACCAACATGCCTATATCTCAGGGAGATCTACTGAATCGGCGCTACATGCTGTAGTGAACCGTATTGAGAGATCGCTGGACAATAAAATGTCCACTCTGGGAGTTTTCATTGATATTGAAGGAGACTTCGACAAGGCTTCCTTTGAGAGCATTAAATCTGCCTTACGCAGGCATGGTGTGGCACCCACTTTTTGTGAGTGGATAAAACACATGCTTTCGATGAGAGCAGTACAATTTAATATTGGAGACTACTCCATTAGAGGTTTGTGACGAAGGGCTGTCCGCAAGGGGGGGGGGGAGTTCTGACTCAACTACTGTAGAATACAGTGGTGGACAGCCTTCTAAGCCCACTCAATGATGCTGGATTCTATACTACTGGATATGCGGATGACATCGTCATCCTCATTACTGGCAAGTTCGAGGGCACGCTCTGTAACTTGATGCAGACAGCTCTTCGAATAACGGAAACATGGTGTAATGAACAGTCCTTCTCTGTCAATTCTCCAAAGACAGAAATGGTACTTTTTACAAAAAAAAGGAAGGAATGCCATGCATGCTTTTTCAGTTTTATCTTTTAAATGTTACTCCCAATTCAGCTGTCTGTCAAAAATAAGTCCCAAGTATTTGACATTGTCTGAAAATCTGAGAGAAGTATTGGGACTTATTTTTGACAGACAGCTGAATTGGGAGAAACATTTAAAAGATAAAACTGAAAAAGCATGCATGGCATTCTGGCAGTGTCGCCGCGCTTTATGTAAATCCTGGGGACTCTCCTCCCCCCGATTTACCTTGTGGCTGTATACTGCCGTGATTAGGTTCAAGGTGTTATGGAGCACTTGTCTGGTGGCCCAGGGTCAGACAAGCTACGGCAGCAAGTAAACTAGGACATGTGCAACATCTTGCCTGTCTTAGTTCTACAGATGCTATACGCTCAACTCCTACGGCCGCTTTAGAGGTGATCTTATGCCTTCCACCACTTGATCTTTTTGTGGAGGAAGTAGCCGTAAGGGCCGCCTTGAGGCTGCGGCACACAGCAAGCAAGGGAGGCAGGAAACCCGCATTTTGAATGAGGCCGTCGACAAGATCCCTCTTCTGGACGCTATGGTAGACTACCTCCCTCTACAATATGCCTTCAATAGACAATTTAACGTCTATGAAAATGCCGGGTTTGCCCAGCATATAGATATATCCATCTTTACTGATGGATCTAAAACAAAGCACGGAACGGGTGCCCTGAGTTTTCTCTGACGATCTGAACCTCCGCCAAAGCATACCACTAGGCAAAATGGCCACTATCTTCCAAGCGGAAGTAATTGGAATAATGCATGGTGCAAAAGCAATTCTTGAAAGGAAAATCGAGAATCAATGTATTGGTATCTTCAGTGACAGTAGCGCCGCTTTACTAGCCCTGGGCAGTTGCAAAATTACCTCAGGTGTGGTACTGCAGTGCCGTGAAGCTCTCGAGGATATCTCAAAAAATAATGTCGTTTTCCTTGTATGGGTGAAAGGACATGACGTTAACTACGGCAATGAGGAGGCTGATGAGACTGCGAGACGGGTTTCCGGACATCTTCTCTGGGGGCCAGAACCCGTAATCCCTATATCCCTGACTATATTATGCTCTATGCTATATCAAGAAACCTTAAACAGCTTTATACGAAGATGGGTTAACATGCAAAGCTGTCGTCAAGTAAGGGCTGCTATTACAGCGCCCTCGCCAAAGACAGCCAAATATTGCTTGCAACTGTCCCGAAGGAACCTTCGACTACTCGTGGGTATCCTATCTGGACACTGCACTCTAAACCAACATATGCACAGGATGGGACTAGTGGACAGCCCAAACTGTCGCGGATGCAACGAGGATGACGAGACAACAGAACATGTTCTATGCCATTGTCCAGCTCTCGCAAGAGTCAGAGGATTCATGTTGGGGGACTTCTGGCCCGATATGGTCAGAATTAGCAACACTCCAGTTGCGGTCGTCCTTAAGTGCATTCAAAAGATTGGATGGCTTGAGTGATACTCAACTTGGAGAGCTGCTGGGAGGTAGCACAATGGGCCCACTTAATGCGGCCTAAGTGCGTGTGAGGTATCTCACCCTCCATTTTTAATCCAGAATCCAGCATATTTATTATCGCTCTGGTTCTGCCTTGTATTGCTTTTTCACACTCGTTGTCGAACCATTCTACTCTTCTTGTTCTTTCTGCTCGGGTTTCTTTTGCTGCTTGGTATATATTTTCTTCTTTCTTCTATCTTCTCTTCTCCTTCCACGCTTTCTATTGTCGCTGCTACCTTTTGTTCAGACATTACAAAACATCTTTTTCAGTCACTAACCCCTGGCAATAATGATGGCCTTTTAAGCGTTTGTAATTCATTAATGCGGCATGGGCGAGTGACGTGATAACGTTCGGGTCACGGCTGGTCCCGTCGTGAACGTGACTAATATTTGAAGATCGGGACGTGGACGTGAGTGGAAATGTTTGTTTGTTTGTTTGTTTGTTTTGTTTGTTTGTTTGTCCAAGGAGAATTCTTTAATCACCGGTAATATTTTTTTTAGTTGAAAATTTATCAAATTTATTAGAAACGTGAAGATATTTTACCCCTAGCTTAATTTTATTTTTAAAATTATTTAGTGTCACAATGTCCACTTACGAGAGAAGTTCTGGGTAAACCCCTTTACAGATTTTTATTGGTTTTAAAATTGAACATTCTGTTCTATCTGAATTTAAATTTAGAAATAAAATCTGCCGGTCACGCCGTGAACTTGAGTGAACGTGAGCGTGAGCGTGCGTGAACATGAGTGTTTACAGCAAGCGTGAAACCTGCGTGACGTGAGTGAATACTCACTCACCGGCCCATCTTTACGGCAAACTACTATCGTGTGTTAAAAAAAAACGCATTTATGGCAGGCTTTGGAAAGAAAAATAAAAATCTAATCATGTCTTAACTTAGTCTGTAGGTGTCAGATTACATTTTGTTTATGAAAATATCTGTCACTGTGACAGGAAAAAGTTTACACTGCATTAAGTTTACTTGTATCAAGGAAAAATAAAAATAAGATGGCATTTACACAGCAACAACGAATGTTTTAATCATAACAGCCAATAAAACTTGTTTCTATTAGGTGTTTTGTATATTCTTAGGTAAATATTTCAGTATCAAGATGTAATTTAGTTCACTCTGACTTGTGTTAGTTCATTTACTTCAATGGTATTAATCAAGTTATGGAAAACTTCAATTTGATAGCATTCAGCGAATCAGTTTTTTTTAAACACGCGATATAAAATAATTTTTAAGATAAAGTAATTTAGACCATTAAATAAAAATGTACCTATAAACGATAGAAATGATGACTGTTAGTCTTCCCAGGTTAGACTGGAATATTGAGTAATTTCTTGACGTGTTTAAAAACTGGCATAAAGATTGTTATCAAAAATGTTCGTTTATAGGGCAGTTATGAATGCAGCAGGATGGAGCTCCTCCCCATAATACACTTCAAGTCCGCAATTGTTCAAATAAATCCATAGGTAACTATGAAATAGTTTTATGGTCAGCGAGCTCTCTAGACCTTTATGTCTAAATCTCACTTTCGGGAGAAAATAAAATGTATAAACCTATACAGGGAATTGGAGATGATAAGAAGAAAACTTGTAAAATAATGAACTCCAATGCAGTGTCGTGCCTATTTTCGTCGAAACAAGCAGTCGTGCATCCCTACAGCTAGTATTATTGGCAAGTCACTCTGCGCTTAATACATTACTGTTGATAATATTTAGTTAATTAATACTTATAGTGGCATGCACACGAAATAATTATGTAATAATAAATTTCAAAATTATTAAACTACACTGAAGAACAGTTAATGTGTAGCAGTCCCCAATTCTCAAACGTTTTTAACCAAATTTTGGTAATTTAGATTACTCTGTATGTGGGTAGTGTATAAACTAATAATGACGACAATTTAAACACTCACTTCTATAGTGAATAGCCGATCCCCATTATACGCTGCGTGAATGATTTTTTATAAAATATACTACATCCATAACGAGATACTGCACGAACATCGTTCATAAAATGATAAAACTAAAATATTGCAAAAAAATATATATACTTAAATAAGATCTTGTTAATTTTATAAGCAATTTCGTGTATATATAATTGGGAATTTTGCAGCAGACTAAAATAACTCGTTTAAAAACCATTAACTTTAATGAGACAAATTAATGCTACCATGTAATCCTTAAAATTAATAAGCGAGATAATTTCTTATTTTTACAAATTCGCATGGGCTTTTAATAGCGAAATAGGCGGTGCAAAATTAAAGGCCTGCTAGGTATAGCAAGCCTGATTACATTAGGTTACAGCGCTAATTTATTTAGTTCTTAATCGTGCGGTTTGTGTGTTTATTATCGGTTTTAATGCGCTCAAATCCTGCCGTGCTAATATTTAATTCGTTCAGGTATGTGAGATTACGGTTTTAGTAGTAGGTTTAGTAGTTCCTTCTTTCCTTTTACATCCCCAGAGCTGCTCTTTCTTACATGCCAATTAGAAGCTAAGTGATCCCGTATTGCATTAATGCAGTTGTACAAGTCGCTTTCAATTACTGACTTGCAAAATTAAAGCGGTCTTGCGGACATCATCGTAAATGTCCAAGTCTAACTGTACTGCAATATAAATATTTATTTAGCTACACGACACATTTGCATTTATTATTGCTCAAATGTTTACCAAATTCGGCCAACTCGCGAAGTGTCTTTACATTAAAAAATTTAAGATATTTCAGAATTGAAACAAATCGATTGTTTAAAAAAGTATGTAGGGCAACGTAAAAGTTTATTATTTACAAAAATCACATCTTACAATAATTAGAAATGTCAACTAAAACTTAAAATGTGCAACTTTAAAAGTTGTGCTTTCGTAATTTAATAGAACAGATCTGAAGCGGTTACAACCTTACAAATTACAGCTGTTGGTAGTGCCATTCCTTTGAAAAAGAGATAAATGTCAAGAAGACGCTTTCTTTAAAAATAATGAGCTGACATTACCGTAAGGCGAAGGCGATCAATCTGTAAGGTGAAATTGGTCAAAGAACGCCGCGCAATTATAGAAAGATCTATTATAGTCAAACTTATGAAACAGAGCCTTAAACGGGGTGGGCAGCCCGGTGGACGTTAGATAAACTGAAAGAGTCTTTGTACTATCTTTTGAGTACTGTCTTAATTGCATAAGCACATACCGAATGTCTAATGAAATGTATACTGACAAATAATGACTTTATTCAGAAAGATGACAAACACTATTTTCTCGATAGATACTGTTGGCTAATCAAGTGATCGCTACAATAATAAAAATGTTAATTACTTTCACCTTAACAATACCTTACAAACTGATGTAATGCAAAATTGCGTACTAATGAGATAATGTGCGCTAAAAACGAATGTGCGTGCCACACTGTACTCTGATTTAACGAGAATGAATTTCTTGCAGCATCTTTGTTAGTTTTAAATAACTGTTACTTATTTTATTGCGACAATTACAATTAAAAAAATAAATAGAACGGTTGCATGGGTGTCCCATTTTCGATGGTATTAAATGGAAAGCTCATTGATTATTAGAATTAAAGAAAAATGGTTTGCACATTATGAGGTAAAATTTTCGAGGGAAACAAGATGGTGCAAACAGAAGTCGAATATCTCTTTTGGTTTCCGACCTATAGTCAAAAATCGAAAATTCTACATTTCTATTCGACGTCACAATTCACTTGTTTTGAAAAACATCAAAAAACAACTTAGGGAATCTTATACTAAACTACTTTACAGATTCCCGAAATTCCTGTTTGTATTATTATGACAGATGAACGTTCTCGAAAAACATATGAACTATACGATCTCAGCGCCATCTGCACATCTCATACATTTCTCGTAGCAAGTTGGCAAATGTGCAATGACACTTTGTTACACAGTGATAATACAACCCCGCATACGAGCGCAAAAACGGTATGTTTCTTAACTGAATCTGGAGTCCAGTTGGTCACTCACCTTTCATACAGTCCAGATCTTGCCTCCTGCGAGTTTTTGTTTCCAACGATTAAAAAAGCATAATTATGAGAAACGTTAAGTATGAAATACAAACTACAACTAGTTATGTAAGGAAAAATTGAAAGCAAGGGAGGTGCGGTCCGTAGTGGAACATCCTACTTAAATTGAAGGAATTGGTATGCAAAGAAGGCACAAGATAAAGAAGAAATTATCATTACCACTGGTTAAATTACGTTGCAAATATTTTTTCACCAAACGACACTAAACTGTCTGTCCCCATAACGCTGACTATTTACTAACGCCTTTTGGTGCCTTTCTGAAACATATTGGTTTTCTGTTTACAAGCCTTGTTTCACACATTGGAATTTATACAAAAACACCACTGTTTCTGTTTATTTTCAAGATGGAAGCGTTATGATTATATTTAAACGCAAGATAAGAATACGGACCATTAAGCATTCCAAGGACTGCACAACCGATTTTTTTGTGCAATTATTGACGTGGTGCCCATCCCTTCTGATCATTTGAAAATCATAAGTATATTGCAAATGGAACTGTACGAAACAACAAATGAAAATATAAAATAGCTTCTTGAATGTAAAAAGCAGAAGTGAAAACTCTGGTCTCTTAAAAAACACAGTAACAAATAACTGAAGAATTTTCTAAAGAAAACCTTGAGCTCAAAGCCACTGCACTGTTTACCACAAGCAAATGTGGAAAAACAATTTGTGAAGGTTGTTAAAGGTAACTATGTTTAAATAAACACGCATGTTTTTCGAAAAAAAAATGTATTAACTTAAAATAGGTCAACACTAGATCACATCTTTACTCTAAAACAGACAATAGAAAAAAGCTATGAGTCGATTTATGCTATTTATTCATAGATTTCCACAGCGATGAACCTTAAAGGCTTGTTAAAGCTAAGGTGCAGGAGGTTATGTCAGAAGAATTCCAAACCCAAGTACGGCTCCGAAAAAAAAGAAGGAAAATTAGTGATAAGCAGAGCTAAACGCAAGACCAGGTGCAGGAATAACTAACTTGTTCTGGTAACGCCCAATCATTTAAAAGACTCTCAAGAGAGACCATAGCCCTGTGTGGGCTGCAATGCGCCAAGAAATAAGAAAGTAGGTATAAAATCTTAAACAACGTAAAAAATTACAATAAGTAATAACAATCTTACTTACGTTTAAACGTTTTACGTGATTGCCCTATGAAGTAGAGCAACAAGAGTGCACACAACTCATATAATGAAGTTAATATGTCGCATATCGAAACATGATAGAGCGTAATGGTCAAGGTAAAATAAGTGTAAGCGGATGGATCAGCGAGAAAATTCTGGATTTTCAGTGTAGACGGATTTTAAAAATCATATGCTATCTGGCTACCATGTCGACACCTGTGGTAGTCGTTAACAACAAAGGAACTCTTTCTCTTTTTACGAACTTACGAGCAAGAAAATCTCATCGAACCAGAACTTTGTAGAAATAAGTAGACCACAGGCCTAACATACGATGAAGAAGAAGGAAAGGGGTAAACAAGTACTACTTCTTCTTCCTCTTCTTAATGTAGCACCATGTCCTGTTAATTCAAAATTTGGCCTATTATTTATTTAATTGCCTTGGGATGCTGATGTCTAGGTTTCGTGCCACCTTTTTGGGGGACGTCCAGGTGGTCTACGAGAGATAGGTCTTTGTGTGGCTGCTATTTTAGCCAGTCTGTTATTATTCATCCTCTCGACGTGGTCTCTCCATTGGCGGCGGCGTGTTCTTACCCACCCCCATTTCTTATTCTATCCCTTCGTTAACTTTTTGTAGACTCTTCCTTAAAGTGATATCAATCAATCGTACAATAGACTACCCTTCATCATTGAGTTATAGATGTTTTACTTTTACTTTTCTTGTATATTTGTTCTACAATATTTCATTTAGGTAAATTATTGCTTTCTTTTCTTATATTATGCATAATCTAATGTCTTTATTATCTGTGCCATTATTATGAAACAATACACCTAGTTACTTGGTACCCTGTACCCAGGTATTCTTGAGACTTTGATGGTAACCACTTGTATTTATTTTGTCTTAATCGCAATCCCCAATTTTGCAGTTGCTGGTCGACGGGTGTTGATAATAACACCGTGAACATATCGAAACGATAACACTTTATAGAAAATAACAACCATTTATTTATTTGAGCAAAATTAATTAACGAACACACAGATATATACATACCTATAACAAGATATACACATACAGAGAGCGTGAATAAAACAACGTTGCGCTTCTTTAAGTATAAAATGCTGTACCGCCCTTCAACAAAAGGCGTTCACAACCCGGACTAGCTCAAACTCTCGGCTATTTGTTGTCATAGGTAAAGAGCAGGAAATAATTCTTAAGATTAGTAATGCATAAAAACAGAAACAAATTTTAAAAAGCGCCAGTCGTGAACCACTTAGAACAACGAAACCGGCCTAACTAAAAGTCTAAATAAAACTTACCGTCTACTGCCTTCAACTTACACTAATTTCAATAACTTCTTTTCACTATTTAATATCATCCATTTTGTATATTGTTTCATTTGACTTTCCGATACCTGTTTGTTTTTTTAGTATAAATTTATACTGAAAAAACAAACAGGTATCGGAATATAATATACAAAATGGATGATATTAAATAGTGAAAAGAAGTTATTGAAATTTGGTTGAAATGTGAATTGCGCGTTTAATAATTATCAGGGTTTATAATCAAAAAACCTAACCTTCAAAGTATAAAAAATAGTATGTATTATTACTTTTCTCTGGCTGCCTTACGTGTTAAGAAAGAACATCCTTGGTACTATCTTACCCACAACTCAGAACTAAATATATAAATTGTAAAATAGAGTTAATGCCCTAACGCAGTCATGGGCACCTGGTTTTCCTGGAGCAGCTCCATCGGATGCATGGTAGATAAATAAACCAAATAGGCTCACAGGAACTCCGGTGGCTACATCCACACAAAATCAAGAAAGTCTTTGGCAATCTGCACGGCAGCTTCTGACTATGAGAAAGGGGAGCAGTCCATGTTATAAATAAAAACGTTTCACATAAAATTCAACATAGCGGCGTCAGAGAATGTAGCAAAACGGGCTTGGCGGCTCTTAATGGAGCTAAATGCGAATCGCATAATTAGCGCTACTAACGCAAAGGGAAAAACGTCTACCTTAAGGTGAAGGGCGGTCTAGTGACCACGTGCAGTGAAAAAAGAATAAATGTACAAGGCTTGCACTGTGGTTGAAAATAACTGCTCCACCGCTCTAGAAAGCTAGAAAAACTTCCTGACACTACCCGATGACTGTGGAAAATGGCATGGAAAACCAGATCCCAAAAAACGGCCCCACAGTCCACACTCGAACGACTTAACTTGCTGAGACGCAGAAAAGAAGTACGCGCGGATCCCAAATTTCGCCGTGTAGCTTTTCCTAAACTACTGAATGAAGTTAGCTCCACTATCAAAATCAAATAAAAAGAAGCCGGCATGAATTCAATATGAGGTTTAAAGGCCCAAACGACAAAATCAAAATGGGTCGATACAAATCTTCAACCACGTTTACTACCTTTTCTTTGTTCATTAATTTCCATCTGCTTTCTTCAGTTTGATTACTTAATTGTATTTATACATCTGAATAAATGAATAGCTTGCTAATTTATCTCATTTATAGCTCATATTAGTGGAAGAGTATAATTGGCCAGAATACGCAAGAAAATTTTTTGTCTACTTACATACTACTATTGGTATTTTTGCACCCCACATTGGTACCCATGTTACAAAGTTCACCCTTAGCGCCAAATTAAGTTAATCGAATCATTTGCAGGAATAGATCTTGTATATTTGGTTTCCAAACCAATACATTAAATACCAAATTACACAGTCAATTGGACAATACATTTGGAATTATTAATATCCGTCAAAAGCGACAAGAAATAAAAATAAAAAAAGAATATCCAAAAGAACAAGCAGACGCTCACGGAAACAAAGAAAACTTGTCAAATATCCCTTTATTAAATTACAAAATAAAAATACCGCCTGCAGTGTAAGTACTTCGGAAACTTCAAACTCAATTCTGTTCTCAGTTCTGCGGTTTGAAAAATCGAAGCGCATCTGTATGTAAAGTGCCAAGATCTGGCAGGCAGCTTTGACGAAATATTGAGTTTGATTTTAAGACACTTTACATCTCATTCCGGCTGACGTAGAGTGACGTGCGTAAATTGAGCAAATCAGCGCTGTTGGAGCGATGGAAGTGCCGATTACGCCACCGTTGGCCAACAATGCGTCTTGGGGCGCGTTTAGTGAGACGAATTCAAGAAGCGGCGCCTCCGCCGCCCCCACGGCGCTCCGGCGGCTTTCCGACCTTGCATGTGCTGGTGCAGGGTCTGTTCCGTTTTGTATTGTCTGTGGTTTGCCACTGGCAGCAGAGGATTAATGATTGTTCTTCGGTGCACGCGACCTACCTCAACCAAGATAAATGTGTATTTGATAGTGGAGGCCACCGCCATGAGTTGGACTTCCAGACCCACGCCGGTAACTTATGAAGTCGTTCCCGCGCCGTGACAATGCTAGTGGGTGACAGACGGCGTCCATTAATATTTCGTGAATTAAAGAACGTCCCGTTCCCACAGACCTCGCGCTGAAGATGTCGCCGTAATTTAGCAACAAAACAAGCAATTTGAGTCGTAGGTGTTGAATTATTCGGAATCGCCGGTGATAAATCATACGCGCGAAATGTGCGAACTTGCCAAACGCTTATTAAAATTAACTCCGGCAGAATTTCAAATAAAAAATTAATATATGAATTCGCACTTCGTTGCTCCTCCAAACATATTCTTTTGTAGAAAAAAGGAGTGATAAGCATCTTTTGTATAATCACCTGTTAATAAACAGCAGTATGGATAAGGATGTTCACTTAAACATGAAAAGATTCGATATCAAATTTCATATATCCTTTTTCCTTGACAGCAGCTAAAGAGAAAAAGGCAATATGTCATTTCGTGTTTATAGAACCCAGAAACAAGATCTATCTGTATAATTTCCAAAGAATGAAAGAAAAACTATTTTATATTGCTGTATAAATTATTCCATACAAAACTATTTTAATTTTCATCTCATATTGAATAAATAATATTAATTAGGCATTCCATAATTAAAGTTTGAAGTGACACATATTTAATTATAAAAGTAAGATCTGTAATCTAAACCTAGTTATTTGCTATGGTGCTATGGTGATGTTACTGCAAGATTTTATTGCAATTTATTAAATTAAGAATATGAATTGCTTATTGAACATTTTATAGAATACAATATCACTAATAAATACATACAAACGTAATAATTTAACAATGCGCAGAAAGCTCCATCATTTCCAGGTATAATTATTGTCTCGCCATATCATAGAAAATCTTAATTAAAGCGTTAAACTTGTTTGTAACAAGCAAGAAGTCAGTAGCAACACAGATTTAAAAGTCAACTGTAGATGAAGGCAAACGCCAGAAGGAAATACAGTGAAGTAAAGTGTAACGATTCCCTAGTTCTAAAGCAGAAAGCTTTGGTTCGATCCCGAGCTATGCCAACGACACAAAAAGCTAGTGCTGACTCCACTGCAATTCCTTAATTCGGCTTTGGCAACCGTGGAGTTCAAACTACCTGACAGAGTAAAGGCCTATGCTTTGTAAGTGGGGATGCGAATAGCAACTACGGCTATTTTAAATAGCTCTTTAATTGCAATACATGTGTCATTGGGTCATGACTTCTAACTTATGAGCTTCGCAACCAAATTCCGATCCATTAGTTGCAAGTTTAATACTCTTGCGCCGCCTGGTCTATCGCTTACTTTACTTTTTCTCTCACTTCACTCCATTTTTTTTCTATTCTCCGTTAGTCCTCTTCAGTAGTTGAAAACTATTACTTCTAGGTCATCTATCATCCTGTACTTTGTAACGTTTTGCCCAGTGCAAACGCGATTTAGAAATTAAAAATTAATTTGCGCGTTCTCCCTAGCGTAATTCACGTTATAAACCGGAGCTCTGCATTGTTGAGCCGCTTGAAAGACAATAAGCGACGTCATCGCGGACAGACGCAGGTATTTCTCCGCGCACCTGAAGCAAGAATCCCCTCCGCCGAGTACTCTGGCCCGGGCTATATAAAGCAGATCCGAAGCTATATTAAAATAAAATTTTTCCCAAACTTCTTCCTCACCTGACTTCGCTCAGGGGGCCTCCAGGCCCTTCGAGAATTTCCCAGAGAATTTTACCTGCTATTTCTCCTTCACCTAGTCTTTCCAGCAGGTTTCCGTTGTGAGCTATCCGGGGGGAAACCTGCCAAAACTACCCTTTATTCATTCTCGCCAGGAGGATTCCGTTGTGAGCTATCCGGGGGGAAACCTGCCAAAACTATCCCTTGTTCATTCTCGCCAGGAGATTCCGTTGTGACCTATCCGCGGGGAAACCTGCCAAAACTACCCCTTGTTAATTCTCGCCAGGAGGGTTCCGTTGTAAGCTATCCGAGGAGAATCTTGCCGAAAATACCCACTGATTTTACCGATCAAACCACCTCGAATAATTCTCCAGGTCTCCGCTACTCGGCGAACACCTTGGATCCAAGAAACTAATTGTCACTAGCCGAAACACCGAAATAGTCGGCTTTAAAATTATTAATT
The DNA here is from genome assembly GCA_940337035.1 of Agriotes lineatus. Taxonomy (NCBI): domain Eukaryota; kingdom Metazoa; phylum Arthropoda; class Insecta; order Coleoptera; family Elateridae; genus Agriotes; species Agriotes lineatus. The sequence goes on from OW679195.1 coordinate 152,966,607, forward strand.
ACGACCTGGGGTACGTGACGTGAGAGCAGCCTGAAGATCGCCTCTGAAAGTCCAGCCTGTAGGCAGTGGTAACGAAAACAAGACATCCCGGCAAGGCGGCATCGATAATTTCGCAAAGCCTAGTTTCGGGTCATTTTACGCCGTACATTAGCGGCGAACCACGACCATAAATTACATTTTCCCGGCAAATCGCCGCTTGCAAGGCCCGAGGTTAAATCTAATTACAATACCGCTCACCTGGAGCTCCAAGATCCCGGGGAAGAAAAACTGATATCCTTGGCCCGGCCGGCCGCCCGCTAGCTCGCCACATTTCACACACCTGCAGACCGCGATAATGCCGATAATACAAGGTATGCACGTTATTTAATATTATTTTGCCTGCACTTTCGCACGATTAAAAGTTTGGAGCCGAGCTTCATGTTTACGTACCGCTGTCAACGGCGGTTCCACTAATCAAATGACATTGTAATTTTCAATTTCGACGATCTGCCTACGAGTCAAGTGACCTACTCGATATACAGCCTGGTCCATATTTAACTGACAAGGCCCGAACTGACATTAGAAGAGAGCTATTTGAGTTATAAACATTGTTATAATTTAATTTCCTGATTTTGAGTACAATTTAAGTTGATATGTATGTAGTTAGAACTTATTATATATTTAGAAAAGTTATTCTATTTTCCTTTCGTGGGTAACAAGCTTGAGACTAATAAGTGATACTTTGGCATTTTCAGAGCTGCCTGGGAGCCGGTTTCACTCCGGCGATTGTAGCAAACATTTTAATTAAACTAAATAAAATTAAAATAGCCAGAACCGGCTACAACTGTATCCATCCACCGTGTTCACGATCTTCTTCAAATGTTTACTCTTTCAGTATTTCCTTTAAAGATTTATCTACTAGCTCTTGTCAAGTTCATCCTCTTTTAATGTCCTAACCATCCTATTTTATTACTCTTAATTTTTGTAGCTATACTTTGATTTGAGCGCGTATGATAAACTGTAATAACATTTATTACCAACTACTATTCTCTCTGGTACATCTTCTTGTATCACACTTTTCTCTGTAATAATAGTATTTAGGTATTTGAAAGATCCTACTGTCTCGAACACTTTAGTTCCAAACCTCCACATCCAAATGCTCTGATTAAGTTCTTGTGGTGATCATAAATTTTGAATTTTCGTGGTTGATCTTTAATTCTACTTGTAGAGTTATTTCTTTTTGTCATCTATATGCATCGGATATGTCTGTCTTTTTTCTTGATATTAGCAAATGTAATACTGTTTTTCGTTGCCACGTCGTTGTGTTTAATTTTTTTAAGTTATTCGCACCTTTGTTGTCAGCTAGCTCGGTTTACAACAAAATTACTGTTACCTTTTCTCCAGTCGTGGTTACGAATAAATCAACGCAATTACGCTTTGGAATTTGACCCTATCTGGTTGGTTACACTGAAAAGGTATACTCCAAATTTCTACTCAATTAAAATCCAAGCTGCTCACAATCAACGTAACACAAGTATATATTAGCTTTTAAAGACACACATCAAACAATATATCAAATAGGATTAAACCACAGAATCAAAGGCTATTCCTAAACACGACGGTGTGAACTAAAAATGTACAATCTACGGACATTACCTGATTTCTACAAGCATTCAAATTTAAATGTCATTAAAACGACGCTTAAATAACGGTCTTTTGTACTAATACATTATGCTGTATCGAAGTTCAACGTCTCGGTTAGCTGTATAGAACTCTGGCTTCACGCGGAATGTGCAGCTCCTCGTCTCTCGCACTGTAACCTGATACAAGCGCGCTGCGAGGTGTCGCTTGTCGTAACATCTCGAAACAATAACAAGGCGCCTCCAGGTCACCTCCAACCATACGCAGTATAACGTAATATGATGCACGTCGCTACTTTTACTTTCGAAAGGTAAAGAGTACCAATCTGTTTTGCATTTAACAATTCCAGGTCAATAGCTTCATACCTGCGAAATCGCTGCGTAATTCTGCCGCATATTAGCGCCTAAGTTAAATCTATTCTAATTTAACTAAACTAACCAAATAGACTTTTATCTAAATATTACGAAATACACATGCCGAAATTGGCTATATATGTAAATATTAATTATCAGAAATAAGCTACAGTGTAGCTGGGTTAAATCCCATTTCGAACGTTATCGTCGGCATATACGAGCACTTTTGACATTTGGTTGAGTTTCGTGTCTCCTTCGTTTGATGGCCACTTTCTTAGAAACCATTCAAGTACTATAAAGTAAGGTTAATAAAGAGTCTCCTGTTTTAACCATCTTGAGATTTAGAACGTCTGAGATAAGCGTTCTACTACCTCTACTATAGCTTCCGTATCATTTGAGCACACCTTTATTAACGTTGTCAGTTTTCTTGGTATTCGAAATTCCTCTAATATCTTATACAACCGTATTCTTATAGGTAACTTAGTTATGAGCTTGGCTAAACTCTATAAACAGATGGAATAGTACTAAACTATTTCCGCGACTTTTTTCCAAAATCTCTCTTAATGTGAAGATCGAAGGCGAACCTGAGCTTCCTAAACCAGTTGTGACAATCCCCCTTCTTTTCCTTCATAATCGGCGTCATATTTTGGGCAAACATTGCACTCAAAATCTTGTATTCTCTACTTAATAAAGTTTTTATGCAGGAGAACTATTAATGCTGTATGCCACCTTGCCAGTGTTTCTTCCTCTATCCATTTATTTTTGAGCTGGTATAAATTTTGTGAGTGAATTTGATTAATTAAAAATTCAGAGCTTAACGCATCTTTAGCCTATTCACATCAAAAATAAATATGGTGAGGCTTACTTCTTACTTATATTTTATTCAGTTGCCTTGTCTCTGTTGTTTAAGCCATGAATTTAAATATTAGAGTCATTCATTAAGCTCCAATATTCCAGTTACTACTAATAATGTAATACGCCCATCACCATTTTCTCCTGTATCATTGTTTTTCTTTCTATTGGTTACACATTTCCGTTTGAAAATTTTATTGAAAGCCATATCTAACATGTTGTTCCTGTCCAATTTTTCAGCCACCGTCGATGAATGGTCATATTAGTTGATCTAACCCAATTCACCTAAAATAATAGTGTCGTAGAACTACATGTAAATGATTTCTTCGAGTTTCTTAGCTAACATACCTGACCTTTTGCTATCAGGTTACCTTCCCATTCACCGATCAACAAACAATTGTTTGAGCAAAGCTTTCATCTACTTTCAGCTCTTGAAATGTGAAACTGAGTCTGGACTTGAGGGTTCGTTTAGTTAGATGCTACGACTTCGCCACTCTTCTCTACGGGGTCGAAGCATAGACCCTCAATGCAGCAAAGATCAAGAAACTAGAACCGTTCGAAATGTGGGTCTACAGAAGGATCTTCAGAATATCGTTGGCGGACCGAGTAACTAACATCGAAGTTTTAAGGAGAATGGGTAAACAAAAGGAAAATAGAGATACGATAAAGAGCTCAAAAGTACAGTATCTTGGACACGTTACAAGAAGAAAAAGGTACGATATGCTGTAGCTGATAATTCAAGGAAAATCCTAGGAAGAAGAAGAAGAATCTCGTGGCTGCGTAATCTGCGGGAATGATTTCAATACACATCTGAGGAACTTTTCAGAGCAGCAACCTCAAGGATTAGAATTGCTATGATAATTGCCAAACTTCGATCTGGAGACGGCACCTAAAGAAGAAGAAGAAGAATATTCTAAAATGGCACTATGTATTGCTCTAGGCAAGTCAGAGATTTGTGAATTGTTCAAATTCTGCTAACATACCGGCAACACCGCACAGATATGACGCCATGAAAGTTTATGATGTGCAACGAAAGTTTCTTTAGCAACACTATATGGAAAAAACTGAGAGAAGAAGTTTTTACGGACAGCCAAGTGTCTTTGCACATGGTCTTATAATAAATATTAGCACAAAATACAATAGTGTATTAAGTTAAAAGATCGGTAAGTTCCTTAGAACAGGCCGAAAGAAAGTTACAAAAACCAGACCTGAAGGGCCAAGCTTTTCTATTTTTTGCGATTATGCGATTGCTTCCTTTTGTTATATTTTGATAAATAGTTGTGCCCGTCTTTCTATTACTTTTTTCTCGTTATATATTAAGTATCTATCTTTGCTTTTGCATATGTTACTTTTCGACTGGAATCCTTTGCTTATGTACTTTGCAATTGCATATATTTCAGTACATGCATAGCTCATGATGCTTTTAAATTTTACTATTAATTTGGATTTTACTTTAGCTATTTACATTCAAAAATTTATTTTGATTTTTAGCAGAACAATTATTGATTTCAATTCAGGGTAGGTTCATTGTATTGCATTCTTTGTGATTTTATCCAATTAATGTTATATTAAATGCTATTAGGTTTAATAAAAATTGTATTATATGCTAATTTAAAATGAAGAAGTAATCCTAACCTTAAACATGCCAAAATAGTATTTTTATAATAAATAACATCTTCAATATTGTTTAAATAAGTGAGCACTCTTTCTTTTATTGTTTATTAGCTCATCTGTAACTCATTATGTTTTATAAACATATACCTGCGTAGTTCCATGCAATTACTTCGCATTTATACTCTAAATTTTCAGTATTTGGCTATGCCTGCAGTACAGGCCTTATTTCTGGACTTCAGATCAGCAATTGTGCGCTACTGACATCTTCTATAGCTGGCAGCAGCACTCCAACCACAAACAGTAACGCTTAGCTCAACTGTACAGCTCCAGCACTTCTCGATATAGCTGCTTCCAAATGTATCCACCCAGGGGCGGCGAGTAGACGGGTGCACGGGGGCGACCGCACCCGATCACAAATTGTTACGGGTGCAACGCACCCGATGAATTGTAACAGTAAAATAATATCTTTCAAAACTATTTATTTGGAATGGAAGCAGCATGTGCTAACCAGCATCAGCCAGGGGGTGTAATGACCGGACTACCTGTCTTGGTTGGGACCGGAAGTACAATTTAAGGCTTATCGCCTAGGTACCGGCTAGGGTAACTACTACCTAAATATTTGCAAGAATTCAATGTTGCTTATTTCATGACGGATATTTGCAATTAGCTGAAGTAAACGCCTCAGTTGCCAAGTAGCATTTGCGTTGTTCGCTCTACGTAGTTGTCTGCCTATACAATGGAGAAGTTTTTGATAAAGCAGGAAAAATCGACTAGTGCCGGAGATGGAAGGCCGCTTCAAAACCCATCATGTTCAAACCTCGATAAAATAAATGGTATGTTATACATTGTAATTTATATTGCCATTTTCGATATGTCAATCTAAAATATTGTAT